>CM061547.1:99409764-100609764 GCA_030864215.1 Capsicum pubescens
TTAGTTATTGCAGCAGGTACCAGTCATGGATTAGCTTGTGGTCCTTCACGATTATGAGCACCACGTAGCGTCCGGGGTGCAGACTCAAGAATTTACAAAATGGTAGTTATAAGACAGTGACTTTGAAGGTTAGAGAAAGTTATGATTAGTATTCCTGAAGGGTATGTCCTAGAAAGAATTTGGTGTCCTTATATTAAAGTTGTCATGGAAAGTCTGGTGTTCTTGTGCAGCGTGTTGTGTGTATATATTTAATAAGGGAATATGTTTTATAGTTTAGGATATTGACCATTGAGACAATGGGGAGATTATAAACTAAGATATATCTTGAATTTTCTCATTTTTATGAGTTTTAGGGATGAGTCATGGTAAATCTATTCTTACTCTAGCAAATTCCTCCTATTTCTAAAGCTCATACTCTAGTCCCTTAGTTAGCCTTTTTGTGTCAGGATGATAGTGTTGATGGAAGAATAGTAATGTTTTAGATAAAAGAGTGGATAATCTTTACTATAAATTTTGGTATGGACATTCAAATGAAAGTTATAGATAAAACAGGAAGGGTGAGATAAACTTTTGTTATGTGAAATGGTTAAGAGGGGAATATGTGGTGAAAATCTTAGTGAAAGTGATAAAAGTTGTTGGGTTTTTGGTAGGGAGATCCATAATGTGGGTGTAGTAAAGACATGCTTGAATGTTTGATTGTTAGATACACAAACCCTTGTGTTATGTTGGCTAGTGCTCTTTATAAGACATGATGTTGTTTGATTATAGTAATAATACAGAGTAGTATTCTTGGATGGATGTAAGGTATAGATCCCTGCAGCTTAAGTTAGCACCTTTTAACTCCTAATTAAGATTTAACATTAACGCAATGTATGGTTAGATGCAAGATTTTGTAGTGATGTGTTTTGTGGGGATATTGTAAGATTGAAATGGTAAAATATGGTTTTCATAGCTGAATTCATAGTTGAGAAGTATTACTATATTTGAGGGCTATTAGACGTATCATTGGAGGTGGATAATATTTTTATTCTTATGTACAACTAAATCTTATTTCATGTCTTGTGTCAATCTTAATCAAGTCGAGGATTCCTAGAAAAATTTCATGCCTTATGTTGTTATGATTATGCTTCATTTAAATCATGCTCATTAGGGATGTTAAAAGTGTGTCTTGGAAAAGTTTTTAAATTTTTTAAAGGAGTTCGAGCTACTTTAGGATTTCAAGGCAGTGAGCCTCTATGATAAGCCCATGTCATGGAGGTTAGCCTCCATGATATTTGTGTGGCATGAAGGCTAACCTCCTAGATATTGGTGTGCCACACCAGTGTTTTAATTTCGTTCGGTTTCTAATTTTCTCACTTAGGGTGAGGGCTTTGGGTCTTTATACCCCTTGTACAACCCTAGTATCATTATTTCATGATTCGTGTAGTGATTCCATGAAGCCCTTTCCTCTTGATTCCTATACATGTTTTGTTGGGGGAGAATTCCTAAGGTGAAGTTACATACTTTATTCCATACTTCTAAAGCTTTAATAATTTCCTACCCATCATTTGAGGACGAAGATTCCAAGGGGGAGATAATGTAACACCCCATATTTTTGGGCTAGAATTTGAATGTTGTTCCTACGTGTATAAACTCAAAACCATTGATTCCTATGTAAATATAAATATCATGGTCATTTCCAAGTGTGAAAAGTGCTTTCGAGGTGAGAAGTGTTCATAGGAAACACTTAGAGAAAAGATGAGTTAAGAATTTTCTTTACCAACCAAATTTTCGTATTTGAACCTACAAGGGTAAACTTTGAATGCGTATAACTTCTGGAATATATGGAATTTTAGAGCTTAAGACCCACCAAATTAAAGATAATTGATCCCTCTTTCCAATTCCATCTATTTTCCTTAATTCGATACCCGAGAGAAAATATATGAGTATTTTCATGAGGAACTAGTGAGGGTACACGATTTGGAGTGGTACGCCCTCTGTGCTCCTTAATTTTACCGTGGCACGCCCCTATTTCTAGAGATGCTAAAACCCAAGGTTCTCTTTATTTTTTTAGGGTAAACTAGTAATTTATGTCTTAAATCATCCTATAACTAATACTAACGTGATCTCATCATCCCATAATCCTCGAGATTACCAAATAAGGGTTCTTCTAAAAAAATTTAACTTCCAGTCTTCAAATTCAAGTTTCTTCTCAATGTCTTCTCCCCAATTTTGTAATAAAATGTATGGGAAACGAATTCAAGTGTTCATATTAATTTCAAGATACAGTTCAACCTTCAAAGTTAAGGATTTAAGTTTTTCTCTGAATTACTTCCATAAAAAAGGCATGTATATCTTCCCTAATGCTTATTTTGTTAAAAACAAGTATTTACAATTGTTATCCATGAGATTAATTGATGGAATTGAATGTGGGTTGAGGGATTTTGAGCATTATTGATTTAATTGCTTTTCCCAGGCTTGTTGTGAATCATGTATGGTTTGAATTGATAGTTTTTGAACTTATTGGCTGCATGGGTATGGAATTGGTATGGGGGTCAACGTATTCCCCCAATTTGATGATGTTGGTTTGAAACTTGGTTTGTGAAATTGTGTGCCGTTAACCCACTTATTCAATTGGCTTTGAAATATGATTTGTCATGTGGTTTGACTTACTCATATAAGCTATTGCATTACATAAAATGTTAAATGGTTGAAAAATGGTTTTGAAGGCCTTATTGGCCATGTTTTGATTTTAAATTGGAAGATAGGGGCCGAGGCACTCCCTTGAGTTGATTTGATAACTAAAAGGGGTCGAGGCATTACCCAAACTTGATTTAATGAACAAAAGGGGTCGTGGCATTACCCACACTGATTTAATAAATTAAAGGGGGTCGAGGTATTCCCCTAAGTTAATGGAATTGAAATAGCATAATTATGAGCTTTGAAGTATAAGGGATATGACGATACCTATGGTATGCCTTGATGGATGATTTTTGGCTTAATAAATGGGAATGTGTAAATGTTTTAATTGGTCTTAAATAGGTTTGCATAGCTCACTGTGAAGGTGGAGGTCTTGAGAGATCGATACTGGAAACCTATATTTGCTGGCAAGAGGGTTGGTCTTGATGATCATATGCATGTATCACCCTTTGTATATATTTGTATCCTAGATTTATGTGGGCTCAGAGCTATAAGACCCTGCAAATTTCTAAGCTTAAATTAGTCTTTTAGGCTTGTCAAGGGGTCCCAAACTTAGAAAATTCTAATTAAGTTCCCAGACTTAGCCTATTATTGGCCTTTGAAAGTTGGCAATCTCATTTCGTCACCTTAACATCCTTTAATGGTCCGTATTTTTGCTAATTCATGACCAGGAAGGTCAATAGGTGTTCCCGGATAAGTTTTGAATTTTTTGGAACTCCTTTAGACCATGTTTGGAATCCCAAAACAGTGGACCAACACGATCTTGATGCGCCGCATTGCCAATCGTGTTGGTTTATATTTTTGCAGGTTGCTAGGGTCAAAGTACTGAGACTCGATGCAATGATGGCCCAACGCATCGACTATCGCGTTGATGCCATCGATGCGCCGTATCGATAATAGTGTCGATTCCCAGTTTTAGTCATTAAATGTCAGCATTTTTAAGGGCAAAAGGGTCAATTTCCCACCCCTATATAAGTCTAAAACATTGGATTTAGCCCCAATTCAACCAAAATATAGTGTCTCTCTCAAGTTTCTCTCAAGAACAAGTTAGGATTTTCAATTAGGGATTCAAATTCAATACTCAAATACAAGAATCTCTCCGTCAATCTTCATATAATCAAGAACTAAGGTATGCATAATGTTCATTCATGGATTACTTCCATCCATGAAGTTCAAGATTCAAGTTTTAAATCTTGTATTGTGAATATTTTGTTGTGGGTTGATTATGTTCATGAGATTATGATGATGTGATTCCTAAGATGGAATTTTTATGTGTTGTTCATGAAACTATGTTAATGTGTGGCTTGAAATCTATAAGTTTAGTCGATTCATGGAGTTTTGAAGTGATAATTTGAGGATTATGCCTATGCCTTAAGTTGTGCATGCAAGGTGTTTGATAAAATGCCTAAGAGAATAGAAATCAAGCATTATAGCTTAATTGTGACCCAAACGATAAATACATGTTTTACCCTTATGTTCAAATGACTCATATGCCATTGATGTGCATTGTAGATGTTTATTGGAATGCTCATGATGTTAGAGTATGAAATTATGACATGATTATATGCATTCCTATCCATGTACAACATTATGTTAACCATGTGCTTCATGAAATCCCCAAATTTATTGTATGGTGAATTGTTGATATTGGTCATTTGTTCAAGAAGTGTCAAGTCTTGTCAGTTTTATGATATTGAGTCCTGGGGGTACTTGTACCCGACAATTTAGCTGTGTGCCTAGATCCAGTGTCAGTTTTCATGATACTCTCAGTCAAGCCATGATCATTAGAGTTCAGTCAGTCTTATGACTCAGGAAAATTCAGTGAATTCAGTATCAGTCTAGTTCTACTCAGTAACATCAGTAATCTTAGTAACCTCAGTGATCTCAATAATATCATATTAATATCTGTAATTTTTGTAATCTCAGCAATCCCAGTCATTTATCAGATCTCAGTAGTATTTTGTTAGTCAACAGAATTTAATGAACCTAGTTCAAATCAGTTATACAATACGATCAGTAACAGTTCAGTTTAGTTAAATCAATTCAGTGTCTTTTCAGTTGGGAGTAGGATTCAGCATCGAGTGAACCCAAGGATAAGGGATCACCTATCAGTCAGTAATGGGTGTAATCCTTAGAAGAAATCCTTGCATTCCAAAACTATGTAGCCAGCGTAGGTTGAGATGTACCCCTACGAGTTTAGGGACTACACATCTCATCTGAGTTTCCCTTACAGGAGGAGTTGACGAAAGAGCTCCCTATCAGAGAGGGTTTACTCATATCTTTTCTTTACTCGTGGCATGGTACTGACACACTTCAAGCTGGGGTTATAGGTTGGGCCTCACCAGTTCAGATGCGGAGCATGTCGGTTAGATGATTTCCTCCCACAGTCTCAATTTCAAATTTAGTCTCAGTAATAAAACTTAGTTCAGTTCTATAGATATCAGAACTGTTCGATACAGTCGCTCAGCTCAGTACGGAACTTATCTATTTCCATCAGAATCAGGATGCCAGATACAGTCATCCAGCCCAGTAAAGAACTCAGATAGTTTTCAGTGTCAAAGTACTTAGTTATCAGTTATTAGTACTATAGTACCAGTAATCTCAAATATCGGTTACTTGTAAACTCCGTGATTCATATCATCAACAGACTCAGTTATTTAGTAGCTCAGTATTAGTAAACTCAGATGTTAGTACATCAGTATTTAGTATTGCCACGACCCCAGTTCCAGTTTACGTATTCATGTATGTATTTCTCACGCATTCATGTTCATGTCATCAGTCAATTATTATTGTTCATGCATATAAACCCTTGCATTCAGCTTACCTCACTTGCATACCAGTACATTCAATCGTACTGACGCATTTGTGCTATGGTGTTTTATACCATAAGTTTAGAAGCACGATCTCCCGAGCATCCTTAGTAGATCAGACGTTCAACAGCCTGATTAGGAATGAGTCCTCATCATTCGAGGATAGCATGATTATTTTATTACTTTATTATTTTAGTAGTTAGAAGTTAGTTGGGGACATTTCCCATCAACTCTACAGATTTCTTACAATTTATTTCAATTTTGGGTATTGTTATACCCCGTTACCGACATTGTTTTATATTTAGTATTAGTTCAGTTTTGAACCTTATGGCCTTACAACTTATATTTCATATATTTACAGTATATCATTCAGTGCTTAATACATATATCATTCATGGGTTAGCTTGTTGTCCTTCGGGGTCATGAGCACCGTATAACATTCCGGATACCAGATTTGGGGCATTACAGGGGCATTCCTAAGTCTTCCTTGATACCTCCGATTCATGCAGCTAATAGATACTGGGGACCTTCTAGTGGGGGGAGTCAGACCCATATATCCCATGGGTTACTTTTATGGCGGTAGAAGATACACAGACTAGGCTAATATTTTACTTTTATGATAAACCTTGTTTCTTATTTCAATATATTATATATATGTATATAATTGTGTGAATTGGTTTTGAACTGATTTATCACCGCATTATTTTATCCCTTCCCTGATTTATATGCTAGCACTCACCCTGCTAACCATCTCCGGATGTCGTATCCCTATGCAATGCAGGCATCCGAGACACTACTGCTTTTCCTTCATAGTGATTAGGTGAATTTTGGATTGTTCATGAGTCATCTTGAAGTGGTGAGACTTCTTCTTCCGAAAGGTTTGTCGCTTCTTGGTTTAGTTTATCTCATAGATTGTGTCTTTGGTTTCCATTTTGGCTATTGTCGGAGGCATGTCCCTACTTAGATTATTCTTTGGATATTAGAGGCTTTGTGGATTACTGTGGATTGGGATGTTGTTATGAAATCTTAGAACCTAGTTTTTGTTTATCTATCTTCCTTATGTCTATTGAATTTCTTTCGTTGCTATTAGATATATTTTTTTCTGACTGACTAGGCCAATATGGTGGTACCCAGTCCTCCGCAGACTTAAGATACCCGTTATGGCTAGGCCCTAGTTTGGGTCGTGATAGCTCCTGACCGATCTCTTATCTTATCTTCCGGAGAACCTCCACGATCACCCTGTGGACAACCCCAATGACCATGCATACCACCTCTAGTAAGGGGATATACTGCCCTAATTAATGGAACACTCTAAGCTAAAGGAACTATCTCTCCATTATTGGGGCACTCTCTCGAGAAATGGACAAAATCCCTAAAATCATAACATGCCCTAGGTGTTGTACTGAAACTAGAAGATTCGACTGACCCAAAATAACCACCACAATTAGAATGGACAAAAGATGAAACCCTCATAGGTTGACCATTACTCTGGTAGGATGATCAACGTAACAAGATTGACCTCCATCGATGATTTGAAGTGAGGTATGAATGGGACTACTATGATGACCATGATGCTGATAGGGCTGAAGTGGAGGGTACCTACCCTGCGAACCGCTGCCTCTAAATTGCGAGCCACTATGACTTCTACTAAAAAAACCCTGATATTGCGGCCTTTTATCAATGCCCCCAAGACCTTGCAATTCATGTCCTCTAACCTGAGCATAAAAAAACCTTAGCAAAAGACCTACCCATAGAAACCAAACTCTGTTTAGACATTCGAAGACAGATTCTCAATCCCCGAATAAAGCAACAAACCCTTTATACTTATAAGTCAAAACAGAAGTAGCATGACTGTTCAAATCACGAACTCGAGCCTCATACCTACAATAGTCATAGATCCCTACTCTAGTTTTGAGAATTGATATCTCAAATGATCCCTAAGACTGTAAGGCATATACTTATCCAAGAAGATCTAAGATAACTGAGTCCATGTCAATGGGGGATATCCAACTGTCCTGTAATCAAGATGACCTCTCCACCAATGTCGAGCTGCCAAGTGTAACTTAAAAGTAGTGTGATCCTCACCAGAGTCTCAACTGTACCTAAATTATAGAGCCAATCCTTTCAAGAAATCAAGAACTCATAATAAGCCTCACTCAGTGCACCAAACGTAGGCGGAGCAAACCTCAAGAATCCACCCAACATCTTATGCTCTGAAACAGACATAGTAAGATCGACAACAACTGAGTGGAGGAACCGTTGGTGCAGGAGGGACCACAACTCTAGGAGTCATAGATACAGGTTGCACCCCTATCTCAGTACCACTTTGATCCGTACATTGTGCACCATCAGATGGTGTATCAATAACCAATTCCAAAAGCTAGACCAATGCAACCCAGAGCATTAAATAAGAAATAAACCTTGATAGAGCCTGGGCTAGTACCTTTACCATCGCTGGTTGTTGTAGAAGAATCTCAAGCTAGGGAGTAGGAATCGGGTATAGTAAAGGCCCCCTATCTTATTCCCTGCCTGAGGATGCATATTTAGGTTGTCCTCGACCACTTGGTCATCTGCAGACTATAATAGGATCCCCAGACTTAGGCTCAAGGTCCTCATCACCTGTAGCAATAGCACATTCTCTATCCATCTGCGGAAGAGTGAAACCAAAAGAATCTTTAGAAACTAACTTAGAACATTAGCACAAAATGAGTAAAATAAGTGAAGAATCCTAAGAATGTCCTATAGGATCTCAAAGATAAGAAATGGGCGTCATCATTCCGATCCGCGAGACTTTACTAGACACTTAATCTAGTACCAACAATACTGGTGAACCTTGGCCCTAATACCAATTTTTCATGACTCGACTTACGAGTCTTGATGACACCTACTTTACCGCACTAGTGGTAAGCCAAACTATAGCCTAGAGCTATAATCAATTGGTTAATTTTGTGGAAAAAAGTGTAAAAGCCAAAAATTTCCAAGTAAATATTTACAATAATAATAAGGAATTAATAATAGTCTAAAAGATAGATAAGACATCAATAACCATCCTGACAGCACCCAAGTGCACACACAAGTGTACGTGGTCTACCAAGTAATATAGTGACCTTCAAGAAAGTCAAATATCGATCCCACAGGGACTTGTTCCAACAACTATTTTATTTCAGTTCAGAATTTAGATTCAATCGATGCAAGAGTATCCAAAACAGAGTTTTAAAGTTATAACTGAATGTAAAGTAAACAGTGCGTAAAGTAAAAAATTTAGATAATCAATAGAAAAAATCCCAATGTTAAAACACTTTGAACAATCATACTATGTTATTGAACTTCCTTTCTTAACTCGCTTATCTTGGTTGTTGATTTGTAGGGTTAATCACATGATCATGCTCTCCCGAACTCTAATCATTTACCTAACTTGGCAATTACAACTACATTGTTGAGTTGGGAAGTAATAATCAAATTAAGTTCTCCAATTGATCATCCTACGTGTGAATCACGTAAGGCTTCTAGTTGCATGCTTTTTCTAGACGCTAATTTTAATTCCCTATTTTATAAAAGAATACAAACCCTACTTTGTTTATCCCCACGTTCTATCTCCCTATTCCCTCTCCCGAGATCACAAGGTTGACAATATATGTATTCTAAAAGTGATTAATCCTCAAAATAGTTAAAACTAGAATAAACAAGCAACCAAATTTGATAACCGAATTAAACAAAATCAATTCAAAACAATAACCTTCATGCTCTTGGATTTAACCCCGAAAAGGGAGTTTGTAGCCACTCATAGTCACAATCATGATCCAAAAAGTTGAATTCATGTTATGCACTATTTAAAAGATAATTAAGGAATGTAAAAAAAATAAAGTGGAAGTTGAAGCAGCTTCCCTTAATCTCCAAGATGTTCAAAAGTAATTACAACAAGGGCTCAATGTCCTATTTATAATGGGTGAAGTTTGGCCGTGTAGCGAATGGGGGTTGCGTCACACTGCTTGGTTGACTTGACTATGGGTCGCGACACGGTGGCTGTTTTACTCAACTAGGGGTAGTGTTTCAATTCTTGATTGAATCAAGTTAGGGTCGCATCGTGTCTCCATCATGATACCTCACTGGAAATTGCATTTTGACGTCCAAACTTTGCCTTGCACTTTGTCCCCTACCCCAAGCCTTTATGGTGTGTTTCCACTTATTTTCCAGCCTTGTATACGTCAATATGACACCATAATTATCTCACCAAATTTCATACATCATAATAAATCACGTATTAGAGATCAACACAACACAATATCAAAAACGACGAACTCAAAACACGAGCTTTGATAAGGCTTACTCATGTTGAACATTAACCTATTGTTTTGACTCTAAACTTGATCCAATTGAACTTTGCACATTGTAAACAAGTTTTTCCACATATAAATATACAATTAAACAATTTGCAACTCATTTAACACATTAGAATCCTTCGGGGTAGACTAGACAAGCACCTAGATCAAGCAAGTAACACTAGTTTCCTCGATTGAACTCTAAATGACCCATTTAAGTACGAACTTGTTTGGAATACACTTTGAACATTGTTATCACACACTTGGACACTTAGTTCTTATTTCCATTAAATTTAAAACATCAAGAACACAAGTTACCCTCAAAACAAGGCAAACTAAGTTAGAATAGTAACACTAGAGTGCATAAATAAATCCAATATCACCACCCCACACTTAAAGCCTTGTTCTTCCTCGAATAACTCTTAACTCTAAGCATCATAAGCTGGGGAGACTCTACACTTCTACTACAAGTAAGATACTCAAGCTAGTACTATAATGACTACACATAATGCAAGTTTCTACACTAAACATGTTATATACACAATTGAAAGCTCATGAACACTACTCCAAACCATCCTAGCCTCAAGAATTGACTCAAAAAGTGGCAAACCTATGCATATTTCTCAATCAAGGACATCATACAAATAACCCACATTCCTTAAACATATGCCCTTATAACAAGAGAGTTGCCCATAATCACTCACATCAAAGTATTTTATAACATCATTGGTACAAGAATTAAGTTTTCGCTCACTCTAAAAAATAATTCACAAGTTACACATAAGAAACCATAAGCTTTCCCTTGGTGTAGTACTTCACTAATCTCAGAATGATAAAGCTTAAGATCAAATAGGTCTTTTTAGGTTGTAATGCAGGATAAGGGACGAGTAGGAACTATTTTGGAATAGTTACTATCTTCCTTAAGCAATCTAATACACTACATTATTCAGTTGAAACCAATCTCTAACAACCAAATTATATCATTTTTTGCTTGCCCCCTTCTTTTATTTTTCACCCCATCTTATTAATATCATTTACATACACTATGCTTGGAGTATTCTATGCACAACTCATTCAATTTGAATAAATTTTTATTCTTTTCATTACTCAACTCCCCACCATAACACATAACAATTCTTTGGAACACCAATAACTATCACTTTAGGGCTTCTCTTTCACCTTTTCTTCTTTTATTTCTCAAACTCCTTACTCAATTAATTTTTCATTAAAAAGTCTAGGAGCTTTGGATAAAATCAAGGTCTATCAAAGAAGGTATTATTCTACATATGAGGCTGCCACAGAAAAAGCTAAAGACTCAATGGGGCTTACTAGGATTATGCATAACGGTAGGTCAAAAAAAAGGTATAAAACAAGGATATCATAAAAATGCATATATCATCTCCTAAACCCACACTCTTTATTTTTCTTTGCACACACCATGAAATTTCAAGACATTATATCCAACCAGGAATATACAATTACCTTACACGCACATGGCACATGCTAAACTCACGTTGGATCATCATAGACTTTCAGCCAAATAATAGCATGAATTTGAATTAAGACAACAAGTACAAGAGACATAAACATGATCCTAGGAGTCTCAAAAGTATCACTTTACACAATTAATATGCTTTTTACCATCAAAACACTTGGATCATGCAGTCACATATAGCACTAACAAGAACATCTTACTTATTCCTAACCTAAAAAATTTTAAATTTACCCTAAAAATGGGAATTTTCCCACCCCACACTTAAAAGTCTACTTTGTCCCCAAAGTATAATTTAAAAGTAGAGATAGAAGTACTCTTTGAGGCCTCTAGGCCTAACTAGTAGACTTCTTCATATTCCTTAGCTCAGGTTTTCGGTACTCAGACTTCCCATTAACCTGTGACTCAACAAAATAAAAACTTCGTGAAGTCAGAACTACAAAAAAAATAAAAATAAAACATGCCAACTTAACTTGGGTTTCCTCCCAAGCAGTGCCTGATTTAGCATCACGGCACGACCCAAATCAACTTAACCAAGTTTCTTCATTCTTTTTCTCACACTTGGCGGCAATCTTCTTATTCTTTTCTGATCTCTTGAGTGTTAACTCTCAAGGTTAATAAATTTCTAAACTTTAGCCTTTGCAGGATCATCAATCTGCATCATGTATGGTTTTGGTAGTTGTGGCTTAGGGTGCTCAATGAGGTTGTCTGAAGAAGTCTTTTGTGGAATATGCTCCACCACCCCACACTTATCCCTTTCGATCACAACAATTATACATACATCTTTATAGTGGGATTGTGTGTTAATCAGTTTGTAAACTTTAAAAACCATCTCTTTATCCTCCAACCTCATTGTGAGCATAATTTCTTTCATATCATTAAAGCTCCACCCGTAGCTAAAAATGGAAGTCCTAAGATGATTGGTACTTGTTCGTCTACCTGAAAATCTAGAATAATAAATTCAGCAGGAATAATAAATTTACCAAACTTTATGAGGACATACTCTATCACTCCTTCAGGATGGGCTATGTTCCCATTTGCCAGTTGCAGTAGTACGGAGCTCGGTCTAGGCTTTCCCAAACCCAATCTATTAAACAATGATAGAGGCATCAAGTTAATACTTAACACTGAATCGCTAAGTGCCTGAACCACCTCGCTATTGCCAATCTGAATGGGGAGGGTGAACTTTCCAGGGTCCTTATGCTTTTTTGACATCTTTTGAGTAACCACAAAACTACACTCCTAAGTAAGTGCTACCGCCTCCACATCCTGCAGTTTAACTTTATAAGCCACCACATCTCTCAAGTACTTACATACTTGGGTATTCCTTGTAAAATATCTAAAAGAGGTAAGTTAATGTAGTTCTCTAAACATGTCAATGAACTTCTTGAAGAATGCATCCTCCTTTGCCTTCATATGGTTCTATAGGAAAGGTAGCTATGGAATCTTCTTCACTTCTTTAGCAACTTTTTCTTTTGAGTAATCAAACTTCCTCGACTTTTTACCAACTTTGTTAGTAACATGTTTGGAATTCAAATATGTATCTACCTCCTTGTTTTCCTTAGGAGGTTCTCTATAAAGCTCTTTACCACTTCTCAAAGTGATGGCCATAACTTATTTTGGATTTTCTATATCTCCTAGCAAACCACCTTGTGGCTTAGTATTTAGTGTCTTTGATAATAACCCCAACTGCAACTCTATGCTTCTCGTGGCTGCTTACTGGTTCTTTACATCTGTAGCCAACTATGTTTGATTAGCTAGAATCTACTTCATCATCTATTCCAAGTTGCTAGTTGACTTATTTCCTTGTTCCTGTTGCTGATTTAGTTGCGGTTAGGCATTCTAAGGATAATTCAGTGGCTTAGTCTTCCACTTTATGTTGTAGGCATTCCTGTAATTCTACCTTTGAGCCTTCCCCACATATATTATAATCTCAGGATTGGCAGCACAAATAGCCATTTAATGACTATTTTTGACACATACCTCACACCAACCACTGGTCTGTTAAACTGAATTAACTGTTACCGCAGGCTATGTAGCTCCCAGTTTCAGGTTACTGAACTAGAATTTTATCGAATTTTGTAATGCAGCAACCTGAGCTAATAAAGTAGTGTATTGGTCCACCTCCAACACACCTGCAACTTTCTTTGTGGCACTCCTAGAATCACCATGCCACTCTGTATTTCCTTATGCTATGAGGTTCAATAAAGTGTACAACTCATCATAAGTCAACTCCAATGCTTGACCACCTGCCGTTGAATCTAGAAAAATTTTTATTTTGTGGTCAAGTGTTTCTACAAAAGTATGAGAAAGTACCTCATTGGACTTTTGATGATGTGGACAGTCCCAAAAAAGTTCTTTGAACCACTCCCAAGCATAATAGAGGTTCTCATCTGGCCTTTGTTTGAAGATCACTATCTTACTACAAAGTTTGGTAGTTTTGCTAGATAAAAAACATCTGATGAGGAACTTTTGGGCTAAGCCATCCCATGATGTGATTGAATTCACTGTCTCAGAGTTCAACCACCTTTTAGCTTCCCCAATAAGTGAATAGGGGAAAAGTGTCAGCCTCACATAATTAGCATTCATATCTGCCGAAATGAATATGTCAGTGAGCTTAGTGAAATTCTACAAGTGGAAATGTGGATCTTCATGTGCAATCCCTGAAAACTGTCCACTTCTAATCAACAGCTGCACCATATTGTTCTTTAGCTAGAACCTCCCTCCAACAATTGGTTTTTTTAAAAAAAAGGTCAGATTTATTGGAAGTAGGATTGCACTTCTCTAACCGTCCTATGGGATACTTGTTCATCAGCCATGATATCAGGATTATCTTGATCTTCTTAAATTTATGGAATTGGGGGAGAAGGATTTATTCTCTCCTTCATTGAGGGAAAAGTTGCTCAGGTCTGGGGCATGGTTCAACCAATTCCTGATCCCTTGCCAACTTACTACTTTGAAAACTTGTTTTCTACAAATACAAAACCAATACAAAGCATAAAACACCAAAGAAATCTAAAGAGCAAAACTAAAATTAAAATAATTTACAAATTACAAATCTCCGGCAACGATGCTAAAAAACTCGACAATACTCAAGCGCAAAAGCAAGTATACGTGGTCTACCAAGTAATATAGTGGCCTCCAAGAAAGCCGAATATAGATCCCACAGGGATTGTTCCAACAACTATTTGATTTCAGTTCACAATTCAAATTCAATTGATGCAAGAGTATCCAAAAGAGAGTTTTAAAGTTATAACTAAATGTAAAGTAAATAGTACATAAAGTAAAAGACTTGAGACAATCAATAGGAGAAAGATCAGGGTTAAAGCATTTCAAACAATCATACTATTTTATTGAACTTCATTTATTAACTCACTTATCTTGGTTGTTGATTCCTAGGGTTAATTCAGGATCATGGTCTCCCGACCTCTAGTCTTTTACCTAACTTGGGTATTACAACTACATAATTGAGTGAGGATGTAATAATATAATTAAGTTATATAAGATATCATCCTACGTGTGACTCAAGTAAGGCTTCTAGGTACATCCCAATCCTAGACGCTAATTCGAATTCCTTATTTTATAAAAGAATACAAACCCTACTTTGTTTATGCCCATGTTCTATCTCCTTATTCACTCTCTTGAGATAAAAAGGTTGACAATATATGTATTCTAAGGGTAATCAATCCTAAAAATAGTTAAAACAATAATAAACAAGAAACCAAATATGATAAGCAAATTAAACGAAATCAATTTAAAACAATAGTCTTCATGCTCTTGACTTTAACCCCGAAATGGAGTTCTTAGCCACTCATAGTAATAATCGTGATCCAAAAAATTGAATTCATGTTATGAACTATTAAAAATATAATTAAAGAATGTAAAAACCTAAAGTTGAAATTCCAATTGCCTCCCTTAATCTCGAAGACGTTCAAAAGTAATTACAACAGGTGCTCAATGTCCTATTTAGAATGGGTGAAGTTTGGTCGTGTAGGGAATAGGGGTTGCCCCGCATTTTATGCTTGACTTGACTATGGGTAGTGGCATGGTACTGGTTTGAGTCACATAGGAGTCGTGGCGAACTTCTTGCTGTATTCAAGTTAGGGTCGCGTCACGGCTCCATTGTGATACCATGCTGGAAATTGCATTTTCACGTCCAAACTTTGCCTTGCACTTTGTCCTCCATCCCAAGCCTTTATGGTGTGTTTCTGCTCATTTTCCAGCCTTTGTATATGTCCATATACCACCATAATTATCTCACAAAACCTCCAACATCATAATACATCAATTATTAGAGATCAACACAACACAATATCAAAAATGACGAACTAACACAAGCTAAGATAAGGCTTGCTCAGCTTGAACATTAACTTATTGTTTTGACTCTAAACTTGATCCAATTGAACTTTGCACATTGTAAAAAAGTTGTTCCACATCTAAATACACAATTAAAAAATTTGGAACTCATTTAATACATTAGAATTCATCGAGGTAGACAACAAAAGCACCTAGCTCAAGCTAGTAATACTAGTTTCCTCGATTGAACTTTAAATGACCCATTTAAGTACGAACTTGTTTGGAGTACACTTTGAACATTGTTATCAAACACTTGGACACTTAGATTCTTATTTCCATTATATTTAACACATCAATCACATAATTTACCCTTAAAAAAAGGCAAACTAAGCTAGAATAGTAACACTAGAGTGCATAAAAACACCCAACGTCACATCCCACAACCTAGTAGTTTCAGTACTTGAGCTACTAATAAAAGAAACATAAGTACTAAAATAGTCAAATACACATCCATTTCGAATAGTGAAATACTAGTCATAAATAATAGAAGGAAAAAGGGGAACTCTAACTCTAAGAGCTCATCCTATCTCCAAAATCAACTCAGCATGATCGTCATGTCATCGACATCCACCAGTACTTAGATCCATACCAAAAAGGTACAAATGGTAGTATGAGTACCAATTCCATAGGTACTAAGTAGGTATCATCGATCAACTGAGCGAAATCATGCTATAAGTATGATAAGATGCAATATGAATAAGCTAAATCAAGGTAAAAAGGGGCAAACCTAGAATAGAGCTCCAATACTATGAATAAATAACTGAAAAAATTATAATATGGAAGAAAGCATAGATAATACTACAAGACTAGCCCCATAAGACAGTAAGTGCAGAAAAGTAAATAACCCAACACGGGCCCTCATAAGTTTGGAGGGTACAATCAAAGAAAAGTAAATAACTGAAGTCCCATAAATTTACCAAATACCAAGCCGAAAACATGAATCTATCCATACCGTATAGTATCATAAATAAACTCTCAATGTCGCATTCAAATCGAAACTTAATATCATTATCACCATCATCATTTGTTGGACTTAACTGGAAGTCAATTTAATCAATATCATTACCAATTGTCCGACTTGAATCGACCTTAATATCAATAAACCACCAAATTTAGCTCGAAATTTGCACCAACTCCCAAGTACCAAAATAGCATAATCATTATGCATATAATCTCCTTAAGTCCAAAAATAAGCACTTTTAAAAGGTATAATATGCTTATAGAATTTTACAAAATCTAACACAAATCTTGGCCTAAGGTGGGTCGGAGGGGCCCACTTTTAGTCCCCAAAAATCCATACTACGGCAAATTCTACCATGACTAGGCTAAGGTATCTAAATTCACTCCTAGATGTTAAATAAGCCATGATTATTCCTAAGATAATAATTCTACCTAAAAAACTAATTAAGCCATTTACACCTAATTTATGGTTCCAAAATAGTCTAACCATTCCAAAAAATGCTAATTAAACCAACTGTATCTCCAAGGCCTAGTTTCCCATCCCATATCTAGCATAACTAATAGATACACAATGAATTAGTTCAATCTATGAGGAAGGTAAGCCTAGCCTACCTAGACACTAAAGAAAATCCCAAAGAATCCACTAAATTGATGATTTTCCCTTCCGATAAACTTTTGCAAGATGTCATACCATCAAAATCACTATCTACTCATCAAAATAAGAACTATGGTACCCATATTTCACTTTTACGCTTTAGGTCCAAAATTATGTGAAAATTGCATATGGGGCCCATTTGCAAAATCACACTTTCAAAATAAACATTATGTCCCTCTATGCTCATGGAGTATTTACCCTTGTGAATGGGTGAATTCCAAGATCAAATGGTGGTATAATCAATACAATAATATTTTAGGGATTTTACATAATGATAAAGGAATTAGTTATGAAATTTATGGAATCTTACCAAGAATGAAAGAAGAAATGCATTAATCGATCTTAAGAACATTCAAAATCACTCACTAATAGTTCTCTTAAGTTTTCACACTTTTTAGGGTTCTCCTCTATTTAAAATGGATGAAAATAGGGGCAAACGGGCTAAGTGGGGATTTTATAAGTACCACGTGTCGCTAAAGTAGGCCCTAGGCCGCTTTAGAGGTCAACACTAAATTGCCAAGGTGATCGCTTAAGAGATATTTGTCCACTGCTACCAGGCCGCTAAAGTGGACAAACTAGTGCTAAAGTGTTTTGCGTTTTAGCATCCAACTTATGGATAATGTAGCACTTGCTATGATGGCAGGGTCGCTAAAGCACCTGAGGGCTCTAAAGTGCCCAAAGGGACACTTTAGCGGTTACACTAGCTATAATGCACCATCTGGAGAATTAGGATTAATTGAATCTTCGCTGATCCCTCAAGATTCATCCGAAATCCATATGGACTCAATGAAGTAGTCAAAATTTCCATCTGAAGTCGTTTAATGAAAAGTGGGACTCACATCTATATGTCATATTCCTTAATATTCCCCAATAGCCTAAAATGAGTGTGGGAGCCTCGATACCCAAACCAAGGATCCCCCAGCCTAAAACTGACATTCTCTAGCTATTGGAACTGTAAAAATTGGTGCATGAGGTTGTTTTGTTAAAGTTTTTGATTGATATTAACTAGTGATGACTTCAAAATAAAGAATTAGCTCAAAAATCCAAATGAACTACCCGGTAACTGAAGTGTTAACTCCAGCAAGTCATAAATGACTTGGGGTAGCTATAGGAAAGCTCTACACATGTAAGATGAGAAAAAATATATTGAATGACATGTAGGGTCATTACACGGTGGTCGGTCTAGGCCACTTCTTCACTACCTCAATCTTTTAGGGATCCTTTTTAATCCCTTTACTAGAAATAACAAGCCCAAGGAAAGTTACGACGCTCAACAAAAATTCACACTTGGAAAGTTTGCATATAACTCCTGATCCTTGAGGGTCTATAACATAATTTGTAAGTCATTGGTATAATCCTCTTCATTCTTGGAGTACACCAAGATATCATCAATAATGAATATGATGAATGAATCAAATAACTACTTAAACACCATGTTCATCAAGTACATGAAGGATCCAGGTGCATTAGTTAATCCAAAAGAAATAACAAGAATTCATATGGCCATAAAGGGATCGAAATGCAGTCTTAGGAATATCAGTTTCGCTAATCATTAACTAATGATAACCTAAATGGAGATCTATTTTTGAAAAACACTCAACACCCTAAAGTAGGTTAAAGAGATTATCGATTTTAGGAAGAGAGTACATATTTTTCATGATAACCTTATTCAGTTTGTGATAATCTATGCACATACGAAGTGACCTATCATTCTTTCATATGACAAGCATCGAAGCACCCTGGGAGAGACACTAGGACAAATGAAAAACTTATTAAGGAGGTCTTTTAGTTTCTTAGTTAACTCTTTCAAGATCCATTCTATATGGTGGAATAGAGATAGGATGAGTATCGGGTAAAATACTAATCCCAATTTCTATCTCCCTATCAAGAGAAATCCTATGAAGATCGTCAGGAAAGACTTCAGGAAACTCATTAACCATAGGAACAAACTGTAATGAGGGACTTTTGGAGCTAGAATCTTTCACTCAGATTAAATTATACGAACAACCTTTAGATATCAACTTTTGGATTCTAAGACACAAAATGAATTTTACCTTCTTTACTATCGAACTCCCCTCTTATTCTATCACCAGTTTATCAGGAGAATGGTAAGTGACATTTTTGTTTCTAAATTCCAAGCTAGCATAACTAGAGTGGAGCCAATCCATTCTTATAATTACATCAAAGTCCATCATATCTAACTCTTCCAGATATATAATAGTATCTTGATGAAAGATAGACACAACACAACCTTGATAGATTGTCCCAGCAATAATGGACTCAACCATAAGGGTAGAGACTGAGAAGGGGTCAGTAATATTTTGGGATCAAAACAAAAGTGCACAGACACATAAGGAGTCACATGAAATAAGGTGGAACTGGGATCAAACTATACAAAGAAATCTTAGGAGAAGATATGTGACATATCAGTGATAACATCTAGAGATGCCTCAAAATCCTGGCGAGTAGAAAGGGCATACAGAAGATTATGACCATTTCTAATTCCTGAGGTAGTTCCCTTTGCAGCAGGAGCTGATGAAGTAGTTATCGAGGCCTTGTTAGACCCTTATGTACCCCTAGATATGGGGTGGTCTTACTACATATG
Organism: Capsicum pubescens; assembly: GCA_030864215.1. Classification (NCBI taxonomy): domain Eukaryota; kingdom Viridiplantae; phylum Streptophyta; class Magnoliopsida; order Solanales; family Solanaceae; genus Capsicum; species Capsicum pubescens. Next base: position 99,429,641 of record CM061547.1, read on the forward strand.
ACTTGTATGGACACAACCAAAGAAAAAATTGCTCCCAAATGACAAAATTTAGGATGAAGCTTCCTATATTTATGGGAAGGAAGGTAGGACGAGGCCAAATGAGCTACATTAGCCTGAGACTGAATACCCTGCACCCTAGGACCATTTTTAGGCTGAAATCACTAATTACTGGAAGGTTTGGGGGAAGAAGAACTAGATGATGAATGATTATTACCCAAAGATTTCTTCTTGAATCATTGTCTACCCATCTTTCTAATATGTTGTTGACTCGCATCCTGAGATACATGCTTAGCCTTATTACTCTACCTTTTATTTGCTTCTACCTATTTATTTTTATCATCCTATACTTGTTTCATATAAACCACTAACCAGGATATGTCCATGCCACTATTTAGCATGGCATATTTACACTTTAGTACTAAGTTGCTAGAAAGATCTGAAGCAAACTTTATCATTCTGGACCTTATATTGGATACCAACTCTAGAGCATAATGAGACAACTGAGTAAAATTCATAAAATACTCCTTAACACTCATATTTCCCTTCTTTAAGTTAACAAACTGCTCATCCTTGGCCTCTCTCGATTCCAAAGGGAAGAAGTGATCAAGAAAGGCATCAAAAAATTCCTCTTAGATAGGAGGTTCAACATATTCACCCATAATATCCTTCCACTCACCATACCACTAACATGCCACCATTTTTAGATGATAGGATATAAACTCCACCCACCCATTATTTCTAACATACATCACCCAAAAAAAGAATTCCATTTTATCAACAGACCCTTAGGGGATCTTCCTTATCTTTGGACCTAGTAAAGGTCGATTGGTTTAGCTATATAAATTGAGCAATCGAGTAGCATCATAAGGTTCATTAATGGGACCAAAAATATATGAGCAACAGGACTGAGATGATACTATATGAGCAAGTATCTGGATGGTCTGTCTGAACTCAGCATTTAAAACTTCTCCCTAGGGAGACTGGGTATAGGTGGTCTATTAGGATACCTAATTTGCATATGTCATTGCACTTCCACTTGACACCTATTTTATTGATAAATGGATTATCTCATCATGACATTTTCTTGAATTCTCAAAAAAACATGTGTCGCTCCATCCTCAAAGAGGCATAAATCCCATCACTGTCTTAATTGTGCTACCAGAATCTCTAAGGAATCCATAGTAGGAGAGAATTCTTTGTTCTGAATGGAACACTATATCTTGATCCTTTTCTCGAATTGGTCCATTTTGAGTTGGCTCATTCCTCTTAGATCGATCAAAAAAAGAGAAGAACTCAGAGAGTATACAATGCACAGACTGACTTACTACTTGATTTCTTTGAGGAATTTAGGAGTGAAGGGAAATTCCCATCAACTGAGACTCTGATTCCTACATACCAGACATTGATCAATCATACATGCTAAAGGAGAAATTGTCTGATTAAGAAAGAAGGGTTTCGTCTCTCACTAATACAATATAGGGATAAAACTGACATAAACTCAGTTCTCATTTTATGTAGTGTTAATTCTGATCCCATATAACTAAATAGCATTAGTGAGGATGCCTAGTAACTTTTATATAATCTTTTTAACCATGTGGGACCTTTCCCCTTCTCTCTTATTTTTAAAGGTAACTATCCAGTCTTAGAAGTGAGGGTCTTATAATCATTATAATCCTTCTACTATAGTATTAGAAGATTTTGCTCTGTCTATCTAAAGTATTGCTATTAGAAGAGTAATCATGGTGGAATTTAAATTATATAGCATAATCATTCAGGGCTAAATGTACAACCTCTAAATTGCTCTGGCACATATGTTGAATAGTTATTTTATGTGTTCATCTATCTTTTAGGAGAAATCAGGTGGTTTTACCAAAGAGATGTGACTTCTTTTCTAAATTAGGTGGAACGGGGAAGAAACTAACTATTTTTATCTTAAATCTAGCATCCTCACAAGGTACTATTCCTCATAAAAGAATTTTACAAAATTTGGCAAACTTGGTATGTGATAGCTTCTATTATGAAAGTTGGGATCCCATACATTGGGTTAGTCACTAAGGTTTTATTCAATTTGATGTACTAGAAAGAATTAGGTTTGCGCTTCTTCTTCTATGCTTTCTATTAGTGCTAGTATAGTAGGATTGACATTTTATGTCAAACAACACGTGGAGTAATTCCTGATATAATAGTAAATGAAAGTTAGCTAACATTTTTTCTAGCTGGTCAAGAACTCTTTATGAAACTAGAATCCCTGCAAGAAGGTGTATAGGCATCGAGATAAGAACATGTTTGAAAAATCCATTGTATAACAATACCTTATGGAAAATCATTAGGTATGAGTATGATAGATACCTGTGACTCGATTGGTGAAATAGTATCTCTCCCCTATCTAGGAACTTCTATAGTCAATCAAATATATATTATTTTTATAAGATTTTGAAAACTCCTTTGTCTTATTTATACTTTTCTTCAAAATCTACATACTATGTGGTACAAGAGATTCCCAACATCTCGTAGAAAAAGAGTAAGTTTTTTGTAAAAATAAAGAATTAAACAATTTTGGGTAATGAAGAACATGTTATTCTTAACTGTTGGGCCCAGGAATTTCCACCACTCTGTCGAAAGAAATGAGCTTATTGTGGATACACACATTAATTAACCAAATTTTCCCGATGTAGAGGCAATCAAGAAAGGTATAAGACTCGGGCAATTTTTTAAAGAAAAAAATCATGATTCATTTTATGTCAAGCAATAAGTTGAGTAACTGTTGATTTTGTTGTGTGCACATTGATTTACCTGAGGACGAGCAAAGATTAATGTTAGGGGTATTGCTGAGTTGGCAAATTATGACTCATAAGACCTAAAAATAAAAATAAATCATGTCCTCATTGACAATTTTAATGTTTTTTTAATATTGATTTGGATTTATTCATGGTTAAATATTAAAAGTAGTGGAATGGACAAAAATGAGTGAAAGGAGAAAAAAAGATAGAAGAATGAAGCAAAAAGTGCACAAGGGAATCACAAGGACCCATCGACGCATAATCCAAGTGAGTTGTGGATCACCAAATGGGTGCATCCATCATCAATTCTAATATATTGGGGGAAAATAATATCATGAAAAAATAGCGACGTTTAAAGAAGTTCAGCAAATTGTCGAACCAGTCGACGGACTAAATTGAACATCACTGAATTAGACAGAAGTCAACCCATGGAGCATGACATGTTAACAGATCAGCGACTTAGAGGAAATTTGATTCATTTTCAATATCTTCGATGATGGTATGTTGCTCAACCAAAACATTAGTAGTGGCATTATTGTAATTTTAAGGTTAAACATTGCTAAAATTATTTAAGCCTTTTTGGCCATTGAAAACCCTATTTTTTGTCAATTTTCTAAATCTTAAGCTTGTAATCAAACCCTAATTTTGGTACTACCTACTTTTTCATAAATTATTAGTAGCTAATTTTCCAAGCTTAGAGTTATGCATTATTGAGTATTGATTTTTACATGGGTACTGATAATTCACCTTTGTATTGTCTTTTATTTTATGATTTTTACTAATATTTATGTTTTAACCTATAGACTGAGGTTTCAAACTTGACCTATGTATGGATATTTTGTATTTCTTGAAAGAGAATACACCAGTGATGAGATTTAGTTAACAAAACTTGAGTTACACCATTTAAATGGTGATGCTAGAAATAGATTATCCATTTTGAGGCTATTGGATGTTTGGTAGTATGGAGGCGTGGGGTTTCAAAAGGAATCCACATGAAATTATGTGGTGGATTGAAAAATTATTGCCAATACATTAAACCTAACCTAATCATAACTTATGAGCAAATCTTAGGTGCATTTTCACTTAGCCACATGTATAGTCATTCTCAAGAAGGAATAACCCCAAATGATTTAATACCTTGATTAAAATCTTATAGCATACATTGAATTTTTAACTTAAAAAAACTAATTTAACTAACATATCCCATTTTTACTTTATTATTTAATCTTAGTATTGCGAGCCAACTTGTAGTCGCTTGTGACACTTAATAGTGAAGCTATTTCTCTCATTCCCTTTTGATTTGGCCCCGACTATAAGTTTGGTATATTAATAGTGATTTTTTATACATATGAGGTATAATTTGTTCTTTATCAATAGGATAGGTTTGCCTCCACATCTATTAATTTTTCATCATGTATTCTATGTTTCCATGTTATAGTGATACCATCCAGAAGATGCATTATGATTTGATGGGATTCTATTGTATTAGATCATGATTTACCCTTCGAGGAGGAGCCTATTGCTATCCTAGACAGACAAACTAGATATTGAGATCTAAGCATATTAATTCAGAAAGGTCCAATAGAGACATCGCCCTATTGAGGAGGCCAAGTACTATATAAGGAATAGATACCCCTAGCTCTTTACCACTTCAAGAATTTTATTTTATTTATCTTTCAAAGATAAACTAGTATTTTAATGGTAGATATAACAACAATGGTAATAATTTTTCCCTTTTATGTATTTTACAATTTTCCTTTTCCGCATTATTACATATTTTTTTTGAGTTGTGGGAATGGTTGTCACACTACCCAATACATTTGCGAGTGATTTGGGAGAGTTTGAGACTATTTGAGTCTTTGGAAGCCATTAGTTTGGCTTGGGCCAACATTTTATGTTTCAATCGTCGGATGACAATTTCATCAGTTTCATTATATTTGAAATATCAGTTTTAGGTTAGAAGTATAGTTAGTTTGCATTCGTAGACTTTATTTTATATTTTGACCATTGCTTTAAAACTTAGTGAAATAAGACTAAAAGGGGTTCTTGGAGCTAATTTGTTGTAACTGACCACTTTTCAAAAAATTGACATTTTTATTGAGTCTAAAATGTCAAAAATTATCCTAGCAGCATATATGGTTAATTTTTTTGGGGTTTCAAATGATTATCTATAGTCCATTCATAGGATTTAAAATGATTACAAATTCAGTTGGTGCATAGCTGATATATGGTGTATGGAACCTTTTTTGCGAATACAAGCCATAGGACGCAAAAAAAAATAGAGAACAAAAAACTCCTTCATCAGGATTATGAGGTAGTGGTTGTGATAACGAAGGGTTATTAGGACCGGATTGGGTTTTTCTTTTCATTTCAAATGCAACTGGATCATTGCAAATATGATAGATCCGAGTCATCAGCCTTTGCAAATGCAAGAGGACAATGCTGATCAGAAAGTCTATTTAATTAGCATGGCCACTAATTACCACCGTGAATGCAAAAGGTTGATCACATTCATGAGACACTAGTTATAGAATAGTATAAATACTCCATTTCTCACAATTTAGCCATTTTTAGACTTGGGAGATTTGGGAAAGGGAAATTTCTAGTGTTTTTGACCATTTGAGCTTGGATAAGCTCCAAATTCTTAGTCCTATTAAATCACATTGATTATATCTTCAAAAATACCTTTTAATCTTATTTTCAAACGAGAATTTGGGAATTTTTCTAGTAAACTCTTGAAATAATTTTTCATCAATTTGAACACTAATTTCAATTCATTTTCACTTGGATTTTAAAATATAGACTCTTTTTAACTTTGGGTACATGTTTATAAAATAAAATTATGATTATACCCTTTTCATTTTTGAACATGTTTTTTGAACTAATTTTGGACTCAATACAAATATAGCTAATATGGGTATCATTGATAACGCTCAATCTACAGCTCTCGTTTGAGTGTAAAGCGGTCGTTAGCAAATATAGAACCCAACCTGGGTTGGGTGTCGATCCCACAGGGAATAGCTTGGCCAACAAGTAAGTAAAATTACTAAACTTTTGGTGCAAGTCTCGTAAGAAGGGGGGATTCTTGTCGTGCAAGTAATGTAAACAAAAGCTGAAAATAATAAAGTAAAGAGAGAGAGATTGTTACGTTGGTTGTAAACAATGAGAATTGAAGCGTTGGGGTTATGTCCACCTTCTGAGGTATACGTCTCTATTGGCTATGAGTGTATAGAATTCTGACATGCAATTGCTTATAGAGGATTGTAGTCGATGGTAAATCCAAGCGTCTCTCGACCTAAACAAGGACTATTTCACTTTAACTCTCTCGAGCATAAAGCGTGTCTAACGGTACGAATTCTCCAAGAGGTTAGTCCAGTTACGGCACTAGCTTTTTAATAGGAAAGGGTGTCCTACTACCTTGACATTATCTCTTTTCCAGACAAATAACTTTTCTCTCGAACAAGTTAAATGTTAGACTGGCGTATTCTTGCGTTTGCAACCTCAAAGAATGTAGATTAAGATGAAGAGAATAATGATATAAGCAATATACGTGCCTCGAACTCACAAACTCACAGCAATAGATAGTAACTCATTCGGTTTCCATAACCCCAACAGAGAAGTTTAGTTACCCATGAATGCGAAGGAGATCACGATTGACATTGTTGTTATACCACAAGATTGAGTAATTTCGTGTAGCTTAGGTGGTAGGCGTGAGGCGTGAATTCCTAGGCAAAGTAACGATTCTCTTATTGTGGAATTTAAGAATAGAAGAGTAGAAGAAGAAAAATAGAATTGACTTGTAAGATGATAGAAGATGAGAGGGATGGAAGGAAGTATTGTGTTCTCCCTCCTTCCTCCCTCCTTATTTAAAATCTCTAGCATGATAGGGTATTTATAATACCCATATCCTACTCCTACTAGGTAAATAAAATATCTAACCAAATCCTACTAGGCTAATGTAATACTTAACCCAATTGTACTAGGTTAATGTAACATTATCATAATCCAAATAAAATAATGAAATACATAACTTAATTGTACTAGGTTAATGTATCATTGTCAAAATCCAGCTTTGTGTCTGTAAGTCCCCAAAGTCTTCAGAATTGCTGTTTTAGCCCGGGACAGATTTTTCATGCAGCAGTTTTGGTCCCCCAAAGTCTTCAGAAATGCTGTTTTAGCCCGGGACAGATTTTCCATGCAGCAGTTTTGGTCCTTAGGCGTGTAAACTCCCTTCCCTTCCTTCGTGAGCTTTCTTTAGCGTCAAGTAAGCCATAAAATGCTGAATTATGCATCATTTATACCTGAAACTTTACTAATCATGTTCGTTAGCTCATTTACAGGAAAAAGGACTAAAAGTGCATGAAATATATAATTTGTTCTCAAAACTAGGCTAAAATATGGGCAAAATATATTGATATAGGTGCATAAATTCGCCTATCATCAACACCCCACACTTAGAGCTTTGTTCGTCCTCGAACAACATATCATGTCCTTCTAAGCATCAACTTAAGGTTTTTACAGAATCAACACAAAACATTTATTAAGACAAGCATAACGATTATCAACCAAGAGTAGCTTTCCGATTATATGTAGAAACAATTTAACCTCAAGTATAGACTCGTGATGGTGATCAACTCGCATGCAAACGTTAAGGTACAAGGAATCATATATAACTACCCAAAACTCATCAAACATGTGTGTCTCACCATATAGTACCCATAATCACTCACAAATATAGCATATTTTTCAAACATGGGTATCAAAATGTCCTTGCTCTCACTCTCACAAAGAATTCATATGTAGCGACTGATGACCATAGGCTTGCCCTTAATGTAATACTCTACTAAATATTGGAATGTTAAGATTAGTATCAAGTAGGTCTTTTGATGGTTGTAATGTAGGCTAAGGGACGGGTAGGACTATTTTGGCCAGGAATAGTGACTAAGTTCCTAAGCGCTTTAATACATCACTTTGTATCATTGACACTTTTTTCTTTCAACCTTTCTTCTTTATTTTTTCTACCACCCTTGTTCTCCTCTTTTTTCAATTTTAAGCACAACTCACTTTTCAGCTTTCTTTTCCTTTTTCTTTTCACAACATACCTCTTATGATAGCATTTTTTTTTTCTTTTTCATAACACATTCAAGAACCATTCCAATTTATAGCATTATACTCACCCAATTTCCTTTTATGTTGTCACATGACTTTTTCACTTTAAAGCACTTAGAGATTTTGGGATCAAATTACGGTCTTGAAAGAAATGGATTAGGCTTACATACAAGGTTGTCAAAGAAATAGGCTAAAGGCTCAAAAGGGTTAACTAGGATGATGTCCATGGGTAGGTAAAACTGAAGGTAAACATGTATAGGTTGCCAAAGAAATGCCTAAATCATATCCTAAACTTACACTCCTTATTTTCACTTTGCATACATACCAGGCAAGTTCTAGCATCAGCCACACACATAGAATATACTATTATCTCACACACACAAGGCACATGGTCGACTTTATTGGAGGTAATATAGACTCTTGACCCAACAAGTGAAGGAATTGAACCACACAATATCACATAATGAGTCACAACTAGAGCCTAAACGTCTCAATATAATCTCATGCTGCCTATCAAAATAATTTCATGCGAAGCTAGAAAAAATTTTCTACTAAAAAAAATGAAACAAAAACAACGCAAGCAAACATAGATGCGATAGAGAAGTATAGCATACGATACCGCCACCCCACACTTAGTCGGGACACTGTCCTCAGTGGAAAATAAATACGAGGAACCTGGTTGGTCGGACTTATCCTCTATGTCTGGGGTCATACCCCTTGCATTGGAATCATCATCAGAGTCGTCATCCTCAGAAGTTCCTCATAAGTATCCCACTTAATTCCAAGCGTGAGTCGAGGTATTTGCAGCGAGGAGGGTTCTCCTTGGTCCTTGCGACTTCTCTTTTTGCCCTTTTTAGGAGGTGGTAGCCTTCTCCTTGCCTTATCTCGCTTTAGGTGCCATTGTACCTGAGACTAGAAATAGTGTTAGTGGTAGCACAATATCAATGGATACAATCTATGCACAAGCAGTAGGGGTACCACCCCACACTTAGTTTTGTTGACACAAATCAGTGAAGTGAAAGTGGTCGATTACTCAGATTTCGTCGACATACGTTTTAGGAGTTGTATTCCGGCAAGAAAATCAGTGATGTATCACTACTTGCAGCCATTGCATTACTTTCATGTTAGATATAACAACACTACTACATAGGGGTTACCACATAATATAGTTACTTTCAACAATCACAACCTCCTATGTCGGCAGGCACTATAAGTCTTATCCCGATGAACGGGATAGCCTAACATGTAAGTATCCAAGTAGCAATTTTAAGCAATGTTCAAGACTATAGCAATTCCGCAAATAGTATGACAATGCTATTAAAACCAAATTCAAGTCGGAAATAAGTCAAGATGATTCTAACATATACGTTCACTCACATGATTTTGCATTAACATTCCAAACACATGAACTTCACCAACAATCTTTCAATATGTAGCAATTTATAATAGACATAGCAACGTAGTACTTACGAGAAATAAATGAAGAATAAGAGAGTACTTACTTGCTTGAAGCTTTTGGAGGTGGTTTTGTGAATTGGAAGAGCAAAAATAGAAAATTTTGAGAGGATTTGGATGAATATGCGGCACCTTTAGGTCACTTTGCAATGTGTTGTGTTATAAAACTAAGTCCCCTTTATATAGGAAGAGAATGGGTCGGGTTATGACCCATTTACAATCGGTTTTGGAGACAAATATCCCACATATGCGGCGCATTGTCTATGGCATAATGGGACATATGCGCCGCATAGTCTATGGCATTTGTAGACATATGCGCCGCATAGTCTATGGCATATGAGATACTGAGACCAAATGCCATAGCATAGGCGGCGCATAGTCAAAAGCATACCTAGGAATAGGCGGCGCATAGTGTATAGCACACTAGATTCCGAGACCTTAGGCTATAGGATAGGTTGTGCATCGTTCGTGGCCTAGTTTTACCAAGGCCTAGCCTTCCTCGAAGCCTATTTTGGCGTGAGAAAGGCTCAATCCATAGCCTTATGCATCACCATTCCTAACTTACCAACTTTACCATACAATGCGTCCAAATCGTCAATTGAAATCAATCTCCTCGTTGACTACTTCTTGCACCTATATTCGCTCAAACAAATGAAAACGATTAGTACGATGGGTTGCCTCCCACCAAGCGCCTTAGTTTTGGTCGTGGCACGACTCTTATTTTTGGATTTTTCATTTATCAAAATCAAAACAAGTACTAGAAGAAACGATAAAACGATAAAACGATGGGTTGTCTCCCATCTAGCGCCTTATTTATTGTCGTGGCACGACATAGTTACCTCGAGTACTCAGACTTCGTCGGGATAGATGGTGGATCGTTTTCTGAATGGATTCAGACGACAATGAGGCTTACTTGTAGGAGGGGTACCAATTATATCATCAATAGTCCAACCCATAGCTCTCATGTATCTCTTCAGAGTAGAGATGAGAGCGTCTACGTGCTGTTTACTTAAATCATCCGCACTCACCGGAAGTATCTTTATACTTTCCAAGAACACATACCTTAGATAATTGGGGAGATCTTTAGATTCTAGCATTGGTGGCTCTTCAAGGGAAGTCTTCGCTGTTGGTGACGGTTGATTCTTAAGATCACGGTCCGGTTGCTTAGGAGTATGAGAATAGGACTCTATTTCTGTTAGAGCACCCATAAGTTCTTCATATTCTTTAGCATCCTCATGCTCAACATTCAGCAGCGCAACAGACAATGGCTCAACAGTAGGCTGTTTCTCTACAGATAATGCTTTCTTACCTTCATAATGAACATCAGCTACAGAGAACACATCCATATCTCTTGGCTGCTTCATCGCTTTGCACAAATCAAAACGAATCACTTCGTCATTCATTCGAAATAAAAGCTCATTATCTCTCATGTCAATAAGCACACTTCCTGTTGCAAGGAAAGGACGTCCCAAGATTATGGGAACTTCAGAATCCACCTCGCAATCCAAAATTACAAAGTCTGCAGGAAAGATGAAAGAAGAAACCTTCACCAACACATCATTCAAGATACCCACAGGTCGTTTTACCGACCTATCAGCCATCACGAGCCTCATATTGGTTGGTGTCAGATCGCCTAACCCCAGCTTCTTGTAGAAGGATAGTGGCATCAAATTGATGCTAGCACCCAGATCGCACAATGCCTTAGCAAAATTCATAGATCCAACCGTGCAAGGAATAGTGAAAGCACCAGGGTCTGCCTTCTTCTGTACTAAGGACCTTGTGGCAATTGCACTGCAATGATGAATATTATCTGCCGGCTCATAGCTTACTGCCCTCTTCTTTGTCAACAGGTCCTTCATGAATTTAGCATACCCAGGCATTTTTTCTAGTGCCTTTACCAACGGAACATTAATGGTCAGCTGCTTCAACATGGTCATGAATTTGCTGAACTTTGTATCATCCGCCACCTTCTTCAATCTTTGAGGAAAAGGTGGTGGTGGGTATGGAATTGTTCTCTCCATGGCTTTCTTCTCCTCTTGCTTCCGTTTTTCAGCTTTTTCAGGTTGCAAATCGTGAGGGGTGACGTTATGGACGTCAGGATCAGCTGCTGTGGCATCTTCCCCTTTCGCCTTATCATCAATTTCCGATTCTTCGTCAACCACTTTCTTGCCTTTTTCTGAAGTTTCCAGCACCTTACCACTTCGGGTAGTGATGGCCATGCATGACCCATCATTCCTTGGGTTTTGCACAGTATTGCTAGGTAAAGTACCAACCTTTCTTTGATTGAGTGTTGCTGAAAGTTGGCTCAGTTGCTGCTCTATTTGCTTGATTGAAGTGGAATGAGAATCAACTAGTTGTTTCATGGAGGACAAATCATTAATTACCTCAGTAACTCCCGCGCTCGTTGTTTCCACTCCTTTCAATAATTTAGCCATCATGTCTTCCATACTTCCAGAATTAGATGTGGTGGTATCACGTCTACCAGGGGGAACATATACACCACTCTTTTCATTGTTTTTTCTCCAACTACCTTGGTCCTTGTTTCCAGAATTATCATAATAGTTCCGACCATGGTTTCCTTGGGTATTCCCACGGAAACCCCCCTGATTGTTCAAGTAGTTGGCCTCCTCTTCCGAATCAGATTCGTCTCTTCCTTTTAGCACCACAACTTTCACTTTTTCGGTCTTCCCTGATAATAAATGCTTTGTCAGAAGATCCACTTGCGTTTTCATGTGCGCTAAATCTTGATCACGTTCTTCTTGTCTTCTTCTTTGGTCTGCAGTAATGCCTATAGATAAAGTGGGGCTTGCTACCTCGGAATCCCTGGTATGCCAAGCTCTACTTTGTTTCGTCATGCGATCTAGCATATTGCTTGCTTGACCAAAGGTGAGGTCCATAAAAGATCCTCCAGCTGCGTTATCCACCACTGGCTTAGTTATTGAATTCAAGGCTCTATACAATATCTCCATGAGGTGAACATTAGTCATGTGATGGTTTGGGCATCTCGCTAGCTTTGTCTTGAACCTCTCCCATGTTTCATGAAGAGCTTCAGTGGGAAGCTGACGAAAGTTGCTGATTTCATCTCTCAATTGTGCCCTTTTGGACGACGGAAAGAATCTTTCTAGGAAAACGTCTCTTAATTGCCTCCAATTTGTAATTGAATCAGGAGTCAGCCCATTCAACCATAGTGTTGCCTCCCCAGACAGAGACAATGGAAATAAGCGTAACCGAATTGCATTCTTACCAACTCCAGGATTGTCAAATGACTTGTATGTAGAAATAAAGTTGATGAGATGCATATTCGGATCATCGCCTGCTAGTCCACCAAAATAATCCCTTGAGTTGCAATAACTGAATCATGGTGCTTGTGATGTTGAACTTGGCTCCGGGCGCTAATGGTGGTGGAATTATAGCTCCAGTGGCTCCGGCACCATCAAGATCATCATCATCATCGTCGAAAGCTGGCTGCATAGGTTGGAGATCATGTCTATACCGAGCTTGTCGACCTCTTCTGTTGGCAGGTGTTGCGATCTCAGCGGCATGCCTAGGGTTTAGTAGCTCGTCATCACCTAGATCCTCATCGTCAGGATTTGGTGCTCGTGCAGGGTTATCTATGTTCTGCTGTTGAACCTGGGTTGCGGCAAGGGCAACCAATCTTGCTTGTTCCTGTTGAGCAGCCATCCTTGCGATTTTAGCTTGTGCTTCCATTCTACCAATGCGTTGTGGTTCAGGATTGATTGGTAATAACGGTTGACCAGAACTTCGAGTATGGGGCATGCACTAAAATAAAAACCTGCAGTAGACAAAAACAAAAACTAAAAGTAAAAGTACGAGAATCTTTGACCAAAGGGTCTAGTAATTTTCACGAACTTAATTGACACTTGTATTCCCCGGCAACAGCGCCAATTTTTGATAACGCTCAATCTACAGCTCTCGTTTGAGTGTAAAGCGGTCGTTAGCAAATATAGAACCCAACCTGGGCTGGGTGTCGATCCCACAGGGAATAGCTTGGCCAACAAGTAAGTAAAATTACTAAACTTTTGGTGTAAGTCTCGTAAGAAGGGGGGATTCTTGTCGTGCAAGTAATGTAAACAAAAGCTGAAAATAATAAAGTAAAGAGAGAGAGATTGTTACGTTGGTTGTAAACAATGAGAATTGAAGCGTTGGGGTTACGTCCACCTTCTGAGGTATACGTCTCTATTGGCTATGAGTGTATAGAATTCTGACATGCAATTGCTTATAGAGGATTGTAGTCGATGGTAAATCCAAGCGTCTCTCGACCTAAACAAGGACTATTTCACTTTAACTCTCTCGAGCTTAAAGCGTGTCTAACGGTACGAATTCTCCAAGAGGTTAGTCCAGTTACGGCACTAGCTTTTTAATAGGAAAGGGTGTCCTACTACCTTGACATTATCTCTTTTCCAGACAAATAACTTTTCTCTCGAACAAGTTAAATGTTAGACTGGCGTATTCTTGCGTTTGCAACCGCAAAGAATGTAGATTAAGATGAAGAGAATAATGATATAAGCAATATACGTGCCTCGAACTCACAAACTCACAGCAATAGATAGTAACTCATTCGGCTTCCATAACCCCAACAGAGAAGTTTAGTTACCCATGAATGCGAAGGAGATCACGATTGACATTGTTGTTATACCACAAGATTGAGTAATTTCGTGTAGCTTAGGTGGTAGGCGTGAGGCGTGAATTCCTAGGCAAAGTAACGATTCTCTTGTTGTGGAATTTAAGAATAGAAGAGTAGAAGAAGAAAAATAGAATTGACTTGTAAGATGATAGAAGATGAGAGGGATGGAAGGAAGTATTGTGTTCTTCCTCCTTCCTCCCTTCTTATTTAAAATCTCTAGCATGATAGGGTATTTATAATACCCATATCCTACTCCTACTAGGTAAATAAAATATCTAACCAAATCCTACTAGGCTAATGTAATACTTAACCCAATTGTACTAGGTTAATGTAACATTATCATAATCCAAATAAAATAATGAAATACATAACCTAATTGTACTAGGTTAATGTATCATTGTCAAAATCCAGCTTTGTGTCTGTAAGTCCCCAAAGTCTTCAGAATTGCTGTTTTAGCCCGGGACAGATTTTTCATGCAGCAGTTTTGGTCCCCCAAAGTCTTCAGAAATGCTGTTTTAGCCCGGAACAGATTTTCCATGCAGCAGTTTTGGTCCTTAGGCGTGTAAACTCCCTTCCCTTCCTTCGTGAGCTTTCTTTAGTGTCAAGTAAGCCATAAAATGCTGAATTATGCATCATTTATACCTGAAACTTTACTAATCATGTTCGTTAGCTTATTTACAGGAAAAAGGACTAAAAGTGCATGAAATATATAATTTGTTCTCAAAACTAGGCTAAAATATGGGCAAAATATATTGATATAGGTGCGTAAATTCGCCTATCATCAATCATTAGATTTCTTTTGATATGTAAATTATGTTTTGATAGATTTAACACATTTTTAAGACTGTTTGAGAAAGAAAGCTCTGAGTTGAAGGGTCTAGACTTGGATTTCAATATTTTGAGGTAGGTTATGGATTAACTTCCTTCGTACTGAGCTAGGTAGTTAACTATTATGCTAAATATGCTATGGGTTAGGAAATTAGTCCTGGGAGTTATATTTTTGAGAAATATTATTAATGCATGCCCAAGTATGGGAGTATTTATACATTTTCATTGACTTTGGAGAATATAGTTGTTGTGAAGCTTGAGTGATGCTTTATGTAATATCTTAGGCCTTAATGTGTACTTAATTATCTTATTTATTATTATGTAGCCTGGGTGGGGGCTCGACTTGTTGATAATAGGTCCTACTTGAGCGTTAATTACCTTTATTAATATTATATACCCGAGTGGGAGTTAAAATGATATTATTGAAGTCTTAAATGACTATTTATACTGGTGTTTCCATGTGATGTATTTTTATCATAAGATAATGTCATTCTAAGTTGATTTTGAACTCATTCATACATATATTATAATTGATCATTATCTTCATACTGATTAGTTGTAAGCATTACATTTCCATTTCATCTATATATAGTCATGATATTTTCTCCAGAGAAATAATTATTTTTTATAGAAAATAATATATTTTACAAAATACATAAAATAAAGAATGTGCCAATAAGGTTGATTGAGAATTACTAATTTCAAAAGAAAATAAGACACTTTCTAAAATCTCTATACCGAAGGCCATGTTGGTAAGGTTGATTGAGATATGATACTGATATTAGAAAGGTATATGGGTTGCAAACCCTCATGGATCCTTTCCAAAAGTATTGAGTCTTGTAAGGTGTATACAAAAGTTCCACCATCATTGTATTGCATTACATCACATTTGCATCTTCTATCTTTGATTTATGTATTTATTGATATATGATTGTCTTTATTACATATTTTAAGAGTGTAGTTTTTATTTGGCCTTATTATATAGTAGAATTGTTAGTGGAGACGGTGTGATCTAGTACATAGTGAGCTCCCCATTCAAAGCCTTATTCGAGCCTCCATCAATCTGCATAATCCACCCTACCGAGACATTCCAGGACCTACCTACCCCTATCCCAGAGTGAAGAACCCTGTTAATCCCATAAATCAAATAAATGTAGGAGTTAAAACATGAATACTTAAATATTTTAAATTTTACCACCTTGATGCCTAATCGAGTTAAAATAACAATACTCACTCAATACTTTTTAAAATATATTTTTAATACATTAGGTATGAAAATTAAATTTAGAAAATAATTAAAAGTGACTCCCTAAAACCTAGTGTAAACTGGTACAAGAGTATTAGACAAAGAGTAGGGACATCCATGACACAACATCCATGTTGAATAGAAATTTTAAAAGTTATTGCTAGTGATCGACATTGTTACTATAGAAACTCCAACTGACCTGTACCATGTATATCCCACAATGGAGATATAGTAAGTGCAACATCAATACAACCACACGTACTGGTAAGCTTCATTTTCTAACTAGGTTATAAACCAAGAATCAATAATAAGTAGGTATAATCACAACATCAAGTAAGTTTCAATTTTTACTAAAGAAAGATGGGTCTCTTTGAATGTGTATAGATTATCGGTAGTTGAATAAGGTGACAGAGAAGAATAAGTATCCTCTTCCTAGGATTGATGATTTTTTTAATCAGCTTTAGGGTGCTAGGTGTTTATCTAAGATTGATCCAGTTTTAGGGTGCTAGGTGTTTTTCTAAGATTGATCTCCATTCGGGCTATCATCAGTTGAAAATTAGGAAGGGTAATATTCCCAAGAAAACTTTCCAAGAATGGTATGATCACTATGAGTTTTTGGATGTCACTATGAGTTTTTGGTTGTCACTATGAGTTTTTGGTTATCTTATTTGGGTTGACAAATGCTCTAGCTACTTTTGTGGATTATATGAATTGGGGTTTTGACTATTTTTGGATTTCTTCGTGATAATATTTATTGATGATATTTTGGTGTAGTCTAAGAATGAGGAGCATCCTTCCAATCACCTCTGAATTGGGTTCCAAATTCTTAAGGATTAGAAGTTGTATGCTAAATTCTCTATGTGTGAGTTTTGGCTGAATGTTGTGATGGTCCATGGGCATGTTGTTTCTAGTGAGGGGATCAAGGTGGATCCATATAAATTTGAGGCAGTTAAGAGGTGACCTAGACCCATGACTCTAACCAACATTCGGAGCTTTTTGGGCTTGGCTAGTTATTATAGGAGATTTATGGATAGTTTCTTTTTTATTGCTACGCCATTGACTAAGTTGAAGAAGAAAAAGGTGAAGTTCTTATAATCTAATGCTTATGATGGAAACTTCTAGAAGTTGAAGGCCTATTTGACTTCTGTGATAGTATTGACCCTGACCAAGGGTATTGATGAATTTGTGGTGTATTTTGATGCATCCTGCATAGGACTGGGTTGTGTCTTGATACAGCCTGGTAAGGTTGTGGCCTATGCTTTTAAGAATCTTAAGGTTCATGAAAGAAATTATACAACTCGTGATTGAGTATTGGAGGCTGCAATTTTTTCTTTGAAGATTTGGTGTCATTATTTATATGGGGTGCATGTAGACATTTATTCTGATATTAAAAGATTACAGTATGTGTTTACTTAGAAGGAGTTGAATCTTTTTCAGAGATAGTGGCTTGAATTACTTAAGGATTACGACATTGGTCTTCACTTTCATTTAGGTAAAGCTAATGTCGTTGATGATGCTCTTAGCAGGTTGTCCATGGAGAGCTTATCTAATGTATATGAGGATAAAAGAGGATTGGTGAAATATATATATCATCTCACTAATTTAAGAGTTTATCTTTAGGATTTGAGGATGAAGGGGTGATTGTTAAAAAAGTGGTTAAATCATCTCTCGATGCTGAGGTGAAGGGGAAGCAAGTTTTGGATCCCATTCTTATATAGATCAAGGATGATGTGAGTCAACAAAAGGTTATGGCCTTTGAGATTTGTGGTGATGGTATTCTGAGTATCAAGGTAGGTGGTGTGTTCCTAATGTTGATGGGCTGCGAGAGAGGAATTTAATTGAGGCTCATCAATCAAGGTCTACAGTTCACCTAGGTTTGACAATGATGTCATAATTTGAAGGGGATCTATTGGTGAAATAATATGAAGAGGGATGTGGCTAACTTCGTGGCTAAGTGTATGGTTTGTTAGTAAGTGAAGGTTGAGCACTTGAGGCTTGGTGGCATGTATCAAGAGATTGAGTCGCCCATGTGGAAGAGGGAGATGATCAATAAGGACTTTGTTATGGTCCATCTGCAATCTAGCCTCAGTATGATTTGATTTGGGTTATTATGGATATGATGACTAAGTTGGCTCATTTCTTCCCTGTGAGGACTACTTACTTTAGAGAGGATTATGCTAAATTATTCATTAGGAGATAGTAAGATTTCATGCAGTGCTGGTGTCTATCATTTTAGATTGAGGTAGGAAATCTCTACTTATTTCTGCCATTTGTTTTAGAAAGGTTTGAGTACTTAGGTGAACACTAACACAGCTTTTCATCCTCAAATGGATGGATAAGTGGAACAAACTATTTAGACATTAGAGGATTTGCTAAGGATCTATGTGATTGATTTAGGAGGAAGTTGGAATGATCACTTACCCCTGATTATGTTCGCGTATGATAACAGTTATCACTCTAGTATTGGGATGGCTCCATTCAAGGCACTTTATGGTAGGAGCTGTATATCTCCTATTAGGTGATTTGAAGTTGGTGAGACTAGGTTGTTTGGTCTTGACTTAGTTCACCAATCCATGGAGAAGGTTAAGGTAATTAGGGTACAACTTAATATTGCTCAAAGTAACCAAAAGTCTTTTGCAGATCTGAGGCGAAGAGAGTTGGAGTTTGATGTAGGTGATTGGGTGTTTCTGAAAATTTCTCGTATGATGAGAGTGATGAGGTTTGGGGAGAAGGAGAAGCCTAGTACCTATTATAATGGTCCATATTTTATTTTGAGGAGAGTTGTAATGCCTCAAAATCTAATTCTAAAGATGCCACACATTGCTCCGAACTACAAGTAGTCCTTAGCTAACCCTGGATGCCTTCTAACACATCTGAATCTCAACATGGGGAAATATAAGTATAAAATCATAATAAAATGCGGGAAACTATCTGAATATATCTGAAAGTACTAATCTCATCAATCTGAAAAATAAATATTGAAAAGTCTGAATACGACAATTGAGATCTAAGACTGAATTTGGTAGTCCGACAAACCTCTACTAACTGAATCTAGAGAGTCAGTGGGATAGGTCCCAGCTGACTCAGACTAAAATGAAATATCTATTAATAAACTGAGAACATAAATAGATAAGTCCTCGAAATATGAGGACTCACCAACTGCATGGATGTAGATGAGATGCTCAGAAATCACTGTCGCTGCTGAGATTGAGCACCTGAACCTACATTATGAGACAATGTATCACATAAGCGTATATATGGATCAGTACTTTGAGGATGTACTGAGTATATGGGGGTGCATGCAATAAGTAAACAATATCATCACAGTTTATAGAAAATATCATGCAAGCTAAATGTAACTTACTCACTTAAGCTTGAGAAAATCTGAAATATGAAAGTCAAATCATTAATAATAAACATGTAATATAAATCTTGTGAGACATTACACTTAGTTCTGAAATCTGTGTCCTGTTCTTATTCTCAAATCATTTAGGCTAAATTAAATCTAAAAATTTATTATGCATCAATTAAACTATTTCATGAGTAGGGGACGTTTGTTTGGGAGATTCTTCTAATCGACATGTACACCATGTGAGCATCCATGGTGTCCCACGACTATCCCCGTAAGGATATGGCTGTTCTACCCTTGCCATTGAAATAGAAAAATCTAATCTGTGTGATCCCAATCTGAGTCATCCACGTAGAAGTGGAAATAATCTGAATTTGTACCTACGGTGGCACGTAGTTCTGTGGAAGATAAGGCAAGCTAATCCCACACTTCCCGCTCGGTGCTAAATACCGCTCCCAATCTCATGCTCAAAATCTTAAGAAAGATCCACTTTAAAAGTAATCTAATGGTTTATAGTAAAAACCAACTATAAATCTATAATATAAATCTGTAAAGTGGATTTCAAATCTGTTCTAAGACCAAAAGGTCAAATCTTTCTAAAAAATCGGAAAGCATTCTAATCATGGGTTGCTTATAGCACAACAATTCTTTGAAACAACAATCTTTAAATGGGGTCTATTGACTCAAGCATCAATCTCATATTAAAACATCTCAAAATTCATTCTTGGTAATGTAAATATTCATAAATCATCTTAAAATCTGGAAATTTTAACAATATGCATGGAAACATAAACATAATCATGTAATTCAACTTCTAAATCATGAAAAATCTCATAATCTTGCAATGAATGATAATGGGTATAAACCCCTACTTAAATATCATAGAAAATCATGAACAAATCAGAAAGATTTATAATTAAAATAAGTCTTTGGGCACAAGGTGAAAGAATTACCCTTGTTCAAACCCCACATACATTGAATTGATGATCTTTGATGAAAACTTAAATCTTGGATTCCAATTGATGCTTTGGGGATGAATTCTTAGTGTTCTTGTATTGAGAAATCTCAATCTTGAATTATCTTGGAGATTTAATGGAGGAATCTTGGATTTCTTGGGAAGGAATTTGATGAACTAGGGTTTTTCTTGAAAGAAATTGGGTGAAAAGTGAATGTAAAATGCTTTGGAGGGGTTTAATTTGTTGTTAAAGATGGACTAGGGGATGGGAGAATGACCAAAATATCCCTTTTAAACCCCCAAACGAAACTAAAAAATGCAATATTTTGCGGATTGGGTGGCCACCACGACATTCCACTATCACGGTGGTTCACTGGAAATTGGACAAACGGGAAATGGGCTCCCTCCTTAACACGCCACAATCGCGGAGCCCTTATGTTTGTCATTTTGACCACTGGCGCAATGCGCCAGTATCGCGAGGTCATAATGGAAATTTCCAAAGGGGAATTTTTCCCTCTCCATGATGCGGTCCAATCATGGAGAGCCACTGGAAAATGACAACTGACATTTTTCACTGCTCCGTGACGCGCTAAGGGTCCAAATGACGGTGTTTTGCGACTGGAACTTAAAATATCCATAACTTCTTACCCGGTTATTGGATTTAGGAGAATATTATATCGTTGGAAAGCTTATTTAATTTCCAACGCAATGGAAAATTCAAATCTAAAGAATTCCACACAAATTAAACATCATTCATTCTAAGAGATAATCCTTGACATTTTTCGGGATGAGTTTAAGCTAGAAAAATTGTGGGGTATTATAATATCTCCAGCTTGGGAACAATCGTCCTCGAATGTGGCTAGATAAGCTGAAATTTCTGAGAAATCTGAGAGAATAAGATAGCATGCACAACTAAAATGAACTGAATATCTAAATATAAATCATTCTGAGCTTCTGAGTAATTCTGAGAGTGCATGAACTTACATTAGGACATCTATATTTCTGAATATCTTATTAGAAAGGAACTATATTAAGGAAGAGTATTACCTTCGGCTAAATTTGAGGTTGCGAAGAAAAGATGAGGGTACTTGGTTTGCATATCTACTTCTGCTTCCCAAGTAGCGCCCTCAGCAGACTGATTTCGCCAAAGAAGTTTAACCAAGGGAACTTCTTTGTTTCTTAGTCTACGAATCTGGTGATCTAAAATCTCAACTGGAATCTCTTCATACGAAAGGTTGTTCTGAATATCTGAGATTTCTAAAGGAGCTACAATGATGGAGTCACCGATTCTCTTCTTAAGCATAGAGACGTGGAATATAGGATGAACGGCTGACAAGTCTTCGGGCAACTCAATCTCATAAGATACTTTCCCAACACGACTCAAAATTCTATAAGGTCCAATATAGCGGGGACTAAGCTTCCCCTTCTTTCCAAATCTCTACACCCTTTTCATGGGTGAAGTCTTTAGATACACTAAATCACCAACTTCAAACTCGAGGTCCCTTCTTCTCACATCTACGTAGGATTTCTGATGACTCTGGGATGTTTTTAATCTCTCTCTAATCGACTTAACTTTCTCCATAGCTTAAAATACTGAATCAGGCCTCACCCACTTCAAACCAACCTATGGGTGATCTATATCTCCTTCAATAGAGAGCTTAAAATAGAGACATCTAAATGCTAGCATGATAACTATTATTATAAGCGAACACAATCAATAGAAAATGATAATCCCAACTTTCCTTGAAATCAAGAGAACATGCCCTCAACATATCCTCCAAAGTTTAGATGGTCCTCTCTGCTTGACCATCTGTCTGAGGGTGGAAAGATGAACTGAGATGGATTTAGGTACCAAGACCCTTTCTTAAAGGCTTTCCAAAACTAAGAGGTAAACTGAGTACCCCTATCTTAGATGATAGAAAAGGGAACTCCATGCAATCCGACTAACTCTCGAATATACATCTTAGCATAATCTTCAGTTGTATAGGACATATGAACTGGGAAGAAATGCGCTGACTTAGTCAATCTATCTATAATAACCTGAATCAAATCATGATAACGATGCGATTGGGGTAAACCATTCATAAACTCCATATTCACCTCTTCCCACTTTCAAGTGGGGATACCAAACTCTTGTAACATACCACCAGGTCTTTGGTGCTCTACCTTAACCTGCTGACAAGTTGTACACTTAGCTACGAACTTTGCTATATCTCTCTTCATATCATTCCACCAATAGATCTCCCGCAAGTCGTGGTACATCTTGGTAGCACCTGGATGAATAAAATAATGCGCAGTATGTGCTTCTGCCATAATTCTCTGCCTCAAATCATCAACATAAGGCATACACAATCTACTTTGGTATCTCGACACACCATCTCCCCCTTGGCAGAAAACCTCTACCTTTTGGTCTTTAACTGACTTCTTCAGTTTGACCAAACAAGAATTTGTATCTTGCTTCTCCTTCACTTTCGAAACTAGGGAAGATTTGGAACTAGTCTGAACCCAAACATTACCTTTAGCTGAATCAACCAACCTAACACCCAACCTAGACAAACGATGAACTTCTCGATCTAATTCTTTCATATCTTTCTCCACATGAGAAACACTGCCCATAAACCATCTACTAAGGGCGTCTGTCACTACATTGGCCTTGCCCAGATGGTACAACACACTCATATCATAGTCTTTCAGTAACTCTAACTATCTTCTCTAATAGATATTCAAATCCTTCTGAGTAAATATATACTGCAAGATTTTGTGGTCTGTGAATGCATCAACATGAACACCATACTGACAGTGTCTCCAAATCTTTAAAGAAAAAACAACAGCAACTAATTACAGATTATGGGTTGGGTAATTATTTTCATGAGGCTTCAACTGTCTAGAGGAATAGGCTCTGACCTTACCTCTCTGCATCAACACATAATCCAAACTAACTCTAGAGGCATCATAATAAACCATAAACCATCGGTACCATCAGGTAATGCCTCACACTGGGGATGAAGTAAGTCGAGTCTTCAACTTCTGAAAACTCTTCTCACAGGAATATGACCACATGAACTTAACTTTCTTTTAGGTCAATCTATAAATAGGAGATGCAATTGATGAGAAACCTTCAACAAAACAACCGTAATACCCAGCTAGGCCCATGAAACTCCTAATATCTGTTAGAGAGATAGGTCTAGGCCAATTTCTTATAGCTTCTGTCTTTTAGGGATCAACTATAATGCTGTCGGCGGAAATAATATGACCAAAAAAGGCTATTGATCTTAGCCAAAACTCACACTTGCTGAATTTGGCGAATAATTAGTGATCTCTAAGAGTTTGCAAGACAATTCTAAAATGGTCTGCATGGTCATCATCACTAGGAGAGTATACGAGGATATCATCTATGAACACTATGACAAACATACCTAGATACTGCTTGAACACTCGATTAATGAGGTAGAGCATTGGTTAGCTCGAAAGACATGAATAGAAAAACAAAATGACCATAGCGGGTTCTAAAGGCAGTCTTCAGAATATCACATTCCCTAATTTTAAGACGATAATAGCCGAATCTAAGGTCTATCTTTGGGAAATAACTTTTTATCCCAACAAACATTTACCTCCATGATGCTTGCCATAATTTGAACATAAGGGATGATCTGGCTTCCTACTCACACTACCCTGAGATCTGTACATAGAAGACTTACCCCACTGCTTTTTCCTATTTCTAGGTGCAAGAGCACTGGATGAAGAAGGTGTAGGCATAGATGAACGATTCTAAAACTATAAACGATTTTCTCCTCCAGGCATATTCTGACCATGATCAAACTGCCCTATTTTAGCCCTCTTATTTACTCTCTCTCTTTATTTTATCCTTTTTACCTCAATCTACTGATCATGCATCATCAATCTAGAAAGATCCATATCCCTATTGAGCATAGCAGCCTTACACTCCTTAACTACCATCCCAGACACACCAATCTCAAACTTACTCATGCTTGACCTAGGGTCAGCCATCTGATCAGGGGCATACTTAGACAAATGATTGAACTTAAGGCAATACTCTTTTACAGCCATAGATCCCTGCCTCAAGTTCATGAACTCTTCTATCTTAGCTTCCCTCATCTCAAGTGGAAAGAATTTGTCTAAAAGTATATCCTGAAATATCTGCCAAGTCATGGGAGCTACATTCTTCCCTTTACTCTTCTTCCACATAACCACCCAATCATAAGCAATATCCTTCAACCTATAGGATGCTAATTCTATACTCTCCTCTTCAGAAACATACATAATTTGGGTGATATTCTTATCCTCATCAAGATATAGTTGTGGGTCCTCACTTGCTTTGGACCTAAAGAATTTTGGCGGGTTTATTCTCATAAAGTCTCGAATTCTGGCTATGGCTAAATCCTCATCTTACTGAGGTGGGACTGCAACCTGATGATTACCTTGAATATTAGCTATCACAGCTTGGGCTAGCACTTAAAAAGCTACCCAAAACTCTGCATGTGACACATTCTCATTCAAAGGATCTGCGGGCTGAGGTAGTTTGTTATCATTTCTTTGAGCGTTAGCTCGATGAGGAGGAATTTCTGTCATAAAAGAGAACGAGTTAATAACAAATAGAAATATCTATAAGCAGGATGGATTATGAAAAAAATAGGATTTTTCTAAAACACTCCATTGTCTCTTGCTCATACATGTGGTGAGCTTCACACCGATGATCAAGACTCTATGTAACACATCTTGTTTGAATCCCTAGGACTCTCTAAACATTAGGATCTGATACCAAGTTTTTAACGCCCCAAAATCTAATTCTCGGGATACCATACGGTTCTCCAAACTACTAGTAATCCTGATCTGACCCTGGCTGCCTTCTAACACATCTGAATCTCAACATGAGGAAATATAAGTATTAAATCATGATAAAATGCAAAAAACTATCTGAATATATCTGGAAGTACTAATCTCATAAATCTGATTAAACAAATACTGAAAAGTCTGAATATGAGAACTGAGATCTAACCCTGAATCTGGTAGTCTGACAAGCCTTTACAAACTAAATCTAGAGATTCACTGGGACAGGCCCTAGCTGACTCAGACTAAACTAAAATATCTATTAATAAACTGAAAACATGAATAACTAAGTCCCCAAAATATGAGGACTCACCAACTACAGGAATATAGATGAGATGCTTGGAAATCACTGTCGCTGCTGAGATTAATCACCTGAACCTACATTATGAGAAAATGTAGCACATAGAGGTATATGTGGATTAGTACTTTGAGGAATTACTGAGTATATGGGTGTGCATACAATAAGTAAACAATATCATCATAGTTTATAGAAAATATCATGCATGCTAAATATAAATGGCTCACATAAGCTTGAGCAAATCTGAAAGTCAAATCATGAATAATAAACATGTAATCTAAATCTTGTGGGACATTACACATAGTTCTGAAATCTGTTTCCTGTTCTTATTCTCAAATCAGTTAGGCAAAATGAAGTCTAAAAACTTATTTTGCATATCTTAAGGCTTCAAATTAATTAAACTATTTCAAGAGTAGGGGACGTCTATTTGGGAGGTTCTTCTAACCGACATGTACACCATGTGAGCATCCATGGTGTCCAACGACTATCCCCCATAAGGTTAGGGCTATTCTACTCTTGCCATCGGAATAGAATAATCTAATCTGTGTGATCATAATATGAGTCATCCACATAGAAGTGGGAATAATCTAAATCTGTATCTATAGTGGCACGTAGTTTTGTGGAAGATAAGGCACGCTAATCCCACACTTCCCGCTTGGTGCTAAATACTCTCCCAATCTCATGTTCAAAATCCTAAGAAAAATCCACTTTAAAAGTAATCTAATGGTTTATAATAAAAACCAACTATATATTTGTAATCTGAATTTGTAAAGTGGATTTCAAATCTATTTTGAAACCAAAAGGTCAAATCTTTCTCAAAAATCAGAAAGAATTCTAATCGTGGGGTACTTATAGCACAACAATTTTTTGAAACAACAATCCTTAAATGGGGTCTATTGACCAAAGCATCAAACTCATATTAAAATATCTCAAAATTAATTCTTGGTAATGTAAATATTCATACATAATCTTAAAATCTAGAAATTTTAGCAATATACATGGAAACATAAACATACTCATGCAATTCAACTTCTAAATCATGGAAAATCTCACAATCTTACAAAGAAAGATAATGGGTATAAACCCTAACTTAAATCTCATAGAAAATCATGAAAAATTCAGAAAGATTTATAATTAAAATAAGTCTTTGAGCACAAGGGTGAAAGAATTATCCTTATCCAAAGCCCACATACCTTGAATTGATGATCTTTGATGCAAACTTGAATCTTGGATTCCTATTGATGCTTTGGGGATGAATTCTTAGTGTTCTTGTATTGGGAAATCTCAATCTTGAATTATCTTGGAGAGTTAATAGAGGAATCTTGGATTTTTGGGGAGGAAGTTGATGAACTAGAGTTTTTCTTGAAAGAGATTAGGTGAAAAATGAATGTAAAATGCTTTGGAGGGGTTTAATTTGTTGTTTAAGATGAACTAGGGGCTGGGAGAATGACCAAAATGCCCCCTTTAAACTCCCAAATGAAACTAAAAAATGCAATATTTTGCGAACTGGGTGGCCACCGCGACGCGCCACTATCGTGGTGGCTCACTGGAAATTGGACGAACAGGAAATGGGCTCCCTCCATGATGCAATACAATCATGGAGCCCTTATATTTGTCATTTTTACCACTGGCGCGACGCGCCAGTATCGTGAGGTCACACTGGAAATTGTTAAAGGGGAATTTGGCCCTCTCCGCAATGCGGTGCAATCACAGAGAGCTACTGGAAAATGACAACTAGGATTTTTCATTTCTCCACGACGCGCTGAGGGCCCAAATAATGGTATTTTGCAACTGGAACTTAAAATAACCATAACTTCTTAGCCGGTTATCGGATATAGGTGAATATTATATCGTTGGAAAGCTTATTCAATTTTCTACACCATGGACAGTTCAAATCTAAAGAATTCCTTACAAACTAAATATCATTCATTCTAAGAACTAATGCTTGATATTTTTCGGGATGAGTTTATGCTAGGAAAATTATGGGGTATTACAAGAGTGGGGAAGGTTGCCTATCAGTTCAATTTACCTATGACTTTAGGTTTCATTCATCCAATTTTCCATGTGTTGATGATGAAGAAGTGAGTGAGTGATCCTTCTTTGATTATACCTATTGAGAATTTTTGTAGTTTTGATTTCTTGTCTTATGAGGTAGCCCTGATTGGGATTTTAGAAAGGCAAGTTTGCCGATCGAGGGCTAAGGATGTCGCTTCGATAAAAGTTCTTTGGAGGAATCAAAAGGTGGAGGAAGCTACTTGGGAATATGAAGGCCAAGTATCTATTTTTGTTCTCTGGGTTGGATGATCATGCGTAATGTATGCGCGTCTCTTATTCTAATTAGTTTTAGGGTGTTGTTCATGGTTTTGTGGTTGCTTTCTGTCTTATAAGTGAAAGGCTTCCTTAACTCCTTAATCAGGGATAAATGATCCTGGTGATGGGGTGTAATATAATACCGCATGTTTTGAACTCAAAATTTTTCTCAGTAATTGTGTTTACTGCTCAGGGTATGACTCAGATGAAGAGTCATGAAGACTCATCACGCGTCGTATAGAGCTAATCGTGGTCTAACCAATAAAATTTTCCTAAGTTTTTGTCATGGTCACAGCTGGGATCATATGATTCATAAGGTAATGTTATGGGTCGTGGTGATGGACTCATGACCATATCAGTGAGATGGTGTCACAACCTGAACCAGGTCTTGGCCATGATGGATATCTCGAGTCCACCGAGGATTGGAGACCACCCACTTTGCCTAGTCAATCATAACACATCGCCAATATAGTAGCAAAAGGAAATCCAAAAGATCATATACATGAAATAAAGAAACCATATTGAGGTTCTAAGTAATTAACAACATCCTAGTTCACAATTATCCACAAAACATCTAATAAATCCAAAAATAATCTATGTCGGGACAAGCCCCAGACAATAGACAAAAACAAGTCCAAAGAAAATCTATCATAGAAGATAAACCATGAAGTAAGAATCCTCCTAAAGAAGGAGGATCACTACTTCAAGCTGACTGCTGACAACCCAAAAATCCTATCACTGTGCAAGAAAAATAGAAGTGTATTTATGTCCTACATCGCATGGGGATACGACATCCAGAGACGGTTATCGAATTGAGTGATAGCATGTAACCAATAAATGAGGGGATTAAATAATTCCATCATTCCAAAACCAATTCAAAATCAATGCACATGTACACATGCGAGCATTTATATATGTATAAGATGTTGGGAGAGGGAACAAGGTTTATCATGAATGTTAAATTAGTAACCTAGACTGTGTAGCTTGGCCATTATAAAACTACCCATAAGCTAAATGGGTCCAGTTGTCTCCCCCTGGTCGGTCCCCAATGCGTGTTAGTTGCACGAACTAGAGATATCATAGAAGGCCGGGGGATCCTCATACCCTACGTCATCCATGATATAAATATATGTATTGTGTGACATAAGAACACAGTCATCAATACCAACCCTCACGTAAGCAAACATGAGTTTTCAACATTAGTCCTTTGAGACTCACACCTTCACGGCTAGCTACACAACCCCCTTTAATCCCAATAAAAACATTTAACACATAACCCATTCATTAATTCAAGGAGTAAATTATTAAGGCATCATCAAGTGGTATCATCATACTGACTATAGCTTGCAGGTGAATATCATTGAGCCATCACTTATGGGAATCCTTGTACCCCCATACTCCATTACTAAATAACTTTGGTGATTCCTTGTACCCTACAAGGTTTTTAAGATTACTCTCATATATTTAGCCATTTATTCAATGCATTAGTTTTAAGAAAAGTAGGCCAAGCCAAATTATTAATCACATTCTAAAACCAATTATGCAAGTGGGTTGGGGTTCTTATCAATTTCAATACTAAAGCCAATTATTTGGGGAATCATTGTACCCCAAGTTTCATTGTTCACAAGTTTGGGGGAATCCTTGTGCCCTTATTTTCATTGTTTCCAAAATTGAGGAATCCTTGTACCCCTAATTTCATTCACCACTTCCATGCACTCCAATTAGTGTACAAATCAACCATTCAAGTATAATTAATCCATAACAATCATGGGAAAAATATTTAAACAAATTATTTCCAAAACCCTCAATTCAAATCAAACATAATTCGTAAAAGCCATGAGAAAAGCTATTAATTCAACAATGTTCAATAACCCTCAACCCACATTTAAAATCATCATAAAATCACATGGGTATAATTCTAAACACAAGATTTTGATAAAATAAGATTTGGGAAAGAGTAAAATGCCTGAGATATCATGAATTAAGTAGAGAAATAAACTCTTGAAGATTTAGATGACCAACCTTGAGAAAACCCTAGTGTTCTTGACTTAGGGATTTAGAGAGGAGAGAGTAGTGTCTTGATTTGTAGAATAGAAGATAATAGGAAATCTTAGTATTTTTAAATCGTAGGAGAGGAGTTTGGGGTGAGTAAAGGACCACAATACCCCTAAGGAAACTGAATAAAAATTGCAGGAATTTTTAGTTGTCAACTTAGTCATCAACCTCTAGCTATACTTGAACACTTTCTGGGTAAGGTTGACAACTTGGTTAACAACTTGTCAACTAGTTGAGAGCTTGTCAACTTAGTCATCACATCCCCTAAGTGATATAAGGTCTTTTCTATTTAAGGCTGACGACTGCATTGACAACTCATCACTTAGTTGACATCTTGTCACATAAGTTGTCACCTTCTCTCAGACATACGCTCCTAAGTAAAATGAGCATAACTTTCTACTCCGATATCGAATTAAGGTAAAATTGGATGTGTTCGAAATAAGACTTAAAGATATTTTATTTGTTATATATTAGGACACCTAAATAGTTATATTAAATAAGTAATAGTGTTTGAATTTGACCCAAGTTGAAAAATTCACTAAAACTTAATCGATAGAAAAGTTCTTAACTCATCTTTGAGTTAGGAGATGTTTATGATCTCTACTTATCTCAATAGATGATTACAAACTATAGAATTGATAATAACACTCATATTAACATAGTATCATTGGGTTTGAGTCTATACCCGTAGGAATAATGGTTTAAATTTTAGCCCGAACGTGTGGGATGTTACAGATGGCCCAAGATTGTTGTCTCGGTGACTACTAGAATCCACAAGTTGTAGGGTGTGTTCAAGATTTTTAGGGTGGGACTAGTGACCAATCCAGTAAGGATTACCTGAGTTTCTTCCTGGGCTACCAGTCTTTGTGATGACTTATGACCAGTGATCACGAGTCGTTACACGACCCATAGCGACTGGAGTTATACTTCCTGAACAATTTTATTTTGGGTGTGGTTGTCTTTTTCTCTTACCCCACTACTCTTCCAATGGAATAAAACATTCCCTATTCCACCCATTAAACATAACATATATGATCATTTCTCTCTCAAATTTCCAAGTCAGGAATAAAGCTAGGGTTTCTAAGGATTGGTCATCTAGGGCTCAAAGTGTGGTTTCTTCTCCAAATTCTTGATATTTTCCGGCATGTATCTCTTGACTAAACTTGTATTTTTTATATTTTTATGCAATGGTTTGGTATTCATATGGTTTAAATATTTGGTTTCTGGGATTTGGGTTGAGGGTTTTGGATGATTATTGTTTGAATGGTATTCCCATGGTTTACATGAATTTTTATGCTTTATTGATGGATTTTGGAACTCATTGGGTGCATGGGTATGAATAATGGAATGAGGGTTGTAGATTACCACAAATTTATGAATAATGAAATTTGGGTCATGGATTCCCCCAAATTGTATGGACTTTTGGTATTGGAATTGGTAATAACCTCAACCCACTATATGAAATTGGCTTTGAAACATGGATATATGCATAACTTAACCGTTTTTTAAACTATCGCATTGCATTAAAAGGTTAATGGAGTATAAACAGTTTTAAAAAGCATTAGTGGCCATGATTTGGTTTTTAATTTAGAGCTTGGGGTTCGTGGATTCCCCCAGATTGATGGATAATTGGAATGGAATAATTCTATAAGCTTGCAAGCATTTTGGTATGACGATACCATATGATGATGCCTTAATGAAAGATTCCTTGGTTAAATGGAGGGGGTTATGTGTAAATATTTTAATTTGTCTTGAACGGGCTTCTGTAGCTCACCATGGAAGGTGGAGATCCTGGAAGGGTCCATTACTGGAAACCACATTTTCCAATATAGGGGTCTTTATGACCGTGTGCATAGGTTACACTATATATATACTTTGGAATAGTTGGGGTCATGAATTCCCTAGCCCTTCCTTGGATTTCTCTGGTTTGTTTGTGTCACATCCCGAACTAGGGCCTAGATGTAATAGGCATCTCAAGTCCAACCAGGATCGGGAACTGCCCCTTAACCCAACCCAACCACCTATTACAGCCTCAGATAAGCTGAATTTTGAACGTATAACAATATAGGGTTATTGTTCACATCAAGAATCTGGGATAGGATCACGACCGTGACCAACCCAACCAAGTCTAACCGCACCAAACCCAACCATCCTACCAAACCAAAGAGAACATCAAAACATAATATAATAATCAATCCCAAAATGTAATATGATAAAACAGTGAGAAATTATGTCCAATGATGCCAGCCTCCCAACATATTCTAATTCCATGGCCGACTCTAGTACCGATCTCGCCCGTACTAACCCCCAGAAGTACCACATAGCCTCTATCCAAATGAATACAAATATCCGGTTGGGATATGCCCCCAACCATGGACAAAACCAATGTCCAAAATAAAAACAAAATGCCTAAGAATATACATATCATGAAATGGAGTCTTACGGAAAGATAGAAGCTCACCACTCCAATTCAAATGTTGTCCCCAAGTCAATCACTGGGTAGGAGAAGTCGAATGACTATTTCCTGCATAGCATGGGTATACAGCCACCAGTAGACAGGTTAGCGAGTGACTGCTATTATGTATCTGAGGAAAAGGATAAAGTAATGCCATTTAAGCAACCAAGTAAAACCATCCACTATCCATACAACCATACATACATATAAGTGCTGGGAAAGGGAATCTGTGTTCAACATGCATTTAAAACCTTTTACTTGGGTTGTGTAACCTTGCCATTTAACCACACACATGGGCCATATGGGTTTAGCTCCCTCTGCTGAAAGAGTCCCAGTGCGTGTAGCCGCACGACCAAGAAATATCCCATGGGATGACTAGTACATCCCTCCAATATAAAACGTGGCACTCGCACGGGGCCATCAAAGACCCCTCATATCGGCAAATATGAGTTTCCAGTTTTGGTTCCTCGAAACCTCCACCTTCCATGGCTCAGTTATACATCCCGCCATTAATGCCCAAATTAAAACCATGTACAAACCAATCCAATTACCATTTATTAACAAAGGCCATTTATTAGTGGTATTGTCATACCAACCATACTTGCAAGATTTATCCATAGCCAAACCATTTAGGTTAAGGGGACTCTCAAGTGCCCTTTTCGTTTACCATATTAACGTTTTGGGAGTCTACCATGTACTCCACAAGCAAAACCAATAAGCCTTTAACCTTTGCAAACCATTTATAGTTTCATGCATAAGCTGAAAACAAGCAAGAGTTCCATTTAAAAAAGTTAATGCAATGAACATATATTTATAAGCATTTTATCAAACACCTTGGGGGTATAATATAACCAAAATCAATTCCAAAGACCATTAAACCATTACCATTCAATCCAATTTCCAAAAACGACCATCAATGCATATAAAAGCAGAATTAAACCATAGAAAACCATAACCAATCCATTTATATCAAAACCCCCAATTATTATTGGAAAACCATAACCCATGCAATATTGAAACCATGAAAAAAACCATAAAATTCATGCCTTTTTAGCAATAAGATGTAGGGAAGTGAAACATACCTTAAACCAAGAAAGATGATGGAAGAAAATCACCAAAGCAATCCTCAAGTTTAAACCCTAGCTCTCTTTCCCCGAAAGCTCTTAAGAGAATTGTTGAATGTTTAGGAATAGTTTTATATGTGTTAATGAATAGAGTAATAGGGTAAACAACCTCCTAAGTGTATTAGAAGTCATGGTTCATAATTAGGGTAATTAGGGAAATATCTAGAATACCCCCACTTAAGTCCCTTAAAAGCCCATCACAAGGATACGAGTGACCCTCTTACAAGTCGTACCCTTCTTTACGATTGGTTTCCACCTGTCATACCCAGGCCGTAACCTTGGCTCATAAACTGTCCAGAAACGACTCATCCAACCAAGTTGTAACATCAGCATATGATCTGTACCCATGAATTATATCCCTGGCAGAATGAATTATCAAAAGGATCAAACACTACCACCATACGAGTCCCTAATATGACTCGTATCAAAGACTTACGACTAATACCCTTAGGTCGTGACCATTCCAGTGATTAAAACCATCCCACCAACTAACACTGGTCATCTTACGACAGGACCATACTACTTGTAGCCTAGCATATAACTCGAACCCTGAAGTCGTATTGAGTCTAGAGAACGGTTTTTAAGGAAAATTTTCTAAGGCCAAAAACCCAGGATGTAACATTCTCCCCCACTAGTAACATTCTTCCCCGAATAACGGAAAAGGTAAAGGTAACCACACAAACAGTCATTTGTATTACCAAACACCCCTTTAAGAAAGTTTGAAAATAAAGAGGGAAAGATATTAATCTTTTCTTTAACAAACTCAAAAAGTAAAGATGCATTCAAGAACACATACATTCCGCACGAATACTAGGAGCAGAAAACAAATGCGGATACTTGGACTTCATGACCTCTTCCGCTTCGTACGTAGCTTCTCCTACCTTATGGTTCTGCCACAGAACCTTAACTGAAGCCATATCCTTGGTCCACAACTGATGAACTTGCCTATCCAATATTTCAACCGACACCTCTTCATAAGACAGGGAATTCGAGATATCCTACCCTTCCAAAATACAACCAAAAAAGGATTGCCAACACACTTTCTCAACATGGAAACATGAAAGACCGGATGAACCAAACCCAAATTCACAGGCCACTCCAACTCATAAACAACATTGCCAACTCTTTGGAAAATCCCATAAGGACCAATAAACCAAGGACTGAGCTTTCCCTTATTGCAAAACCGCACTACTCCCTTCATAGGAGATACCTTTAGGAACACTCTGTCCCCAACCTCAAACTCTAAATCTCTATGGCTAACATCTTCATAGGACTTTTGGTTACTCTGAGAAGCCTTAAGACTATCCTGAATCATCTTCACCTTCTTCATAGCTTGATAGACCAAATCGGGACCAAACATATTTGCCTCACCAAGCTCAAACCATCCAATAGGAGATCTATACCTCCTACCATACAATGCCTTAAAAAGAGCCATACTAATACTAGAATGATAGTAATTGTTGTAAGAAAACTCCACAAAAGGTAGATTCTCAATCCAACTGACACCATAATCAATAATGCATGCCCAAAGCATGTCTCCAATGTCTTAATAGTTCTCTCCGATTGCCCATCCAACTACGGATGGAAAGAAGTACTCAGACTAACCTTAGTCCCCAATCTCTTCTGAAAAAACCACTAGAAATAAGAGTTTAACTGCATAGCACGATTAGAAATAATTGAATTTAGCACCTCATACAGCTTCACAATCTCTTGAAGATACAACTTTGCATAATCCTCTATCAAAAAAGTAGTCCTTACCAAAAAAAAGTGAGCAAACTTGGTCATCTTATCCACGATGACGCAAATTGAATCAAAATAATTTTGAGACAGAGAAAGATCGGTAACAAAATCTACATTGATCATCTCCCACTTCTATTCAGGAAACTCTATTTCTTTATACAACCCACCAGTCCTCATGTGCTTAACCTTAACCTATTGACACATTATGCACTTGTCCACAAAGTCAACCACATCCCTCTTCATACAACTCCACTAATAGATTTCCTTAAGATCATAATACATTTTTGTCGAACTAGGATGAAAAATGTAGCACGACTTATACACCTCAGCCAAAATCCTTTGTCTCAACCCGTTGACATTTGGAACACACAACCTCCCTTGGTACCGCAAAGTACCATCACCACTAATCAAAAACACTTCTACCTTTTGCCCACCAACATCACTCTTAATTTTAATCAAGAATGGATCCAACACTTACTTCTCCTTAATATCTGCACCAACAGACGATCAAACCACATCCTGCACTATAACACCAACATCTTTGGAATCCAAGAGAAAAACTCCCAGATTGGCCAAACGGTGAATATCCTTCACCAATTCTCGCTTGCCTTCCTCCACATGATCCAAAATCCCCATAGACAACTTGCTAAGAGCATTGATAACCACCTTAGCATTACCTAGGTGGTAATGAAGACTCATATCATAGTCTTTGAGAAGCTCAAGCCATCTTCTTTGCCTGAGATTAAGCTCCTTCTGCATAAATATGTACTGAAGACTCTTATGATCAAAAAAGATATCCACGTGAACACCATACAAATAATGTCTCCATATTTTCAAAGAAAACACAATCACCAACAGCTCCAAATCATGAGTCAGATAATTCCTCTCATGCACCTTCAACTGGTTGGAAGCATTGACAATTACCTTCCTATGTTGTATCAAAACACAACTAAGCCCTACCCGAGATGTATCATAATAAACCACAAACCCATCATTGTCTTCCTGAAAAGTTAAAATCATAGCCGACGTCAACCTATCCAACTAAATCCAAGAACTCCAAACATTAGACAGAGTCATGGGCCTAAGACACCCCTTCATCACCGCAACCTTTTGAGGATTAACTATTATCCCCTCACTAGAAATAATGTGACCTAAGAAAGTCACAACATTCAACCAAAACTCACACTTAGAGAACTTGGAAAACAACCATTGTTCCTTCAAGGTCTGCAACATGAGATGAATTTAATTAGCATGATACATCTTACTCCTTGAATACACCAGAATGTCATCAATAAATACAATGTCAAAGAGATCCAACTACTGCCTAAACACACTGTTCATCAAATCCATAAACACCATCAGAGCATTTGTCAATCCAAATGACATCACCAAGAACTCTAAATGCCCTAACCGAGTATGAAAAGCCATCTTAGTGATATCCACCTACCTAATCTTAAGTTGATGGTACACAAACCAAAGATCTATTTTAGAAAAGAACTTGGCACCCTGTAACTAATTAAATAGATCATTTACCCTTGGAAGAGGATACTTGTTCTTGATCGTTAACTTGTTCAAGTGCATGTAGTCAATGCACATCCTAAAGAAACCATCCTTCTTAAACACGAACAACCTTGGTGCACCCCATAGAGAAATGCTTAGACGAATAAACCTATTATCCAGAAGATCCTTAATTTTCTACTCGAGTTTCCTTAACGTAGTTGGAGCCATTTTATACGGGGGAATAGAATAGATATTAGAAAAGTGTCTGGAAGCAAATCAATATCAAACTCTACTTCTCTATCTGGAGGAATACCAGGAAGATCATCCGAAATGACCTATAGAAACTCATTAACTACTTGGATTGACTGCAAAGAAGGACCTTTAGAGTTAGAATCTTTAACTTGGACCAAGTGATAAAGGCACCCTTTAGAGATTAACCTTTGTGCTCTAAGATAAGAAATAAATCTTCCCCTATGAGCTAAACAATAACCCTTTCATTCTATTTTTGGCTTGCTGGGGAACCTAAAGATGACCTTACGAGTTTGATAGTCTAAAGATGCATAGTAAAAATGCAACCAATCCATACCCAAAATTACATCAAAATCCCTCATTCTCAACTCTAACAGATCTACCAAGGTTTTTCTGTCACCAACAGATACCACACACCCCCTATAGACCCATTCAGCAATGACCGAGTTTTCTACCAGGGTAGAAATAGAAAAAGGATCTGAAATAATTTTTGGATCAAAACAAAAAGACACAGCTATATAAGGAGTCACATAAGAAAGAGTGGAGCCTGTATCAAACAAATAATATACGTCATGGGAAAAGAGTTGTAACGTACCTGTAATAATATCTTGGGATGCCTCGGATTCCTATTGAGATACCAAAGCATACAAAATGTTCCGACCAACATTAAAACCAAGAGCAGTAACAAAAGCATATGCCATACCACCAGGTGTAGGAGCAGAAGATGAAGCCATCGGAATCTTATTCACCCCTATAGTAACCTTATTAGCTGAAAAATCTTTGAGCCGATGGCCTACCTGACCGTACTTAAATCACCTATCTCTACCTTCCTTGAAAAATCCCGATGAGGAAAACTACCAAATCGATAGGGAGGGCATGAAAAGCCTGAGAATTATCACCACCTGGGTGACGTCAATCACTCCACAGCTGTAGGTAACGAGCACTAGCAGTAAAGATGGAACCAAAACTCCCCCACTTCTTTTTCTACCACTTGCCACCATCTCTACCACCCTAAGACTGCGCACCTCCCTGATCAGATAATCTACCCCGCTTTCCCTGCCTATCCCCAAATTCTGCCTGCTTTCTCTTCTCATCCTCAACCTACTGCATATGAATAGTAAACCTAGAGATATCTATATCCTTAAAAAGCAAAGCATTCTTGCTCTCTAAAAATCCCAAAAGCAAACTTTATCATTCTCGACCTCATATCAACTACCAAATCAGGAGCATACCTTGGCAAATGATGAAACTTCACGGCATATTCCCTTACAAATATCCTCTTTTGCCTAAGCTTTACAAACTCCTCCATCTTAGTTTCCCTCAACTCTTGAGGAAAGAAATGATACATGAAGGCATTAGAAAAGACCTTCCATAACCCTTACTCTTCCATATCACCCTTATCTTTGTCCCACTCCTCATACCACTAATAAGCAATATCTTTGAGCTGATAAGCTGCAAAGCTAACTCCTTCCACATCCGAAGCCTACATAACTCAAAATATTTTTTCCAGTTTCTCTAGGAAACCATGTGGTCCTTCTTCCACCTTTATATCCATAAACATAGGAGGACACATCTTTATAAATTGACCAACCTTTGTTGCCTCAGCAGGCAAAGCACTAGTTGTACCCCACTCAGCCTGAGCGGCGATAATTTGAGCAATAACATGGATAGACTGATGAAACCTC
Organism: Capsicum pubescens; assembly: GCA_030864215.1. NCBI lineage: Eukaryota > Viridiplantae > Streptophyta > Magnoliopsida > Solanales > Solanaceae > Capsicum > Capsicum pubescens. The sequence goes on from CM061547.1 coordinate 99,468,272, forward strand.
GTGTTTGTCATATTAACCTAAGGGACCATGAAATCAATGATGTACTCCATATGTAGGAGGTAAACCTTAAGAATTAACACCAGGTGAGGCAGAAAGATTTCTTTGCATTCTAGATCTACGAGGCATAATCTGAAAGACAAATAACCAATGATTAAAGAGGATTCTAGGACTGAGAATTTCAAGAAAGTAAAATATTCCTAAATGTATTGTAGCCTCACTCTTATGAGTGCGTTGTGTTATACGCCCTTAAAAGAGACTCTACTCGACACGACTTTATGGACTTCCCAGTTTAACAAGAACCTAAAGCTTTGATACAATTTTGTAATGACCCAAACCAGGGCCTAGACATAATAGGAATCCCAAGTCCAACCAGGATTGGGGACCACCCCTTTAACCCAACCCAACCGCCTATTATAGCCTCAGATGAGCTGAATTTCAAACATATAATAAGATAGAAAAATTGTTCATATCAAGACTCTGGATAGAATGACGACCGTGACCGACCCAACCAAGTCTAACCATACTAAATCCAACCATCCATACCATACCAAAGAGAATATCAAAATATAATATAATAATCAATCCCTAAATTTAATATAATGGAATAGTGAGAAATTATATCTGTTGATGCCAGCCTCCCAGCTTATTCCAATGCCAAGGCTAATACCAATACTGATCCCACCTATACCATCCCTCAAAAGTAACATAAAACGTCTATCAAAAACAATACTAATATCCGATTGGTACATGCCCCCAACCATGGCCAGAACTAATGTCCAAAATGAAAACAAAATGTCTAAAAGTATCCATATCATAAAATAGAGCCTACCAAAAAGATGGAAGCTCACCACTTCTATCCAAATTTTATCCCTGATTTAATCAATATGTAGGAGAGGTCAAATGGTCGGTTTCTTCATAGCGTAGGTATAAAACCTCAATTTGATGGGTTAGCATTTGGCCGCTAGCATGTATCTTAAGATAAAGATAAAGTAATGTCATTAAAACAACCAAGTAAAACCATCCATTATGCATATAACCATATATATATATAAGTGTCGAGAAAGGGAATTCGTGTTTAGGTTGTATTTCAAACCATTTATTTGGGTTGTGTAACCTTGTCGTTTAACCATACCCATGGGTCGTATGGGTTTAGCTCCCCCTGCTGAAAGAGTCCCAGTGCGTGTAGCCGCACGACCAGGAAGTATCCCATGGGATGACTAGTAAATCCCTCCAACATAAAATATTACACTCACACATGGCCATCAAATACCCCTTATATCGGCAAATATGAGTTTCAAATTTAGATTTCCTTGGAACCTCCACCTTCTACTACTCAGTTACATATCCTTCCATTAATGTCCAAATTAAAACCATATCCAAACCAATATAATTATCACTTATTAACCAAGGCCATTTATTAGTGGTATCATCATACCAACTATACTTGCAAGATTTATCCATAGTCAAACCATTTAGGTTAAAGGGACTCTCAAGTGTCCTTCCGTTTACCATATTAACCTATTGGGAGATTTCCATGTACTCCACAAGGAAAAGCAATAATCCTTTAACCTTTGTAAACCATTTAAACCATTTATAGTTTCATGCATAATATAAAAACAAGCAAGAGTTCCATTTAAAGAAGTTAATGAAATGAACATATTTTTATAAGCCTTTTATCAAGCACATTGGGGTATAATATAACAAGATCCAATTCAAAGACCATTAAACCATTAACATACAATCCAATTGACAAAAATGACAATCAATGCATATAAAAGAACAATTAAATCACAGAAAACCATAACCAAACTATTTACACCAAAAAAACCCAATTATAAGTGGAAAACCATTACCTATGCAACATTGAAACCATGAAAACAACCATAAAAGTCATGCATTTTTAGAAATAAGAAGTATGGAAGAGTAACATGCCTTAAACCAAGAAAGATGATGGAATAAAATCACCAAAGCAAGTCCTAAAGCAATCCCTAAGTTGAAACCCTGACTCTCTTGCCCCAAAAGCTCTTGAGAGAATTGTTGAATGTTTAGGAGTGGTTTTCTATGTGTGAATGAATAGAATAATAAACTAAACAACCTCCTAAGTGTATTATAAGTTGAGGGTCATAATTAGGGTAAGTAGGGAAATTTCCAAAATACCCCCACTTAAGTCACTTAAAAACCCATCACAGGGATACGAATGACCCTCTTATGAGCCATACCCTTCCTTAGGATTGGTTCCCACCAGTTGAACCCAGGACTTAACCTTGGATCAGACACTATCTAGTATACGACTCATCCAACTATGTCGTAACCTTAGCATACGATCTGTTTCCCTAGCAAAATGAATTACTAAGAGGATCAAACACTTCCCACCATATGAGTCCCTAATACAAATCATATCAAAGCCTTACGACTCATACCCTTAAGTTATGACCATTCCAATCATCTAAACCATCTCACCAACTACCACTGGTGAGCTTAAAATAGGATCATACCACTCGTACCCCAGCATATGGCTCATACCCTGGAGTTGTATTGGGTCTAGAGAATGGTTTTCAAGGATATATTTCTAAGGCCAAAAACCCAGGATTTAACAGTATGGGAAACGCATACTAGAGCCCTGCGGGAAGGAGGAGCTATACCCATATAGCCTGTGGGTACCTTTAGGATGGTTATAGCTACATAGTATAGGTTAATGATGTTTAAATCTCATGCTAAACCTTGTTCCCTATCCGAGCATTATATATATTTGCATGTATGTGAACATGTACATGAAGTTTTGATTTTACTTTGAAATGACATTATTTTATCTTTTCCCTAAATTACATGCTAGATCTCACTACGATAACCATCCCCAGACGCTACATCCTTTCATAATGTTGGGTCCTAGGGATTTATTCTCTTGGTTTGTGCAATGTTAGGTGGTTCAGTCATCTATCGGGTTTGTGGTAAAATTGTGAGCTTTTATCTTTCAGAGAGCTTGGTCAATGCATTGATTTCTTTCCATATATTAGAATTAAGGGGTTCATATTAACATTATCATTGTCATTGTCACTGTCATAGTCGGGACATGTTTTGACCTTATTGATATTTGGATTAGCTTTGAGGCTTTTGTGGACATAAGTAGGCTGGATGGTGTTGTTGACTCTTAAAGCATATTCTTGAGTTACATAAACTATTTTATGTTTATTATCTTGTAGTATTCTACTTTTCTAATATTTGGATTATAATTGGATTGGAAAGGATATGGGGGTGGTCTCCAACCCATGTTTGGCTTGATATACTCATCACGGATAAGACTGGGGTTGGGTCATGACAAGCTTGATATCAGAGCTAGGTTTATGGTCTTTAAGTGTCTATAAAGCCGTTCCGAGTAGATTCCCTTTATGGGTGTGTAGCACACTACATTTATAAGGTAGAGGTTTCAACATATTATGTAATATTTCCCTTTCTTGTGTTCTATTTTGGGATATTGAGTTTTATTTTATGGAATTCCCAAACCCCCAATTTTCTTAGATTTTATATCATGCCTCCCCAAAGATCTGATGTTCGTATAAACTCTGTCAGGCCCTCTAACCTACCTGAGGAAAATTTAGATAGAACTCAACCTTCTTATAGAGTGAAGACTTGGTCTAGGGTCCCAACTCTTGATTGTACTACCCCACGTGGAGTTCCATCGGTCCCCACTAGTCATAGTTTAGTTGGTGACACTTATGCTCAGTCACCTTAAGGAGACATCTCTTATACATAGTTCCACTATTTTATTCATCCGTTGACTTAATTGGTGATCTCCCAGTCTTGCAGTTAGGCCAAGGTGGTTCCATTGCTCCTTCTTCAGAGGTTACTCGAGTTGGTCAATTCATGAGGTTGAATTCCCCAACCTTCACTGGTTCTAAGTTTAAGGAGGATCTTCAAGGATTTATTGATGAGATAGAGAAAATCTTTAGGGTGATGCATGCTTTTGATTATGAGGGTGTGGGATTTGTTGCATATCAGTTGAAAGATGTGGCATATTAGTGGTATAAAGAGTGAGAGTAGTTAAGAGATAATGATGTTGAGATAGCTATATGGGATAAGTTCTCTATTACCTTTCTTGATCAGTTTTTCCTTAAGAGTTGAGATAAGTGAAGGTAGAGGAGTTTATGAATCTAAAGTAGGGCAAAATGAATGTGATAAAGTGTGTCTTGAAATTCCATTAGTTGTCTCGCTATGATCTAGAGCTAGAGTCTTACATGATAGCTAGGATGAGGAAGTTTGTTTTTGGTTTATATCATGATTTGGTATTGGAGTGTAAGACTGTGATGTTGAACAATGATATAGATATCTCCTAGCTTGTTATTTATATACAACAAGTTTAGTATAAGATAAAGAGGCAGGTAGAGATGAGTGACAGGTAGAACAAGAAGTCTAAGTATTTAGTATAGGGTGTTAATCATCAAGAAAGTAGAAGAGATAGTAGATAGGGGAGCAAGAATAATACTTCAAGAAATTCTAATTTGTATTCTTCGGTTAGTGCTCCTTAATCTAAGATGTCTGGTGATCGTAGTTTTTAGGCTAGTAGTGGTCCTAAGGCACAAGGTGCCCATTCTCGGGCTAGTAGAGCTCAGTCGGCCCTATCATATCCTCCTTGTAGATTTTATGATTGGATTTATAATGGTTATTGTGATGAGAGGAGGAATTAGTTCTTTAATTATGGCCAACCAAGCCATATATAGTGACACTACCCTTCAACTAAGATTGCAATGAGAGCTAATAAGGTCCATGTTACTACCTCATCAACTCCTACACCAAAGTATGCTACTTCTAGTACTAGCACTGGACAAAATCATATCTATACTCTTGCCACTACTAGGAATCTAAGGCATCTCCTGATGTTGTTACTAGTATGTTTAAGATATTCTCTCATAATGTGTATTATCTTCTTGATCTGGGGTCTACTTATTATTATATGACCCATTATATGGCTATTCATTTTGGTTTTGGTCCTGAAACTATTTTTGGGCCTTTCTCTATGCCTACTCTAGTGGATCATTCTATTGTGGCTAGAAAGATCTATAGGTGTGGTGTGCTATCTATCTTTCATAGGAAGACCTTGGTGGATTTAGTAGATCTTGATATGGTGGATTTTGATGTTATTTTGGGGATGGATTGGCTTCACTCATGCTATGCTTCTCTGGATTGTAGGACACAAAGTGCCAGTTTCCATTTTCTTAATGAATCACTAATCGAATGGGAGGGAAGTTCCTTAGTTCCTAAATGGAGTTTATTTCTTAGTTCCTAAATAGAGGTTTATTTATTATATTAGAGCTTGGAAGTTGATTTCCAAAGGATATTTATGTTACCTAGTTTAGGTTAAGGATTTTAGTTCTGAGGGGCCCTCATTGCAATTAGTCCCTGTTGTCAGTGAGTTTCTTGAAGTGTTTCTTTAGGATCTTTTAATCATTCCTCCTAATATGCAAATTGACTTTGGGATAGATTTTTTATCGAATATCCATCATATTTCTATTCCTCCTTATAGAATGGCTACAACTAAATTGAAGGAACAAAATAAGTAGTTAAAAGATCTTATTAACAAGGGCTTCATCCGTCCTAGTGTTGCTCCGTGGATTGCCCCTGGGCATTTTGTGTGAAAAAGGATGGGTCAATTCAGATGTGTATATATTAGCAGTTGAATAAGGTGACATTGAAAAATAAGTATCCTCTTCGTAGGATTAATGATTTTTTGACCAACTTTAGGGTGCTAGATGTTTTTCTAACATTGATCTCCATTAGGGCTATCATCAGTTAAAAATTAGGGAGTGTGATATTCCCAGGTCTACTTTTCGGACCCAAAATGGTCACTATGAGTTTTTGGTTATCTTATTTGGGTTGACTAATACTCCAACAACTTTTATGGATCTTATGAATCTGGTGTTTTGATAGTTTTTGGATTTGTTTATGATAGTATTTATTGATGATATTTTGGAGTATCCTAAGAATGTGGAGGATTATTTCAATCACCTACAAATTGTTTTGCAGACTCTTAAGGACCAAAAGTTCTGCTAAATTCTCTAAGTGTGAGTTTTGGCTGAATTTTATGACATTCGTTGGGCATATTGTTTGTAGAGAAGGGATCAAAGAGGATCTATAGAAAGTTAAGGCAGTTAAGTGGCCTACACCCACCATTCCAACCAATATTTGGAGCTTCTTAGTCTTAGCTGGTTATTATAGGAGGTTTGGGGAGAGTTCCTATTCTATTGCTTCTTTATTGACTAAGTTGACTCAAAAAAAGGTAAAATTCTTGTGGTTTGATGCATGTGAGGGTAGTTTTGAGAAGTTGAAGGATAAGTTAACTTCTGCACCATTATTTACCCTGACCAAGGGTACTGATGGAATTGTAGTATATTATGATGCATCTCGCGTGGGACTTGGATGTCTCTTGATGCAGAATAGTAAGGTTGTGGCCTATGCTTCTAGGCTGATTAAGGTTCATAAAAGGAATTATCCCACTCATGATTATAAATTGGCGGTTATGGTTTTTGCTTTGAAGATTTGGAACAATTTTTATATGGGGTGCATACCACTACAACAAATTTGATTATTTGAGACGAATTATTTTGTCACTTATAAGTCTTATTTCATGGCAAAAGATTTAGCTTGACAAAAAAAATTCCGTCAATCAATCATCTCCAAAAATGGGTTGCTAAAAGTAGGCAAAGACAATTTAGTGCTTCGTCGCTAAAAAATTAAATTAGCTACAAAATGACGAATCTGTTTGTCATAAAAATATAATTTTTTGTAGTTGATGATATGCTTTGTCACTAAAAAGTTATCTATTCCGACAAAATTTCATAATCCCTAATTATTTAGTTCAATCAGCGACGACATTAATTGTCTCTAGAGTTATATATATTTCGTGGTTGAACAAATATATTTTCGTCACTATTGACAACTTTTTGCATACGATAAAAATTTCCGTCCTTAAATTATGAATTAGTGACAAATTTATTATTGTAATAAAGATTAATAATTTTGTTGTTAAATTTATCATTTTGTCACTAAAAATAGTATTTTTTATCGACGATGTAGAATCGTCATTAAATTATTATGATTATCGATAATTATGATTGTCATAAAATATAAAAAATAATTTGTATCAAATAAAGGAAGATATTGAGACAAATACATTTGTCACTAAATACAGTCAAACTTATGATGAACTAGTTTATTTTGTGACAAAAATAATTGTCTTGGAAAGTCGAATTTAATCGTTGCTAAAAGTTATATTTTATAATAAAATCTTTTTTCACCAATAACAAGAAAACACTTAATTATTTCATATTGATATTATTTTTAATAGAATTGAATAAATTAAAAATAAAATTATAAAACATGATTGATATAATTCATCCACAATCATACAATTATTGTACTAAGTTAATATCTCACAGGGCAAAGAAAAGTAAAACAAGTCCAACACAAAGGAAATCTAACTGAACTATAATACTAAATGTGACTCATATCCTAAACTAAGGAAGATATGTAAAGGTTTCTTCCAAAGTACCAATAACGTGTTGAACTTGCAATTGGTCTTCATTCAACACACTTTTACACTTGTGGAAAAGAGAAGAAAATTAAGATTGATGATGGTTCTTTCAGATCTGATAGTCAAAATGACACTACATGCTACTGCTTCTGCAAGCCATAACTAGAATCCATTATGAAAAGCGAGGCTGTCCAAAAACTAGATACTATCCAGTAAACACATCAAACTTCTATAACAACAACAATAACATACCCGATTTATTCCCACAAAGTTGGGTTTGGAGAGGCTAAAGTGTATGCAGTCTATACCACTAGCTTAAATGAAGTATACAACAACATACCCAGTGTATTCCACATAGTAGGGTCAGGAGAGGGTAATGTGTAGGCAGTTCATACCACTACCTCAAATGAAGTAGAGAGGTTGTTTCCGATAAACCCCCAGTCCAGGATAGATAACAGTATAACCAAAAATAAATATAAAAACATACAACAACATGTATAACACACTGCTATCTAATACAAGAAAAAATAAAACCACAAGATAATACTATAAATTATCTATTCAAAATCATAGACTTCACCAAAACAACCGGATCATACTTGATTACAAAATTGTCTAAGGACTGCTGGAGAAACTAGCATAATAATGCAGGAAAAATTTTGTATCTAAGTGGATAACTTTTGTAGAAACAACTTCAAGTAAACTTGCTCTATCTGCCACATATCATTTACCTATTGACTCATCTCTGGAAAAGAAAAATACAATCTGGGTAGGGACCTTATAGGGTACATGCCAAATGTTGCTATAACTTTTGATAAATACCAGATGTTGCTATTTAGGGTGTGTGAAATAAAGTCATGCCTAATGGAAAATTTATTGATTTATGTATCAAGGAAACATCTTTACAGACGAAAAACTTAGGGTAAATTTTGAAATTACTAAAATTAAAAAGATTCACAACCAATAGAGCCAATTAACAATAGCACAATTGTTATCAAGTAGCTTTTGCATTTGGCATAATCAATTTAGACACTTTCCCTTTTGAAATTTTCAATTTTCTACTAAAATTTTAATGTCCCTCTTTAAATAAAACAACATAACTCACTAAATAAACTCTAAGTATTTCATCCACAAAACTTGCTCAAGGAAATGACATTCATCTATTAATATGCTTTCTTTCACTCAAGTGGAGTTTCATGTTTTATTCATATTGTTGAAGCAGAGTCAAACTAATACATATGCTTAGCCATTATCTCATAAAAAGGACATCTAAATGTTTTTCTTTAAGGCAACTAAACTATTTTTATCCAGTTAAATAAGTACAGTAGCATGTGGTGTTAAGAAAGAATAATCAGGTTGAATTTAGCATTGGAGTTCATTATGGGTCAAGCAATTCTAAATGCTTCTCGTCCAAAGCATCAAGAAGCACACATCAATAACATTCAGGTTCAATAATATTTTTTTGGATAAGGTCAGTTTTATTTTTTGAAAAAAACTAAGATGGTATAGAGAAGTACATAAAGCCAACATCATAAAAAAACATTAGCATATCAACTAAACCCCCCAGTAAGCCAAGAAAATCCATGTTTTTAAGTTCAACTAATTTTCTTGAGTAAAAGAACTCAATGGACAAGTGTGAAAGACAGGTTGAATTCATTAAATTCTGCCAAAGTAGTCTGTAATCCCTTTATAACGTTCAAAAAGTCTATCAGTTTTTATCATCTTATCTTGATTTTAAATCAAAAGCTTGACTCTCTCAATTGGAGATGCAGTTGTCTTATACACTATGGGAAACCATAAGAAGGTAAAACTAATACTGATCAGGTATAAGAGAACAGGGTTACACCTGACACTTTTGCTAATGATGCAGTTACTAGTTATGTGGAAAACTAGAAAGTTAAACCCCTGCCTTTGGTATTGGTGATGTACTAGGTTTTGCTAAAGTTTAGTTGTATGCCTGAATCAGACATATAAGAATGGAAAGGGCACTTTGGATACTTCTAAAATCCCATAAAACAAATGAGCTAGAAGAAGAGAGAAGCAATAAAAAGAAAGTAGAAAAAGGTGAAAAAAGGGGAAGACACTCTCCCCTAATATAAGGTGACATAATCATAACCATGTAATGGGAAACATACAATAGAAAACAACCTTAATGTCAAAAACTATATAAAAACTTTCCACTAAAAACATCAATAAAACTCCTTTAAATGATAAATATAAGACCAAATTTTATTGGTAACATTATTGAAGAAACTAATAACGACATTATCATTGAGAGAAATACAACCATAAATAAAAACAAAACCTTTATTTTTTACAACAAAACTATATGTAAAACTTTAATTTTAACAACTCTACCAGAAATAAACCCATCAAGAACATGTTGGAACACGTTGATGCACATAATTTATATATTTAATAAAGAGAAATTAAATAGAACTTATCATATAAATTTACGTTACCTCTAACCTTGATGGTGATGGGCCAATAAGTAGGTGCATTTTCTTAAGCATTTCCTCTTAGCGTGCCACTACAGTATTCAATTGAGAATTTAATGATATGATCTGCGACTGCTGGTCTTGTATCTGTGATTGTTGGATTTCTACCACAGTTTCAGCTGTATTTAATCATTTCTATAACTCATTTTAGGCCTTAACAGCTTCCAATTTTACCTTTTTTAGGGAGTTTTCTAACTCTGTCGTTCTCTTTCATATTGCCCTTGTAGTATTAGGTTTAGGACCATAACCAAGACCTTTTATGTACTACAACTTTGTACAAAGTACAACATCCACAATTTCATCAATAGTCATGGAAGACTCTCCAGAAGTATATAGAGCTTTCAAATCATTCATGTTGTTCTGCATAAAATAATAACACATTTAAAGGAGAAGACATGAAGAATTAATCAAATAAATGTAATGATATGTTATCAAAATATTAATTTTTTACATAGTTAGTCTCAGCTTCTTCAGATGACCATCCCTTTTCACTCGTGTAATGAGTATGCTTATAGAACTCAATTCTGTCAGGATCTACACCTTCTGATTCCTTTTCACCCTATATAACAAGAAAAAAATATGAAATAGTCTTTAGAGATATTTGACTGAAATAGGCTACAACTTACATGCCTATTATCTTATTTACCAAACAACACAATATTAAATAGTACTGAAGTGTCACTATTAAAAAGAATAAAAAATGGTATAACTTACACTTTCAGCACGAGCTGCTACAAACACTTTTGATCTCATGAAATGGTTATATTTAAGCTTAGTTCGATTGGACTTGTTTATTTCGCATCGTTTCTACAAAGAAAATATAAACCATAACTTAAATAACAACGAGAATACATGAAAATAAATTACCTTGTGCTCTGGATAATTCCACATGTCACAAAACTTATTCTAATTATCTGAGGACTTTTATTTTAATCCTAAATTTTCTTAAGATTGGTACTTTTTTGGTTTAGGGTTTATGATTTTACATTTAGGTGAGTTAATTTAGTTCAATTGCCTCAATTTCCTATCTTTTTGCTTATTTTAATCTTGTTCAGTATTGTTACTTTTTAGTTTGGGGTTTATTATATTACATCTTGGTGAAGGAGTTGTATTGAAATATATGGTGTAAATAATTCACGTTAGCAGTCCAGTTGCAATTGTAAAGGGTAGTTCAAGTACTAACATGAGTTGAAAAGCACAAAATTTCTATTTACATAAATAAAAGGAAAAAATTGTGTAGCCTAAGCACCACAAAACTTTAGGAAATTTAGTGTTGTGTCACTCTGTTTTAAACCTTACAAACATGTGACTTACTATTATGCAACAGATCTTTTGTCTAGTCCTCTTCATTTGATTCTTGATATCAAAATACTAAGTTCTGAATTGATTTTCCATAAGCAGAGATGGAAATAGGTAAAGGCGGGGCCTGACAAGCCTTAAATTGAGTGGTGCAAGATGAGGGAAATTTAATATGTGAAATAACGGGGTAGGGTAGGTACCATATCTAAGTTTTTTGTAGAAAATTATAAAACAAAGAGTTATTGTAAAGGCTTAAACTCATATGATATTTATTTACTTGTGCAGGTGATCATGGATAAAAGCTGGATGCATTAACCAAAGTTCACTAAAAGATATATTGAGGGTGTGCAATCTTTTATATGGCTTGTTCGATCTCACTTTGATTGAAATACCAAAGTTTGATGACCTTTTACAAATTGCTTAAATGTGTTTTCCAAACACAAGAAGTAATGCATGATCACTTATTGCTCGAAGGAATTATGAAAAGTTATGTGCACTGGAGACACCATGGCGAACAATCACAAATGAGAGATAACAATGTAGCAATTTATAGTAAAGACAAAAACAAAGCCCACAATAAGGATGATGGGATTAGTTCTATGTTAGAAGAGTTCACTAAAGGACCATTTGCCTATTATTCAGAGGAGACTAGCAACAACATGTGTAGTGATATGAGTGAGAAAGAACCAACAACATTTGACAATTTAGTTAGGTCATTAATTTTATTTATTTTATTTTCCTTTCCGGTGATGTGTGTATAGGTTGAGATGGTAGCTTTGCCAGAATAAAACATATATACTCGACAACCAGTACTGAGTATTGTCGATGTATTTTCTTTCTGACAATTTGAAATTTCATCATACGTGATGTACTGACATGGAATCTCTGATATGCTATAGGTTGACATAGCATATGGTTCATTTATTGAAAGGTTCCAAATTTTCTTGTAAGAGATGTTTAACTACGACATCACATCTAGGAGGCTAAAACTATCCAAATGGATCGAGGTATGACTAATTTTATTTATTTTTATGAGAAGTTGTATCGTGGAATGTTCATTATAACAGAAGGTTCCATGACTTACACTCGAAAAACATGGAGACCAAGACTGGAAATTGTTGAAATTACCTTTGTTTCATTTGGTGATAGCTTAAACTTCAAAGCTAGATTGTTGTTGCATTAGATAGATAAAATTTGTGTGTAAAGTTGGAACTGGTTTTTTATTTTACACGTATAATTCATGTGTTTCATAATGAAAGGGAGCCTTGGAACAATAATAAATTCATCTTATTCGAGTAATACACTCTTATTGTTGAACTCATTTATGTTCAACTTTAGCATTGACTCATTTGATATGATAGATGGCACACTCCAAGAAGGCCTGCATTGTCTTTTTTGATAAATTAAATGCCATTGGAGGTGCACGATTTGATAATGGAGTATGGGGAGACAATAAAGTTCAACAGACCATGCTTGAAATTATGAATTGGCTAGATGGTTTTGATGCTCGAGGGAATATTTTAGTTCTTGTGAAAACTAATAGGATAGTTTTCCTATGTGCTGCAGTTATTTTTTCCATTAGTATGGAAATCTACTTTTAATTATTCAGTAGCTTATGTTATTTCAAGTTTAGTGATTAAAATTTGGAGCTATTTATCAGCCATATATTCATGTTTGGTAGCATAAAATGCTTCTACCATCTTGTTATCATTTTGCTCAATTTATAGCTCCATTCTATTATTTTGCAGACCAGATACACTTGATCTAGCTTTATTATGTCCTGGACGATTGGATCAGAAAGCACAAGCAAAGAGGAGCGCACTCGTAGGCTAGGATATCTTGGCACATCTTAATAATCTGATGATAGCATTTGACAAGACTGTCCAGTCTCTTATTTCACACTCTGGTATCTTGCTTTTTTGTATGAAGATGGAAAACCAGAGAAGCTTTCATCAATTTCTGCATTTATTGATAGTCCTGGTTGGCTCAACTTGTGGGCTGATAAAGAGCTTACTGGTGTATTTGATAAATTGAATCCTGATATTGAAAATGAAAGAAGTTGGTCAACAGAATTTAGTAGAGTAGTTATTTTTTATCTGCCTGAGAAGATAACAAGTCTACAACAATTTCTAGTTTCTTTCATCAACATTTTTTGACTATCTTTGATCATTGCTATTCACTGCCTAGCATAGAATTGAGATCAAGATTTTCAAAATTGACTGGTGCACCAATAATACACAGGTTTTTGGGTTGTTTACTTTCAAGTGCCGAGAAGCCAAAGGGTTAACTGCCTTAGATGCTGGAAGTAGGTAAGTTACCTAGAAATTGTTGATTTGTAAAGTTTACATGCTAGGGAAAAAAATTCACAAAAAATGAACGTTTAATTAGATACCCCTGACATGTTGTTCCCATAGGGATGCCGACACTATCATGGATGCAGTAGAATTCGTGCTCCAAAATTTCACAAAAATGAACAAACTTTGGGTGTGAATGCAACATTAGGTTGGTTCAAATATCTATGAATGTTGTAACTGCTCCCATACTTCAACATGAATAATGGCACAATGCTTGCATGTCATGAAGGTAAAACAAAATTACAAGGGAAAACTTTATGGTCATGTAAGTGTTTTAATGCTTCTCAATGATACATACTCTTGTTGATCATGAGTTGAGGGTTGCATCAGGCTTTTTGGTTTACAGGGACTTGCACGAGAAAACAAAAAAAAGTGAAAAATTAAGGAACAAGCTTCGTGATCTTTTAATGAGCAATTATTTTAGGCATGATTACTAGAAACTAAATAAGAAACTGATGTGTGCACTTATCTGAGGATTTTTAGTTTGCTCTAATATTTGGTAGGTGGGGAAGAACCTGTATATTTTAAATCAAATTGAGGGTATTGACCTTGATTTGTACAAAGACACGGTGCTTCCATGAGTTTTAGAGTAGGTATTTACCTCTGGTGCTATCCAATTTACGTTACTTAGTTAAGCCAAAATTTTTACAATATTCTAACTCATGGTTACCTCATGTTATGTTTAGGTTGTCAATTGTAAAGATGATATTGAACATGGATATTTGATGAATTGAATTATTCAAGTCTTCCCTAATGAGTACCATATACAAACTCTTGAAACATTACTAGGTGCTTGCCCCGCAATTTCAGGTTTGTCATATTATTCAATCATAAAATTGGATTTTCTTTAACTGCAATATCAAAAAGTAAAAGAAAAAATGTCATGCTTGATGGGATCCCAAGGGTGTGGTCTTGGATTACCGTCTACAACAATAACAATAACATACCTAGTATATTCTGTATCAAAAGTTTATACGTTGTCTTCCTTGGTATGATGTCGTGTTTCTTTATTACAGCTCTTGAGAATTCCAAAGCTTCAAAAAATCCACGTTTGTCCCAAAGCACCTCAGCCACTACATCTATTGTTGAATTCTCTGGGTTAAAGCCCTTCAAGAACATACTTATGGAAGAATGTTAAAATAATAAAATGATAACCTTCATGTTATCAAATAAAAATATAGGTTCTGGGGGCTAATGAATAATACACTTTGTTTCTAATGCGAGAAGATTGGTTGGCAACTTAAGAGATTGGGTATGCAAAAGTTTAGTATTTTTATACCAATCAAAAGAAAATCTAATACTAGATCTACATCACTTATGGATCCATAACAAAGTGAATTATTCCTACTTGTAAACTATCTCTGTGACAGTTCCAAATATTGTACTATTAGTGGTTTTTTTCTATCAGAACTTACATTGTCATTTGTGTTATCAGATTATTTCCTATCTTATATATTTCATTATGAAAAACTTATGTCTTTGTATTTTCAGCTTTCTGTTGATATCAAGACGCTGCTTGCTTTTCTGATAGATAGGCTTTCAAACTATGGTGCTTTATGTGCAGAAGTTAGTTCCCAAAATTAATTTTCTCTGCAATAAGTTAATACCTTTTGGTTTCTGAATATTTTTTTCCTGTAGGTATTACCTATGTTTTTCCAGGTTGAAGCTTTTGCAAAAGTAAATAGTGCCATAGTCAAGGTATTGAGTTTACTACTTTTAAATATATTGAAAATACTATATAGGTTCTAAAATTCTTTAAGTATAAACCTTTTTTACATCGTGGGATTTCTACCTCCGCCTCTCGATATTTAGTAGATATTGCTGAAGTTTTAGAATTTCAAC
This sequence comes from Capsicum pubescens, assembly GCA_030864215.1. Classification (NCBI taxonomy): domain Eukaryota; kingdom Viridiplantae; phylum Streptophyta; class Magnoliopsida; order Solanales; family Solanaceae; genus Capsicum; species Capsicum pubescens. The sequence continues at coordinate 99,483,790 of CM061547.1, forward strand.
AAAAGATAGTTATTGACCAACAACCCTTGCATTCTCCATTATTGGAGATTCAGATAAATCTAGGAAATAAGTATTTTCATAGCTTCATATCAAAAATTTCCATTCAGAGAGAATATTATTTGTCATAATATAGATTGATAACATTGTACTTTAGTTATGACGAGATGATTTTGATCTATTCTCTATTTGAGCTATTTTACCAGAAAGTTTTCTAAGACGAGACATTCTTGGTTGTTTCGTCTTGCTAGGATACAAAACAGCTACTATTGTTTTCTGAAGGACTTATTTGAATTTCATAAAACAAAAACTTAAGGAAAAGGTTGTTGCTAGGGCAAAATAAACAAACACTTACATAATCATATTGAATGTGAAACATTGCTTTTAGGATCCAGAGAAAACAAAGAAAATATTTTGAAAACGGACTGAATAACATGACTTTTAAGTCCTTTTACTAAAGTTTGTCTCCTGATCTTTAATGATTTTAGTTATGTATATTTTCTTTATTTATGATGATGGGTCTTGTTATGTGTGTTATGTGTGTCCCTCTGTTGGTATAGGTGATGGGGACTTCTAGAATTAATACTAGCCGTCAGCCAGAGGGTGGTCATTTTAGGCCTTCAAATATCATGGACCATGTATTGAGGAAGAACCTGAAGAGGCATGCAGATTAGGTCAAACTACAAGAAGAATACTATAGGAAATAGATAAAGCTCCTTGATTTTCAAGTGGTTGGAGGACCTGGAGAAACATGGCAAGGCCTTTTGGGTGCTTTATATCTTCAATAGAGGGATGCAATTGGTTCTGCACAGCTGACTGTAGGGTGCTGATTTGATTTTGTAACAATCTTCATTCTTTTTGCAAGCATAATAGGTATAGGAAACATGAGTACAACAAACTCTTGAGTTTTGGGTGGGAATACACGTAATTTTTCTAAGAGTTGAATCTAGTTCTATCTGCACAAAAGAGAAAAACATTGAGATCATTAGAAAAGCTTACATTATACATTTATGTGAATGCTTATGTTATTTGTAAAACTTAAAATCCATGGAATTTCTTCGTATTTTAGCTTGTGTTGTGGTAGTTGGCACCCATATGATTTTTTATCCTATCGTGTTCTGCAAAGACTAGCTATCAAAGTTGTATATTACTAAAATAATGCGTATTATATTGTCCTAGAAAACAAAAGTTTAAATAGGGATGATAATACAATCATCGCTAATTGTTTGAATTATTAGTTACAAAAACTATGGCGACAAATAAATTTATAATTTGTGGCTTAGGCTTACAATGATAGCTACAAACTCTAGTTGATCATACTTAATCTTGGTATACTTAGAATGTTTTCACATGGGACACGATTAACACATTGACTTTGTACCATTCCAAAATATTCATTCAATAAGTCCACTTCAACTTCACCTTCACACAATTAGATTGAATCTTATTTTCTATAGCCATATTGATATACAATAGATTTTCTATAATCATAAAACAAGAATATAAAAATATTAATTAATATTTAGCTATAAAAAAAAATTCATCACAAATAGCTAAATTATTCAGCTACAAATTTGAAATCGTCATTATTTAACGATGGCATATTTTGTGATAAAATTATGGTGTCACTGAATCACAGGTTGATTAGAGACAATAAAATGCTCGTCACTAATCGCTTACAGTATTAGTGACAAAAACTGAGGTCAGAATTAAATATCAAATTTTGTAGCTAAAACTTACAATATTTAACTACAAACTCTAATTTGTCGCTATTGCGACAACAAATTTTTATGACAAACTTTTTTTGTGTCTAAAATTATAACTAATTCAAGACAAAATAGTTTATCACGAATTGGATACATTATTGTGATAAAAAAGGATGTCACTGAAAACTTAAAATTCGTCACTAATGATACTTAATAAATGGAGCCAAAATATTTTTTGGTGGGAAACTTTAGAGGACAAAACTCTGCTACAAAATTTTATGTTTCGTCACTAAAAGTATGTGCTTCATGTATTTAGATACGAAATATAATTTTCATCATAAAAGGTGAACAATTAGTGATGAATTCCATCTCGTAGCTAATAATTTTGTAGCTATATATCAATTTGGTTGTAGTGATGTAGATATTTATTCTGATCATAATAGCCTGCAGTATGTGTTTACTCAAAAGGAGTTGAATCTTCGATAGTGGAGGTGGCTTGAATTGCTTAAGGATTATCACACGAGTCTTCCCTATCATCTAGGTAAAGCTAATGTGGTTGCTAATGCTCTTAGCTGATTTTCCATAGGGAGATTATCTTATATAGATAAAAGAGGATTGGTGAAGGACATTCATTGACTGGCTAATTTGGGAGTTTGTCTATTGGACTTTGGGAGGGAAGGATGATTGTTCAAGACATGGTTAAATCATCTCTCAGTGGTGAAGGAGAAAAAAAATTTGGATCCCATTCTTATGCATATCAAGGATGATGTGAGTCAGCAAATTATTTTGGCCTTTGAGATTAGTGGTGATGGTAATTAGAGTATCAAGGTAGGTTGTGTGTTCCTGATATTGATGGGCTACAAGAGAGTATTTTGACTAATTGTTATGAGTTGAGGTATACAGTTCACCGAGGTTTGACATAGATATATCATGATTTGAAGGATATGTATTGGTCGAACAATATAAAAAAAGATATGGCCAACTTTGTGGCTAAGTGTATGGTTTGTCAGTAAGTGAAGATTGAGAACTTGAGGGTTTGTGGCATGTATCAAGATATTGAGTTTCCCATGTGGAAGTGAGAGATGATCAATATGGACTTTGTTATGGTTCTTCCACGGTATCACACTCAGTATGATTCAATTTGGATTATTTGTGGATAGGATGACTAAGTTAGCTCATTTCTTGTCTGTGAGGACTGCTTAATCTGGGGAGGATTATTCTAAGTTGTTCATTAAGGAGATAGTCAAATTACATGGAGCGCTGGTGTCTATCATTTCAAATTGAGGTATGATAACGCTCAAACTACATCTCTCGTAAGAGTGTAAACGGTCGTTGTCAAATATATAGCCCAACTGGGTTGGGTATCGATCCCACAGAGAATACTTGGTCACTAAGTAAGCAAAGATTATTAGACTTTTGCTGCAAGTCTCGTAAAAGGGGGGATTTTGTAACATTCAATAATGTAACAAAGTGAAAACGGAAAATAGCAAAGTAAAAAAGAAAGAGTGTTTAGTAAGATGTTTAACCAATGAGAATTGAGAGTTGGGGTTATGTCCACCTTATGAGTTATACGTCTCTATTGGCTATGAGTTATGCGGAATTCAGACATGCATGTGCTTATAGAGAGTTGTATTCTATGGTAAATCCAGGCGTCTTTCGACCATCAAGGATTATTTCACTTTAACTCTTTCGAGCTTAAAGCGTGTCTAACGGTACGAACTCTCCAAGAGGTTAATCCAGTTACAGAACTAACTTTTTAACAGGGGTTGGTGCCTTATTACCTTGGCATTATCTCTTTTCTAGACATATAACTTTTCTTTCGAACAAGTTAATGCTATACTGGCGTATTCTATGCGTTTGCAACCATAAGAATTTGCATTAAGATGAAGAGAATAATGATATAAGCATCATACGAGTCACGAACACACAAACTCATAGCAATAGATAGTATCTCATAAGGCTTCCATAACCCCAACAGAGAAGTTTAGCTATTCATGAGTGCAACGGAAATCACAATAGACTTTATCATTATACCAAAATAAAGATCTCACGTGTAGTAGGGTTTGGTATGGCGTTAGGCGTGAATTCCCTTTTAGAATAGCGGTTCTCTTGTTGTGGAAATTAAGAATTGAATAGATGAAGAGAAAGTAATTAATTGAAAGAGAATTGTTTTCGGAACTCCAGAATGCCTCAAAATCTCTAGCAAAATAGGGTAGGCTACGGCATTACTTAACCTAATCCTACTAGGTCAATGCATCATTATCCTAATCCTAATAAGTTACTGCTGATCCCCAAAGTCTTTGGAAATGCTATTTTTTCCCGGGACAGATATTCCATGCGTCACTTTTGGTCCTTGGCGTCCAAGCTTTCCCTTCCTTCTTTCGTGAAGCTTCCTTGGGCGTCAGGTTATCCATAATATGCTGAAATCTGCATCATTTATACCTGAAAACTTGCTAATCACATTTGTTAGCTCACTTACAGGAAAAAGGACTAAAAGTGCATGAATTATATATTTTGTCCTCAAAACTTAGCTAAAATATGGGTAAATTATAGTACTTTAGGCGTGTAAATACGCCTATCATCAACACCCCACACTTAAAGCTTTGTTCATTCTCGAACAATATATCATGTCCATATAAACATCTACTTAGGGTTTCACAGTAACAGCACAAAATATTCATCAAGACAGGCACAACAATTATTAACAAAGAGTAGTTTTCTAATCACTACTAGAAACAATTCAACCTCTAATATAGACTCGTGATGATGGTTAATTCATATCCACAAGTTAAGCCACAAAGAATCATACAAGACTACCCAAAACTCATCAACCATGTGTGTCTCACATAAGATATTACCCATAATCACTCTCAAATATTGCATTTTTCAGAACATGGGTATAAGATTATCCTTGCTCTCACTCTCACAAAGAATTCATATGTTGCAACTGATGACCATAGGCTTGCCCTTAGTGTAATGCTCTACTAATATCAGAATGCTAAGCTTAGGATCAAATAGGTCTTTTACAGGTTGTAATGTAGGCTAAGGGACGGGTAGGACTATTTTGGCCAGAAATAGTGACTATGTTCCTAAGCGCTTTAATACATCACATTATGCCATTAACACTCTCTTTTAATCAACCCTGCTACCTTTCTTTCATCTATCACCCCTTTTCACCTATTTTGCCATTCAAGCATAACTATCTTTTTATTTAATCATAAACACAATTTATCTTTTTGTTTTTCTATTTCTTTTTCTTTTCTTTTCTCTTTTTTTTATAACACACCTCTTTGATAGCCACTCTTTTTTTTCATAACAAATTCAAGTACCAATTCACTTTAAGGCATCACTCTCACCCAATTTCCTCTTATTTTGTCACATGACTTCACAACTTAAAGCACTTAGGAATTTGGATCAAATTATGGTCTTGAAAAAAAATGGATTCGGCTTACATATGAGGCTGTCAAAGAAAATGGCTAAAGTCTCAAAGGGGGTTAACTAAGATAATGTCCATGGGTAGGTAAAAAGAAGGTAAACAATCACAGGCTGCCAAAGAAATGCCTAAATCATCTCCCAAACTCACACTCTTTATTTCTCTTTACACACACACCAGACAAGTTCTAGAATTAGTCACAACACAGAATATACTATCATCTCACACACACAAAGCACATGGTCGACTTTATTAGGAGCAGTATAGACTCTTGACCTAATAGATGAATGAATTAAACCACACACTTATCACATAATGAGTCACATTTAGAGCCTAAATGTCTCAATAGTAATGATTCCAGCACAAACTCTTGTCATAACACCATGCCGCTTATCAGAACAATTTCATGCATCAAAATCTAAAAAAAAATCTACGACTAATTAAAAAAAACAAAAAAATATGACCATAAATGTAGGCAAAGAAGTACAGCATACGAATACCAGCACCCCACACTTATACGGGACACACTTCCCTCAGTGGAAAATAAATACGGAAAACCTGATTAGTCGGACTCCTCTTCTATGTCTGGGGTCATTCCCCCTGCGTCGACATCATCATCAGAGTCGTCATCCTCAGAGTTTTCTCAAATTTTACCCACTTGATCCAAAAGTGCGTTGAGGTATTTGTAGTGAGGAGGATTCAACTTGCTCTTTTCTTCCCCTTTTCTGGCCTTTCTGTGAGGTGGTTGCTTTGTCTTTTCCTTGGCGAGCTTTTGGTGCCATTGTACCTGAGATTAAAATGATAGTCATGTTAGCTTCATCTCGGTAGATACAGTCGACAAACAAACAGTAGTGGCACCACCCCACACTTAATTTGTTGGCACAAACTAATTAAGTGAACATTGTCGATTACTTAGACTTCATCGATATACGTTTAGGCGTTATGTTCCAACAATATGTTCAGCATAGTTATACTTTCATGTCGTCTTAACTATCCTTTCCAACTCTATTTCATGTAATCTTGATCATACTTTCATGTTTGGATTAATGCACTTTTTGAACAAGACTACTACATAGAGATCGTATCAAGTTATGGCATAGAAATAATCACAACAACTCATGCTTGTATTCAATCATGATCTTTATCTCGATGAACGAGTCATTCAAACATTCAAGCATTCAATTTTGAAGATTATGTAATTAACTTCACCATGTCGACTCCGCAAAAGTAGGACAGTGTATAACAATCAAATACAAGTCGGAACAAAATCAAGAACACCCACACGTATTCTTTCACTCAACGAGATGTATCACAACAAATCAACCACATTCAAATCACCAATACTACTTCAAGATTTAACAATTCATTATAGGCGTAATAGTGTAGTACTTATGGAATATAAAAGAAGAACAAAGAAGTACTTACTTGGTTGATGGCCTCGGAAGATGTTCTTGCAAAGTAAAAGAGCAAAAGGAAAAAATTTGAGATATTTTGGAGAGGTAGGCGGTGCTTAGGTATGATTTTCAATGTATTTTTGGTCTAAGACTAAGGTTCTTATTTATAGGGCAAGATTGGGTCGGGTTTTGACCCATTTAAAATCGGATTTGGAGACCAAAAGTGACCATAGGCGGCGCCTAATGCTTTGCCTATGCTTGGCATAGGCGGTGCCTATGCTATGACATACTAGATTCAGAGGCAAAATGCCTTTGCATAGGCGGCTCCTATGCTATGGCATTGTTGAGCATAGGCGGCGCCTATGCTATGGCACTCTAGAATCTGAGAGCTTAGGCCATAGCATAGGCCATGCCTTGTTTGTGGCCTATATTTACATAGGCCTTGCCTTGTTCTTTGCCTATATTTTCATAGGCAATGCCTAACCCATAGCCTTTTGCTTCTTCATTCCTAACTTACCACCTTCAACATGCAATACTTCCAAATCAAAATTTGAAACCAATCTCCTCCTTTACACCTCTTGCACCTACACTTATTCAAAAACAACAAAAACGATTAGAACGATGGGTTGCCTCCCATCAAGCGCCTTAGTTTTGGTCGTGGCTCGACAAAATCTTAAGAAAACAAAACAATTAAAAATGATGGGTTGCCTCCCACCAAGCGCTTGATTTATTATCGCGGCACGACATAGCTATCTCGATTACTTAGACTTCATCGAGATAGATGGGGCATCGTTTTCTGAATGGATTCAGATGACGATGATGCTTACTTGTAGGCATGCAATCTTCTTCGATATGACTCTTGTACATACATATCCCAGGAGGGATACCAATTATATCATCAATAGTCCAACCCATAGCTCTCTTGTATCTCTTCAGAGTAGAGATGAGAGCCTCTACGTGCTGTTCACTTAAATCATCCGCCACACTCACCGGAAGTGTATTTCCACTTCCCAAGAACTCATACCTTAGATAATTGGGGAGCTCTTTCGATTCTAGCGATGGGGGCTCTTCAATGGAAGTCTTCGTTGTTGGTGACGGTTGATTCTTAAGATCAAGGTCCGGCTGCTTAGGAGTATGATAATAGGACCCTATTTCTGTTAGAGCACACATAGTTTCTTTATAATCTTCATCGTCCTCATGCTCAACATTCAGCAGCGCAGTAGACAATGGCTCAACAGTAAGCTGTTTCTCTACAGATAATGCTTTTTTATCCTCATAATGAACATCAGCTACGGAGAACACATTCATATCACTGGGATGCTTCATTTCTTTGCATATATCAAAGCGGACCACTTCTTCATTCAACCGAAATAAAAGCTCATTAGCTCTCATGTCAATAAGCACACTTCCTGTTGCAAGGAAAGGACGTCCCAAGATTATGGGAACTTCAGAATCCACCTCGCAATCCAAAATCACAAAGTTTGCAGGAAAGATGAAGGTGGAAACCTTCACCAACACATCATTCAAGATACCCACAGGTCGTTTTACCGACCTATCTTCCATCACGAGCCGCATATTGGTTGGTGTAGGGTCGCCCAACCCCAACTTTCTGTAGACGGATAGTGGCATCAAATTGATGTTAGCTCCCAAATCGCACAATGCCTTAGCAAAATTCATAGATCCAACCGTGCAAGGAATAGTGAAAGCACCAGGGTCTGCCTTCTTCTGTACTAAGGACCTTGTGGCAATTGCACTACAATGATGAATATTATCTTCTGGCTCATAGTTTACTGCCCGCTTCTTTGTTAAAAGGTCCTTCATGAATTTAGCATATCCGGGCATCTTCTCTAGCGCTTCCACCAAAGGAACATTAATAGTCAGCTGTTTCAATATAGTCATGAATTTACTGAACCTGGTATCATCAGCTTTCTTCTTCAGTCTCTGCGGAAAAGGTGGTGGTGGAAGGGGAATAGTTCTCTCCACCACTTTCTTTTTACCTTGCTTCCAACTATCAATCTTTTCAGGCTGTAGACGTCTAGGGGTGACATCATGAACACACTCTTCATCTTCTTCGGCCTCTTCACATTCTGCATCAATAACATTATCCGCTATATCATCAACTACCTTCTTGCCTTTAGATGGATTTTCCAATACTTTACCACTTCGGGTAGTAATAGCCATACACGATCCATCATTCCTCGTATTTTGCACTGTGTCGCTAGGTAGTGTTCCAGCTTTTCTTTGATTGAATGCCGCTGAAAGTTGACTCAATTGCTGCTCCAGCTGTTTTATTGAAGTGGAATGCGAGTCAACCAATTGCTTCATTGAGGACAAATCATTTATTACCTCAGTTACTCCTGTGTTGGTTTCCTCTACTCCTTTCAGCAGCTTAGCCGTCATAGCTTCCATGGACATATTTCCAGAACCAGATGCAGCAGCGTCACGTCTTCCAGGAGGAACATACAAACCACTCCTGTCGGTATTATTTTTCCAACTACCTTGATCGCGGTCTTTGTATCTAGATTTATCATAATAGATCCGACCTTGGTTTCCTTGGGCATTGCCTCGGAAACCCCCCTGATTATTCAAGTAGTTGGCTTTTTCCTCTGAATCAGATTCGTCTCTTCCTTTTGACGCAACTGCTTTTGACTTTTTCGGTCTTCCCTGATAATAAATGCTTGGTAAGAAGATCCATCTGCATTTTCATGTGCGCCATATCTTGATCACGTTCCTCTTGTCTACACCTCTGCTCTGCAGTCATGCCAATAAATACGGTAGAGCTTGCTACCTCAGAATCCCTGGTATACCAAGCTCTACTCTGTTTTGTCATACGATCAAGCATATCACTTGCCTCAAGAAAAGTAAGGTCCATGAATGACCCACCTGTAGCATTATCAACCACTGGCTTAGTCACTGAGTTCAAAGCCCTGTATAATATCTCCATCAAGTGGATGTTGGTCATCTGATGATTTGGGCACCGCATAAGCTTCTTTTTTAACCTCTCCCATGTTTCGTGGAGAGCTTCAGTTGGAAGCTGTCGAAAATTGCTGATCTCATCTCTCAACTGTGCTCTCTTGGATGGCGGAAAGAATCTTTCTAGGAAAGCGACTTTCAGTTGCCTCCAATTAGTAATAGAATCAGGAGTCAGCCCATTCAACCATAGAGTTGCCTCCCCAGATAGAGACAATGGAAATAAGCGCAGCCGAATTGCATTCTGTTCAATGCCTGGATTGTCGAATGACTTGCATGTAGAGATGAAGTTGATCAGATGCATATTCGGATCATCACCTGCAAGTCCACCAAATAATCCCTTGAGCTGAAATAGTTGAATCATGGTGTTGGTGCTATTGAACTTTGCTCCAGGTGCCAAGGGCGGAGGAATAATATCTCCTGTAGAACCATCTCCATCCAGATCGTCATCATCATCATCAAAAAGAGTCTGCACAACTCAGCGGTCAGGTCTCATTCTAGCTTGACGATCTCTCCTATGCATAGGTGCCGCCACTTCATCAGTAAGCCTAGGATTCAGTAGCTCCTCATCACCCAGGTCCTCATCATCAGGATTTGTTACCCAACCTGGGTTATCAATATTTTGTTGATGCACTTGATCAGCTGCCAGTGCAGCTAGTCTAGCCTGCTCCTGTTGAGCCGCCCTTCTATCAATGTCACGTTGTGCATCCATCCTGCCAATAGAACCTTAATAGAACAAAAACAACAGCTAAAGTAAAATCTGAGAACTTTTTACCAAAGGGTCTAGTAACTATCACAAACTTAGTTGACAACCGGATTCCCTGGCAACGGCGCCAATTTTTTATAACGCTCAAACTACAGCTCTCGTAAGAGTATAAAAGGTCGTTGTCAAATATATAACCCAACTGGGTTGGGTATCGATCCCACAGAGAATACTTGGTCACTAAGTAAGCAAAGAATATTAGACTTTTGCTGCAAGTCTCGTAAAAGGGGGTATTTTGTAACGTGCAATAATGTAACAAAGTGAAAACGAAAAATAGCAAAGTAAAAAGAAAGAATATTTAGTAAGATGTTTAACCAATGAGAATTGAGAGTTGGGGTTATGTCTACCTTATGAGTTATACGTCTCTATTGGCTATGAGTTATGCGGAATTCAGACATGCATGTGCTTATAGAGAGTTGTATTCTATGGTAAATCAAGGCGTCTTTCGACCATCAAGGATTATTTCACTTTAACTCTTTCAAGCTTAAAGCGTATCTAACGGTACGAACTCTCCAAGAGGTTAATCCAGTTACGACACTAACTTTTTAACAGGGGTTGGTGCCCTATTACCTTGACATTATCTCTTTTCCAGACATATAACTTTTCTTTCGAACAAGTTAAGGTTATACTGGCGTATTCTATGCGTTTGCAACCACAAGAATTTGCATTAAGATGAAGAGAATAATGATATAAGCATCATACGAGTCACGAACTCACAAACTCATAGCAATAGATAGTATCTCATAAGGCTTCCATAACCCCAATAGAGAAGTTTAGCGATTCATGAGTGCAACGGAAATCACAATAGACTTTATCATTATACCAAAATAAAGATCTCACGTGTAGTAGGGTTTGGTATGGCGTTAGGCGTGAATTCCCTTTTAGAATAGCAGTTCTCTTGTTGTGGAAATTAAGAATTAAATAGATGAAGAGAAAGTAATTAATTGAAAGAGAATTGTTTTCGGAACTCCAGAATGCCTCAAAATCTCTAGCAAAATAGGGTATTTATAACACCCACTGCATTACTTAACCTAATCCTACTAGGTCAATGCATCATTATCCTAATCCTAATAAGTTACTGCTGGTCCCTAAAGTCTTTGGAAATGTTGTTTTTGCCCGGGACAGATATTCCATGCGTCACTTTTGGTCCTTGGCATCCAAGCTTTCCCTTCCTTATTTCGTGAAGCTTCCTTGGGTGTCAAGTTATCCATTATATGCTGAAATCTGCATCATTTATACCTGAAAACTTGCTAATCATGTTTGTTAGCTCACTTACAGGAAAAAGGACTAAAAGTGCATGAATTATATATTTTGTCCTCAAAACTTAGCTAAAATATGGGTAAATTATAGTACTTTAGGCGTGTAAATACTCCTATCATCAAGGTACGCAATTCTCTTCTTATTTCGGGCATTTGTTTCAAAAAGGTTTAGGGACTAAGGTGAACCATAGGATCGCTTTTCAGACTCAATTGAATGGACAAGAAGAATAGTCTATTCAAACATTGAAGGATATGCTAAGGGGTTGTGTGATTGATTTTGGAGGAATTTGGATTGATCACTTACCGCTAATTGAGTTCATGTATGATAACAATTATCATATTAGTACTGGGATGGCTCCATTTGATACTCTTCATGGTTGGGGGAGTAGGTCTCCTATTGGGTGGTTTGAGGTTGGTGAGACTGATTTTTTTGGTCCTTACTTTGTTCACCAAGGCATGGAGAAGTTGAAGGTGATTGGGGAAAAACATAAGACTAGTCAAAGTCGCCAAAAGTCTTATGCGGATGTGAGGCAGATGGAATGAGAGTTTGATGTAGCTGATTAGGTATTTTTTAAAGTTTCACCATTGAAGGGAGTGATAAGTTTTTGGAAGAAGGGTAAGCTCAATCCCTGTTATGTTGGTCCGTATCTAATTTTGATCAGAGTGGGGAAGGTTGCCTATGAGTTGGATTTGACTACGAGTTTGGATTACATTCATCCGATTTTCCATGTGTTGATGTTAAAGAAGTGTGCGGATGATCCTTTTTCAATTGTGCCTATTAACAATGTTGGTATTTTAGATTTCTTATCCTACGAGGAAGTACCAATTGAGATTTTAGATTATCAAGTTTGTCGATTGGTCACTAAGGATGTCATTTCGATAAAGGTTCTTTGGACGAATCAAAAGGTGGAGAAAGCTACTTGGGTATCTAAAGAGGGTATGAATACCAAGTATCCATTTTTGTTTTATGGATTGGATAATCATTAGTAAGGTATACGTTCTCCTATTTTAATTTTTTTTTGGGTGTTGTATATGGCTTTATGGTTGCTTTCTATCTTGTATTCATATGAAAGGGTACCTTAACTCCTTAATTGGGAACGAATGATCTTGGGAGGAGGGGGTAATATAATACCCCAGGTTTTGAACTCTAAATTTTTTTCAATAATTGTGTTTACTGCTCACACTACGAATCAAGAAATGAGTCATGAAGACTCATCACAAATCGTATAGATCTAACCGCGGTCAAACCAATAATGATTCCATAAGTTTTTGTCATGGTGACAACTGGGATCATATGAGTCATATGGTAATGTCATGAGTCCTGGTGAGTCATGGGGTGAGGATACCAGTGGTAGGGCCAGACTCATGGATAAATTAGTAAGGAGGCCCTAAATTTTTGCCCAGGCTACGAATCTTTGTGATGACTCGTGACTAGTGATCATGAGTAATTACGCGACCCGTAGCGACTGAGAGTTATAATTCCTTAATGATTTCATTAAGGATATGGTGCTCTTTGTCTCTTACCCCACTACTATTCCACGATATAAAAGATTCCCTTAGACTTATTTCCACTCATTAAACGTAACATAAACACTCTCTTCTATCTCAATTCCCAAGTCAAGAATCAAGCTAAGGTTTCTAAGGGTTGGTCATCTAGAGCTCCAAATCTAGTTTCTTCTCCAAATTCTTGGTATTTTCAGGCATGTATCTCTTCCCTAAACTTGTATTTTTATCTTGGCATGCAATGGTTTGGTATTCATATGGTTTTAATATTTGGTTTTCTAAATTCGGGTTAAGGATTTTGGATTATTATTGTTTGAATGGTATTCCCATGGTTTACATGCATTTTTATGCTTTATTAAGGGATTTTGGAACTCATTGGGTGTATGCGTATGGATAATGGAATGGGGGTTGTGGATTTCCCAAAATTTATGAATAATGGTATAAGATTCATGGATTGTCCAAAATTGTATGGATTTTTGCTATTGGAATTGGTAATAACCTCAAGCCACCTTATGAATTTGTCTTGGAAATATGGCTATATACATGATTTAAGCATTTTTGAAACTATCGCATTTCATTAAAAGGTTAATGGAATATAAATAATTTTAAAAAGCCTTAGTGTCTATGATTTGGTTTTTGATTTGGAGCTTAGGGGTTTTGGATTTCCCTAGGTTGATAGATTATTGGAGAGGCATCACTCAATAAGCTTGAAAGCATATTGGTATGACGATACCATTTGGTGATGCCTTAATGGATGATTTCTTGGTTAAATAGAAGTGGTTATGTGTAAACATTTTAATTGGGCTTAAAGGGGGTTGTGTAGCTCGCCGCGGAAGGTGGAGGTCCCGGAGGGACCAATACAGGAAACTATGTTTGCCGACACGGGGGTCTTTTCAATTGTGTGCATAGTTCACTCTCTCTCTCTCTCTCTGTATGTATATATATATATACTTTGGAATAGATTGGGTCTTGGATTCCCTGGGCCTTCCTTGAATTTTTCCGATTCATGTGGCAAATACTCACTAGAGCCCTAAAGGTGAAAGGATTTGGACCCATATAGCCCGTGGATACCTGTAAGATGGTTAGAAATACACATTCCACATTAATGATTTTAAATGTTATGCTAAACCTTCTTCCCTATCTGAGCATTATATATATGTATACATGTATGTATGTGAACATGTACGTTAAGTTTGGATTTGATTTTGAAATAGTATTATTTTATCCCTTTCCTGAGTTACATGCTAGGGCTCACCCTGCTAACCATCCTCAGATATTGCATCCTTTCATGATGTAGGGTCCTAGAGGTTTTTTTATTGGTTTGTACAATATTAGGTGGTGTGGTCGATCGTCGTCTATTAGTTTTATGGTGAAGTGGTGATCTTCCATCTTTCGAAAGGCTTGGTCATTCTATCGGTTTCTTTCCATATTTTAGAATTGAGGAGTTCACATTAACATTATCATTTTCATTGTCATTGTTATGGTCAGGGGCATGTCCTGACATAGTTTGATATTCAGATTGGTCTAGAGGATTTTGTGGACTTGTGTGGGCTGGATGATATTGGTGACTCTTAGAGCTTATTCTTGAGTTACATTAACTATTTTATCTTTATTCTCCGGATGTCTTCTTCTTTGTTATTAGTTAGATTATACTTGGATTGGATAGGATATGGGGGTGGTCTCTAGCCCACGGCGGGCTTGAGATACCCATCATGGCTAGGCTTAGGGTTTGGTCATGACAAGCATGGTATTAGATCTCGGTGCATGGTCTTTTGGTGTCCACAAAGTTGTTTCGAGTAGAGTCCCTTTATAGATGTATAGCGTGCCACGCTTATAAGGGGGAGGCTACAAGACATTTAGGAATGTTTCCCTTTTTTGTGTTCAATTTCGGGCTATAGAGTTTGGTGTCAAAAAATTCCCTAACTCTCAATTTTCTCACATTACAGATCATGCCTCCCCAGGGATCTGATGTTTGTAGGAACTTTGTAAGGCCCTCTATCCTACCTGAGGACAATATAGATAGAACTCAACCTGCTTATAGAGTGCATACCCAGTCTAGGGTCCTTTCTCCTAATTGTACTACCCCATGTGAAGTTCCATTGGTCCCCACTAGTCCATCTCTAGTTGGTGACACTCATGCTCATTACCTCAAAGAGACATCTCTAACGAGGAATTCCATCGTTCTACTCATCTATTGACTTAGTTAGTGGCCTCTCAGTCTCGTCAGTCAAGACAAGGTGATTTTGTTGCTCCTTCTTCAGAGGTTACTCAAGTTGGTCAGTTTATGAGGTTTAATCCCCCAATCTTTACTGGATCTAAGGTTGAGAAGGATCCTCAAGGATTTATTGATGAGATAGAGAAAATCTTTAGGTGATATGTGCTTCTAATTCTGAGGGTGTGGAGTTTGCTTCATATCAGTTGAAAGATGTGGCATACTAGTAGTATGAAGAGTCGGAGAAGTTGAGAGGTGATAATGGTGATCCATCTTTATGGGATAAGTTCTCTGGTGACTTTCTTGATAATTTGTTTCCTCAGGAGTTGAGGGAAGCAAAGGTAGAGTATTTTACGAATCTGAAGAAAGGCAAGATGAGTGTGAAGGAGTATGCCTTGGAATTCCATCAATTGTCTCGCTATGCTCCGGATATAGTGTCTAGAATAAAATCCAAGATGAGAAAGTCTGCTTTCAGTTTGTCTTATAATTTTGTATTGGAGTTTAAGGTTGTGATTTTGAACAATGATATGGATATCTCCTGGCTTGCAGTTTATATGCAGCATGTGAGGATGTGAAGAAAAGGCAGGTAGAGATAGGAGAAAGGTAAAACAAAAATTCCAGGTATTAAGAGTTGGGTGCTAATCATAAATCAAGTGTGAAAGATGGTAGATAGTAGAGCAAGAAGATGAGTTAGGGAAATTACAATTCATGTTCTTCGGCTAGTGCTCCTTATCCTACACCATCTGTTGATCGTCATTTTTAGTCTAGTAGTGGTCCTAAGGAAAAAGATTCCTAGTGTCAGGATAATAGAGCTCAGTCAACCCCATCATATCCTCCTTGTAGATTTGTGGTCAGCTTCATCAAGGTTATTGTGATGAGAAAGGAATTGGTGAATTAATTGTGGCCAGCCAGGGAATATACAGTGATACTTCCCTTTTGCTAAGATTGATATGGAAGCTAATAATGTCCTGTTGCTACCTCATCAGCTCTAGCACCAAAGGGTGGTACTTCTGGTACCGACACTAGCTAAAATTATGTCTATGCACTTGCCACCCGTCAGGAATCTAAGGCATCTCCTGATATTATTACTGGTATGTTTAAGCTCTTATCTCATAATGTGTATTGTGTACTTAATCTTAGGTATACTCAATCTTATTTGACCCCTTATGTGGCTGTACATTTTAGTTTTGGTTCTTGAACCATTTTTAGCATTTCTCTATGTCTACTCTGGTGGGTGATCCTATTGTGGCTATAAAGATCTACATAGGTTGTGTATTGTCTATATTTGATAAGGAGACCTTGGTGGATTTAGTAGATCTTGATATGGTGGATTTTGATGTTATTTGGGGGATTGATTGGCTATACTCGTGTAACGATCCAAAGCAGGGCCTGGCCGTGATGGGTATCTCAAGTCCACCATAGACAGGAGGCCACCACTTTGCACCTAACCAAATAACACAATATCCCTAATGTCGGATATATTCTGAACATATAACAAAATAGCACAAGATAAGATTAAAGAATAAAAGATAAGTCTATGACTGATAACCAGTAACCGTCTAAAACAACCGACCAGCATCACCCAAGTTCATAGTAATCCAACAAAGCCTTCGAAATAAAGAACCAAAATCTAGTCTTGGATGGGACATGTCCCCGACTCTTACAGATGACAATAATAATGTTAATCATAATGAAAACTATTAAATTAAATCTAAGAAAGGAAATAGATTAAATGTTTGAGCCTTCTGAAAAATGAAGCTCACTACTTCACCACAATGAACCGACGAACCGAGCTGAGCCATCTAACTCTGCAAAGAAAAAGTAGAGGTATCTCCAGTACCTACTTCAAGTAGGGATACAATGTCCAGAGATGGTTAGTGGCTAGAGTGATAACATGTAACTTAGGGATTGGGGATAAAATAATGCCATGAATATCTGTAATGCCCCAATTTTCTAAACCGAAATGCTACACGGTGCTCATGACCCCGAAGGACCACAAGCTGACCCATGACTGATATCTGTACCCGTAACTGCATAATATACATATAAAATGCAGAAACATGAACAAAGAGGGTGTAAGGTTCAATCTTGAATAATAAAATATCTAAAATAAGGTGGTATCACAGTACCAAAACAAAACTGAAAATACTAAAGTCTAAATCTGAAAACTCTATAATCGTCTGAAAGCCTCTAAACTGTCTGAATAAGGAGTTGAAGGAACATGTCTCCAACTAACTCCCTAAACTGAAAGTAAACTGAAATACTGGACTAATAAATGTAACGATCATGTCCTCGAAAGATGAGGAATCACTGCTTAATGAACTGATACTACTGATCTGGAATCTGCACCTCAGAACCTATGGTGTAACATAAAAAAAAAGCACCATAGAGAAAATGAGTCAGTACAACTAAAGTACTGAGTATACACGGGGGTAGGCTAAATGCATGGGGTTTATATGCTTGAACATGCTAACTAATATGAACGTGATAATACATACATACATACATAACTACTACTGAACTCGTGGAGATACTGACTACTTGAGTTTGCACTCTGACAGCATGAGTTTCATGATACTGAGATACTGAATGATTGATAACATGGACGATTGTATCTAACAATCCTAATTATGGGGAAAACTATCTGAGTTCCAAACTGTATCTAACATCTAAGTCTAAGATCAGTCCTAGCTAACGAGTGATCTCTGAAACTGATAATGAGAATACTCGAATGAATCTGAGATTGAGATCAAGAATGTCTGCCGAGTGACCTCTAGATCTAATAATAAGCTTCTGAATATGGGATCAAGACTATCTGACAAGATGGTTCAGGAATCAATGGAACTATCAGAGTTCCTTACTGAGATCGATGATTGTATCTGACTGTCCTGATTCCTGATTACTACTTTAAAGACTGATACTGAAACTGTAACTGTGACTGTGGGAGGTAGTAACCTAACTGACATGCCCTGATAATATACTGGTGGGGTCCAATCTTTTCTCTAATTGGAAGGGTGACCCTGAACAGGAAATCAAGCCTAAGGCAATATAATAGTCAATTATAGCCTTAATCTGATTGGTGACTCTTGTCCTGTGCTGGATACACAGTTCTGGGATACAGGGATTGCTGCTAACGGCTCTGCCTTTATAATGGGAAAAACCGCCATCCCTGTACTAGCTCGGTGCTAGTCCCTACTCCCAACTGAAAGACTCTAAAAAGATTAACTGTACTGAACTAACTAACTGAACTGAACTGATTTATAAATTAATTAACAGAGATGATAATATTTTCTTAGCTAAACTAAGCTAAATTTACTGAGTTCCGTTGACTGACGGAAAATCTACTTCAGATATGAGGTCTGACTGAGAGTACTGAAACTACTGGGACTACTGAACTACTAAGATTTCTGAGTATTTTTTAGTCACGCGACTAACTGAAATCTATGGAGTGTAGCTTGACTGAGGATGTCTTGAAACATGACACTAGCTCTAGGCACACAGCTATAGTTTTTGGGTACAAGTACCCCCAGGAGTCGATGGAAGGAGACATACACACATGACTGACTTGATCATAAGAGTAGAGTTCACAATTCACAATATCATAAGTAAGGATTTCATAATAAGAATTATTCTCAACAAACTATCACATGATCGGTAATGCACATAACATGTATATACTTGCATGGCTTCAATAACATGGTCATTCCATATCACACCAATATCATGAGCATCTCATACAACATCTTCAATTCAAGACAATAGCACGGGGATCACGTTGAACATAAACTTAGAACATGGAATAGTCATTTAGGACTTATTATGTCATAAATGCATGATTTCTATTACCTTAGGTATTTTCACAAACACCTTACATGCACATCTTAGGCATATGTGGATTCATCAAGATTACAAATATTCAACCACCAATTTCACATATTTATACATTAAATACCACCACATCCTCACACAAAACATACAAAGATCCCATCTTAGGCATCATCAAACTCCAACCACATGAACATCAAACACCAATAACATAAACATCATAATACATAATTTAGAAGATGGTTTTTGAGCTTCATGGATGAAAGGAGTCCATGAATCAACTCACACATACCTTAGATGGAAGATTCTTGATGATTGACGGAGAAATTTCCTTGAAATTGGATCTTCAAGCTTGATTGTGTAACCTTAATTGTTTTTCTCCTATGGTGCTCTTGGATAAAGATCATTGAGATGTTAATAGGGTTGTAATGTGTTTAGAAGCTATAAATTTCGTGAGGTTATGTTTAGGGACATGTAAAGAGTGTTAAAAGACTTAACTACCCTCGAAATAACTCAAAAACTAAGTGTTTTCATGGCTGAAATCATACATAGGCGCCGCATATGATATCGCCTATATTTACATAGGCACCGCATATGTTATCACCTATGCTTTCTAGTGGCCATGTGCAATTGGTTAGGCGACGCATTCAACTTTGAAAGGCCATAACTCCTTGCTCGGGTGTTGGATTTTTATGAAATTGGTATCGTTGGAAAGCTAATTCGATTCTCTACAATTTGATGGGTATAAATCTTCCAAAAATACCACATTAACATCGAGTTATACTCATTCAAATATGACCCTTATGATATCGAACACTAAAACTTGATGGATTCAAAAACTCTTAGCTTGTATTACCTTAAGTGACTCATTTGAACATGCTTAACGCATCATAAGCTATCTTATCTTTTGGATACTCATTGTAAGTCATGTACTCAAGTATGAATCACATGATAGGAGATTTCATATGTATGAAAAATGGTTCGTCTCCTAGCTTAGAAACATGCGGGGTATTACAATATCAATTCAAAACTAGTCAAAATCCAATGCACATAACCGGATGCCTATACATACATATATTTATATCATATTCTGGGATAGGGGACAAGGCTTAACATGCACTTTAAAACTTTAACCTAGATGGTGTAGCTCAACTCTCATAATATAAGAAGGTAACCACGGGATATATGGGCCCATCTCTCCCCCAGTTGGTAGGGCCTCAGTGTGTTTGACTGCATGAACCAGAGGTTATTCATATACACTATGGGGAACTCAAACCACCCAGTACATCAAGGTGACATAAGAACTAAATCATATAATATAATGCGGGGGACTCAAACTCCCATTCATATGATATTAATAAGGGAGACTCAAACCCCCTGGTCATATAGACCCCTACATCGGCATCCGCAATTTCCAGTAATGGCCTCTCAGGACCTCCACTATCACGACTAAGCTACACAACCCTCATTAAACCCCAATTAAAATACTTAACACATATTCTCATTTATTGTACCATAATACACACTTAGGAATACATTGTTGGTATCGTCATACAAACTACACTTGCAAGGTAACAACAACATTCCAAACCAATTATCATCACTTGGGGAAACTCTTAAATCCCATTAGTTTAATTATAAATTAGCTTGGGGGAATTACACAACCCCCTAAGTCTCAATCCAAAAACATTATGCCTCATTAGCTTTTAACATTATACAATACTTCAGGAATAGTTCAATATGCATACTTTTCATATTCAAAACTAATTTTACAATATGGGGTTGAGGACATAACCTCTTCAAAACTCACAAGTTTGGGTAAAATCACAATCCCCTAGTTCACTCACCATACCCATGCACCCACAATTTCAAAACCATAATTAAAGCATGAACAATCAAATGTAAGACATGGGAAATAGTGTTCAATCAATAAGCATTTAAAACCCTCAACCTTTGTTTCAAAACCAATATCAATATCTCATGAACAACACTTTAAATCACATGTTTTTAAAAAATTAGCAATTAGGGAAGAGTAACATGCATGGAATACGAACTTTCATAGAAAAAATTCAACCGTTGAGCCCTTGGATGACCTACTTCTTGGAAACCCTAAGTATGGCTACTTTACAGACTTGAGAGAGATTTGGAAGTATTTTATTTCATTATAAATGAGAAATAATCCCCTTAAGTGCTTTGTGAACGTGGTATTTTAATTGGGTGAGAAGGGAATTGTCCAAAGTACCCTTAATTTATGAACTGAAATTTAGTCGTCGGTGATTATGGGCCACTATACGACTCGTAAAGACTCATTGTGACTCCTCACCATGAGCCATAGCCAAGACATTCTTCAGGGAACACATAATTTGTTGAACCTACAAATTAACTAGTACAACTCGTAATGGGACACTATGACTTGTAGGGTTCAGTCAGAGTCAACATAAAACCCATTTGAGGTAAACACTAGACATCCTATTATTTGCACCCAAGGACTCGTAATAAGTCTTTATGACTCTTAGTGAGACACTCGTACTCAGAGCAGAACTTAGTTACATACTTACTGATTTGGTTACGATTGGGTCCCTAGGACACGTGAAAACTCCCTACGGATTATAAAGAGAGTCGTAGTCAGGAAAGTATGGATAAAATTTTAGAATTTTTCAAGGACCAAAAACCCGAGGTGTTACAACTCGTGCTATGATTCTCTAGATTATACAACCCAAAGGGTCAATTTTTATTTTCCTAATGAACCGACAATCGAATGGGAGAAAAGTTCCTTAGTTCCTAAAGGGAGGTTTGTTTCTTATATTAGAGCCCGAAATTTTATTTCCAAAGGGTGACTATGTCACCAAGTTTGGGTTAAGGATTCTATTTTTTAGGGCCCCTCTTTGTAATTATTCCCTATTGTCAATGATTTCCCTAAAGTCTTTCCAGAGGATCTTCTTAGTATTCCTCCTGATGGGAAAATAGACTTTGGGATAAATATTTTACCGGATACCCGTCCTATATATTCTTTCTTATAGAATAGTTCTGGATAAATTAAAGGAACAAAAGTAGTTAAAAGATCTTCTTGATAAGAGTTTCATCCATCCTAGTATTTCTCTATGGGGTGCCCTTGTGCTTTTCATAAAAAAGAAAGATTGGTCTCTTAGAATGTGTATAGATTATCAACAATTGAATAAGGTGAAGTGAATAATAAGTATCATCTTCCTAGGATTGATGATCATTTTGACAAGCTTTAGGGTGGTAGATGTTTTTCTACGATTGATCTCCGTTTGGGCTATCATCAGTTAAAAATTAGGGAGGGTGATATTCCCAATACTGCTTTTCAAACACAGTATGGTTACTATTAATTTTAGGTTATGTCATTTGGGTTAACTAATGCTCTGGATACTTATATGGATCTTATGAATTGGGTGTTTCGACAATTTTGAGATTTGTACGTGATAGTATTTATTGATGATATTTGATGTATTATAAGAATGAGTAGGATCATTCCAACAACCTTTGAATTATGTTATACACTCTTAAAGATCAAAAGTTCTATGCAAATTATTTAAGTGTGAGTTTTGGTTGAATGTTGTGACGTTTCTTGATCATATTATTTCTAGTGTGAGGATCAAGGTGGAACCACAGAAAGTTGAAGAAGTTAAGAGGTGGCCTAGACCTATGACTCCAACCGGCATTCGGAGATTCTTATGCTTGGATAGTTATTATAGGAGGTGTGTCGAGAGTTTATCCTCTATTGTTGCTCTGTTGATGAAGTTGACTTAAACAAAGCTAAAGTTCTTGAGGCCCGATGCTTATAAGGGTAGATTTGAAAAAATAAAGATAAATGTATTTACCCTGCCCAAGGGTACTAATGGATTTGTGGCGTATTGTGACGCATCCTACATAGGACTAGGTTGTGTCTTGATACAGCATAGTAAGTTGTGGCATATGCTTTTAGGCAACTTAAGGTTCATGAAAGGAATTATCTGACTCATTCTTTGGAATTGGCGGTTGTGGTTTTTGATTCAAAGATTTGGTGCCATTATTTATATGGGGTACATGTAGATATTTGTTCCAATCATATGAGATTGTAGTATGTGTTTACACAAAAAGAGTTGAATCTTTGTAAGAGGCGGTTTCTTGAATTACTTAAGGATTATGACACGAGTCTTCACTAATATCTCGGTAAAGATAATATGGTTGTTGATGCTCGTAGTAGATTCTCCATGGATATCTTATCTCATATGGATAAAAAGAAAAGAGTATTGGTGAAAGATATTCACCAGCTGGCTATTTTGGGAATTTGACTTTTGAACTCTGGGGATGGAGAGGTGGTTGTTCAAAAAGTGGTTAAATCATCTCTCGGTGCTAAGGTGAAGGAGAAGTAAGTTTTGGATCCCATTCTTATGCAGATCAAGGATGATGTGAGTTCTCAAAAGGTTATGACCTTTGAGATTAGTCATGATGGTATTCTGAGGTATCAAGGTAGGTTGTCTGTTCCTGAAATTGATGGACTGTGAGAGATGATTTTGGCGGAGGCTCATGAGTTGAGGTATACAATTCACCCATGTTTGATAAAGATGTATAATGATTTGAAGGGGATTTATAGGTGGAACAATATGACGAGGGATGTGGCTAACTTTATGGATAAATGTATGGGTTGTTAGCAAGTGTAGGTTGAGCACTGGAGGCCTAGTGGCATGTCTTAAGAGATTGAGTTTCCTAAGTGTAAGTGGAAATTGATCAATATGGACTTTATTATGGGTCTTCTGCGGTCTCGCACTTGGTATGATTCAATTTGGGTTATTATGGATAGGATGACTAAGTTGGCTTATTTTTTTACTGTGAGGACTACTTACTTTGGAGAGGATTATGCTAAGTTGTTCATTGAGAAGATAGTCATATTTCATGGAGATCCGGTTTCTATCATTTCATATTGAGGCATATTCCCATTTTTGGTGTTTGTTTCAGATAGTCTTGGGGACTATGGAGAACCTTAGCACTTGTTTCACCCTTAAATGGATGGACAAATAGAATGGACTATATAGATATTAGAGGATATGCTAAGGGCCTGTGTTATTAATTTTAGAGGAAGTTGGGTTGATCACATACCCCTAATTAAGTTCGCGTATAATAACAGTTATCACTCTACCATTAGGATGGCTCCATTCAAGGATATTTATAGCAGGAGGAGTAGGTCTCCTATTGGGTCATTTGAGGTTAGAGAGACTAGGTTGTTTGTCCCTTACTTGGTTCATAAATCCATGGATAAGGTGAAGGTGAATAGGGAAAACATTAAGACTACTCAAAGCTGCCAAAAGTCTTATGTGGATGTGAGGCGAATGGAGTTAGAGTTCAATGTAGGTGATTGGGTTTTTTTGAAAGTTTCTCCAATGAATGGAGTGATGAGGTTTGCAAAAAAAGGGAATTCTCAGTCTCCATTATGTTGGTTCGTATCTAATTTTTGAAGAGAGTGGGAAAGGTTGCGTATGGGCTGTATTTGCTTATGAGTCTGGGTTCCATTCTTCTAATTTTCCATGTGTCAATGTTGAAAAAGTGTGTGGGTGATCCTTTTTTGATTGTGCCTATTGATAATATTGATATTTTGTATTCCTTGGCTTATGAGGAATCCCGATTGATATTTTTGATAAGAAAGTTCACTAATTGCTAACTAAGGATGTTGCTTTGGTAATAGTTCTTTGGAGGAATCAAAAGGTGGAGGAAGATACTTTGGAAGATAAAGAGGATATGTAGGCCAAGTATTTGTTTTTGTTCTCCGGGTTGGATGATCATGCGTAAGGTATGGGCTTTTCTTATTTGAATCACTTTTCGGGTGTTGTTCATGGTTTTGCGGTTGCTTTCTGTCTTGTATTTCTGTGAAATGTTACCTTAACTCCTCATTCAAGGATTAATGATCCTAGGAGGTAATGTAATACCCTAATTTTGAACTCACATTTTTTCTAAGTAATTGTGTTTACTCCACAGGGTACGACTCAGGCGACGAGTCGTGAAGACTCATCCGAGTCATATAAAGCTAATGTGGTCTAACCAGTAAGGTTTCCTAAGATTTTTTCATGGACATGACTGGGATCATATGAGTTGAAGGTAATGTCATAGATCGTGGAGAGGGACTCGTGACCTTATCAAGGAGATGGCCCAATATTGTTATCTTGGTGTCAACTAGACTCCATGAGTCGTAGGATGAGGTCATGAGTTATAGGGTGATACTTGTGAACAAACCAATAAGGAGGCCTTAATTTTCCACCCAAGCTATGAGTCTTGGTGTTTACTCGTGACCAGAGTCATTATGTGCCCCGTAGACTGGAGTTATAATTCCTGCATGATTTCAATAAGGGCATAGTTGTCTTTTTCTCTTACCCCACTACTATTCAATGATAGTAAAACATTCTTGTAGCCTTATTTCCATCCATTAAACATAATATAAACACTCTCTTCTCTCTTAAATTCCCAAGTCAAGAACGAAGATATAGTTTTTAAGTGTTGGTCATCTAGGGCTCAAAGTATGGTTTCTTCTCCAAATTCTTAGTGTTTTAGGCATGTATCTCTTCCCAAAGCTTTTGTTTTTATCTTATCATGCAATGGTTTGGTACTTATATGGTTTTAATGTTTGGTTTTTCGAATTTGGGTTGAGGGTTTTAGATGATTATTGTTTTAATGTTATTCCCATGGTTTACATTCATTTGTTTATGCTTTATTGACGGATTTTGGATCTCATTGGGTTCATGGGTATGGATAATGGAATGAGGGCTTGGATTCCCCCAAATTTATGAATAATGGAATGGGGGTCGTGAATTCCCTGAATTGTATATATTTTTTCTATTGGAATTGGTAATAACCTCAACCCACCTTATGAAATTGGCTTTTAAACATGGTTGTATGTATAATTTAACTATTTTTGAAACTATCGCATTACATAAAAAGGTTAATGGAATATAAATGGTTTAAAAGGACTTATTGACCATGATTTGGTTTTTAATTTGGAGCTTAGGGGTCGTGCATTCCCCTAGGTTGATGGATAATTGGAATGGCATAATTCTATAAGCTTGCAAGAATATTGGTATAACGATACCATTTGGTGATGCCATAATGGAAGATTCCTTGGTTAAATGAAAGGGGTTGTCTTTAAATGTTTTAATTGGGCTTAAATAGGATTAGGTAGATCATCGTGGATGGTGGAGGTCTTGGGGAGACTAATACTAGAAACCACATTTGCCGGCATGGGGGACTTTATGACTGTGTGCACAGTTCATGTTGTATATATATATACACTTTGGAATAGTTGGGGTCGTAGATTCCCTGTCCCTTCCTTGGATTTCTCTAGTTCATGCGGAAAACACGCACTGGAGCCCTTCCATTGGGGGGAGCCCAGACCCATATAGCCCGTGGGTTCCCTTAGAATGGTTAGAGCTACACAGTCCATGTTAATGATTTTAAATCTCATTCTAAACCTTGTTCTTTATTCCGGCATTATATATATATGTGTGTATATATGCATGTATGTGAACATGTACATTGATTTTTCATTTGATTTTGAAATTACATTACTTTATCCCTTCCTTGAGTTAATGCTAGTGCTCACCTAGATAATCGTCATAGGATGCTACATCCTTTCAAGATGTAGGGTCCTAGGGGTTTCTTTTATTTGTTTGTGTAGTGTTAGGTGGTGCGATCGTCTATCGGGTTTACGGTGAAGTGGTAAGTTTCCATCTTTCAGAAAGCTTGGTCATTTCATTGGTTTCTTCCCATATTTTAGAATTGAGAAGTTCACATTTACATTATCATTGTCATTGTCATTGTCATGGTCGAGGGCATGTCCCGACCTAGCTTGATATTCAGATTGGTTTAGAGGCTTTTGTGGACATGTGTGGATTGGATGGTATTGTTGACTCTTAGAGCTTATTCTTGAGCTACATTAAATGTTTTATATTTATTCTCTAGTTGTCTTCCACTTTGTTATTATTTGTAATATACATGGATTGGACATGCTATGGGGGTGGTCTCCGACCCACGGTAGGCTTGAGATACCTGTCACGGCTAGGCTCGGGGTTGGGTCATTACAATGACCCATATTATAACACACCATATCATACCAGTTTGATACCCGATCCATCACCTTAGCATCTCATCACAATGCATATGAATGTATGCAAGAATTTAATAAATCAAAACTCACACAAAAAATAAACACAAGTGTCAGTCATAACATATAAATCTACCATAGTGTCCACCGTCTAGTTCATATTTTCAGTAACTTTAGTTATCATATAGATATCTCAATTAGGACTTAACAAGCATCCCAACAAAACTATCACACCCGTATTCACATTATTATGCATTTTCCCTCTTTTCACACCCGAACCTCAATATTTCACATTACACTTTTAATTATGGCAATATTAATTGTGACAACATAACCAACAATACCAAACTGCAATTTAGTTAACCTCAATACATTTACTCAATATCTCGTCTTCTAACAATATATTTTTACTCACTATCTCATTTCCTAACAATACATGTTACTCACTATCTCCTCTTCAAAACTCTGGAAAGCATTATTCATGACCGTCAAGGCATTGGAACTAAACAATTTTCCCTAATGCAACTTGTACATTTAATAATCTAAACTGGAATTGGGTGACTTAAATTTTTGTTTTACCATTTTACATTTTTTTGTTCAACTTCTGCCATACTCCAACCTAAGTGAAAATCAGCACCACATCTCTACCCTATATTTTAACCATCACACATTATGAACAAATTTACAAAAAATATATAATAAATCACATACTCAAGCCTACCTGATTTTATATGTCCAACCAATCAACTCCATGTTCGAAGGCCTAATGCATGATAATCCTGATATTTTTATTAATATTAAATGTATATAGCCCAAGTCTAGCGGCTATAAGTTAATTAAACCTTAGCTTACCTCTTAGATGAAAGTACTGCTAAGAGAGGAGTGATTTTCTAAGTATGCGTTAGGCGTATTTCTTTGTTGGGTTCTCTCTCAATGTTCCTCGAAACTGCTCTCATGAACCTTAGATTTGAAACCTCATGGTTGGGGAATTAGGATTTTTCAGAGTGTTTTTGAAGAAAAGGGGCGACCTCAAAAAATAAAAAGAATGAGGGTTTTTAAATTTCCCCCGGCTGGTACACTATTTTCTACCACTACAATGGTTAATTTTTCTCTTCAGCGGCTATGTCAATATAGCCCAGCCACTTTATTGGTCCAAATTGCCTTAGGCTATGGTTCTTTCCCCAATTTAAGTTTTTCCCAGACCATTTCAGCCTATTATTTATTTTAAATTATTTTTAGGATATTTTTAATAATGACTAAATTCTTCGTTACTAGGAAACACCTTGATAATATGTGAAGTGCAGATATTATTGAGATTTCATTAGTAAACTTATGTGGGGCCACGTGTATTAAAATTTTGGAACATAAAGAACTTGGATCGGGCAGACATCGTCTTGTTATAGCAGACTCTTTCTGGCTATAGTAGTGCCACTATAGCAGAGAACATGACGCTATAGTGATATGATGTAGAACAAAATACCCACTTAATCAAGTTTTACTTATTTTCTCCCCTTGAGATAAGATAAAGGATTGGGGAGGCTCCAAAAACCCTTAGTGTTTCCTTCTATGTCTTGGAACTATGAAAAAAAAGGAACAAAGTGTGTGGATAAGTGCAAACACATGAAGTTTCAAAGATTAATATGCCAGTGATCATGGCAAGACTGGATTTCACATTCGTTCATTCTTTCTAAGCTAGTTGACATCCAGATAAGCTAAGGTTAATTGAGTAGTAAAGACTCAAATTTGAGAGGATAAATGTATCGCAGATGGATGGGATATTTCAGGTCAATCCTTTGGGTAAGGACTTAAAATGGCTAAAATCGATTAATGTTTGGGTAGTGTACAATTGTGGGTTGTTAATATACTTTATAATGTTATACTTATTCTATAAATAGATGGTTCATTATTGTAAACTCATATTTGAGGTGGTGGGAAGTGTGAAGTAATGTTTATTAGTTAAGCCTTAAGGAAAATGACAATACCGACCTTCTGAATAATCTAGTGAGGTAATCCTTATTGTCATTTTTAAAAGGACCATTGAGGTATGTGTCATGATTTAAGACCATAGACGGTAGTGTAGGTGAGGATATTATAGTTTAAACTAATTTGTGTTATATGTGTGTATTCACTAC
Organism: Capsicum pubescens; assembly: GCA_030864215.1. Taxonomy (NCBI): domain Eukaryota; kingdom Viridiplantae; phylum Streptophyta; class Magnoliopsida; order Solanales; family Solanaceae; genus Capsicum; species Capsicum pubescens. The sequence goes on from CM061547.1 coordinate 99,513,073, forward strand.
CTTATAGTGTGACATGTTAATACATGTTGTTTGGTGTGGTAGGTCAAATGATCCTACATTATTGTATGATTTTACCTTACCTTATTATTTAATGTGGAATTTTATGTAATGGGAACGTTCTCACGAGTTATTAGCAAAATAAGGTTAGAAGACACTTGTGTCAAGAGTTTACTACATGGATTGAAATTGGCCCCTCCATGTCACAGCTAGAGGGTGGATGTATTACCTTGCATGTAAGTACGAGGTTCAGGTGAGTTTAACGATTCCATAACAAAATTGGGGAATGTATTTATACGGATAATAATTTGTTTAACTTGACTTGACTAAACATAACTTGGTGATAAGATATGGATTTGTTGATTGTAATTCTAACAGTTACTTTGATACCTTGTGCCAAGTGAATGTTTGTTTTTAGCATGGATTATCTTGTGGTACTATAGTTTAGTTAAGTATTGACTACTTATATCTTAACCATTAATTCTTATTGGGTCTTCACTCATTATATTTCTTAGGTAGTGAGATAACCAATAAGGTTAAGGTTGATTAAGGAGTTCTATGCTAGGTGGATAGGGAGAAGGAAGAGTGTAGGTTATGGGTTAAAATCTAATCTAATATTTAGGGAGCTTGGTGGATAAGTTACTTGGCTGGATGGTCTTTTCCATATATGCTAGGTAATTTATTAGGTCCCTGACTCAGGTCTAGGACCTTCCCATGTTGTAGTTGTCCTTAGAAGTTATGTTGACCCTCGGCGTTAGGCCGAACTAAGAGGTTTGGAGTGGTAGAGTCATAAGAAAAAGAATGGTGTCTCGGGATTCTTAATTAAAAGATAGGAAGAGGGTGGAAAAGAATGTTTGGGGGTTGGGAAATGAGTCTAAAAGAATGCATGTTTACTTTTGAATATTTATGTTATAGTTGTGTAATTTGATTTGGGTCAACCGATGAGGCTTACTTGGTTCGTATTGATGCTACTCTTGTTATACCCTTTTGGAGTATAGTCTTTTGAAGGAATTAGTGTTGGTTTCTTGACTGTTGCAATAGTGATCCTTCAGTAGCTTCCACTTCTCTCACTCATGGTGGAAGTTGTGTCCAATTTTTATTCTTCTTTAATAGTTGTTGTACCTGTTTTGACTAGATCCTAGGGTCGTTATAATTCCATACTATTTGCAAGGATTTTCTTCTATAAAGTTGGAACTATTATTTAAATTAAAGATTTTAGCTTATGTTCTTAAATAGATGGTAAGCAGTTCTCCTATCTAGGTGGAAAAAATAGGATCCCACAGATTCAGTAGTTTGAATGATGATAATTTTGATATTAGAGACAAGGTTACTGGTCTCTCAGTTAAAGGGCATATGTCGAGTAGCATTCTGCGGATTGGTATGTTGATTTCAACATCTAATCTTTGAGAAGCTATGTGGAATTTTGAGAGCTGGTTCCACTTCTTTCTTTCTCTCATGTAGTTATGTGGTTGATGTATAAGTTGAGTCCAATTGGTATCTCTTGATTTCAATTGGTATCTCAACTGGGCAGATGAATGTTACTTGACTACGATTTGAAGGATACATTAAATGCAAATTAGAATTTTGAAGGTTCTAATTGGTATCTGGCCATAAGGGCTATGTATGACATACTAGATAACACACTTAGAGTCATCATGAGAGAAATTTGAAGTTCTTGATGAGACATGGACTAATAATAACCATTTTTTTACTTTCCTTGATTCCATGTCTTGTGATTATAGTTGCTTGATTTTCTTGAATCTATGCTATGTAAATGTTGTGAGCTCCTATGGGACGTGTGGTGTTTGGTAAAAGTTTAACTATAACTGTATTGTTGGTTGGAAGTAATATAAATCTTTAAACCAATTCGTAAGGTTAAGGGAGATGGGTACTTATGTAAAACCATACATATTTGAATATTTGTGAAAAGATACAACTATATGGAGTTTGACTTGTTATTGTTGTTGAAAATCAAAAGCGGGAATCGAACCCGCATCGTTAGCTTGGAAGGCTAGGGGTTATAGTCGACGTCGATTCATTTTTTTAACATCTCTAATTCAAAACTAAACATGAAACTTTGGTTTCATTCGGCTCTCTTATGGAGATGAGTCAATGTATAAGATCTAAGATGTGAACAAAATTCAAAAAAAGTAAGAATTCTACCCATAACATCTATGTCAGCTTTTGGTCTGAATACAAATAAAATGAATTGCTTTGTAGATGATCCTTCTAGAAGAGGGGGATTCTAACAACCTTTCTAGTTATTTCGTTCTCTATTTCTATTTAATAGGATCCTTAGGAAAAGGAGTTTGTTTCCACCGAGCTAAAACAATATGTTGATGTCTCTAGTAAACCAAAGTCATCGTTTAATAGCTATTTTGCTTCACTTTCTTCTTTACAAATAAGAAATTGAAAATTTAGTTACGATTACAAATCAACTTTCTATCTTTATCCATGGATCCTTTATTAATACTTATTCAATTGGAAGTATTGATCCAATTCAAAAATTATGTTTCATTAAAATGAAATATTACAACTATAACAAGCATTTTTGTTTTCAAATTCAAATTCGTTCATTGGTGTTAGCCTAGTCAAACACAGAGAATTGCATGGTCGTTTTTTCATGAAGTATCAATTTTATTTATATCTAATTATGCTCTGCTGAATTTGTTCATTCATGTGTTGTTACAAGAAATTATTCTTACTTTTCAGTAGTAGCTTTGAGATAAACTCAAAACTAATTATTATAATAAATAGATGCCTTTAGAATCACACTATCCTTCTTCATAAGATGTTTGCATTTTGGAATAATCTTTTATTGAGTTATCTATATTTTTTCTAAGGTTGATATTTAAGGTAAGATTATTTTTAATAATTATAGAATCTAATTGAAATCATTAAGAGAAATCAACAGAATCCTCAAGTCTATAAGCATTCAAGACATTTGAAAACTGGTGTTTTCGATGCCATCAAAAATATTTTTTCTACTTGTAATGCATCAGTTTAATTACAACTTCATTTATTTTCTTTAATATTTAACTTTTTTGGTCTTTGTGCTAAAGGAAAATTCTACTCATGAAAAGTTCATCAAAAAAAGAAAATTGATATATTTGAAAAAAATGTTTTTATATTTGGGAACAATTGAGTTTGGGGTGATTGTTATAAGTTGTTCCATGTATACATTTGGATTGTAGTTTGGAGAAAGATAATGTTAATGATGATACCATCAAAAAAAGATTTGTAGTTAGTGAAACTTCTCAAGTCAAGAAGAATCACAAAAAAAATTGTTCTAACAATATTTAAGATGTGGTCAAAGATATATCAACAAAATCTGAAGAAGCGATAACAACAATCAGTAAGTTGATGTCAACTAAACTGACAAGTGTGTGAAGAAATTATGACAATTGAAGATTATGAGGATGAATTTTTAGTTGCGTCTTTTGATTATTTAGTGAAAAATAATTTTTTAACTAAGACATGTATGAAAAAAAATCAAATCTCTACAAGGTGTGATTTTCATGATTCAAGCAACAATAATAGAATATACAATTGACTAGAAGTATGTAGCTAGATAGAATTTGGAAGCAATTATTATTCTCTTCTTTTCATTTCGAAACTTCAAGATTTCAGCTAGATTTTTGATATTTTATTTCTACTTTTGATTTATTTTTTTTGATGAAAGATAAGTTTGTTACAATTTGTCTTAAAATTCTTACTTGGATTCTAGCATAATTGTGTTTTATACAGAAAGATTTTCTTACTGGAAAATATTTCCTTGTGCAAACAATCTCTTTCATAATTTGTTTATTCTTTCTTGGTGGAGAAGTTTTAGACTTATATAAATAGAAAATTCTTTTTTCTCAAACCACAATAAATAGCATCCACAATATAGGCATCAAACAATCTTGTTTAGAAAGAGATTTCTCTGATAGGTTTCATGTTTTTTTCAATAATATTAGTTTTTAATATGCAGGTCAACTAGCCAAACCATATTAAATAATATATATTTTTTCATACTTTTGTGTCACCTGATTTATCACCGTCATGAGTTGCAACTATTAGCTTTTGCATTTTGCTATCGATTTCGAACCCAACAAATGGTATTAGAGCCTACGGTTCAAAGATACAATTATTTAGTGTAATGAGGTTAAAAAGTACTGTAACACCCTGGATTTTTGCCTTGGAAAATTTTTCATTTTAAACTCACCGTCCAACCTATGACTAACTATATGAGTTGTAAGGTGTCTTGATATGACATAGAACCCCAATTGTAGGGTGTCCAGTGAAGATATCCTAAGTTATAACCTTAGCTATAACTGGGTATTCATGAGTCGTAAAGACTCTATACGAGTCGTATAGTCTAAATCATAGGCTAACCAGTGTTGTGCCCTAAGTGTTCTATCCAAACTACGACTAGATGTTATGAGTCATATGGACTCATTACGAGTCGTTATGTACTTTTCATAAGGTAACTAATGTAGGGCCTTAATTTTTCTTCATAGGCTACGACTCATGGTTATTAGTCGTAATGATACCTTACGAGTCATAAGATGACCCATGGTCACTAACGATAGGTTTTCAGTGTTTCATTAAGGGTACTCTGGATATTTCTCCTTTCCCCCTAACTGTAACCCACAACCTTAAAACCCTTTGGGGACCCCATTAGCCTTCTAAAATATGTCAAACACTCCCAAATTGTCTCTCAAACTCCCAAGGAAAGAACACTAGGAGTTTCAAGCAATTGGCATCTAAAGTTTCCAAGGGTTGAATTCTCTCCATAATTCTCTACACTTTCAGGTTTGTTACTCTTCCCCAATTATTATTTTGTTAAATCATGTGTTTTAAAGTGTTATTCTTGTGATTTTGATGATTGGTTTTGGAACATGGGTTGAGGGTTTTGAATACTTGTTTTTTGAATAATGTTTCCCATGGTTTACATATGATTGTTCATGCTTTATTTATGATTTTGAACTTATGGGTTGCATGGGCATGGTGAATGAACTAGGGGATTATGATTTCACCTATTTGTGAATATTGACAATTCAATTGGTAACAACCTCAACCCAGTATTGTAAAATTGGTTTTGGATGTGAAAAGTATGCATATTGAACTATTTCTGAAACTATTGCATGACATTAAAAGGACTTATTGAAATTTAACAGGTTTGAGGCCCATATTGGTTATATACTTTTAAGTCTTATTTTCTAATTAGATTAGAGTCCCGTTTGGATAAATGGGTTAGAGTCCTATTAGCTGTTGGGTTAAAGTCCACCTGGCTAACTAGGTCGGAGTCACAGGGATGAGGGGTTAGAGTCCCCGTTAGCTAAGTGGTAAATTTTGGAAAATTAATAAGTTTTCAAGCGTAAGGGTATGACGATACCTACGATGTGCCTTAGAGAATGACTCCTTTCTTAATGATTGGGAATTTATGTAAATGTTTTTATTAGGCTTAAAGAGGGTTGTGTAGCAAAGTTGTGAATGTAGAGGTCCCGGGGGATCAATACTGAAAACCAAGTCTGCCGGTGAAAGTTTTTAAATGCCTGGGTGGTTTGAGTCCCCTTATTACATGATCAGGTGTCAAGTAATGCTTATTAGATAATTGGGAGGTTTAGTTCCCTCGTGCATATATATTATAATTATTCTCAGGTTCGTGCAGCTACAAACAACAGTTCTCGACCAGGGGTTGAGAGCTAAGGACCATTTAGCCTATGGGTACTATTATGATGGTTGAGCTACACTGTCAAGGATAAGGTTTTACTTCATGCTAAGCCTTATTCCGTATCCCAGCATACGATATATATACATATATATATGCATATGATTGTGTGTATTAGATTTTGACTGATTTTGAACTGTTGATCATGGCATTATTTTATTCCCTTATCCCTGAGTTACATGATAGCGCTCACCCCACTAACTGTCTTTGGATGTTGTATCTCTACTCGATGCATAACACGAAGACACTTCTACTTGTCTTGTGCAGTGATTAGGTGACTCTTTGATTGATCAAGAGTTGACTTAAAGTGGTGATCTTCCATACTTCGGAGGGCCCTTATTTCATGTTATGGTTATCTTATGTCATAGACTTTGTTTCATACTTGTTTTTGGCTATCGTCGGGGGTATGTCCTGACTAGATTCTTTTATTTATTAGAAGGCTTTGTGGATACTGTGGATTGGGGTTTGGTTATTGACATATCTTAGATTCCTTTATTCTTATAGTTATCCATCTTGTTATATGTTTGGAATTCAGCCATTGTTAGTGAATTGAATTCTATTTGGCTAGGCAAAGAGGGTTGTCTTTAGTCCACGATGGAGTTGAGATACCCACCACGACCATGCCCTAGTTTAGGTCATGACAGTTTGTATCAGAGCCTAGGCTAATGGTCAATTGGGTGTCCTCAAAGCCGTGTCAAGTAGAATCTCTTTAATGGGTGTGTAGCGCACCACACTTAGAAGACAGATGCTATGAGACATTTAGGAATATTTCCCTTTCTTATGTTCTAGTTTTGATCTATAGAGCCTAGGATGATGAAATCTCCTCTAATTCCTATTTGTTCGCATTTCAGATTATGTCACCCAGAAGATCTGATGGTCATAAAAAATCTTCTATCTCGCCTGAGGAAAAGGTAGAAAAAACTCATCCTGCCTATGGGGTACAGACCTGGTCTAGGGTCCTTCTTCTGATTGCCCCCTGTCGATTTCCACCGGTCTCTACTGATCCTTCTCCAGCCGGTGATGCTCATAATTAGTCACCTCAAAGAGATATTACTAATGCCGAGTTCCACCATTCTATTCATTTGTTGACCTTGATGGTAACATCTCAGTCACGTTAGTCGGGTTCTGTTAGTGCTGCAGTGAGTTTTTATAAGGCCACTAAATTTGGTTGATTTATGAGGTTGAGTCCTCCGACCTTTACGGTCTTTAATGTTGAGAAGGATCCTCAAGGATTCATAGATAAAATGGGAAATATCTTTTGAGCGGTGCATGCTACTGATGTAGAGGGTGTGGAGTTCATTGCTTATCAGTTGAAGGATGTAGATTATCGGTGGTATTGGGAGTGGGATTAGTATAGGGGTGATGATACATAGTTGGCATTGTGGGATGATTTCTCTTGTGTTTTCCTTGATCGCTTCTATCCTCAGGATTTGAGGGAGGCAAAAGCTGACGAGTTTGTGAATTTGAATCAAGGAAGGATGATGGTGAAGAAATATACCTTGAAGTTCCATAATTTGTCACGCTATGCTCCTAAATTAGTGTGTAGCATAAGGGCTAGGATAAGGAAGTTTGCTTCTAGTTGTCTTGTGATTTGGTATTAGAGTGCAAGGCTGTCATGTTGAACAAGGATAAAGATATCTCTATACTTGTGGTGTACATGCAGCAAGTTGAGGAGGAGAAGAAAAATCGGGCATAGATAGAGAAAAGGTAGAGTAAGAAATTTTGATATTTTGAGTAGGGTGGGAGCCGGCAAAATAGTGATAGAGATGATCGGCAGTGGTCTAAAAAGAAGAATTGGGGAATTCATATTCTACGGTAAGTTCCCCAAAACCTAAGTCGTCCGGTGACCATCATTTTCATTGCAATGGTAGATTTAGGGCACAGGGTACCCAATCTCAGGCCAGTGGAAACTCTTAACGTACATGTCAATTTTAGTGCAAGGTGGTCGGTATCAATATAATTACCCAACTTTGAGTCGGGGTCTAATCCACGAGGAACAATTTGAGTGGCGATTAAATAAATTTGAAATTAAAGTTACTTGCTAAATTCAAACATATTAAACAAATATTTTGGGGGATTTTGAATATTTTCAGATGTGTAAGACAATTCTTGGGCTTCTAAAGGAAAAATTCGAGAGTAAGGATAATTAGAGTGTAATCAATTAGGAATGGATCTTGGGATTATGTTTTCCTAAGAGAAAACTAGTGTGAGCAGATATATGAAAGATAGCATCCTATTTTAATTAATGTGTGAGTGGGTAGGCTAGGTTTGGGGTTTCGGTGTTAGTCTCTAAATAAAATACCAAAATATCACCAATGGATTCTTTCGAGTACCTCACGGGATATGTCGTTCTAATCAACCCAAAAGCCTCAATTTAACATCCCTATTTCTAGGATGATGTTCAAAAGATAGCAATTCAAGATTTTATCCTTATTTCTAAGATAACAAAACATGAATAACTATTATCTACATTATTGTTCACAAATTTTTACGTCACCTACATCTTTTTTTCAAGGATGATGTAGGATCCAGACTACCCACATCCCTCTTTCAAGGATGATTTGAGAATTTTAGGGGAAATTGAGTTTCTCACCTATAATTCCCATATTGCATTCAAACATTTGTAAAACCCATCAACATTAACCACAAATTGGAGCTAACAATCAATATCCACACAATTGCACACTACTTAAACATAATCCCAAGAGGTAGATCTAGCAAATAATAAAGATAATAAACACAAATATACCAACATTTCTATCAAAGTTATTCATTAAAAATAAAGAGAGGGTAAACCATGATTTAAAATCCAACAAATCTTCAATGGGTAATGCCAAATTTACACTTTGAAGTTCCTCTAATTGATTCTTGTCTCCAATTAGTACAAATTTAAGCTTCAATCTCCAAGTGATACAAGAACCCTAAACTAAGTATAGGATAAAAAATTTTGGAATATCATAAAAATGAGAAAGGATGTGAGCCTTTAAGGAATTTGGGGTCCGCTGGCAAACCTTACAAAATTTCCCTTGGGCATAATCTTGCATTGTTGCGATCGCTGAAGCTTGACCACGATTATGGCCGCCACGATCGCATTAAGAGCACCGCGATTGTGATAATTTGACCTGGCTTGACTGGTCGTGATTGTGGTGGCCGCAATCGCGGCCCTCAGACTGTGATCACGATAGCTGAGACTGATTTTCTGCTTCAGTTCTTCCAGCTACACTTCTCTCCTTTTTTATCCTTTTTAGCTCACATGCACATCTTTCCTTCTCATAACTTATATTCCTGCAAAATTTGGAAAATAGTGCATTTAATCAAAAAGTTGTCTCATTTATACATTCAAATTATAGTGGTATGCACGAAAGTGGAGTGCAAATGAGTGGTAAATTCACCACTCATCAACACCTCCAACTTAAATCTTTGCTTATCCTTAAGAAACACTACATCTTAAAATGAGACAATGCACATTTATGCCTAATTTGTATGACCCAATGATCACAATGACTCCAACTAGATTACTACCAAAAGTAGATCTTCACACATGGGCAAAGCTATTCTCATGACACCCCTCAACATGAAATGCAATTTTCAAGGATGCAAAAGACTTTTGAAGAGAACCAATGTAGCAATCACTAGTTCTCAAGAAATGACTCACCTTTTTTGTCTTTACTCCACTATACTCCATTGCTTCATTTTTCAGAAGGTAACAATATCACCTACCTCAACTTATTTACATGCCTCCTCACAAGAAAAAAATCCCACATACACCAATTTATCAACAATACAACAAGGGATTTAAATGCAAGACACTCTCTTACACAAGGACTCTTGATGCTAACAAGTACCATGACATAGACTTGCCCCTATTTTTAAACACCACTACAATTAATACACTTGGTTGGAGATATCGAAGGGATTTTTGAGCTTGTAATATAGGTTAGGGATAAGGTAGGATATCATTTAGGCACAAAGTGGCTACACCCTCCTTGAACATATATATTACACCTTTTTTTCATCAAAGTTTTGACCATGAGCCACTTATCTTGTTTTCACTCTTTACACATGTGCCTACTTTTATTACCTTGAATCACCCATGGTTCTGAAAGCATTTTCTTTTTACCTCTTTGCCTTGTACATTTCATGATTTTCTTTCCTTTCTTTGTTCCCTTCTTTTTCCTGTTCAATTATTCTCGATGTTAGAGCCCATAGGCACTCACTTACAACTTCGTGGTCCAAATTTACCTCTTCTAATCTTTCCCATCCCTAATTTAAGCTTTTATCTTCAATTTTTATTTTTAAGTTCAAGAAGGATGGGGTTCGAAAGGGGGATAAGATTGAAAGGCTCATGGCTTGCAATGTGTTTGCCAAAGAAAGGTCTAAAGGCTTAATAGGTGACTAGGGATAACATCTATGCAAGGGTATGCTTTTTAGGATAAAGTGGACTTCCAATGTTACAAATATAGACTAAGATCATCTCACAAACCAAGTATAATAAAAATTATCCTTGAGAGACTAATAGGGCAAGTTCTAGAGGGCACAAGTACACATGAGATTCAAACAAATAAGATCACTGCACGTGGCATGCAAATTCTTTAAGAGGGCTCAATTTCCCCTCCCACTATAGACAAAAAATAGAGTATCTACCAATTTTTTCAAACCAAAATTTGGGATTCATAGAAAGACAAAAAGTACCGATACTAGGTTGCTCACATCTGTGCCCTTAATTTTTGAAAAAATTTGAATGGGGGGGAAGGGGTTGCTTTTCATTTGCACCATGTACAATTTTCTAATTATGGAACAAACCCAACTATTCATCTTACATTTTGGCTTTCATACTGGAAAATCATATAGCTACTCAGACTTCTCCATTGGTACAAGTGCGATCCCAAGTCCAAAATTCCACAAGTATTAAGACTTCTCTTGCATTTATAGCCTCGATGCTATGGGTAATTAGACTTCCCCTACATCTGTGGCTCAAAATGCAATCATAAAGATTTTCTCTTAAGAATGTCGTCACTTAATATATCATAGGAAAAGGCTCTCCCAACATCATTATTTAAAGAAACAGAAAATTGAAAATGAAAACAATCAATTCACAAAATATCCATGCTTTATGTGAACTAGATTCAAGTATTTCAAGTAAATAAATACACATAAGGGTAGGGCCACACCCCCAACTAAAACACTTGTAGTGACCTCACTACATGACATAAATGCATAAGAAAGATTAAAGGGCTCCCTAAAACCGAAGTGATAACTAAAGTGCAGGATGGAGAAGTTGGAGCAATCACTGCATAGTTGGTGTGATCGTGATATCGCGATCGCAATACTCAGGCTACGATCGTGGTACCGAAGTCAGTTTGTTCCCTTATTATTGGCTTCCAATCTGTCCAAAGAACCTACAAGACATCAAAATTATGTGACTTATTAAAAAGCATAAGTAGCAAATATGAAAACAATAGTTTTTATTCCATCAAGTTCTTGATTTAACATCGCAGCACGACACCTCTTCAAATATCATACATGTCTCCACTTAGAGGATTTGAATTTCCTGCCCAATTTTCGATCAATACATCTTTGAGGTGTGTTGGGCAACTGTAAGGGCATGATGAAACATATTCTATCACGCCGCTTCGAAGATTTAAACCTTTTACCCAATTTCTGTAATGCCCCGAGTCCGTACCCCAGATGCCATACGATGCTCATAATCCCGAAGGACCACAAGCTAATCCATGACTGGTATCTACTACAATAACTGAGTAATAATACTATAAATAATTGCAAAATTTAGGCAGACACTTTCCATAAGGTTCAAATTTGAAATAATACTGAATTAATCTAAATAAGTTATCACAATACCCAAAGATGAAAATCAATACTAAAAAATTGAACAACTGTCTAAAAATATTATAGTCTGAAAAAGACTCTAAACTGTCTGAAATATGGAATTGATGGGATAAGTCCCCAACTAACTCCATCTACTGAAATAAACTAAAATACTAAAAATAATAAGCATGTCCTCGAACTATGAGGACTCACCTCTACTCTAAAAGTTGAGAATCAAAACTGTTAAGGGTGAACTAGAGCTCGTGCATCTAAACCTATGATATAAAACATCATAGCACAAAAAAAAGCATGCGTCAGTACTTTGAATGTATTGGTATGCTCAAAGAGGTAGGCTAAAAAGTATAGGTTCATATGCATGAACAATACTAACTGAATAATATGAGTATAACTGAATAAGAGTACATGTATGAATACATAACTGTAACTGAAGTCATGATAATACTGAATACTGATTTACTGATATCTAAGTTTACTGATACTGTATTTCTGATAACTGAATAACTATATCTGATAGTCCTAATTCTGTGGAACTATACTGAGTTCCGTACTGAGCTGAGTGACTATATCTGATAGTTCTGAATCTGTAGAACTAAACTGAGTTCTATTATGAGACAGAGACTGAAATTGAAACTGAGACTGTGGGAAGAAACTATCTAACCGACATGTCCCTCACTGAATGGATTAGGGTCCAACATGTAATCCCAGCTGGAAGGGTGTCAATACCGTGCCACGAGTAGAGTCAAGTTATGAGTTAACCCTCTCTGACAGGAAGCTCTTTCATCAACCCTCGCTTGCAAGAAAACTTGAATGAGATGTATCAACCTTCATAATATATGGCTGGAAGATATCTCAACCTACGCTGGATACATAGTTCTATAACACAGGGATTGCTACTAAGGGCCAAACCCTCTGCTGATAGGAATGCCCTTATCCCTGGGTTTTTTCGGTGCTGAACACTACTCCTAACTGAATGGACAATGAACTGATTTTTAGTCTGTACTAAGTTGGACTGAATTATTACTAATATTACTGTTTGACTGAACTAAACTGAGTTCACTGAGTTTCGTGGACTGATGGAATACTACTGAATTCTATTAATTAATTGAGCATAGAGTGCTACTAAGGTCTAAACTGAGTTACTGTGACCGAATTACAAACACTACTGAGATTTCCTGAGTTTCTATAACTGATTGAGTTCTACTGATCGAGTCACTACCGAGATTACTTCGTAACTGACACTGGCTCTATGTAAACAGCTAAATTGTCGGGTATTAAATACCCCCAGGACTCGATAGCATGAAAAGTAAAACATCACATGATCTTGCATAGCATAAAAATGCACACTGGTTCATAATGCGCCTATAGAGGCATTTTCTCAAACACTTGCATGGCATGGACTTGTATATATGCTAACATGGTAATATTCCACTATTTAAGTCACATGAATAATTCATCAAACACTTGGAATGCATAGTGTATTCACATAATACTAAACAACGTATGAGCAACACACTTTTAATTAGCATATTCACAATTCAAGAGCTTTGACATAGATTAACATGATACTACACACATGATAGTCAATTCCACATAAAATTTGTATTAATTCATGGGATAGAAATCAAATTAAAACAATTGTCATGAATACACTTTAATTCCAATCAAGGAAATCATTAAATCAACCATACTAGAAGTTTAAAAGAGTTTCTTGGACTCCAAGGGTGGAAGGGACCCTTGGATGAACACTTCACATACCTTAGTGCCTAAATTCTGAGAGATTGATGATGAGTTCTTGAGTTCTTAATTTGAAACTTGAACGCCTAGGGTTTTGTTCTTGAGAAATTTTGAGAATGAATGAGTATGATTGATCTATAAAGGGTTTAATTTCTTATTTGGGGGGCTGAAGAACGTAGCAAAAGACTTAATTAACCCTAAGGATGCGGAATTTAATGACTGAAAAATCAAATCATCAACACGCAGATCGACACACCGCATTATTGGCATTGATGGATAGCCAACGCGCCGCATCGAGTCCATGTCAGTTCACTAGAATTACACTAAATCTGGGGGGAAAAGAATCTATCACTGCGATGCATTGAGATCGCGTCAACCCAATATTTTTGGCACTCAAACATGGTCTAAATGAGGTCCAAAAAATCCAAAACTTGTCCAGGAATATCTATTGACCTTCCTGATCATGAATTTACTAAAATATCAACATTTAATGGACGCAAAGGTCTTAAAATAAGATTTCCAACTTTAAAAGGCTAAAGTGGCACTAATTCTGAATACTTAGCTAATATATTCTATGTCTGGGACCTTTAACAAGCTTAAAGGACTGATTTAAGCTAAAAAAATTGTGGGGTCTTACATTATCTCCTCCTTAGGAACATTCGTCCTCTAATAAGACTGACTAAGCTGTGAATACTGGTAGGCTGAACTTACTTACTGGACATGAACATCTGACATATGATTTCATTGTTGAAGTTATTGATATATTGAATTATCACACTGAACATGCATATCTGATCCATGAGTATATAGATGAACATGATTCATGAACATATGATTGAATATGCAATAGTAACTGCTAACAAGTTCATAATGAAAAATCCGAGCATGAAACTGAATAAGCTTAAGGAAAACTATTACCTTGGACTGAGTCTGAGTTAGCGGAGAAGAGGTAAGGATACTTTATCTGCATATCTACTTCTGCTTCCCAAGTAGCTCCCTCAACGGACTGATTCCGCCAAAGAACATTGACTAGAGGGACTTCTTTATTCCTCAGTCTGTGAATCTAATAGTCAAGGATTTCAACTGGAATGTCTTCATCAGAGAGATTGTTCTAAATATCTATGCCCTCTATAGGGACTACGACTGTTGGGTACCCTATGCATTTCTTCAGCAAGGAGACATGGAACACTGGATGAACAAAAGTTAAATATGAAGGCAACTCAAGTTCGTAAGCTACCTTTCTGAAATGGCTGAGAATTTGGTAAGGACCTATATATCGGGGACTGAGTTTCCCCTTCTTGCAAAACTGCTTTACTCCTTTCATAGGAGATATTTTCACGAGATCCTTTCTGCATATATATGTGTATGATTTGTATCGGCTATGGGCTGTCTTAAGCCTTTCCCTGACCAGCTAGACTTTCTCTAAATTATCAAATACCAAGTCAAGCTCTACCACTGCGGAATCACCCATTTCAAATTAACCAATGGGAGTTCTACACCTCCTCCCATAAAGCGCCTCAAACGGAGCCATATAAATGCTGAAATTATAACTGTTGCTGTATGCGAACTCAATCAAAGACAAGTGGTCATCCCAACTACCTTTAAAGTCTAACACATACGATCGCAACATATCTTCTAAACTCTAAATGGTCCTTTCTTCTTAACCATCTATTTGAGGATGAAAGGTTGTACTGAGGTGAACGCAGGTACCAAGATACTTTTGGAATGCCTTTCAGAAATGAGAGGTGAACTGCGTACCTCTATCTGAGATAATAGACAATGGAACACTATGCAATCTGACCAATCCCTGATATAGAGTTTGGCATAGTCCTCGGCTGAATAAGAGGTATGGACTGGTAGAAAATAAACTAATTTGGTGATCTTGTCTACCATGACCTAAACTAAATTATGCTGACAATGTGTACGAGGCAAACCCGTCACAAAGTCTATGTTCACTTCTTCCCATTTCTAGGTGGGAATACTGAACTCCTGTATGGACCCACTAGGCTTCTGATGCTCAATCTTAACCTGCTGACATGTTGACCACTTAGCCACAAACTTTGTAATATCTCTCTTCATCCCACTCCACCAATAGATCTCCCACAAATCGTGGTACATCTTAGTGGCCCCTGGTTGAATAGAGTAACGCACACTATACACTTCTACAAGAATTCGTTGTCTTAAGTCATCTACACCTGGCATACATAGCCGACCCTGGCCGGGAAATACACCATCCCCCCCTTGGAAGAAAACCTCCACTTTCAGATCTTTGACTGATTCCTTCAACCTAACTAGACTGGGATCCCTATCCTACTTTTCCTTCACTTCGAAAACTAGGGATGATTCTTAGCTACTCTGCACCCATAAACTACCTTCTGCTGAATCGACTAAGCAGATACCTAGTCGGGCTAGCTGATGAACTTTCTAAGCTAACTTCTTCTTACTGCCCTCAACATGGGCAACACTACCCATAGACATTCTACTGAGAGCGTCAGCCACTTTATTGGCCTTGCCTGGATGATACAAAACTCTCATATCGTAGTCTTTCACCAACTCTAACTACCTTCTCTGAAGGAGGTTTACTTTCTGAAAGAATATATACTGCAGACTCTTATGATCAGTGAACATATCCACGTGCACACCATACAAATAGTGACTCCAAATCGTTAAGGCAAACATTACTACTGCTAATTCAAGATCATGAGTAGGATAGTTCTTCTCAATAGGCTTAAGTTTTCTAGAGGCGTAGGTTATGATCTTACCTCTCCGCATCAAAATGCACCCCAAATCAACTATAGAAATGTCATAATACACAACAAAGCCATCGGAACCATTTGGTAGGGTCAATACTGGAGCTGTAGTGAGTCGAGTCTTCAACTCCTGAAAACACTTCTCACAAGAATTTGACCACTAAAATTTAACTTTCTTCTGAGTTAATCTGGATATAGGGGATGCAATAGATGAAAATCCCTTAACAAACCATCGGTAATATCCGTCCAAGCCCAAGAAACTGCTGATATTTGATGGAGAAATGGGTCTGGGCTAGTTTCATACTGCTTTGGTCTTTTGGGGATCAACTCTAATGTCATCACCAAAAATGATATGGCCGAGGAAAGCTACTGACCTTAGCCAAAACTCGCACTTACTAAATTTGGTGAATAGCTGATGATTTCTGAGAGTCTGCAATACTATTCTGAGATGGTCTGCATGATTATCCTCACTGTGGGAGTAAACAAGAATGTCATTTATGAAGACTATGAAGAACATATCCAAGTACTGCTTGAACTCACGGTTCATCTGGTCTATGAAAGCTACTGGGGCATTTGTAATACCAAAGGACATGAATAAGAATTCAAAGTTACCATACCGAGTTTTGAAGGTTGGTTTTGGGATGTCACATTTCTTGACTCTGAGCTGATGATAGCCTGATCTGAGTTCTATCTTAGAGAAATAGATAGCACCCTGAAGTTGGTCAAACAAGGCATCGATTCTGGTAAGTGGATACTTGTTCTTGACTGTGACAATATTTAACTGACGGTAGTCAATGCACTTTTTGAGAGAACCATCTTTTTACGCATAAATAACACTGGCATGACCCATGGGGATACACTAGGTCTAATAAATCCCTTATCTAAGAGATCTTTTAACTGTTCTTTCAATTCTTTGAGTTCGGCAGGTGTCATTCTATATGACAAAATAGATATGGGCTGAGTATCTGGGAGAAGATCGATTCTGAAATCAATTTCCCTTTTGGGAGAAACTCTAGAAAGATCTTCGGGAAACGCATCTGGGAATTCACAAGCCACTGATATTGATTCAAGAGTAGGGGTTTCTGAACTAGAGTCCTGGACTCGAATGAGACGGTAGATACATCCCTTAGCTATTATTTTTCTAGCCCAAAGGTAAGAAATAAGTTGACCCCTAAGTGTTGTAGTACTACCCCTCCACTCTAGGATGGGGTCATTTAGGAACTGAAACTGGACAATTCTATTTCTGCAGTCGACTGAGGCATAGCAGGAATAAAGCCAATCCATGCCGAGAATGACATCAAAATCGGTCATCTCTAATTCAACTAAGTCTGCTGAAGTGACTTTCTGAGATATCATAACTGGGAAGTTCCTGTATACCCGCTTGGCTATGATAGATTTACCTACTGGGGTAGAGACTAAGAAGGGCTCTACAAATATTTTGGGACTGACTACAAAATCAACTGCTATATATGGAGTAACAAAGGACAAAGAAGCTCCTGGATCTAGAAAGGCGTAAACATGTAAATAATAAACTTATAATGTACCAGTGACTACATTAGGAGAACTTTCCTGATCCTGCTAGGACTGAAGAGCATAGAGTCTGTTTGGGTGTTGCCCACTGGTGCCACTAAAAAAGGCACCCTGCTGATTTGGGTAATCGGACTGAGATGGGGGACGGTTATGCTGACTCTACGAACCCACCTAAGGACACTATTTAACCCTGTTTCCTGGCTTTCCATATTCGAAACACACATCACTGACAGCTCTGCAGATACCCTAGTGGTTTCTGTCGTACTCCTGGCAAGGGGGATTGGTTCGGGCACTGCTAGCACTACCTTAAAATTTAGGGGCTGATGCCCTATCTCTGTTTCTATCTCTAAATTTTGGCATAGGAGCACTGGCTGAGGACGGATCTAGAATTGAAGATTTTTGGCAAAACTGAGAACGATTCTTACCCTCTAACTTTGGTTGAGTGAAACTGAAACTACATGTTCTCGCTCTCTTGCTTACCCTCTACTTCTCTTTTTTCTTATCCTCCTCTATCTGCTGAGCATAGACAATGAGCCTAGAAATGTCCATCTCTTTAATCATCATGGCAGTCCTACGCTCTTTGACCACACTGCTAGACACCCCTAACATAAATTTACTTATCTTAGCTCTTTTATCTGCTACTATATATGGGGCATATCTGGCTAACTGAGTAAACTTGAGAGAATATTCATGTACTATTATGTTGCCCTACTTTAGGTTTATAAACTCCAAAACCTTCACTTTTCTCAACTCTAGCGGGAAAAACCTATCCAAAAAAGCAACTGCAAACTCTTCCCATTCTATTAGCCCTACCTCTACGGCCCTCTCTACTTTCCATTGCTTAAACCATGAGTGAGACACATCCTATAACTGATACACGGCTAACGCAGTACTCTCAACAATAGTAACCCCCATAATATTAGTAACCTAATGCACCTGATCAAGAAATTCTTGGGGGTCCGCATCTGACTTAGACCTAGTAAATGATGAAGGGTTCATTCAGGTGAAGTCCCAAATCCTGGCAGCAGCAGTATTAACCACTGGATTGGTCAGAACAGTAGCTGGGAATTTATTCTGGGCTGCCATAGAATGAGCTAGAGTGGTGAAGGCTACTCTGAATTCGGTATGGGAGACATGTTTGTCCAGAGAATCAAGCTGGACGGGCTGGGGTTCTGACTAGTCTCCCATTTATCTTCCTTTAGTCCTCATTGGATAAATATTCAATAAATTAAAGAGAAACTTAGACTAGACAGAGAATCTAAATGGAGCTCATGATCACCCGCACAACATGAATATAAAAAGAAGAAGAACTTTTCCTAAATTATCTTGTAGCCTCTTGTCATTAAGTGTGACGCGCTACACACCCCTGCACAAGAATCTACTAGATGCGGCTTTTAGACTTCCTAGGACTCTGTTGAACCTTAAGCTCTGATACCAAGTTTGTAATGCCCCGAGTCTGTACCCCAGACACCACACGGTGCTCATTATCCCGAAGAACCATAAGCTAACCCATGACTGGTACCTGCTGTAATAACTGAGTAATAATACTGTAAATAATTATGGAATTTAGGTGGAAACTTTCCATATGGTTCAAATCTAAAATAATACTAAATCAATCTAAATAAGGTATCACAATACCCAAAGCTGAAAATTAATACTGAAAACTGAACAACTTTCTAAAAATACTGTAGTTTGAAAAAGCCTCTAAACTGTCTGAAATATGGAATTGATGGGACAAGTACCCAACTAACTCCATCCACTAAAATAAACTAAAATACTGAAAATAATAAGAATGTCCCCAAACTATGAGGACGCACCACTACTCTAAAAGCTGAGAATCTGAACTTCTAAGGGTGCTTTGGATCTCGTGCATCTGAACCTATGATATAAAACATCATAGAGCAAAAGAAAAGCATGTGTCAGTACTTTAAATGTACTTGTATGCTCAGTGAGGTAGGATAAAATTCATGGGTTCATATGCATAAACAATACTAACTGAATAACATGAGTATGACTGAAAAAAGAGTACATGCATAATACGTAACTATAACTGAAGTTGTAATAATACTGAATACTGATTTACTAATATCTAAGTTTACTGATACTGTATTACTGATAACTAAGTGACTGTCTCTGATATTCCTAATTCTGTGGAACTATACTGAGTTTCATACTGAGCTGAGTGACTATATCTGATAATCCTGAATCTGTAGAACTGAACTGAGTTGTAATTTATGACTGAGACTAAAATAGAGAATGTAGGAAGTAATTCTCTAACCGACATGCCCTTCTCTAAATTGATTGGGGTCCAACCTATAACCCCAGTTGGAAGGGTTTCAATACCATACCATGTGTAGAGACAAGCTATGAGTTAACCCTCTCTAATAGAAAGCTCTTTTGTTAACCCTCACTGGAAGGAAAACTCGAATTAGATGTATCAACCCTCATAATATCTGGAAGGAAGATATCTCAACCTATGCTAGATAGGTAGTTCTGTAATACAGGGATTTCTACTAAGGGTCAAACACTCTGCTGACAGGAATTCCCCCATCACTGGTTTACTCGGTGCTGAATCCTACTCCCAATTGAATTGACACTGAATAGATTTCTAGTCTGTACTAGGATAGACTAAACTATTTCTAATATTACTATTTGACTAAACTGAACTGAGTTTATTGAGTTACGTGGACTAACGGAATACTACTGAATTTTGTTAACTGATTGAGCACAGAGTGCTACTGAGGTCTAAAATAAGTACTGTGACTAAATTACGAACACTACTGAGATTTCCTGAGTTTCTGTAACTGATAGAGTACTAATGATCGAGTCACTACTGAGAATACTTCATAACTAACACTGGCTCTATGTAAACAACTAAATTGTCGGGTATTAAATACCCTCAGGACTCGATAGCATGAAAAGTTAAACATCACATAATCTAGCATAATATAAAAATGTACACTGGTTCATAATGCACCTATAGAGGCATTTTATCAAACATTTACATGGCATGGACTTGTATAGATGCTAACATGGTAATATTCTACTATTTAAATCACATGAATAATTCATCAAACACTTGGAATGCATAGTGTATTCATATAATACTAAACAACGTATGAGCAACAAACTTTCAATTAGCAGATTCATAATTCAAGAACCTTATCATGGATTAACATGATACTACACACATGATAGTCAATTCTACTTAAAATCTATATTAATTCATGGGATAGAAATCAAATTAAAACAATAGTCATGAATACACTTTAATTCCAATCAAGGAAATATGAAAATTAACCATACTAGAAGTTTAAAAGAGTTTCTTGGAATCCAAGGGTGGAAGGGACCCTTAGATGAACACTTCACATACCTTAGTGCCTGAATTCTGAGAGATTGATGGTGAGTTCTTGAGTTCTTGATTTGAAACTTGAACACCTAGGGTTTTGTTCTTGAGAAATTTTTAGAATGAATGAGTATGATTGTTACATGTATTCCAAAGTAGTTGTATGTATCTTAATCTTCTTTATATTAATTGACCTCAGAGCTACTGCAGAATCTTGAGGCTCGCATGTATTTGAGAATTCCCTCACAAGGGAGTTTGAGATTAGGAAAAAAGGATCAAGACAGTAATTTAAGATTCACGTCCTTCTTATTAATCCGCCATCTTATCTAATCAACTCAAGAATCAAAAGGTGAGAGTTGAACAGAAGTCATAAACATTGAGAAATAAGGCAACGCCCTGAGACTCATAAGTTAAAGGGTGAGATTTATCATTGCATTCACAAGACAGTTGAAAATACATAGCTTGTTTACTTTGCATGCAAATCAATAGAATAGGTGGGTTGAAAATGAGAAGTTTACTGAGTTAAGAAGCATGGAGGAACACAATCCTAGTGTTCATCTTCTATTATTTAAAAACTCAAAGAATTCAAGTTCAGTTACTACTTACTGATTAATTTTGAATTCCCCCATTTAATTTTTTGCACTGCTCGTGGATTTTAGCAAATTATGCAATTGTTTAACATTACCTTATGGATTCGACCCCAACCTAGTTGGGTTACTATATTTGGAATCGACTGTAGCATACTTCTTTGTAGGTTAGTTTTGGACAACATCATTGACATCTATTCGGATCATAAGAGCCTGTAGTATGTGTTCACTCAGAAGAAGCTGAATCTCAGGCAGAGAAAATGGCTTGAGTTGCTTGAGGAATAGGATATGAGTTTCCATTATCATCCAGATAAATTTAATATGGTTTTTGATGCTCTTATTAGGTTATCCATGGGAAACTTATCTCATGTGGATGAGAAAAAGTGAGCTTTGGTAAAGGATATTCACTAATTGTCTAATCTTGGGGTTCGTCTTCTAGATTTGGAAGATGGAGGTATGACTGTTCAAGAGGTGGTTAAATCATCTCTTGGTGCTGAGGTGAAAAAGAAATAGGTTTTGGATCCTATCTTGATACAAATCAAAGATGATGTTGGTCAGCATAGAGTGATGGATTTCGAGATTAGTGGTGATGGTATCTTGAGGTACCAAGGTAGATTGTGTGATCCTGATATTGATGGGCTAAGAGAGAGAATCTTGGTCTAGGATCATGAGTTGAGGTACACTGTTTATCCTAGTTCGATAAAGATGTATCGTAACTTGAAAAAGATTTTTTGGTGGAATAACATGAATAGGGTTATGGCCAATTTTGTGTCCAAATGTGTGGTCTGTCAACAAGTTAAAGTGGAGCACTTGAGGCCTGGTGGTTTGTCTCAAAGAATTGAGTTACCCATATGGAAATGGAAAGTGGTTAATATGGATTTCATTACCAATCTTCTATGGTCTCTTAGTCAGTTTAATTCGATTTGAGTCATCACGAATAGGATGACTAAGTCTATTTACTTCTTGCCAGTGAGGACTAGTTATTCTACAGAGTATTATGCAAAGTTGTTCCTTTAGGAGATCATCAAATTGCATGGTGCTCCAGTTTTTATTAATTCTAATTGAGGTACTCAGTTCTCTTCTTATTTTTGGCATTCTTTTCAAAGAGGTTTAGGGACTAAGGTGAGCCTTAGCATCGTTTTCCACCCATATACAGATAGAAAAGCGGAGAGGTCTATTCAGACTTTGAAAGATATTCTAAGGTCTTGTGTTATTGATTTTAGTGGTAGTTAGGTTGACCATTTGCCTCTCATAGAGTTTGCATATAACAAAAGTTATTATTCCAGTATTTAGATGGCTCTATTTGAGACTTTGCATGGTAGAAGATATTGTTCTCCCATTGGGTAGTTCAAGGTTGGTGAGACTGGGCTATTTGGTCCTGATTTGGTTCATCAGTCCATGGAAAAGATGAGGGTAATAATAGAAAGTCTTAAGAATGCCCAAAGTCTCCAAAAGTCTTATGCAGATGTGTGACGAAGAGAGTTAAAGTTTGATGTTGGTGATTGGGTGCTCTTGAAGGTATCTCTCATGAAGGGAGTGATGCAGTTTGGGAAGAAGAAGAAGCTCAATCCCCATTATGTTGGGTTGTACTTGGTCATGATGAGAGTGGGCAATGTTGCATATAAATTGCAGTTGCCTTCTAGTTTGGGTTCTATTCATCCAGTCTTCATGTTTCAATGTTGAGGAAGTATGTAAGCGACCCTTCCTTGATTTTCCCCTTGGAGAGTATGGGTATCTCAGATTCCTTATCTTATGAGGAAGTCCCGATTGAGATCTTGGATCAGCAAGCCTATCGGTTGTAGACTAAGGACGTGGCTTTGGTAAAGGTTCTATAGAGGAACCAAAAGGTTGAGGAAGCTACTTGGAAAGCCGAATGGGACATGAAGTCCAAATACTCATTCTTATTCCACCATTATGGATAATCATGCTTAAGGTATGTGGTTTTTCTTAATATCTTTATTTTTTTTAACTTTGTTAAAGAAAATTGTGGTTTCCATGATATGTTTGTTTTCAGTCTTTGTTAAAGGTTTGTGTGGTTGTGTTTCGGTGTCAAATCGTGCTAATGATTGTCTTTCTCATTATTAAAGGACGAATGATCCTAAGGGTGGAGAATGTAACACCCCTGATTTTTACCCTGGAAAATTTTGAGGTTTGAACTCACTATCCAACCTACGACTCACTATTGGAGTCGTAAAGTTTCTTGACGTGTCATAGAACCCCAATCGTAGTGTATCCAATGTATATTGCCTAAGTTACTTCCTTGGCTACTACTGGGCTTCACGAGTTATAAAGACTCTATATGAGTCGAATAGTCCAAATCGTAGGCTAACCAGTATTGTGCCCCAAGTGTTCTCTCCATCCTACGACTAGATATTTCAAGTCATATAGACTTATTACGATTCATCATATGCTTTCCATAAAGTAACCAGTGTAGGCTTTGGTGTTTCTGCCTAGGCTACAACTCATGGTGACGAGCCGTAATAAGACCTTATGAGTCATAAGGTGACCCGTGGTCACTAACAATAGTTTTTCAATACTTCATTAAGGGTACTCTGGACATTTCCCCTTTCCCCCTAACTATAACCAACTACCTTAAAACCCTTTGTAGACCCCATTAGCCTTCTAAAACATATCAAATACTCTCAAATTCTCTCTCAAACTCCCAAGGCAAGAACACTACGGTATTCAAGCAATTGGCATCTAGAGTTTCTATGGGTTGAATTCTCTCCATAATTCTATACACTTTCAAACATATTACTCTTCCCCAATTATTATTTTATCAAAGCATGTGTTTTAAAATATTATTCATGTGATTTTTATGATTGATTTTGGAACATCGGTTGAGGGTTTTGAATGCTTGTTTTTTGAATAATGTTTATTATTGTTTACTTATGATTGCTCATGTTTTATTTATAATTTTGTACGTGTAGGGTGCATGGGCATGGTGAATGAACTACGGGATTGTGATTTCCCCTAATTTTGTGAATATTGGCAATTGAATTGGTAACAACCTCAACCCAATATTATGAAATTAGTTTTGGATGTGAAAAGTACGCATATTGAACTATCTATGGAACTATTGCATGGCATAAAAAGGTCTTATTGAAACTTAATGGGTTTGAGTCTCAAGTGGATAAATGGGTTTGAGTCCCAAATTTTCTAAACGGGTTTAAGTCCCAAAATTGGCTTTATACTTTAGAGTTATATTCGCTAATTGGGTTAGAGTTCCATTTGGCTAAATGGGTCGAAGTCCTATTGGCTGTTGGGTTAGAGTCCCACATGGCTAAATAGGTCAGAGTCACGTAGGCTAAAGGGTTAGAGACCTCGTTAGATAAGTGGTAAAGTTTGGCAAATTGATAAGCTTGCAAGAGTAAGGATATGATGATACCTATGATGTGCCTTAATGAATAACTCTTTGCTTAATAATTGGGAATGTGTGTAAATATTTTAATTAGTCTTAAAAGGGGTTGTGTAACGAAGCGTGAAGGTGGAGGTCCCGAAGGATTAATACTAGAAACAATATTTGCATGTGCGGGTATCTAAATGACCGGGTAGTTTGAGTCTCTCTTATTTCATGGTCGGGTGTTCTAGTCACCCTTAGAATATGATTGGGAGGTTCGAGCCCCCATGCATATGTATTATGATTATTCTTCGGTTCATGTGGCTACAAGCACTGGATCCCGACCAGGGGTTGAGAGATGGGGCCCATATAGCCCGTGGGTACTATTATGATGATTGAGCTACACAATTTAGGCTAAAGTTCTACTTCATGCTAAGCCTTGTTTCCTATCCTAGCATGCGACATGTATATATATATATATGCATATGATTGTGTCCATTGGATTTTGACTGATTTTGAACTAATGATCATGGGATTATTTTATTCCCTTATTCCCGAGTTACATGCTAGCACTTGCCCCGCTAACCATCTCTGGATGTTGTATCCCCATGCGATCTAGGACACAGAGACACTTCTTCTTTTTCTTTGCAGTAATTAGGTGACTCCCGGATTGATCGAGAGTTGACTTGAAGTGGTGATCTTTCATACTTTGGAGGACCCTCATTTCATGTTTTGGTTTCCTTATGTCATAGACTTTATTTTAGAGTTGTTTTTGGCTATTGTTAGGGGCATGTCCCGACTAGATTGGTTTTGGTTATTAGAAGGCTTTGTGGATATTGTTGATTGGGTTTTGGTTGTTGACATATCTTAGATTTCTTTGAGCTTATAATTATCTATCTTATTATATGTTCGGAATTCAGCCACTTTTAGTGTATTGTGTTCTGTTTGGCTAGGCAAAGGGGGTGGTCTCCGATCTATGGTGGACTTGAGATAGCCGTCATAGTCAGGACCTGGTTCGGATCATGACAAGTACTCAAGGAGGTTCAAATCTATTTGCAAGTAATTTTAATGATAATGAAGATCCTATATGTGGAGAAAAAGTTTAAAACACATTTTCAACATTTCTATTGTTGTATCTTTAAAAATAAAAATAAAATATTTTTTAAGTCATTTTTAACCCATAATATTTTAAATTTTATTTTTAACCATGACAAATAGTAATAATTAAAATTATGTGAAGAAAAAAATGATCAATTTTGTCAGAAAATCAGGCCAAGGGGAGATTTGTTAGGTTTTTTCCTGAATTTTGTACTTTACTAGGTTTCTATCATAATTCTGTTTTTATTCGGAAATATTTTCTTAGTGGAAAAGGTTTTCTCGTAGGAAACAATCTCTTCCATAATTGATTAATTCTTTCTTAGAAGAGAAGTTTTGGACTTCTATAAATTCAGCATCCTTCTTCTCAAACCATAATATCAGGGGTGGACCTAAGTATATTTTTGGGATGCTCCAGCACCCGATAAACTCGACTCGAAATAGGTATATTTACATAGAAAATATACAAAAATAGGTATAAAACATATAAAAGCACCCACTAAAACAAAAGTTGATTGGGTGCACTGGCATTTAAGTTGATCTTCCACTGAAGGGACGTCCCGATTTTTTAATTTTTTAAGCACCCACAATCCTTAAATCTTGGGTTCGCCACTGCACAACGTAATAGCAACCACAATGTAGTCATCAAAGAGTTTTGTTTAAGGGGATATCTCTCTCAATATGTTTCATGCTCTTTCTCAATAATATTATTTTGTAATATATAGGACAATTGGACGAATCATATTCAATAATATATTTTTTAGTATATTTTTGTATCATCTGATTTATCACCATCATGAATTGCAACTATTAAGTTTTGAATGATGTCATACCGATTTGAATCGTGTTTTGACTACTACATACACTAACATATATACGACTACTTGTTCTATTAATGGGTAAAACTGATAGGGTAGTTAGTCAGTTAGTTAGTTAGTTAGCCGATAGATGAGTCAATTGTATAGGTTGTTAGAGGTAGTTAGGTAATGATTAGTTAGTTACAATGAGCTGGCAATGAGCTGGATACATGATTCACTTCTTAGCTTATTCTTAGCTCATCTTAGCTCAAGTCTATAAATAGACTCATAACTGTAAAGATTCAAGTGAGAATAATAAAAATTCAGCTTCCGTTTATCTTTTTTTTCTCCTTGATTGCAAGCTATCAAGATGCAATCCTTCAATTTCACAGGGTATCATAGCCATGAGCTCAACACTAAGTGTGTTTTCGATCGCATTTCACTAAATTTTTTGTGCAATTTGAGATCGTTGTTTCAGTACATCTTTGATCTCTGTTTTCTAGTTTCTTCTTCTTCGCAATTTTGATCTACATTGCAGTTGCATCCTATCCATCATGGCGCCTAAAATTGATCAAAGTGATCCACTTTTCATTGGTGCATCTGATAGTTCTAGTGTTGTACTTGCTCCAATCAAGTTAACTGGTTCAGAAAATTATAGTTTATGGAGTCGATCGATGCGTATTGCTCTCTTAGGGAAGAGAAAGTTTGGATTCATCACTAGAGCCTGAATCAAGGAATCGTATAGAGAAGAGCTTCATGAGTAGTGGGAAACATGTAATGCAATTGTGCTTTCCTGAATCATGAACACTGTGAGTGAAAATCTGTTATCTAGAATTTTTTATGCCACGAATGCTTGTGCAGTTTGGGAAGACTTGAAGGAAATATATGACAAGGTGAATTGTATGCGTATATATCAATTGCATCAGGAAATTAATATGCACTCTCAAGGTACAAACTCAATCTCAGCTTATTTTACCAAATTGAAGAGTTTATGGAGTGAGTATGATGTACTAGTGCCAAATCATAGTTGTGATTGCCCTAAGTCTAGAGAGTACTCAGATCATATGTGTCAACTTAGACTTTTACAGTTTTTAAGTGGCCTAAATGAGTCCTATGATCAAGCTAGAAGGCAGATATTTCTTAAGGGAGTGACTCCTACTCTTAACCAAGCTTATGTTATGCTTATAGAGGATAAAATCCAACATTCAGCTTTTATGATGACTAGAAATGACAGATCAGAACCACTTGCTATGCAAGTGAATCAAAATTATAGTTTTGGACAAAGCAACACTAACTATAAAGGCAGAAAGTGTGATTACTTCCATCTCTTGGGTCATACCAAGGAAACTTGTTATAAGTTGGTAGAGTATCCAAATGACTGGAAAAATAAGAAGAAATAAGGCTACAAGTCTAACTTCAGATCACAAAATACTGGAAGTAACAGCTTCTCCACACACAATGGTGGTAACAACTTTGTCAACACTGGTAATAAGGCTTCTCAGGCTCCAACCAGAGTAGCTGGTAAGGTTGATGCTATTAGTTCTAGTCCTAAAGTGACTCAGCACCACTGGCCAAGCCTCACATATTCACTGAGAAGGAGTACACTTAGATTATGACCATGTTGAGCATAGATAGAAAATATATGAAGTAAGTAAATATGACAGGTATTACTACTTGTTTCTTGATCAAAGCATGTCCTGGCAGTTGGATTGTAGACTCAGATGCTACACATCATGTGTCTGCACATAGACACTTATTCAAAAGAAGTACCAGATTAGACTCTAAATATTTGGACAAGTTTTACCTCCCAACAGGTGATGAAGTGTCAATCTCACACACTGGAGAAGCTTACATTTTTGCAGATGATGTGATCAAAAATGTTCTACTTGTTCCAGACTTTAAACTCAATTTGTTGTTTATTGCTAAGATAACCAAGGAGCTTTCATGCTTTATATCCTTTTATCCTGATTTTTGTATCTTTCAGGACCTCTTCAATGGCAATGTGAAGGGGATTGGTAAACAAGAGGGTAGACTGTATGTTGTTAAAGGTGGTTGGACAGGAGATACTCATCAGTCCAGATCAAAAACCTGCAAATTCATTGCAAAAGTCTCAACTTCCAGTTTCAGCTTATGGCACCAAAGACTTGGACACCCTACTGCCCAGGTTCTCAAGTGTTTGGACATTCTAAAGAATCCTAGTGATGTAAATATGTTGAATAAATGTACTATGTGTCCACTAGCTAAACAAACAAGATTGTCATTTACTACAAGTACTACTAGATGCTCTACTTGTTTTGTACTTGTCCACATGGATTTAGGGGGTCCATATAAAACTTCTACTTTTGACAACAAATGATATTTCTTGACTATGGTAGATTACCATATTAGGTACACTTGGGTACACCTGTTGCATTTGAGGCCATAGTGGCCATTAAAACAATCATTTTTATGATTAGAACTCAGTTTGGAATAGTGGTGAAAACCATTAGATCTGATAATGGAACTGAATTTATTAACTGTCAATGTAAGACATTATTCCAGTACCTGGGTATTTTGCATCAAACCAGTTGTCCTCACACTCCTCAATGTAATGGAGTTGTGGAGAGGAAGCACATACACATATTAAATATAGCCAGAGCACTCAAGTTTCAGTCGTACTTGCCCATTAAGTATTGGGGACTATGTGTAAAGGCTACAGTATATCTAATGAACAGGTTACCATCTTCTGTTTAAAGTGGTAAGAGCCCATTTTAGTTGATGTTTTCCAAGGATCCCAAGCTATTTCATCTCAGGTTATTTGGTCGCTTATGCTATGTCACTATCCTACCAAGAGGTGATAAATTCATAGAAAGAGCCAAACCTGCATTATTGGTGGGATATTTAGAGTCTCAGAAGGGATATTTGCTGGTGGATTTCACCTCAAAGAGACTATTAGTCAGTAGAGAAGTCGTGTTTCATGAAGATGCATTTCCCTTTGCTTCATCACCAGTACAAAATACACAATCTTCCTCACCTGAAGAAGATATCACCGACTTCTTGATCCCCATAGATGATGAAATATTTCCTGAAACAACTACTGATAGTATTACTGAAGAAGCTCCAATTGAGAAGGAAAGCATTTCTGATGCTTCTGTACCTAGTGCAGCTTCACCTGGCACCACTCATGAAGAAACATGTCAAAAAGACTGTTCCCTACCTCAACCCTCTTCCAGTAGACCAACAAGAACAAGCAGACCACCAGTGTGGATGCATGATTATGTTGACACTTCCAGAAACCAGAGATGCAAACATCCATTAGCCACAGCCTGTCTTACAAAAATCTGAGTCCTACTTATCAGTGTTATTTAACCAAATTCTCCACTTTGACTGAGCCTCAGCACTATAAACAAAATATAAAAGATGCAAGGTGGGTGGAAGCTATGAAGTCAGAGATTCAGGCCTTGGAAGCTAACAACACATGGACCATTGTTGATCTACCTAAAAGGAAGAATACTGTTGGTTCCAAATGGATATATAAAATCAAATATCTTGCAAATGGTAAAGTGGAGAGGTTCAAAGAAAGACTAGTGGCCAAAGGATATAGCCAACATAAGGGGTTAAATTATCATAAAACCTTCTCACCAGTGGCTAAGATGGTTATAGTCAGATGTGTGATTGCAGTAGCTGCATCTAAAGGTTGGAATATTCATCAAATAGATGTGCATAATGCATTCCTCAAAAGGGATCTTGAGGAGGAAGTCTACATGGAAATTCCAGAAGGATTTAGAAGACAGGGGGAGCACAAGGTGTGTAAGTTGATCAAATCCGTGTATGGTCTTAAGCAGGCCTTCAGGCAGTGAAATCTGAAGCTCACTCATGCTTTACTTGATGCTAGTTTTACCTAGAGTGTACATGACTATTCCTTATTCACTTTGCATCAAGGTAATGATACTGTTATAGTGTTTGTATCTATTTATGATTTGCTGATTACTGGGAGCAGTGCATCATTGATCAATGCCACTAAAATCAAGTTGCATCAGCAGTTTAAAATGAAAGACTTGGGGGATCTCAAGTATTTTTTTAGGCATTGAAGTTTTAAGATCAGCATCAGGGATCATATTGAACCAAAGAAAGTACATTATTGAGTTGATTGCTGACACAGGGCTTAGTGGTTATAAACCGGCTATCACCCCTCTAGAATCTAATGCCAAGTTAACCTCAATTGAGAATGATCATGCCACAGGTGCACAAGATGAGTTGTTGTCTGATATTTTATCTTACCAAAGACTTATTGGCAAACTTATGTATGCCACTATTACAAGGCCAGACATTAACTTTGTTGTTCAAACTCTCTGGCAATTCAAGCAACACCCCAAGAAATCTCACTGGGAAGAAGCTACTAGGGTGGTCAGATACCTTAAAGGTTCTGTTAGTCAAGGTGTCTGGTTCAAGGATGAGCTTGCTACTACTCTAACTTAATTATGTGACTCAGATGGGCTGCTTGCCCCAACACCAGAAAATCAGTTACTGGTTATGACATTCACTTTGGTGAATCACTGATATCATGGAAATAAAAAACAACACACTGTTTCCAGAAGTTCTGCTGAAGCTGAGTAAAGAAGCATGGCTTCAGCAGTTGCAGAGCTCACTTGGCTGGTTGGTTTATTTCAGGAACTCAGGGTTCATGTCACCCTTCCTGTTTCAGTCTTCAGTGACAGTAATTCAGCCATTCAGTTAGCCAACAACCCTGTGTTTCATGAGAGAACCAAACACATTGAGATTGACTGTCACTTCATCAGGAACAAGATTAAAGATGGCTCGATTAAGGCTCTATATGTTCAATCTAGTGATCAACTTGCTGACCTGCTTACCAAGGGCCTGAGCCTTGCTCAACATACTCATTTACTTAGCTAGATTGGTGTGCTAAACATTCTACACCCTGCAGCTTGAGGGGGGGTGTTTTGACTACTACATACACTGACACATATACGACTACCTATTCCATTGATGTGTAAAACTGATAGGATAGTTAGTCAGCCGATAGATGAGTCAACTGTATAGGTTGTTAGAGATTGTTAGATAATGATTAGTTAGTTACAATGAGTTGTCAATGAGCTGGCTACATGATTCACTTCTTAGCTCATTTTTAGCTCATCTTAACTCAAGTCTATAAATAGACTCATAACTGTAAAGCTTCAAGTGAGAATAATGAAAATTCAGCTTCTGTTTATCTTCTTCTTCTCCTTGATTGCAAGCTATCAAGCTGCAATCCTTCTATTTCACAAACCGAAGAAAAGTTTCCTTCCGAATAATTTGTGTGTGGTACTAATCTCATTCTAAGGTGAGCTATGTTATCTTTTTAGATTCTATCAAAGGAGAAATGCAAGAGCGAAGAGCCACGTAATCGTATGACGTGCATTAGCCAAATTTTTAATAAGATTCCAACATTTTGGTGCAAAAAATTTGCTTGCCTTGTTCTCTGTTTTGGGTACAATGTGAATTTAAGAAGCATTTTTGCATCACTAGTTGATTGGGTGGCATTGCTTATACTTCAAAATGTCTACTAGCTCGAAATTCAGCGTCTTGAATAGGTGATAGCTATGTCTACTCATAGTGCAATTGATGGATATAGAATGAAAGTTGATAAATTTTTGCTCTCCATATCATCCGTTACGAGTTATTATCATAAAATTAAATACAGATTGCTTATATTTTAACTCTAGAGAAATAATAGTATTAATTGTTGAGCTGCAAACACCTACTTTGATCTCTCAATCTACATTCAAAATCAAATGATATTTTGGTGATTGATAAATATTGTACTTGTGATAAGTTATGTGCAAGAAAGAATGAAGGAATGAAGTAAAAGAACTAGGTTAATAACATATCTCCAAAAGAAACTAATAAAGTAGAAAACATTGATGAGGGACAAGTCCTTTAGACAAAAAAAACTGAAAATCTGTTGACTATATGGAGAAGATGCTCCATGCTTCTTCGAGAATTTGCAGACTTAATGCAATCCTACAAGGTACTGGAGTTCAAGTAATGAAAATATTACCTTAAATTGGATCCATGAAATAACATAGAATTAATAGAAGTTGGTCATGTGCGCGTGAAAGATAAAATTTAATTCAAACAAGCCTTGGATTCATGAAAAGTCTTGAACCAAGTGTTGGTTAGATTTGAGGAACTACAAGAGGCTATTTTACTCCTATAAATACAACACAACAAAACACTTTGAAGCTTAACCACAATAAAAGAGAGAGACGATAGAGTGTGATTGATAGGTAAAACTTACATGTACTTGGTGTATTTATCAAGTCAATACATGCATGTCGTGTGTTTGAATTTAGAGTTCATGTTATTTTACCCTGATTAATTACTATGTATTTACTTAATTTTATTGCTTAACCATGGTAAATAACATTAATTTGGTGAATACATCAGGTGCGAATAAACTTTTTACCGGGATGGAGTAGAGTCTGCATAGAGATTCTCAAAGAAAAATTAACTTCTGCAGCATCAAAGAACCTATTCCTATCATGTTATAGCTTAAATGTTCTTAGTTGATTTAGTAGGCATTGTTTTGTATTGTATTATAAAGGGACTTTCTTTTAACTGGATAGAGTATTATTGCAAAACTAACAGAAAAATCCAACAAATGAGAGAATTGTTGAAGGTAGATCTACTGGAAATAAATCCTTATCTGTGCAACTTAGAAGGAAGTTGTAATCTTTAATCATTTTTAGATTATAAGTACTCCTTCCAATGACCTACTTTAACTTGACACAAAATCTAAGAAAATAAAAAAGACTTTTTGAATCTTGTGGCCTTAAATTAAAATTGTGTCAAATATACCAAAATGCCCTTTAATCTTGTGGTCCTAAACATGTCACGCAGAAAATTGAAATTAATATATTACCAAAAAAAGAAAGTGATCATTCCTTTTTAAATGGAGTGAAAAATAAGTTGGTCGCTCTTTTTTAAACGGAGAAAGTAACATAAAAAAGACGCAAAACAACATGAATTCATTGCCAAAATATCACAAGTACCATGTCCACCTAATTAAAACAATGTAAACCAATGGAAAAAAAATCGTTTTTATCTAAACATCAGAGGCGAACCCAGGATTTAAGCTCGACGGGTGCACCTCTATATTTAATATAATAATTAATAGTATCAAAGTTTGAAGTTCTTTGAAAACATATTAATTATAGTATTTTATAAGCAAAATTTTAATATTATTGAATATTATTAATTTAGATTTATTATGACAAAAGTGTGTTATTCACCGTACTTAAATTCAACACACTTTTATATTTTGAACAATAGTAAAAAGTTTTTGAAAAATATGAAATTCGAGAGATTTGTTTGCTAGATGGTTGCAATGGGTAACGTTTGATTTAGGCCTATCTCAAACTTTAAATTACTAATTTTTAAATAAAAATAACTCAATGATCAAAAGATAAAAGAAAATAAATATTATACAATATAAGCTAGGGAAAATATCCACCTTTTGAAGTTGAAGAGAAGCTTGTATTTTGAAATAAAATAAAAAATAGGTCAATAATATCCACAATACATAAAAGGGAAAAAAAAAAGGTGTAAAATGAATGACAACTAAGTAGGAAGTTTTTTTTAATCAAAAGATAAATATATACATTTTCACAATAATGGTGCAGACAGTGTAATTTAAAAAAAGGGGCGATAAAAAACCATTCTTGAGGTTCGAACCTAAGCAATCAGGTAATAAGAGTAACTTTCAAATGGCATGCCCAACCATCTCACCGGACCAAACAATTATTTCTGTGGGTGCATGACCTATATTTTATATAATACCCTCATATATATAGATAGATACAAATTATATATGCAGGCTTTTTCTCGAGGCTCGGTGTCATGCCTCAAATCCTATTGGGGCGGACTGGCACCCGTAACCGAGGAGGCCCGGGAGAAACAGCTCATAACCTTATACTTCCCATGCATACCTCTATGACAACCCGAAATTCGGACAGCATCATGTCGCATAAAAAAAGAAATAATCACCTGTATAATCTCGAGCACACATATATATGTATATACAATACTTAGCCGTTGGAGCCATCACGTCTATTAACAAAACACCACCTTGACTGTACATTAGGTCTACAAAGCCTCTAGACAATACACAGAGTTTAACTAAGGTCGGGACACACCCCGACATATAACTAACTTCTATACAATACCAAAAGTGACTGAATATGACACGGAAAGCTCCGAAGCAAACTGGATCTCACCAAAAGCAGCTGGATATCCTGGCTCCTACTTATGTGGTGTATGAGCTGAGGTACCTGTGCCTGCAGCATGAAATGCAGGTCCCCCGTGGGGAACGTAAGTACGAAATATGTACTGAGTATGTAAAGCTGTAGATAATCACATATGATATAGGAGCTTAATAGAAATAAAAAACAAGTGAATAAATCGTAATAGGAGTGGACCACACTTACTAGAACTTGTGACAACCTATACATTGTATTTATTCAATCACTTTACCTTCGTTCTTATCATCTTTGTAATCATTACTGTACTGTACTGTGACCATTAGGCTGCCTCCAGTACATATCAACTGGGATCGACCCATGATAGGCTTATGCCCCTGGGATACCACCCATAAACACATAAATAGGGATCGACCCATGATAGGCTTATGGCCCTGGGATACCACTCGATAAGAGAGAACTTCCATCACTTAGTTCAATTAATATTTGAGATTGTTATTTCGGTCGCCATCGTATTTTTGATACTTTGAAACAATGATACATCAATAAGAGACATATAAATAGACCATCAATGCAATAACAATGAAGTAAGAACTCATTGGCACATCAATGAAGTGTTTTGGAGTCATCAATGCCATAACAATGAAGTAGGAACTTATTGGTATATCAATGAAACGTTTTGGAGTCATTAATAGCACATGGATCTTGTTTGAGTAACCGGATACCTTCTGACATTCATTAGTGCAATAAACATGTAAGATTTGGAAAACAAGTAAGTATTGGAATGTCTTGACATCTTGTAGGGTGGAAACAAGTTCATTGATAACGTAGGATATCGTACAAAACCATTATGGATCACATGTTATTGAATAACTTTGGAAACTTTCTTAATAGAACAATTGTTCACTTTCATGTCAATGATATGGTATAGAGTATACTTTACATACCTGACTGTCAACCTTCAATACTAGTCCCAAATGGACTTCCCGTCTTTTCGGATTACTTATCTACAATGAACATAAATAGCAATCTAGTATTAGCAACCAAACGTCACAATTCAATTATTTGAATTCACCAAACTAGTGGTTAAGTAGTAAGCCTTAATTACACCATAAAGGGTGTCACTTTAACCCTCTTATACTCCAATTACATTCACATGCCATGCATATTCATACAACATCCTCCAATATCAAGTTTGATTCATTTATCCTTCCAACCAATCCATTAAACCAAATTGAGCCATAGACATAAATAATCATCAATTCAATAGTATATCACCATATCCACCTTCCATAACTCAATTACCATATCCACCTTCCACAATTCAATACAACCAAACCATGCAAAATAGTCCATAACCCTATTTCCATCACCTTTCAATAACAACCAATACACATAATCCTCTATCACACATATACATATGGAAAAGAACAAAGGAAAATAATATTCATACCTTAGAATTCACCTCTTGATTATGCAATCCTGTTTGCACAAATAATAGGTGTCGTTCGAAGCTCTCGAGATGACAAACGCAGTTATCGGATAACTTTGGAATTTCTACGGTTGAATCAAAAGTAATTTAAAGGTCAAATTTGGCTAGGGTTTGTTCTTTCTCAATGATTGATGATGAAAATGAGTTTTTGAACTCATATACATGTATATATACACATATTCCCGTCCATAATATAATAAAAAATGACCAAAATGCCTTAAAAATTTAAATAATGTCAAATCTGTCCTTTGGTGGACTGTTTTGATAAGCTAAAGTAGATCGACCATAAATCTTTTCTACGATATCTTATTTGAGTAAAATTGGTATCGTTGGAAGGATAATTCAAAGGGCTTTCATTTCATATAAAGTAGGCCACCCAGTTCGTACTGTACAAGGAGTTATGGTCGTTTGAAGTTGACCCTAAAAATCTGTTTTGATAGGCTGAAGTGAAACGAGTATAACTCCTTACTCAGACGTTGGATTTGGATGAAACCAATTGCATTGGAAAGAAGACTCAAAGATATTTCTTTTAATAGGTCGTATCTCTCCCAGTTCATTATATTAAGGGAGTTATGATCGTTCGAAGTTGACCTAAAAATTTGGCTGGCCTCAGTAGTTTGTGTGCAGGAATTTTTCCTGCACATTTACTATTCCCAAATATCCCGGTCACCGTTTTATAGTTTCGAACGTGCTTGATTATATCCGAAACCTATCTGTTTTTGGAAATCTTTATATCGTTGGAAAGCTTATTCAATAACCTTCGCATGGAACCATCGACGGGCGAGTTCCGGTATAAATAAAATAAAAAAAAATAATTTCATATAAATAAGGCCAATACACGTACTTGAATACGCCAATACACGTATTTGAATACGGGGTGTTACACTAGGGGGTGCACGTGCACCCCCCACTCTCAATGTAGGTCCGCCCCTGCTAAACATTATTCTAAAAAAAAAAGGAAAGAGATAAGCATTCATTACCCTCTCGAACTATGATTAAAATTACTACAATACATTCTAATTTTACGTGGGTCTTATTATCCTACTAAACTAAATTTTAACATATTTTTGTCACTCTTTTGTACTGATATGACACCTTTATTACATAAAAATTGAATCCACGTCAAAAGTGTCACGTCTGCTAAAAAGATATCACGTCAACTAAAAAGAATGACAAAAATACACTAAATTGAATTTAAAGGTAATACAACCCTATAAAGTTGAATATATCATAGTGAACTTGGTTATAGTTAAGAGATGCTAGATGTCTTACTCAAAAGGAAATGAAACAAGAAATAATTCTAATTTGGCTTATTCTTGTCGATAGCATCCTCACATGGAAAGAAGCTTCTCCACCAGGTGTTTGCCCAGAGATTAATAATTTTGCTATATATATATTGCCCAACTCCATTTCCATTTCCATTTCCGTTTTCCTTTGGAGAATTTTCTCTTCCCACTGTTTGTACAATTTTCTGCACAAAAAAAGAAAAAAAAAGAAAAAAAAAGAATTGAACCATTTTACAATTAGGGGAAATTGAAAATACATAATGAAAATATAAGGAAAATATAATTATTCTCTATATTTTAATTTATGTGGTACTTTTTGAATTTCGAGATTGAAATAACTTTTTCATTGATAACTTTTTTTTTAATATGTCTCTTAAGTTTAGTGACTTGTAATATTTTTTACATGTTTTCAAATATATAATTTTTGTATGTACCAAGTTTGGTATGCCAAACTCAAAATTGTAACTTTTTGCACATCAATGATCAATGGAGGCAATGTTTAAATAAATAATATATATATATATATATATAATTTTTGTTTCAAAAACTTTAAAGAACCTATATCCAAATTCACTGTTAAAATTTAAATAATTGACTCTTAAAACCAAACAATACACAT
Source organism: Capsicum pubescens (assembly GCA_030864215.1). Taxonomy (NCBI): domain Eukaryota; kingdom Viridiplantae; phylum Streptophyta; class Magnoliopsida; order Solanales; family Solanaceae; genus Capsicum; species Capsicum pubescens. The sequence goes on from CM061547.1 coordinate 99,551,446, forward strand.
AAATTGGAAGTAATAGTATACCAATTTCAATTATGAAATAATTAATTAAAGATGCATACATCGCTAGGAGTGAATCTGAGTCCAACTTTTATCTGCCCTTTGTATGTGTCATCTTCAAGCACCACATTATAGGCAACTGGTAGCACTTCAATGAATCTCTTTTCATTCCCCTCCATAATTATTCCTTTCAGATTAATTCTGGATTACACAAAAAACGAAAAACACTTTCAATTAAAATAAAAAATCTGAAGATTGTAACAATAATAACAATACCTTATGCAGGTAGAGAGGTTATTTCTGATAGAACGTTGACTCAAGTAAAACAAAAAAAATAATGAAGATTGTAACAACAATAACATATCTGAAAATAGAGAGGTTATTTATGATAGACCGTCGACCAAGTAAAGCTAAAAAAAAATAAAGATTGTAAATTGTGTAAATAAAAGATAGAGAAATAATCAAAGTCCTTACGTGGTTTCACCGGCAAATCCACCATCTGTGAAGAATTTTTCATCGATAATTTTTAATTTAAGGTACATGAACTCTTCTAATTTGTTAGTTGGCAATTCAAACTTAAACTTTTGATTCCACAAAATTTCCTTTGAATTACCTGCATTATAATGATTCAATGTTTATTTTCTTTAAAACAATTATTGATAACACGTATACTATTCTAAAGTAGTCAAAACACAAAAGTAATGAACAAAAGCTCAATTTAAAAAAATTCGAGTGCGTAAAAGGTTCCTATTAAGGGATATGTAAAGAGGATTTTTATACAAGCTTCGAGGTTATCTATGCATTAAACCTCATAAGTAATAAGAGTTGGCAAGTTAATTTGTCCGATATCTCATCAAAATTCAAATCTTGAATGGTTGAATAAGTTTACTCTTACAAGTTGTGAAAATTGAATTAAAATTGCAAAACATTTGAACTAATCCAAAAGAGCAAAGAAACAATACAAGTTGAAATAAAATGAGAATTAATTTGTGCACACTTTAATTAATTTTATGAAATACTTACTATCTTCTACCAGCACAATATTAAATAATTCTATCCATCAATATATAAAATCATATATGAGAATAGGAACAAAACGCAAACCTGAGGAAATTGTTGTTCTGTAGGATTGAGATCCACATTCAACAATCACATAGTAGGATGGATTCCCTATTCAAATAAAAGCAATACGCCATAAACATAAAGACTTAATTAAGTGATAAAAGAAGAAGAAGTACATCATCATATTTCCCATATCAAAATAAAAGAACTTTTAACACATTACACATTTGCCAAAGATCCAACTCTCCTTCCGTCTCAAATTATTAGTTATTTTTGTTTTTAATATACTAATTATGTAAATTTTGACAAAAAAATTTAAAATATAAGTTTTTATCATAGTGACTTGAAAAGAATTGTGACTCATCTTTATCTTGAAACAGATGCCGTACAAATAGTTCACAACAAATGGATAAATAACCAAAAAAAATATACTCCATAAAACAAATTGCTTCCTATAACACAGAGAAATACAGTTTGATAATATAAAATTTTATTTCTTTAAACTATTAACATATATAAGTAAAATCCTTACCAATAATATTGGAGTGGCTAATGCCTCGGGCACTTACAACAAAAACTTCAAGGTGTCCTCCCTTCATTTTATCATCAGGTGTTCCTTTCAGTCTGTCATCTCTGATTCCCTTTTTATAAGTTTGAGGATTATGAATTTTTAAATTTTTTTAATTAACCTTCTAACTTATTAATGCAATTACACAAACATCTATTAAAGGATACGTTACTAGCGCATGTATATACACTATAAAGTATAAATAAATGACAATAGACATTTATCAAGAATTAAATTATACTGTACTTCTTTAAACAGAAACGATTAATAACGAACAAGTTATGTTACTTTATTGCTCTTAGGTATGAAAATCCAAATCTAAACTCTTCCAACGTTGTCAAAATTATCAGAAAGATTATTTATCGAAATTCTATAAAACATCAACCACAAATGAAAAAAGAAAAAGAGATAAACATCCAGTACCCTTAATTATGGTCAAAGTTGTTACAACACACTCCAACTTCACAGGATCCTATTACCCCCTGAAGATAATTTTAGTGTGTTTTTGTCACCCTTTTTTGCTGATATGACATCTTTATTACATACAAATGAAGCCACGTCAAAGTTGTCACATCAGCTAAAAAGATTGACAAAAATATACTAAAATTTAGTTCAAGAGGTAATAGGACCATCGTGAAGTTGGAGTGTGTCGTAGCAAATTTGATCATAGTTCAAGGGGACACTAGATGCTTTACTCAAAGAAAAATAAATGTTTGACAATTTTATTCTAAATATTTACCAACATCTTTGTCAAATATCTGGATGTATGGAGTGCAATCATGTCCAAAACTCGTCCTAAATAGGATAAGCAATCGCTGTAAATATAATCTGAATTTTAAATTCAGAGTCAAATCCCAGAAAGAAGGTCTAGCTATAATTATTCAATATCTCTAAGAAAGAAAGTTCGAGTAGTTTTTTCAGTTATAAAGATGAAGATTCTATTTATATCTACTTAATTAACAAATATTAAAAAGTAGAAAATTATCAAATAAAAAGGAAGAAGCAAGAAACAATATTAAAGAAGTCTAGTGTTCTGTCTTATTGGTACGATTGAATTTGTTTGTGAGTCAAGAGAACGTGTTATGATATAAATTTTGAATTAGTAGTAAACATTTGCGGAAAAGTAAATAACATAACAAAAGATTAAATTAAATTAAACAAACAGAGATTAGGAGTGAATCTTATAGCATGGGCAGAATGTTAGATCATATCAGTCAAGAATACAAACGTAATCTAGATCGAGTATCACAATGAGAAAGTACTAAAAAGCTGAAGGAAATTCCAATGCTTAACGACCAATTTAAAGATATTTCTATTGCTTGAAGGGAAAGGATGAATAAAAATCAGATGATTTATAATAAGAGAGGTGGATACAAAAGTTGTACATGGCCAATAAAAGATTACCACCAGTCCTAATTTTGCTTGGGGGAAACCAACCCACTAGTGTATATCAGACACAACTCTGCCCGAGAGGAGGGGGGAGGGTCTTACCTTCTGAATTCATGACACTGTGTCCTTCCGTTTGTCAGATAGTAATCGATCACTATCCTTAACTGATCTTGGGCAACCTTCCTTTCTTTCAAGAAATGCCTTGTTGTGTGGGTATAGTTCTCGAGGTGATCTCATCATATTGGGTTGTCTCCCTTTTATATGGCCTAAACCACTTTAATTGGCTCAACCTTTAATAGCCCATATTTTCTCAATAAAGATAGTCCCTCCACTTTTTGAGGTTAGTGCTTAATATCCTCGAGAAGTAAAAAGATTCAAAATTCTAATAGCTTGACACTGACTTAAGATGCTCCGTCCACACATGTTTTCCTTTTAACATATGCCTTCCTTTTTTCCCATAGGTTTATTGCCTTCATTTTTATTTTATTTTTCACTTTCTTCTGCACTTAGTTTCCTAAAAAGCATTACAAAAAATCCTTTTCCCTTGTTACTTCCTGTTTCTTGCTTCCTAATGTTGATCCATGGCTTTCTTTTGTAGAAAGAGTGTTATCATAGCTTTTAACAAAGTTACTCGTGCTAACTTTATTGTTGTAGCTTTTGACATAGAGGTTGTAGGTAGTGAAACTACTTCCCTCATTAATTTAATCCCTTATCTGACCATGGATGCTATTAGCCTAGCCCATGTTTTTCCTCGTTACGACCTCTTTTTTCCCCTGGTGATGTCTCCGGATAAAGTAGAGTCCCTTGTTGATTCGGTAATTCCAAAGTATCCTACTATAGGGAAGACTGCAAATGGCATGCATTTGGGGGCTCTTCCTCCTTCTCACGGAAGTGCTTTATCATCTAGTTTTTGTCTGCAGTAGATGAAAGTTCCCTCAAGGTCGTCAAAAGAGATTGAAAATGGTTAGACGATGTTGGGGTCCTCTCCTTATATCCTACAGAGAATATTTCCACCTACAAACCTGGGTACCTAGGTATTTATACTTATTTCTTGGTCATAAGTCTAGGCCCAAGCGATATCATCTTATTTATCCCCCGTCGATGTGAGATGTATGGCATTTCTTTGGCTTAGATGCCTGTAATACCCCAAAAAAAATTTTGTTTGAATTTTGTGCGTAAATGTGTTGGGTTCTACCTTCTAGAATGAATTATAAATTTTCTGTGCGGAATTTCTTGGATTGTGACCCACCATTGTGTAGAGTATCGAATAATCTTTCCAATGATATATGGATCATCCAAAACGGACACCCGAACGATGAGTTATGAACATTCCGATCGAACCATGAATAGTAGTGAACAGTAAAACGTGTAGGAAAAAAAATACTGCAGCCAGGCGAATTTTAGGGTCAACTTCAAATGATCATAACTCCTTGTACATAATGATCTGGGTGATATAATATATATCAATGGAAAGCTCTGAGAGTCCTCTTTCCAATGAAATTGGTTTCATCCAATTTGCTCATTGAAGCAAAAAGTTATGGTCGATCTATTTCAGGCTATCAAAACAGTCCACCAAAGGACAGATTTGACATTTTTTTTTTATTTTTAAGGGAATTTTGGTCCTTTTCCTTTTCCCATTCTATATATATATGATATATGTATATGTGTGATGTGTATATATGTATACCCCTTGGATGAAGGACCATTATTTTCTTTCATTTCTTCCTTCTCTTTCTCTCTAAAATATTAAGAAGCCTAGGGTTCCAATTTTCCTTCCTCGAAATTTCAATTTCTACTTCAACAAACCAAGAACAAGTTTAAGGAATCATTGAAGATCGTTGTTCCAGGTATGCAAGTGTTTATCTATGGGATCCTTTCGTCCATAGAGCCCACAAATCCTTTTTCAAAGGCTCAAGATACATGTGTATATATATATATATATATGATTATACTTTCTAAATTTTCATTGTGTATGTGTGTAGTATTCACATGATAGTTGAGATATATGTGTGGGATGATTATGTGTGTTGGTTGAAGTATATGTGTGTAGTATTTGTGTGATGGTTGGTGATTATGTTCTTGAAGTTGATGATATCCAAGAAGGAATCTTTGTATGTTTTTGGAAACTATGGTGGTGTGTGATGTATAAATATATGAAATGGGTGATTGAATACTTGTAATCTTGATGAATCCACCTATGCCTAAGAAGTGCATGTAAGGTGTTTGTGAAAATACCTAAGAGACTAGAGATTTTATTTTTATAACATAATAGGTCCAAAATTAATTGATTATGAATATATGATGATTTAAATTGTTAAGCCTTGATTTATACTATTATTCCATTATTTCCTTGTTATGACTTGATAATTGTTATTGGGAATTATATATCCCTACTATTGATTGATATGTCAAATATTTTCTAAATGTGAGTTGGATTGTGAATTGAGAAAGGTGGATGTTGAAGTTGAAGGATGATGGTGTTGTGGCGCATGAAATTGAGCATTAACCTATGCCCTAAATGGTGCATGTAAGGTGATTGCTAAAATGCCTATGTGAAGAAGAATTAAGTATTTGACATGTTTGTTATCCAAATTATCATTTCATGCCATATCCATATGCTTAACTTATGTCTACCATATGTTTGACAAAATATTTAAGAGAATAGAAAACTATGCATTGTGGTTCATTAGGTCTTAAAAGATAAATTCATGCTTTGTTCCTATGGATAGTTGATTTCCTTGAATTTGTGGTGCGTTGTGGGTGTATGATAGAATGCCATGATGAATTGTTGAGGTAACTATGATGTTTGTGCGTAGTATTTGTTGTGGACCCAAATCATGCTCCCCACGTGTTCGATTGGATGCTTATATGAAGAAATGAGGCTATTTGATTTGCTAAGTGTGAAGTCCTCAATTATGTGTTGCGTATGATGGCCTATGGGCATATTGTGTATGAGCTATCTATCTTGTGTTACTTTATGCTATTGTGTGCTGGGGGTACGTATGCCCAAAATAGTCTGCTGGTCTAGAGCCGAGTCAGTTTCACGGTAATCTCAATCGAGCAATGAACAATGAACTCCAGGTTAGTTTCAAAACTTAGGGAAAACTCAGTAATCTCGGAAATCATTCTTTATCGAATACTCGGGCCATGAAGCTATGAAATCTTACATATGAATTCACTCCGATACAGACCTCTGTACATTTTGTGAGATAGTAAGCTTATCTTAAAAGTAAGTGGAATTTAGAAATACTCCGTCAGAGAATGGAATCAAGCAAACTCTGTCATATTGATAAAGTATCATAATGTGAGAACAGATTCAGTTCAGTTGAGTACAGTTAAGAACCGGTTAAGGGTTAGTTGGGAGTAGGATTCAGCACCGAGTGAGCTAAGGATGGGAATATTCCTGCGAATAGAGGGTTTGATTCCTGGTAGCAATCCTTATGCTCTAGAACTACGTCGCCAGCATAGGTTGAGACATTTATCCTGTGAGTAGAGGGTTAGATGAGGTGGTTGTCCTGCAAGTAGAGGGTCCCACCATTCTCGTTTGAGGTCCTGATAGTAGAGGGTCCTATGCAGTTGTCTTTACTGGTGGCGCGGTATTGACATCCTTTCAGCTGGGGTACAGGTTGGATCCCACTTGTGGTAAGTGGGGCATGTCGGTTAAATGATCACTCCCACAGTTTCAGTAACAGTCTCAGAAAAGAACTCAGTTAATGTGCAGAAGTTGAGGCTGTCAGATACAGGCCTCCCAGTATTGCTATCATTATCATTGAGTAGAGAGACTTCCTGCGAGATGAGGGTTACTCTCGAACTTATTTACCCATTATCATTATCATTGAGTATAGAGACTTCCTGCTAGATAAGGGTTGATCTTAGATTCAGTTGTTCAGTGTTCCAGAGTTGGTGAATTTGAATATCAAATATCAGTAATATCAGTTATCCGATTTCTCAGTATGGATAAGTACAGATGTCAGCTCTAGTAGCTTCAGATACTCAGTATCTTATTGTCAGTATTATTATTTTCGGGTGTCAGTGTTCAAAATGTAACATTAAGTGTCATGATGATTTCAGTTGTACTTTATGCATCCATGTGTGTATTGTTGATCAGACATGTTTCAAAATTGGTAACTGCAGAGTTTCTATATATGTTTATTCCAGCGAATACATATTATTCAGATTGTTATGTTTATGCATAAGCCTTATATTTCACCTTACCCTATCCTTGCATACTCGGTACATTATTTGTACTGACGCATTCGCGCTATGGTGTTTTCCCCACCATAGGTTCAGAAGAGCGAGATTCAGAGTATATTTAGCTGTTAGATCTTGTAGCAGTGGGTGCAGCAGTGATTCCTCATCATCCGAGGATATTCTATTTTAGTGTTTTGATGATTTTAGTAGACGGAGTTAGTTGGGGATTTTTCCCTTCAACTCCACAATTCAGACAGTGTAGAGGCTTTTCAGACAGATGTATTGATATTTAGTTTTCAGTACTGTATATTTAGATGTTTGAACCTTATGGCCAAATTTAGCCAGTTTCTACATTTATTGTATTATATTATGCAGTGAACACATACGGATATCAGTGAAGGGTTAGCTTGTGGTCCCTCGAGGTCAAGAGCACCGTGTGGCATTCCGGTTTATGGGAATCAGGGCGTTATAATGCCCTTCACAATCTAGCTAACGGTCTCTTGCCTCTATGTTGTCACATGTTCTTTGGGTTTGACCTTCACCCTTGTATACTCCCTACATAATCCACAAGAAGCTTCTGACCATCAAGTGTCGAAAAATCAAAAAGATACTCTCAAATTAAAACAAAGTAGTCCTTTAGTGGCAGGATAAGTATGTTTCTATTTTTTCTAACTTCTATTCGGGCATCCCCATCCCACAAAATGAATGAAACTGTCATTTTAAGTCCTTTTCCTACCTTTTTGTATATAGTAAACCCTCACTTCTACTTATATCCTTGTGTTGTTGCAACCAAATCTTGGGTTCCACACCTAATGGATATTCGTCTATGGGTACGAAAGATTCTTGAGTCAGTGTGTTCAAAGGAATATACCTAGGACTATATTTCTACTAAAAGAGGGTGGACCTACAAAAATCATGGCACTTCACACTTCCTAATTCTAAGCTTTGTGGACACCTCCTCTATACCAATAATTTTCTTTTTTCTATAAATTAAGGTCATTCACCTTGTGAAGAGATTAGTAAAGCAATTTAGAAATAGAAAGAAGGGCTTGCACATAGTGTTTATTGATATTGAGAAGACGTATGACAAAGTCCCAAGAGAGATTTTGTAGAGGTGCTTAGAGGGTAGGAGAATGCCCATGGCATACACTAGGTCGATTCAAGACATGTACAACAGCGCAAAGACTCAACTGAGGACAGTAATATGAGATTTAGAGCACTTTCCTATTTTCTAATAATGTTATAATAATTAATAAGATGCGGGGAGGTGTTAATGATAAGTTGGAGGTTTGGAGAAAAATACTTGAGTCCAAAGAATTTAGGTTGAGTAGGACCAAGATGGTATTTTAGTGATTCAATGCATGAGGCTAACGTGGTGGTGAAGCTAGATTCTCAGGCCATTCATAAGAAAGAGAGTTTCAAGTATCTTGGTTCTATGATTCAGGGGAATGACAAAATTGATAAGGATACCATGCACCATATTGGTACAGAGTGGTTAAAATGGAGGCTCACTTCAGGGTTTTTGTGTGATAAGAAGGTACCTCCTAAGATTAAAGGTAAGTTTTACAGAGTGTCAGTCCAACCAACTATGTTGTATAGGGTGGAGTCTTGGTCAATTAAGAACTCCCACATCCAAAAGTTAAAGGTGGTGGGGATGAGGATGTTTCGATGGATGTGTGAGCTTACCAAGAGTGATAGGTATAGAAATAAAATTATTTAGGAGAATGTGAGAGTAGCTTCGGTAGAGACAAGATGCGGAAAGTGAGGTTATGATGGTCTAGGCATGTGATAAGGAGGGGCACAAATTCTCCAGTTCAAATGTGTGAGAGAATAACTATGGATGGTTTTAGGTAGGGTAGAGTTAGGACAAAGAAATATTGGAGAGAGGTGATTATACATGATTTGGAACAGTTACAGCTTACGAAGGACATGACCCTTGATAAAAAAGTGTGGAGGATGCAGATTAGGGTAGAGGGTTAGTGGGTAGGAGTTCATCCGTATTAATAGGTAAAAGTGCTTTTGTTTGTATCTATGTTTGTAGTTGCTTATTCGTGGTGTTTCGGTGTTGTCTTTGATTTCAAATAGAGAGTTTATAACATTACCTTGTGGGTACCTTATTTTGATTATTATCTAGCAGTGTGTTATCCCATTTTTTTGTGTGCTTTTAATTTTTTTGTTTGTCTGTTCGTTATACTATTATTCGTCCTAAGCCAGGGGTCTATCAGGAATAGCCTCTCTACTTTATCTAAGGTGGTGGTATGGACTACGTACACTTTATCCTCCCAAGCCCCACTTTGTGAGAATATACTGGGTATACTGTTGTTGCTGTTGTTATAGAAATTAAGGTTGATGTTGTTATATGGCGTGGAAATTATTTTATTTTAACTCTCAAATCACTTGCTCGTGTAACAGGCTTTAGAAAGTAGGGGGTTTTCTAAGATCGGCCTCAGTTTGTAGAAAACAAGAAAAGATATGAGATTTTTATCCTCAAATAAGTGGTAAAAGTTGAGTGGGTTTCTTCTTTACTATAGGGAGTACGTCCTAGATGGATGTTCCTAAGGTTATTGCCTCAAAATACCAACCCTTGGTGTCTCATCCCTTCCCGCCTCGTATTGATCCATGTCTTGCAGATGGAATCAATGAGGTAGTCGTTCAGATATGCCTGTAGTCCCTAATTCTACTACGATGATAGGACCCTAGTGGGATGCATAACTCACTTGGCCGATTACTTCCCCATAGAGGAAGTATGGATCTTTTTACTCCCGTAGGACTCTTTTCAAGGGCATCACCAGGTCTTTTTTGTAGGTGAGCTTGTCAAACTCTTTATGAACTTTTCTCTCTCCATTTCTTTATTTTTGGTGGGCTTATCCTTATATGTGTGAAGCTCTTTCTTGAGAATAGGCGGAGAAAAATATAGGGAAACTTAAGGAGATAATTATTGCCTTAGAAAAGAAGGTTTGCAGCTCAGAGAATTGCTCTTTTGTAGATAAGGAGACACAAGCCAAGTTAAACCTCAAAGTTGAAAATCTTTCTAATAGATTCAAGATCGCAGAGAAAACAACTGATCAGGACTTCCATAATTATTGACAACTGTGCACCCATTTGAAAGAGAAAGTTTTTGAAGGAGTGATCGCTCAGGATGAAGTACAGCTTCTCTAGGGGAGGTAAAATTTGTCGGTTGGTTAAAGAATACCTTTTATCGAAAATTGGAGAAGGTTAAGTCCATTCGAGGAAAGTTAGAGAAGATCCAGGCTCGATGCTCATCCATGATGGACTATGTTGTGAGCGTCCGTCATGAAGAGATTTGGGTGTAAAAGTTGGGTATCCACGAGAATGTTCTAGCCAAACCTTTATTGATTAATAAGGAATTTTAAAATGTTCGAGCAGCTAACCAGACCAATATCGGTCCACCCTTCAACCCTACGGAAGTGGCCTCTTCCGTAGACGACTGATCCTTAAGAGGCAATTTGAAGAAGCATCAGGCTCTTAGGCTAGGGTACCTGAACCCTATGTCCATTCCAATATTTATTTCTTTATTTCCTAGAATTTGAACTCTCTTAGGTTCTTCTTTCATTATTTTATTTTTGAGAGTTCGTCGTGCTGGATTTATGTTATGTTGTGCTATTCAAGCTATCTTGTCATTTCTCTTCTCTTTTATTATTACTGTTATTTTGTGCGATGGTGATGAGTATTATATTTAATATTTCTTGCCTAGATATCTTGTTTTGCAATGAAATCCATTACTAAATTGTCTCATATTTGATGGTTGGTTGTGGACACTAATCGATTTTTGTTATGGAAGTCCCACCAAATCCATCCTTTTATTCGGGAGGCAGGGTTCTATATCTGAAAGGCATAGTGAATTAAAGCACCAGGCGGTTGGGCCCTATATACTTCATTGTATGCATCACATGATTTTATACATACATACATACATATATACATACATATATATTGTCTTCTAGCATGCTTTTTATGGGTTGGCTGCAGCCGACACCTTTTTTGGTGTGATTTTTGTCTGTGTCATTTTTGTAAGTTAGGATGTCTCCTAATACTTTGAATGTCAAAACTTTTGGGTAATTTAAAGACCTTTTTATTGTGTTTCAAGCATGATATGCACAGAAATAATAATAACTTTTTCATTTAATCGTGCCCGAATATTGAATTACAAAAGAGTAAATAGTAAGCATTCCATATGCTTGCTATAGCATTCTCGGTTATGCTTAGTCATTTCTATTTCATATTTCCCTAAAAAAATTTACCTTGGTGGTGCTTTTTGAGTTCTACTTCATTAAAAACCTTGTCGACCAAAAAAACTTAAAAGAAAAAAGAGACCGATCTAAGGGGAAAAAAGTATAGGCCTTGGCATAGGTTTCTTGATCAGAATTAGTATCTCCTTAAGTGACATATATCCCAATTGTTGTGTAGTTTTATTGAAGGTCAGCTAGTTGATAGGATCTTTTTCTAGCTATGTCAGTTATTCGATATGGCCCTTCCTATTTAAGGCCTAATCCTTTGTTCTGGTATGTTTTTTATGGCATGGATTTTGTTTGGGTTTACCTCTATTCCCTGATTTGACATGAGGAAAAATAAAAACTTACTTAATCCTACATAAATTCATGCTTTTCAAAATTTAGCTTCACGTTTACTTTCTAAATATTGTGAATGCCTCCTGAGATACATCAAGTGATTCCAGGCCTCTAGAAATTTTATGAGCATGTATTAATATATACCTCCATTATTTTTCTATATGATTTTCGAATATGTGGTTGACTAAATGTTGGTAAGTCACACCTGCCTTTTTTTGGTCAAATGGTATCGCATTATAACAAAAATTACCATTGTTAGTTTGAAAGGACATTTTCTCTTGTTGTTTCATATCTATTTGGATCTAGTTATATCTGGAATATGCATCAGGGAAGCTCATTATTCATGTCCGATCATAGCATTGATCATATGATTATAGAATTGATCATATGAGCAATGTTTAGGATGGGGAAGAAGTCATTTGGGCATGTTTTGTTCATATCTTTAAAATCTATGCCTATTCTAAACTTACCTAATTTCTTAGGTACCACCACGACATTCGCCAACCAAGAGGGATACTTGACTTCTCATACCAAACCTATCCTAAGTAACAGTCCACCTCTCTCTTGAGGAACTTGTCATTCACTTTGGACATAGGTCATCGCCTTTGTTGTAGTGACTTTACATCAGGGTTTATCCCAAGCTTAGGCATTGCCACCTTGGGAGGGATACCTATAATATCAAGGTAGAACCAAGAAAAATAGTTGGAATTATCACATAGGAAATTAAGGTAAGCAACTTTGGACTCTGGACTAAGGCCCAAACCTAAGTACATTTTTTTCTCGAGGTAATCAGGAATAAAAAGGAAACTTTATTGAGCTCTTCCATAATACTATTCATAGTGTCCCTTTCATTGAAGATGTAATAGACTCTATAGTCTCATACCACTTCATCTTCTCAAATTATGGCTCCAAAAGTTTGTCTGGTGCTTTCATCCAAAGGACTACTTTTGGTTTGCCAACTGAGCTGTGAATGCTTCCACAAGGGGAGCCAGGTCCCTCTTATTTGTTTTCCACTATACGGGATGGGAAACTTAATCAGTCGGTGGTATGTCGATGAGATGAATTTTTTGTCATGAAGCCATGACCTTCCAAGTATGATGGTGTAGCCTATGTCTCCATTAATAATATAAAATATAGTGGGCTTTTTACAACACTCACTATGGACACTAATGTTACCTCACCACTAATTACCTTGATTTTATGTTAAACCCGACTAGGGCTTTGATCATGGTTTGTATGGTGGCACTCGACTCCATCTGGTTGTAAACTCATTTGTGCATGATTTTGGAAGATCTCTCAGGTCAACCATCACCCTTTTTACATTGTATTCGTCTATATTCATGGATATCACCAGCGAATCCAGATTGTTATTCCCAATTATCATCCTAAAATCATTGCCTTGTCATGGCTTCTTTACCTTAAAGAATAGGGTTTTTTCTTTAATAGACTGGTTACCAATCTTTGTGCTAATGCTAGGGTCTATTCTCTATCTCTAAATGCTTAATCTCACCAGGTAGGTCCCATTGATGCAGTCCCTGCTTCGCCCCTGAACTCGGTGTTTCCAAAGTGGGCAGCCATGATCTACTTCCCTAAAAAGAAAAACACAATTCAAAAAATAATTAATGGTGACAAAGTTGAAAACCACACAACTGATCTGGCCCCACGAAGGGTGACAAACTATTTACCTTATTTTTGGTATAGTTGAATTTATTTGTGTTTCAGGAGCTTGTGTTACAGTCTTAGCTTTGGATTAGTGGTAAATATTTACGAAAAAGTAAATAACGAATAAAAAATCAAAATAAATTAGACAAATAGAGATTAGGAGAAAATCTCATAGCGTGGGCATAGTGTTAGATCATATCAGTCAAGAATACAAATATGATCAAGCTCGAGTATCATAAAGAGAAAACAGTAAACAACTGAAGGAAAATGCTAATACTTAAGTACGATAATAAAGATATTTCTATTACTTAAAGGGTAATTATGAGAAAAAAATCTATTTCTTATAATAAGGGAGGGGTCTTTATTTATCGAATACATGAGTTGTCCATGACCAATAAAGGATTACCACCCATCCTAATGTATTTGGGGGTTCAGCAGCTCGCTAGCATGTGTTAGATGTGTCTTGATAGGGGTAGTGGTACCTCCTAATTCCCTAAACATTATGTCCTTCTATTTGTCCAATAGTGAGAGATCATATCTTAGTCGGTATGGGACGATCTTCCTTCCTCTTGATAAATGCCTTGTTATGTAGTTAGGGTTCCCAATATGATCTCATTTTTTTGGGTCATTGATGTGCCAGTTAATAATGAAACTTTTGATGCTTTTAATGAAGGATAATTATGATTTTTTGGGTAAACATTTATGGTTTTGATGTTCTTCTGTGTTTACAGAAAATTGAGCTAAGGACAAAAAGAATGAAATTATGCTGAAAGATGGGTAAAGGCTTGTCTGAAAAACCATCAGAACCTTGTCAAATTGTCACACCAATCACTAAAGCATAAACATAATGGATGCTCAATCGAAGTCAGGTGACAACTTATCTAATGACTCTCCAGGACACTAACGAACCATCACCCAAACTGTCAGGACCAATATAGAGTGAACTTAGAACATTGTTGCATCCTAGTGAACACACAAGTGTACGTGGTCACCCAAGTAGTAAAGTAACTCTTATGAGCCGAATATCCATCCCACAGGGACTTGGTGATTATAAAACTATCCGATTCTAGTGTTACTAAAGAGGTTAAATAAGTGTGAGTCTAACCAATTAAGAAATTTAGTTTGGTAATTATAAACTAAATAGAAAAAATGAGCAATAGTATGAAATTTGGATTGTAAAAAATATACAAAGAGTTCAGGGATTGGAACATTACTACATTTTCATGCATAACTATGATTTATTGACGGTGTTGGTGTTTATCATGATTGTTTGCTTATGGGGTTGATATTATAACTTTGGAATGGTCATCCTATAAGTCATCTACCCTAACTAAACTCACAACTACATTATTGAGCGAGGATGTGAGTCTTTAACTTAGATGCATTAAACTATCATCCCATTTCATTAACCAAGTGAGGTGTTTAGGTATAACTTTATCCTAAACACAAATAATGCTTTAACAATAGATTCTAATAAATGAAGATATGGTTCACACTCCTTACATTATTCATTCAATCCCTCAACTCCCACGGTCAATTCGTTTTGGGGCTATAATTTATGCTAAAGTTCATGGCGCTTTAGAATAGTAAAACAAGAACATAAGAACAATCACATACTTGATAAACATCTAAACTAACTATAAACCACAATTAAACAATCATGTTAGTAGACTCAAACCTATAATAATGTTTTTTATCAACTCATAATCTTACAAAGAATCACCATAGATGAATTCATTAAGTAAAACTACAAGAAAGTATTTAAGAACAAAGAACCTAGTTTGAGCCCCTTGCTTGCTTGTCTCCTCTCCAATTCGTGTATTGCTCCAAAGATGAAATGAGATTGTGACTAATTGATTCAGTTATAGTGTTTTATGTTGTCCTTTGGTATCTCAACACGAAATATATCAATTGACAACATTGTCTCTCACTTATGAGGTTTAAAATCAAGATTTGGGCGCCCCGAAGGATGTCTCACGTCGCGAGGCCTCCAACTCGCTTTTGGGATTGTGGAACACACCCAACATGAGGCCAATAAAGTGAGGGTTCACTCTAGGGGTCGATATACACCCCTATCATACCTTGGGATGTGCGGTGCAAGGGGTACTCTCAAGTGCCCGATTTTGCTCTGTTTGGATCATATCCCGTCGTGCGTTCGATCCTTGTTTTACCACTTCTTAGGACTTATTTGTAGGCTTCAATTATCTTCCAAATCACCTAAATTCGTCTCCTAAAACATCAAATAACAATAATTAGTTCATACAACACAATAGAGTTCATTAAATTACACTAGAACTAAGCATAGGTCAAGCTAGCGTAACTAGTTTCCTCGCCTAAACTCTATTTGATGTTTTTGACTCTTAACGTGTTTCAATTGAAACTTAAACACTCTAAAAATGTTATTAAACATATAAATACACAATTAAACCCTTAATAAGTCATTAATCACATAAAGAAGTCCTTGAAACTAAGCTAAATGTGAATAGATAATGACATTTAGGAGTATAAATACGCCTAAGATCATCACCCCACACTTAAAGACTTGTTCGTCATCCAAGAAATTATTTACATCAAGAATCACCAAGGAACACTCTAAAAGCACTACTACAACTAAGATACTCAAGCTAGAACTACAACGACTATGTGAATAGCAAGTTCCCCATTAAGCAAGTTATATTACAAATGAAAAACTCATGAACACTACTTCAAATATTCCTAACCTCTAAAATTAACTCTACCAAGTTGGCACACTGATGCATAGTACTCTACAAAGAGATCATACAAATTACCTAACCATCATCAAACATGTGCCCTTACCACAGAAAGTCATCTACATTCACTCTCAAATCTGTAATTTATCACAAACATGTGTGTAAGAATCAAATTTTGCTCACTCTCACAAGGAATTCATATGACACATAAGATGAACCATAAGCTTTCCTTTAGTGTATTACTCTATATCAGAATATTAACACTCAATATTAAGTAGGACTTTAAGGGTTATAATAAGGGAGGGGTAGGAACTATTTTATTCAGTAACAATGGTTTTCTTCCCTAAGCGCTTTAATACATCACACTTTACATTAGACTCCTCTCTATTCAACCTAATTTTCACCACCTTTATTGATGTGACCCAATCGGGGGAATTATTGTAATGGGCTTCCTAAGTCCGACCGGGACAGAGATCACCCCCGTTACCCAACCCAACCTCCAGCCGCCTGCCCGGAGTAGGCTGAATTTTGAGAAAGTAGCAAGATAGTGCAACATCTCACATGAAGACTCTGGGATAAGGTCATAACTATGACTGACCCAACTGAGTCCAGCCTTTTCGGACCAACAATCCAACCATACCAATCCAATACCAAGACATGGGACATAAATCGGGCCATAACCAAGGATGTTCCAAAATATAATATAATTAATCCCAAAATAAAATATGATGGAACAGTGAGAAATTATGTCCGATGATGTTAGCCCTCCAGCTTATTCCAATGCCAAGGTTGACACCAATACCAATCCTGCCCATTCCAACCCATAGCAGAACCACGAAGCCTCTAACAAAAATAGTAATAAAATCTGGTTGGGACATGTCCCCAACCATGGCCAAAACCAATATCCAAAATAAAATCAAAATGTCTAGAAAATATCTGTAACATGAAATAGAGCCTCCCAAAAGGATGGAAGCTCACCACTTCAATCCAAATGTTGATTCTCGAGTCAATCACTATGTAATAGGAGTAGAACGGTTGATTCCTACATAGCATGGGGATACAACCGCAGTAGATGGATTAACGGGTGAACACTAGCATGATCTTAGGCTAAGGATAAAATAATGCCATTTATAAAACCAAGTAAAACCATCCATATGCACACAACTATACGTATATGTGTATATAACAATGTCGGGAAAGGGAATCGGGTTTAGAATACCTTTAAAACCTTTACCTGGGTTGTGTAGGTTTGCCATCCTAAACCACCCATCGGACATATGGGTTCATCTCCCCCTGCTGAAAGTACCCCAGTGCATGAAGCCATACGACCAGGGAATGAAATCTGGGATGACTAGTACATCCCCTAAAATATAGTGTGACATCATGCACATGGTCACCAAGACCAACTTCATATCGGTAAATATGAGTTTCCAGTTTTGCTCCCTCCGGGACCTCCACCTTCCACGAGTTTGCTACATATCATTCCAGTAATACCCAATTAAAACCATTTTCCAAATAACCAAACCATTAACCAGTTATTAACCAAGGCCATTAATATTGGTATCATCATACCAATCTTTACTTGCAAGTATCATCCATAGCTAACTATTTATAGGTTTAAGGGGACTTTCAAGTGCCCTTTCCAATTACCATATTAAACCACTTAGGGGATTCCATGTACACCACAAGCATAACTATTTAGCCATTTACCTTTACAAGCCACTTAAACCATGCATAATTTCTTTACCATGTTTTAAAACACGCAAGAGTTCTATTAAAATACTTAATTACAATGAAAACATTACTATATGCATTTTGTCACACACATTGGGGGCATAATATAACCAAAACCAATTTCAATTACCATTAAACCATTCCCATGTAATACAATAACCAAAACCACCAATAATACACATGAAGCATAATTAAAACCAGAGGAAGACATAATCAACCATTTAATATCAAAAACCCCAAATCATATTAGAAAACCAAAATCATACAATCAATGAAGTTAAGAAAATATTCATAAAAAACATGCTTCTAGTTAGAACTAACAATGAGGGAAGAGAACATGACTTAAACCAAGATGATGATGGAAAGGAATCACCAAGACAAGCCCCAAATTAATCCTCTAGTTGAAACCCTAGCTTCCCTTGCCCAAAAGCTTATGAGAGAATTATAGAGTGTTTAGAAGAGTTTTTACGTGTTAATGAATAGAATAATAGGGCAAATATCATCCCAAATAGATTAGAAGAAATGGGACCTTATTAGGATAAGTGGGGAAATATCCAGAATACCCTCACTTAAGTTGCACAAAATTCTGTCATAGGGGTACGACTGACCCTCACGAGTCGTACCCTCCTATACGAGTGGTACCCTCTACTCGTATCTTGAGCCTCAATCTTTGGATCCAACACTGTCCAACATACGAATCATCCAACAAAGTCGTATCCAAAGCAAACAATTCGTACCCTTCATTCGTACCCCTGGCAGATTTAAGCCCAAGGTAGATTTAGGCACTATCCACCATACGCATCCTTGGTTCGACTCATACCCCGGCTTACGGCTCATGGTGATCCAGTCGTACTCAGATCCAAGCTAAGTATCAAAGCCTAAGATTAATTTAAGTAACCAAATGATCCGTCCCACTAATACAAGTCATACCACTAAGTCGTATCCATCTAGTAACCAAAATCCATCCCACCAACCAACACTAGTTAGCATACGGCTTCACCATATCATCCGGACCCCAACAACGTCTCGTACCCATGAGTCATATTGGGTCTAGAGATTAGAATTCCAAAAAAATTTCTAAGGTCCAGAAACTAGGGTATTTCAGTCTCCCCCACTAGAAACATTCATCCCCGAATGACGGACCAGGTAGGGGTAACCACACGCACGAGTCATTATCAAATATATTCCCAATCTTTAACAAAGTTTGAAAATAAAGAGGCAAAGATATTATTTTTTCCTTTAAGAAACTCAGAAAATAAAGATGTGTTAAAGACACATAACTTCCACACGAATCCCAGGAGCAGAAAAGAAATACGGATATTTGGACTTCATGTCCTCTTCCGCTTTTCATTTAACTTCTTCTACCTTATGGTTCAGCCAAAGAACCTTAACCAAAGCTACATCCTTGGTCTGCAGCCGACAAACTTGCCTATCCAATATTTCAACCGAGATTTCTTCATAAGACAAAGAATCAATGATACCTAATCCTTCCTAAGGAACCACCAAACAAGGATCATCAACGCACTTCCTCAACATGGAAACAGGAAAGATCAGATGAACCAAGCTTTAGAAGGAAACTCCAGCTCATAAGCAACATTACCAACTCTCCGTAAAACCTCATAAGGTCCAACATACCGGGGATTGAGCTTCCCCTTCTTACCAAACCGCACCACTTCCTTCATGGGAGATACCTTGAGGAAAGCCTTATCTCCAACCTCAAACTCCAAGTCTCTACACCTAATATTCGCATAGGACTTTTGGCGACTTTGGGAAGCCTTAAGCCTCTCCCGAATCAACTTCACCTTCTCATAGCCTGGTAAACAAAGTCGGGACCAAACATATCATCCTCACTAAGCTCAAACCAACCGCTAGGAGATCTATACCTCCTACCATACAATGCCTCAAAAGGGGCCATACCAATACTAGAATAATAGCTATTATTGTAAGCAAACTCCACCAAAGGTAGATCCTCAACCCAATTGCTTCCATAATCAATCACACAAGCCCAAAGCACATCTCCCAATGTCTAAATAGTTCTCTCTGCTTGCCCATCCATTTGCGGGTGGAAAGCAGTACTCAGACTAACCTTAGTCCCCAACCCTTTCTGAAAAGATCGCCAGAAGTGAGATATAAATTGCGTTCCACGATCAGAAGTAATTCAAATAGGCACAACATGCAGCTTCACAATCTCCTGAAGATACAACTTTGCATAATCCTCCACCGAGAAGGTAGTCTGCACTGGCAAAAAGTGAGCAAACTTGGTCATTATATCCATGATGACATAAATTGAATCATATTGATTTCGAGACCAAGAAAGATGGGTAACGAAGTCTATATTATCACTTCCTATTTTCACTTAAGAAAATAAATTTCTTAATACAACCCTCTTGTCCTCATGTGCTCAACCTTAACTTATTGACACACCATGCACTTAGCCACAAAATCAACCACATCTTTCTTCATGCCATTCAACCAATAGATCTCTTTGATATCATGATACATCTTAGTCGAGCCAGGATGAACAACATAGAGTGATTCATGTACCTCAGCCAAAATCCTTTTTTGTAATCCATCGACATCAGTAACACACAACCTCCCTTGGTACCATAAAGTACCATCACCATCAATCTCAAACACCACTGCCTTTTACCCACCAATGCCACCCTTGATTTTCATCAAGATAGGATCTAGCACTTTCTTCTCCTTAATCTCGTCACCAAGAGACAATCGAACCACTTTTTGCACCATCACACCACCATCCTTGGAGTTCAAGAGAAAAACTCCAAGATTAGCCAAGAGGTGAATAGACTTCACTAACTCCCACTTTCTTTCCTCTACATGAGTCAAACTCCCCATGGATAACCAGCTAAGAGCATCAACAACCATGTTAGCCTTACCTGGGAGGTAGTGAAGACTCATATTATAGTTCTTGAGAAGCTCAAGCCATATTTTCTGCCTGATATTAAGCTCTTTATGAGTGAACACATACTGCAGACTCTTATGATCAAAAAAGATATCCGCGTGCACACCATACAAATAATACCACCATAGTTTTAAAGAAAATACAACCGCCAACAGCTTCAAATCATTAGTAGGATAGTTTCTCTCATGTACTTTCAACTGCCTGGAAGCATAGGCAATCACCTTCCCATGCAGCATCAACACATAACTAAGCCCCACTCAAGATGCATCACAATAAACTACAAAATCATCATTGCCTTCCAACAAAGTCTAAATTGGAGCCGAAGTCAACTTATCCTTCAACTTATTGAAACTCCCTTCACAAGTATCTAACCAAGAAAACTTGACATTCTTATGAGTTAACTTAGTCAAAGGAGCAACTATCGATGAAAACCTTTCCACAAACCGCCTATAATACTCGGCTGAACCCAAGAAGATTCAAATATCGGATGGAGTCATGGGTCTAGGCCACGTCTTCACCACAATAACCTTTTACAGATCCACCATGATCCCCTCACTAGAAATAATATAACCCAATAAAATTACAGTGTTTAACCAAAACTTACACTTAGAGAACTTAGCATACAATTGTTGTTCCTTTAAGGTCTACAACACCACATGGAGGTGATTAGAATATCCATCTCACTCTTCGAATAAACCAGAATGTCATTAATAAACACAATAATGAAAAGATCTAAAAACTAACAAAAAACCTTGTTCATTAGATCCATAAATGTCGCCGGAGCGTTAGTCAATCCAAATGATATCACTAAAAATTAAAAGTGCCCATACTGAGTATGAAAATCCATCTTAGGGATATCCACCTCCCTAATCTTTAATTGATAGTACCCAGACCGAAGATCTATCTTAGAAAAGAACTTGGCACCTTGTAACTGATCAAACAGGTTATCTATCCTTAGAAGAGGATACTTGTTCTTGACCTCCAGCTTGTTCAACTACCTATAATCAATGCACATCCGAAGGGAACCATCCTTTTTGTGCACAAACAACACCGATGCATCCCAAGGAGATACACTAGGTTGAATAAACCCCTTATCCAGAAGATTCTTAGGTTGCTCCTTGAATTTCCTCAACTCAATCGGAGCTATTCTGTATGGAGGAATAGATATTAGATGAAATACAAATTAGATGAATATCCAAAACTAGATCAATACCAAACTCTATTTCCCATTCTGCAGGAACACCAAGAAGGTCATCCGAAAAGCCCTTTGGAAACTCATTAACCACTGGAACTGACTGGAAAAAAAGACCTTCCAAATTAGAATCTTTACCTCGAACCAAGTGATAAAGACAACCTTTAGAGATTAACCTCCTAGTTCTAAGATAAGAAATAAATATCCCCCTAGGAGCTAAAGAACTACCCTCCCATTCTATAACCGGCCCATCGGGGAACCTAAACAGAACCCTATAAGTCTAAAAATACAAGGATAAGTAATAAGAGTGCAACTAATCCATACCCAAAATGACATTGAAATCCACCAGACCCAACTCAAATAGATCCATCAAGATTTTCTTGCCACCAATAGACACCACAATACCTCTATAGACTCTCTTAGCAGTAATCGAGTCACCTATTGGGGTGGAAACAAAAAAAGGATCTGAAATAACTTTTGGATTGAAACCAAAAATTACAGCCACATAAGATGTCACATAGGAGAGTGTTGACCCTAGATCAAGCAAACAATATACATAACAAGAGAAAAGTTGTAGCGTACCAGTAACGACCTCAGGTGATGCCTTAGTTTCCTGTCAAGATTCTAAAGCATACAACTTGTTTCGACCAATACTAGAACCAGGAGCAGTAATATAAGTAGATACCATACCACCAGGTATAAGAGCAGAAGATGAAGCCACAGAAATCTTATTCGCCCCCATAGCAACTTTATTAACTGGACAATCTCTGAGATGATGGACAGCCTAGCCACTCCTGAAGCATTACTCCCTACCTTCATTGTAATAACCCAGATAAGGACGACCACAAAACTTACAAGAAGGGTATGAAAAAACTGACTGACCTTTGCTTACCTGATATTGGAAACCCTATGCCCAAAAATTGTCACCACCTTGATGACGCTTGTCACTCACCTGGTAAAGAGCATTTGTAGAAGAGTAAGAACTAGAACTCCCCTACCTTTTTTCTGCCATTTGACACCATCCCGACCACCCTGAGACTGAGCATCTCCCTAGTCAGAAAACCTGTTCCTCTTACCCTATCTATCCCCAAACTCTGCCTGCTTCCTTTTTTTATCCTCTACTTGCTCCATATGACCAGTCAACCTAGAGATGTCCATAACTTTAATTAGCAAAGTAGTCTTGCTCTCCAAAATCAAATCCCACTTAAACCCAGAAGTAAACTTCACCAATCTTTCCCGTCGTATGTCAGCAACTAAATCAAGAGCATACCTTGGCAATTAGTGAAACTTTAAGGAATATTCCTTGAAAGATATTCTCCCTTGCGTGAGGTTTATAAACTCCTCCATCTTTGCTTCCCTTAACTTTGGGAGAAAGAAACGATCCAATAAGGTCTTAGAAAAAGTATCCCATAAGACTGATTATTCTACATCACCCCTATCCCTATCCCACTCTTCATACCACTAATATGCAACCTCTTTGAGATGATAAGATGTAAAGTTTACCCCCTCTATATTGGTAGCCTAAAAATCACCCCAAATATCTTTTCTATTTCATCTAAGAAGCCTTATAGATCCTCTTCCACCTTCACTCCAGAAAAGGTAAAAGGACCCATGTTTATAAATTGGGCAACCCTTATGGCCTCAGCAGACAAAGCACTCATCACACCCGCTCATTTTGAGCAGCAACCATCTGAGCAATTACATGAATAGATTGATGGGATTTCACATAAGTCACATCGCCTTGAGGAGGACTAGTAGCAATCGGTGAAACTCATAAACTATGAGGGATAGGACAATGGGATCGAAGATGAACCACAAAAGTAGGATGCACCCATTCAGCATTACCCCCATATGGGAGAGAAGAATTTTCTTATGTTTCAGATCTACGAGGCATGATCTGAAAGATGAACAAATAAGGATTAGAGAAGATTCCAAGGCTGAGACTCTAAGCTTGAGAATAGAATACCAAGAAAGTGAGGCATTCCTAAATGCCATGTAGCCTCTCCCTTATAAGTGTGGCACACTACACACCCCTAAATGAGACTCTACTAGACATGACTTTATGGACTCCCAATTGACCATGAACCTAAAATCTGATACCAACTTGATGTGACCCGACCAGGGGCCTTGTTGTAATGGGAAACCTAAGTACGATCGCTACCAGATACCACCCTATTACCCAACCCAACCTCTAACCGCCTACCTGGAGTTGGTTGAATTTCGAGCATGCAGCAAGATAGTAAAATAGCTCACATGAAGACGATGGGATAAGGTCACAATCGTGACCGACCCAACCGAGTCCAACCTTCCTGCACCAATAATCTAACCATACTAAACCTCTACCAAAATAAGGGCCATAAACCAGGACATAACCAAGAATGTTCCAAAACATAATATAATTAATCCCAAAGTAAAATATGATGGAATAGTGAGAAGTTATATTTGATGATGTCAGTCCTCTAACTTATTCCAATGCCAAGGCTGACACCAATACGGATTCTGCCTATTCCAACCCATAGTAGTACCATATAGCCTTTATCTAAAAGAGTAATAAAATTTGATTGGGATATGCCCCCAACCATGGCCAAAACAATTATCCAAAATAAAATCAAAGAGTCTAAAAAATATTTGTAACATAAAATACAGCCTTTCTAAAGGATGAAAGCTCACCACTTCAGTCCAAATGTTGATTCATGATTCAATCACTATGTAGAAAAAGTAGAACGGTCCTTTTCTGCATAGCTTGGGCAGTAGACGGGTTAGCGGGTGAACACTAGCCTGATCTCAGTATAAGGATAAAATAATGCTATTTATAAAACTGAGTAAAACCATCTATATGCACACAACCATATGTATATATATAAATCATGCGGGGAAAGGGAATCGGGTTTAGCATGCCTTTAAAATCTTTACCTGGGTTGTGTAGCTTTGTCGTCCTAAACCACCCATGGGCTATATGGATTCAACTCTCCCTGCTAAAAGGTCCCCAGTGTGTGAAGCCACATGACCAGGGAATAAAACCTGGGAGGGATAGTACATCCCCAAAATATAGTGTGACATCATGTACACGACCACTAAGACCAATTTCATAGTGGCAAATATGAGTTACCAGTTTTGCTCCTTCTGGGACCTCCACCTTCCATGACTTTGCTACACATCGTGCTATTAATGCCCAATTAAAACTATTTTCCAAATAACCAAACCATTAACCAGTTATTAACCAATGCCATTAATATTGGTATCATCATACCAATCTTTACTTGAAAATATCATCCATAGCTAACCATTTATAGATTTAAGGGGACCTTCAAGTGCCCTATCCAATTATCATATTAAACCACTTGGGGGATTCCATGTACCTCACAAGCATATCAATTTAGCAATTTACCTTTCCAAGCCATTTAAACCATCCATATTTCCTTTACCAAGTTTTAAAATATGCAATAGTTCCATTAAAATACTTAATGCAATGAAAACATTATTATAGGCATTTTGTCAAACATATTGGGGGCATAATATAACAAAAACCAATTTCAATTACCAATAAATCATTCCCATGCAATCCAATTATCCAAAACCACCATCAATATACATACAGAATAATTAAAACCATAGGAAACTATAATCAATTAGTTAATATCAAAACCCCCAAATCATATTTGAAAAAAAAAGCATACAATCAATGAAGTCAAGAAAACATATCAATGAAGTCAAGAAAACATTCATAAAAACTATGCTTCTATATAGAATTAATAATGAAGAAAGAGAACATGCTTTAAACCATGATGACGATGGAAATAAATCACCAAGACAAGCCCCAAATCAATCCTCCAGTTGAAACCCTAGTTTTCCTTACCTAAAATAATTTGAGAGAAGTATAAAGTATTTAGAAGAGTTTCTAAGTTATAATGAATAGAATAATAGGGTAAATTTCCTCCTAAGTAGGTTAGAAGTTGTGGGACCTTATTAAAATAAGTGGGGAAACATCTAGAATACCCCCACTTAAATTTCACAAAATCCCATCACAGGGGTACGACTGACCCTCTCGAGTCGTACCCTTCTATACGAGTGGTACCCTTCACTCATATCCTGAGACTCAACCATTGCATCCAACACTGTCCATCATATGACTCATCCAATCAAGTCGTATCCAAAGTATATGATCTGTACCATTCATCCGTAACCCTGGAAGATTTAAACCTAAGAAAGATTTAGACACTGTCCACTACACGAGTCCTTGGTATGACTCGTACCTTGGATTATAGCTTATAGTGATCCATTCGTACTCATATCCAACCTAAGTATCCAAGTCTAAGATTAAGTTAAGGAACCAAACGATCCATACCCACTAATACTACTCGTACCCCTAAGTCATATCCATTCTAGTAACCAAAATCCATCCCACCAACCAATACTGGTCTGCATACAACTAGACCATACCATCCATACCCCAACACACGGATCATACCCATGAGTCGTATTGGGTCCAGAAATCAAAATTCCTAGAAATTTTCTAAGGCCTAGAAATTAGGGTGTTTCATTTATATTCCCACTTCACTTTTGTTTTGCCTCATCTCTTTAAGCTATTTCACATATCTTAAGTGAGAAGTATTTAATACTAACACATGATTCACTTTTTGATCAATTGGTATTTCCATTACACTGCTCCACACCATTAAAACATAAATATTTCTATCACACCAATAGATTCTATTTTTTGGCTTTACTTTCACTCTTTTCTTTCTTCAATTTTACGCTCTTTAACATCTTAATCTTTCAACTAAAGTTCTTAAAAGCTTTGGATAAAATTATGGTCAATCAAAAAAAAGAGAATAAGCTACATATAAGGCTACCAATGAGTAGGATAAAGTCTTAATGGGGATAACTAGTGCAATGTAATAAGGGTAGATAAAGAGGGTATAAGACATGACTATCAAAGAAATACCTATATCTTCTCCTAAATCCAACATTCTTTATATCACTTTGCACACACACCTGACAAGTTAAGAAATCAATATGCAACAAGGAATGTAACAAAAGACCTCACTCACATATGACACATGCTTAAATCAAGAAGGATCTCTTTAGAATCTCGACCAAGCAATATCAAGAATTCATAATTAAGCCAACATCTCACAAGAGTTAGATAAATGAGCCTAGGTGTCTCAAAAATAGTCATGCAACTCATTGTACATGGTTTTACATTCAAAACTAGATTACAATCATGTAATCATATATATCCCCTAGCAAGAACATCTTATTTATTCCAAATGACCAAAATTTTAAATTACTCCTAAAAGTTAAAAAAAAAAAAGATACTGAGTTCAAAGGGATCCCCTTAGTAAGAACCAATAAGAAAAACCACGGGGTGGGTAAAGTGTGCTTCCACTAGACTAACATCAACAAAATCTAAAAATAAACATAGATCAAATCTTTTTGTAACTTTGTTTAAGTTTAGTCAAAAACTAAAAAATACTTAAAATGGAAATCCTATAGTAGCACTTCATCCTAAACAATCATAAGATTACCCACCCCACACTTAAAATTACATTTTGTCCCCAAAGTATATATTAAAAGTAAGGATATAAATACACCATGAGGCCTCTAGGCCTACCTAGTAGCATCTTGATCATCAAATAGGTATGGAGGACACCATACTCAGTCTTTTCCATGCTCCTTAGTTTGGGTCACTGGTACTCAGACTTTTCATACACCTATGACTCAAAATAAAAACAAAAACAATAGTGATACTTGAAACAACCTGGGTTCTAGACCTTGAAAAATTTTGTAAGTTTGAGCCTTTTATTGATAATATGACTCACCATAATAGTCATATGGTGAGGGTATGGGTCTAAGGACCCTAGACATATGTAGGTAAGTGTGATGTCGATCAAGTTCTATTCTTGGTATGAGGAGACTTCATACTAGTCGTATGTACATAATACAAGAGATAGGGTCCAAATCATATATTGTCTAGTGTCTAGCCTAGATGTTTCTGCTTAGGGTACGAATTAAGGATACTAGTCATATGGTCAGGGTGCGAGTTAGGCTAAGGAGTCATATGTTGAATAGAATATGATGTTCAACTTTTTGATCAAGGTACGAGTGGAAAGTACCACTCGTATAATGTGGGTACAAGTGAGGGATTCAAATCGTATCCACCTACAAAAAAATTTAAAGTTTAAGTTATGGGTATTCTGGACATTCCCCCTCTTAACCCCTTATGAACCCACAATATAAAACACCTTTGGAGGCCTCCTTAATCTATTATTCTTAATTAAACACTCTCTAAGCACTCTCAAATCTCTCTCAAGCTCTTGGTTCAAGAAAAGGCTAAGGTTTCTACAAAGAAATCAATTAGGGACTTTTAAGAGTGAATCTCTTCATCTTCCTTGGTGTCTAAGGAATGTCACTCATCCCTCATTGTTTGTTGAACTAAAATCATGTTTTAATGAATGGTTTTCATAGTATTATTATGATATTATTTTAGGTTTTGAAAATATGTTAGGGGGTTTTGGTTGTTCTTGGTTGGATAATGTTTTCCCATGTTTTCTTATGGTTTTTATGTTATAATTGTGGTTTGAACATGTGGTTACATGGGAATGATCAATTGAAACATGGTTTTGGTTTTGAAAATCTTATGCCCCCAACATGTTTGTCAAAATGCCTATGAGAAAGATTTCGTCACATAGTTCGACTATTATTGAGAACATTGCATAATATGGTAATGGAAACTAAATTGGTTTGGTTGGTATTAAATGGATTGGAAAGGACTTGGTGTTCATGGTTTTGGTTTAATTAGAAATCTTGTGGGGTACATGGGAATCCCCTAAGTGTTGGCTAGTGACATTGCTTGCAAGGTATAATTGGTATGACGATACCACTTCATAATGCCTTGACACTTGACTTCTAGAATTGGTGGTTTTACTATGTGCTAAATATTAATTAGTAATAATGGCGGGTTGTGATAGCTAACCGTAAAGGTGTGAATCCACTGGACGGACACTAGAAACCTATGTTTGCAGATATAAGGGTTGGCTATGGTGACCATATACATGTGAGGTACAGAGAAATCCCCTAAATTTATACTTGTATATAGGTATCATGAAGGGCAAAGTGTACATGGCATTCCTCGTCCCCTATGATATCTCTGGTTCATGCGGCTACGCACACTGGGGTATGTCTAGGGGGGTAAAACTAGACTCATATAGCCCGTGGGTGGCTTTAGGATGGTCAAGCTACACATCCTAGGTTAAAGGTTTTGTATGCATCCTAAACCCAGTTCCCTTTCCTAGCATGATAAATATAAATATATGTATAAATGTTCTTGCATTTGGTTATTTACATTGGTTTTGAATAATGGCATTATTTTATCCTAACTCCTGAGCGCATGCTAGCATTCACCCACTAACCCATCTTCAGGTGTTGTATCCCCACGCGATGTAGGAATCATTCATACTACTTCTCCTCTCAGTGACTTGGATTCGAGAACAGCTTTGTGTTAGACTAAAGTGGTAAGCTTCCATACTCTGAAAGACTACATTTCATACTATGTATTTCTTTTCATCCTTTTGTTTATTTCTTGGACTTTGGATTTATCTATGGTTGGGGGCATATCCCAATCGAATGTTCTTGGATTTCAGTTAGAGGCTTTGTGTGACTATTATGGGCATGGGTGGTATTAGTATTGGTGTCATCCTTGGGTTGGTATTGCTATTGGAGAAGACACCAGTTGGATATTTGATTGAGGTTGTTGGATTATCGTTATAGACTTTAATTAATGTCTTTGATTTATTATTGATCTATTTTGTTATATGTTCGAAATTCATCTGACATAAGGTGTAGGGCGATTATGGTTGGGTACTGGGGTGGTCTCCAATACCGGTTGGGTTTGAGGAACCCAACACGACTAGGCCATGGTTTGGGTTATCAGATTGGTATCAGAGACCTAGGTTCATGGTCACTTTATAGTCCATAAAGTAGTGTCAAGTAGGGTCTCGTTTAAAAGTGTGTAGCATACCACACTCCTAAAGGAGAGGCTACAAGACATTTAGGAATGTTTTTCTTTCTTGTGTTCTATTTTTGAGTTGTAGAGTATAAGGTCCTGAATTCTCCTCTAATTCTTGTTAGTTTGCTTTTTAGATCATGCATCCTCAATGATCTGAAGCTCATGAAAACTCCTCTATCCTACCCGAGGACAATGTTGATGGGACCATTCTACTTATGGGGTCCAGACTCGATCTAGGGGTACAGTTTATGATTGTCCTCCTGGAGTTCCACCTATTCTTTCTAGTCCTCCTCGAGCTTCTTAGGTTGATATGATAAATGTTGAGTTTTGTCATTCTATCCATATGTTTGTTTTTTTGGTAGCTTCTCAGGCTGAGTATGGTGTTTCTGTTACTCCATCTTCTGAGGCCACAAGGGTTGGCCAGTTCATGAGGTTGAACCCTCTTGTGTTCACTGGTGTTAAGGTTTAGAAGGATCCTCAAGCTTTTGTGGATCAGATGGAAAAGATCTTTCATGTTATACATATTACTAATGTGGAATTTTTTACCTATCAACTGAAAGATGTAGCATACCAATGGTATAAGGAATCGTAATAGACTAAGGGTAAAGATGTCGAGTTAGATTTTTGGGGGGATTTCTTTAATACTTTCATAAACCACTTCTTTCCTCAAGAGTTGAGTGAATAAATAGTAGAAGAGTTCATCTATCTAAAGAAAGGACAACTTTCAGTCAAGGAGTATGCCTTAAAGTTTCACTAGTTATCTCAGTATGCTCCAGAGATGGTTTCTAGAATGATGGCTAGAATAAGAAAGTTTACTTCTGGGTTGTCCAGAGATTTGATATTGAAGATTAAGGCTACCTTGTTGATCAAGCACATGGATATCTCCATGTTAGTTGTGTACATGCGGAAGGTGGAGGAAAAGAAGAACAAACAGGAGGATATAGGGGAGAGGCAGGGCAAGAAATTTAGGTTCTCCAAGTAGGGTGATGGACAATAGTAGATTAGCAGGGATGGTGGAAAGTGTCCCAAGAAGAAGTGGATCAAGTCTTGGTCTTACTTAACGTCTAGTGCTCCCTACCCAAAGACGTTGGGAGACAGACGTTTCCAAGGTGGTGTCAACTTCAGAGCATAGGGTGCCCAATCTCAGGATAGTGGGGCCTAGTCAGCTCCATCATATCTTCCCTGTAGGTTTTATGGTTGATTGCATTGGGGTTTCTGTGATGAAGGGAGGGACAAGTGCTTAAAATGTGGTCAGCCAGGGCATATGCTTAGAAATTATCCTGTTGGTAAGGTTGCTTCTAGTGTGAACAAGGTTCTAGTTGCTTCATCATCAGCTTCAACATTAAAGGGTGCATTATCTAGTTCCAAAACTAGTTGGAACCCTCTTTATGCTTATATCACCTGACAGGAGTCCGAGGCATTTCCTGATATAGTGAATGGTATGTTGAAACTCTTTTCCCATGATGTGTATTGTTTACTTAATTTGGGGTCCTCTTTCTC
Organism: Capsicum pubescens; assembly: GCA_030864215.1. NCBI lineage: Eukaryota > Viridiplantae > Streptophyta > Magnoliopsida > Solanales > Solanaceae > Capsicum > Capsicum pubescens. The sequence continues at coordinate 99,582,972 of CM061547.1, forward strand.
TTATGTGACCCCATTTATGGCTGTGCATTTTGTTTTTGGTTTAGAGTGTGTTTCAGACCCTTTTTCTATTATACCCCAATGGGTGATTCTGTAGTGGCTAGCAGAGTCTATCGAGGTTGTGTGGTATATATGGGTGATCGAGAAACTATGGTGGATCAATTTGTATTAGACATGGTTGATTTTGATGTCATACTGGGTATGGATTAGTTGTACTTATGCTACGCATCTCTAGACTGTCGGATCAGTAAGGTTGTTTTTAAATTCCCTAATGAGTCGATTATTGAGTGGTAGGGTAGTTCCCTAGCTCCTAAGGGGAAGTTCATATCATATCATATCATAGATCTTAGAGATTAATCACAAAGGGTGTCTTTATCATCTAGTCTGGCTTAAATATTCTAACATGAAGGGTCCTTTGCATTCAGTCTCGGTGCTGAATGAATTTCCTTGGTTCTGGTTTGTTCTAAATTTTGTAAGTTTGAGCCTTTTGTTAATCATACGACTCACCATACTAGTCTTACGGTGTTGGTACAGGTCTAGAGACCCTAGTCGTATATTGGTCAATGTGATGTTGATCAAGTTTTGTTCTTGGTACGAAGAGACTCCATACAAGTCGTATGTACATGATACAGGAGGTAGGGTCCAAACCGTATATTTTCCAATGTCTAGCATAGATGTTTCTACTTAGGGTATGAAAGGTACTAGTTATATGGTCAAGGTACGAGTTAGTCTAAGGAGTCATATGTTGGACAGAATGTGATGTCTAACTTTCTGATCAAATGTAAGACCCCGCTAAATTCTAAGTTTTATTCAGTCCTTTAAAGCTTGTTAAGGGGTCCCAGACTAAGAAAATTTTAGCTAAGTATTCATACTTAGAGTTATTTTAGCCTTCATAGTTGGCGATATTATATTGCGACCCTTACGACCATTAAATGTCAATTTTAAGTTATTTAATGATCAGGAATGTGTGTAGGTGTTCTTGGACGAGTTTTAGATTTTTTGAACATCGTTTAAAGCACGTTTGGATGTCCAAACCAGTGTATCGATGCGATCTCAACGCGCCGCATCGCCTATCGTGTTAATGAATATTATCCCCCATCTCCCAGTGCAATTTCCAATGATCCGACGTGGACTCAACGTGGTGCGTCGGCCATCACATCGATCTCATCAATGCAGCACGTCGGTCTATGCGTCACTAGGTCAATTTTCACTCATTAAAAAACCACATCCTCAATGGTATTTGGGTCATTTTCCCACGTCTATCAGCCCTTAAAATATGAGATTTAGCAACTTTAGAGGAAAAATTCATTCAGTATTCTCAAAATTACTCAAGAACAAAACCCTAGAGCTTCTAATTCAGGGTTTAAGATTCTAGAACTCACCATAAACCTTCATTAATTCAAGTACTAAGGTATGTGAAGTGTTCATCCAAGGGCTCCTTCCTCCCTTGGAGTCCAAGAAACTCATTTAAAACTTCAAGTAGATTGATTTCATGATTTTCATGATTAGATTTAAGTTTATTCATGATTATAATGTTAATTGGGTTTCTAATCCATGGTCTATTACAAGTTTCATGTGGAATTGATTATCATGTGTAGTATCATGTGAATTAATGTTGAAGCCATTGAATTTTTGAATTTGGAAATTGATGTTATGATGCCTACATTTTGTTTAGTATCATGTGCATATTAGTGCTCCCCAAGTGTTTGTTAAAATGTTCATGTCAATTAAATGGGAAAAATCATTACATTCTAGTATATGTGTAAACTTATGCCTTACAAGTGTTTGACAAAATGTCTCTATGAATGAGTTATGAACAAGTGCATAGTGTTATGCTTTTCAAGTTTACTCTATGTTTTACTTTTCATGCTATCGAGTCTTGGGGGTATTCAATACCCAAAAAATTTAGTTGTTTACCTAGAGCTACAGTAGTTACAGAATAGTCTCAGTAGTGTTACGAATAATAGTACTTAATAATCAGTCACAACCTCTGTTCAGTACTCAGTTCATAACTCAGTGAACTCAGTCAGTTAACCAAATTCAGTAGTATTCCGTCAGTTAGCAGAACCCAGTGAACTCAGTTCAGTTCAGTTAGACAGTACGATTAGTAACAATTCAGTCAAGCCTAGTATGGACTAGAAATTAGTTCAGTGTCTATTGAGTTGGGAGTAGGATTCAGTATGAGCGAACCCAGGGATAGGGGTATTTTGGACAGCAGAGGTTTTGACCCTTAGTAGCAATCCCTGTGTTACAGAACAACATAGCCAGCATAGGTTGAGATATCTTCCTGCCAGACAAGGGTTGATACATCTTGTATGAATTTTCCTGCCAGCGAGGGTTGATGAAATAGCTTCCTATCAGAGAGGGTTAACTCATAGCTTGTCTTTACCTGTGGCATGGTACTGACACCCTTCCAACTGGGGATACAAGTTGGACCCCAATCCATTCAGAGAGGGGCATGTAGGTTAGATGATTACCTCCAATAGTTTCAGTTTCAGTTTTAGTTTTAATCTCAGCATAGAACTCAGTTCAGTTCTACAGAATCAGGACTGCCAGATACAGTCACCCAACTTAGTATAGAACTCAGTTCAATTCTACAGAATTAGGACTGTCAGAAATAGTCACCCAATTATTAATCAGGATTGTCAGAAACAGTCACTTAGTTATCAGTATTACAGTATCAATAAACTCAAATATCAGTTAATCAATATTTAGAACCCAGTAACCAGTGTTAACATGATCTCAGTTACAATTTATGTATCCATGCATGTTCTCTCATTCAGTTATGTTTCTATTACTCAGTCAGTTATTGTTCATGCATATGATCCCATGCATATCAGTCTACCTCACTTAACATACTAGTATATTCAAAGTACTGACGTATACCTTTCTTTTGCACTATGATGTGTTATATCATAGGTTCAGATGCACGGGATCCTGACCGTACTTAGTAGTGCAGCCTATTAGCAATAGACTTAGTGGTGAGTCCTCATAGTTTAAGGATAGAGTACTATTTTAGTATTTCAGTACAGTTTTTAGTGGTCGAGTTAGTTGGGGGCTTGTCCCATCAACTCCATACTTCAGACAATTAGAGGCTTTCAGAATAGAGTATTTCAGATGGATTTTTTAGTTTTTCAATATTCAGCTTTCAGTATTCGGTATTGGTCTTTAAGTTATGAACCTTATGGCATTTTCAGACTAACTTCCGCACTTATTTCAGTTATATTATTTTTACAGTGTTATTATTATTCTGTACTCACAGAAGGTACTGGTCATAGGTTAGCTGGTGGTCCTTCAGGGTTGCTATCACCGTGTAGCATCCGGGGTACAGACTCGGAGAGTTACAAACTTAGTATCAAAGACTAAGGTTTAATAAAGTCCTAGGAAGTCTGAAAGTCATGTCTAGTAAAGTCTTGTGCATGGATGTATAGCGCGTCACACTTATGGACAGGAGGCTATTAGATGTCTTAGGAAAATTTTCCCTTCTTTTAGTATTCATGTCGTGCGAGTGAGCATGAGATCCAGTTAAACTCTCAGTCTAATCCTTTCCCATTCTGTTTACAGAACATGCCTCCAAAAAGGACTAAGGGAAGAGAAATGAGAGACTAGCTAGCACCTTATCCCATCCAGCCAGATCCTCTGGATGAGCATGTCTCCCATGCGGAATTCAAAGCAACTTTCACCACCCTATCTCATTTTGTGGCATCCCAGAATAAATGCCCAATTATCATTTCGGCCAACCTAGTGGCTAATACTGCTGCAGCTAGGATTCGAGACTTCAGCCGAATAAACCCTCCCTCTTTTACTAGGTCAAAGTTTGATGAGGATCCACAAGAATTTCTTGATCTGGTGCAGAAGGTTACAAATATTATGGGGGTGACTGCTAGTGAGAGTGCTGAGTTGGTCGTATATCTGTTATAGAATGTGGCTCACTCATGGTTCAAACAGTAGAAAACAGAGAGGGCCACAGATATAGGGCCCATAGAATGGGAGAACTTTGCTATTGATTTTCTGGATAGGATCTTCCCACTAGAATTAAAGGAAGCAAAGGTTTTAGATTTTATTAATCTAAAGCAGGGCAACATGACAGTACAAGAGTAGTCTCTCAAGGTTACTCAGTTTGCCAGATATGCCCCTCATGTGGTAGCAGATAGCAAATCTAAGATGAGTAAGTTTGTATCTGGTGTGTCTAATAGTGTGGTAAAGAAGTATAGGACTGTAATGCTGATTAAGGAGATAGAAATATCCACGCTCATGGTCCATGCTCAGCAGATAGAGGAGGCTAAGAATAAGGAGAAGGAAAAAGAGAATAAAAGAGCTAGAATAGGTAGCTTCAACTTCACCCAGCCTAAGTCAAAGGATGTCAATCTTCCTCAATTCCGCTTAAAGTCTTCAGTCCCAACTCCATCCTTAGTCAGTGCTCCAGTGTTGAAAGTCAGAGACGGCAATAGAGATAGAGCATCAGGCCCTAATCCCCAGGGTAGTGCTAGCAGTTCCCGAATGAATCCTCTCTGCCAGAAGTGTGGTAGAAACCATCAGGGTATCCGTAGAGCTGGCAGATATATATGTTTTAAATGTGGCAATCTAGGCCACAAGGTCAGATAATGACCTTAGGTATGTTCACGGAGTCAGCATAATCGTCCCCCAGTTCAGTCCAGTAGCCCGAATCAGCAGGGTGCTGCTTCCAGTGCTACCAGTGGGAACGCCCAAATAGACTCTATGCACTTTAGTCCCAACAGGATCAGGAGAGTTATCCTGATGTGGTCACTGGTACGTTATAATTTTATCATTTGTATGTTTTTGCTTTGCTAGATCCAGGAGCTTTTTTGTCCTTTGTAACTCCTTATATAGCTTTTGACTTTGGAGTCAGTCCCAAAATTCTAGCAGAGCCTTTCTCAGTCTCTACTCCAGTGGGTAAATCTATCATAGCCCGGCGGGTATACAGGAACTGTTTGGTTATGGTATCTCAGAAAGTCACTTCAGTGGACTTAGTCGAATTAGAGATGACAGATTTTGATGTCATTATCGGTATGGATTGGCTTTATTCATGCTATGCTTTAATTGACTGCAAAAATAGAATCATCCAATTTCAGTTTCTAAATAAACCTATCCTAGAATGGAGGGGTAGTACCTCAGCACTCATGGGTCAGCTTGTTTCTAACCTAAGGGCACAAAAAATGATATCTAAGGGATGTGTCTATCATCTTGTTTAAGTTAAGGATTCTAGTTTTGATACACCCAGCTTGAGTTAGTTCTAGTTGCATATGAATTCCCAGATGTGTTTCCCGAAGATCTTCCCGGAGTTCATCACGAGAGGGAAATTGACTTCGAATAAACCTTCTTTTAGATACTTAACCCATATCTCTTCCACCATACAGAATGGCTCCAACAGAACTCAAGGAGTTAAAAGAGCAGTGTAAGGATCTCCTAGATAAGGGATTCATCAGACCCAGTGTATCCCCTTGGGGTGGACCAGTTCTATTCGTGCGTAATAAAGATAGTTCTCTTAGAATGTTTATAGACTACCGCCAGCTAAATAAGGTCACGATCAAGAACAAGTATCCACTTTCCAAAATTAATGGCTTGTTTTACCAACTTCAGTGTGCCAGTTACTTTTCTAAGATAGACCTCATATCAGGCTATAATCAGCTCAGAGTCAGAGAATTTGACATTCTAAAGACAGCCTTCAGAACTCGGTATGGTCACTTTAAATTCTTAGTCATGTTGTTTGGTCTTACCAATTCCCCAACCACTTTCATGAACTTGATGAACCATGTGTTCAAGCAGTACTTGGACTTCTTCATTATAGTCTTCATAGATAATATTCTTGTCTACTCTCGCAGTGAGCATGATCACGCGACCATCTCAGAATTGTATTGCAGACTCTCAGAAACCATCAGTTGTTCGCCAAACTCATTAAGTGAAAATTTTGGCTAAGGTCAGTAGCATTCGTTGGTCATATAATTTTCGGTGATGGAATTAGAGTGGATCCTCAAAAGACCAAAGCAGTAAGAAACTGGCCCAGGCCCATTTCTTTGATAGATATCAGGAGTTTCTTGGGTTTGTCCGACTATTACCGATGGTTTGTTGAGGTATTTTTGTATATTGCATCTCCTATGTACAGATTAACCCAAAATAAAGTCAAATTCTAGTGGTCAGATTCTTATGAGAAGAGTTTTCAGGAGCTTAAGACTCAACTCACTACAACCCCAATTTTGACTCTACCAGATAGTTTAGATGGGTTTGTAGTATATTATGATGCTTCCAGAGTTGGTTTGGGGTGTGTTTTGATGCAGAGAGGTAAGGCCATAGCCTATGCCTTTAGAAAACTTAAGCCTCATGAGAAGAACTAGCCCACTCATAATCATGAGTTAGCAGCTGTAGTATTTGCCTTAAAGATTTAGAGGCACTATTTGTATGGGGTACATGTTGATGTGTTCACAGACCATAAGAGCCTCCAGTATGTGTTCTCTCAGAAAGACCTAAACATTCATCAGAGAAGGTGGTTGGAGTTGTTGAAAGACTATGATATGAGTGTTCTGTATAATTCAGGCAAGGCCAATATAGCGGTTGATACTCTCAGTTGGATGTCCATGGGTAGCGTTGCTTATGTGGAGAATGGAAAGAAGAGATTAGTTCAGTAAGTTCATCAGCTTGCCCGACTAGGTATCCACTTAGTCTATTCAGCAGAAGGTAGTGTATGGGTGCGGAGTAGTTCAGAATCATCTCTAGTTTTTGAAGTGACGGAAAAGTAGGACAGAGATCCCAGTCTAGTTTAGTTGAAAGAGTTAGTCAGAGATCAGAAAGTGGAGGTTTTCTCCTAAGGAGGATATGGTGTATTGCATTGCCAGGGTAAACTATGTGTGTCAGGTGTAGATGACTTGAGGCAATGGATTCTTGCAAAAGTGCATGGTGTGTGCTACTCTATTCATCTAGGGGCCACTAAGATGTACCATGACTTGTGGGAAATCTATTGGTGGAGTGGTATAATGAGAGATATTGTAGAGTTTGTAGCTAAATGCTCAACGTGTCAGCAGGTTAAGATTGAACATCAGAAGCCTAGTGAGTCCATACAAGAGTTTAGTATTCCTACATGGAAGTGGGAAAAAGTGAACATGGACTTTGTGACAGGTTTGTCGCGTACTCGTTGTTAGCATGATTCTATATGGGTTATCGTAGATAGGAAGATCGAGTTAGCTCATTCCTTACAAGTCCATTCCTCTTATTCAGCCGAGGATTATGCCAAGCTCTATATCAGAGAGTTTGTCATATTGCATGGAGTTTCATTATCTATCATCTCAGATAGAGGTATGCAGTTACCTATCATTTCTGGAAAGCCTTCCAAAAGTGTCTTGGTACCCAAGTTTGCCTCATTACAGCCTTTCAACCTCAGACATGTGGTCAAGCAGAAAGGAATATTCAGACTTTGGAAGATATGCTGAGAGCATGTGCCATTTTCTTTAAGGGTAGTTGGGATGACCATTTTCCATTGATTGAGTTTACCTATAATAACAACTATCTTTCCATTATTCAGATGGCTCCATTTGAGGCACTCTATAGGAGGAGATATAGATCTCCCATTGGTTGGTTTAAAGTGGGTGAGTCCGCAGTGGTAGGTCCTGACTTGGCATTTGATACCTTAGAAAAAGTTTAGTTGATTAGAGAAAGGCTTAAGACATCTCAGAACCGACATAAATCATATGCTAACATGTGCAGAAAGGATCTCAAGTTTGAGATTGGTGACTATGAAAGATGTGAAGAGGTTTGGCAAGAAGGGGAAGCTCATTCCTCGATATATCAGTCCTTACCAAATTCTTAGCCATTTTAGAAAGGTAGCTTACGAGCTTCAGTTGCCTTCAAACTTAGCTTCAGGGCACCCAGTGTTTCATGTCTCCTTAATAAAGAAATGCATAGGTGACCCAGCAGTTGTAGTCCATGTAGAGGGCATAGATGTTCAGAATAGTCTCTCTTATGAAGAGATCCCAGTTGAAATCCTTGATTATCAGATTCGTAGACTGAGGAACAAAGAAGTCCCTCTAGTCAAAGATCTTTGGCGGAATCAGTCCGTTGAGGGAGCTACTTGGGAAGCAGAAGTAGATATGTGGACCAAGTATCCTCACCTCTTCTCCGCAAACTCAGACTCAGCTCAAGGTAACAGTTTTTCTTAAATTTACTCAATTTCATATTCAGTTGTAGTTACCAACCTAGTATCAAGTAACGTTGCATACTTAGTCATGCATTCATAAATAAATCCAGTCATGTACTCATGCATCAGATATGTATGTTCAGTATACAAACTCAGCTTATCATTAATATCAGTTACGAAATCATGCATCAATTATGCATGTTCAATATGATAATTCAGTATATCAGTAGTCTCAACCATGAAATAATGCTTCAGTTATGCATGTACAGTATGTACTTTCAGTCTATTAGTTCTCCCATCTTTGTCAGTATCATTCAAGGACCAATGTTCCTAAAGGGGAGATACTGTAAGACCCCACAAAATTTTAAGCTTAATTCAGTCCTTTAAAACTTGTTAAGCGGTCCCCAACTTAGAAAATTTTAGCTAAGTATTCATACTTTGAGTTATTTTAGCCTTCATAGTTGGCGATCTTATTTTGCACCTTACGACCATTAAATGTCGATCTTTAAGTTACTTTATGATCAAGAACGTCAGTAGGTGTTCTCGAATGAGTTTCAGATTTTTTGAACATTGTTTGAAGTATGTTTGGGAGTCCAAACCACTGTATCAATACGATCTTGATTCACCGCATCACCTATCGCATTGATGAATATTATCACCCAGCACCCAATGCAATTTTCAGTGAACCACCACAGACTCGATGCGGCGTGTCGGCCATCACATCGATCCCATCATTATAGTGTGTCGGTTTGCGTGTCACTAGGCTAATTTTTAGTCATTAAAAAGCAATGTCCTCAGGGGTTTTGGGGTTATTTTCCACATCTATCAGCCCCCAAAACATGGGATTTAGCCACTTTAGAGGCAAAATCAATTCAGTATTCTCAAAATTACTCAAGAACAAAACCCTAGGGCTTCTAATTCAAGGTTCAAGATTCAAGAACTCACCATCAACCTTCAGTAATTCAAGTAATCAAGTATGTGAAGTGTTCATCCAAGGGTTCCTTCCACCTTGGATTCCAAGAAACTCTTTTAAAACTTCAAGTAGATTGATTTCATGATTTCCATGATTGGATTTAAGTGTATTCATGATTATAATGTTAATTGGGTTTCTAATCCATGGTCTATTACAAGTTTCATGTGGAATTGATTATCATGTGTGTAGTATCATGTGAATTCATGTTGAAGCCATTGAATTTGGGAATTGGGAATTGATGTCATGATTCCTACATGTTGTTTAGTATCATGTGCATATTGGTGCTCCCCAAGTGTTTGTTAAAATGCTCATGTGAATTAAATGGGGAAAAATCATGACATACTAGTATATGTGTAAACTTATGCCTTACAAGTGTTTGATAAAATATCTCTATGGATGAGTTATGAACAAGTGCACAGTGTTAGGCTTTTCAAGTTTACTCTATGCTTTACTTTTCATGCTATCGAGTCCTGGGGGTATTCAATACCCAAAAAATTTAGCTATTTACCTTGAGCTATAGTAGTTACAGAAAAATCTCAGTAGTGTTACAAACAGTAGTACTCAGTAATCAGTCACAGCCTCAGTTCAGTATTCAGTTCAGAACTTAATAAACTCAGTCAGTTAACCAAATTCAGTAGTATTCCGTCAGTTAGCGGAACCTAGTGAAATTAGTTCACTTCATTTAGATTGTATGATCAGTAACAGTTTAGTTAATCCTAGTATGGACTAGAAATCAGTTAAGTGTCTATTCAGTTGGGAGTAGGATTCAGCACCGAGCGAACCCAGGGATGGGGGCATTCCTTCCAGTAGAGGGTTTGACCTTTAGTAGAAATCCCTGTATTACAAAACTATGTAGCCAACATAGGTTGAGATATCTTTCTTCTAAAATAGGGTTGATACATCTCGTACGAGTTTTCCTGCCAGTGAGGGTTGATAAAAGAGTCTCCTGTTCAAGAAGGTAAACTCATAACTTGTCTTTACCCGTGTCATGGTGCTGACACCCTTCTAACTGGGGTTACAGATTTGACCCCAATCTATTCAGAGAGGGGCATTTTTGTTAGATGATTACCTCCCACAGTTTCAATTTCAGTTTTAGTCTTGGTATAGAACTCAGTTCAGTTCTACAGAATGAGGACTGCCGATACAGTCACCCAGCTCAGTATAGAGCTCGATTCAGTTCTACAGAATTAGGACTATCAAAAATAGTCATCCAGTTATCAATCAGGACTGTCAGAAATAGTCACTCATTTATCAGTATTACAGTATCAGTAAACTCATATATCAGTTAATCAGTATTTAGAACCCAGTAACCAGTGTTAACATGATCTTAATTACAATTTTTGTATCCATGCATGTTCTCTCATTCAATTATGTTCATGTTACTCAGTCAGTTATTGTTCATGCATATCATCTTACCTCACTTAGTATACCAATACATTCAAAGTATTGATGCATACCTTTCTTTTGCGCTATGATGTTTTATATCATAGGTTCAGACGCACGGGCTCTTGATCGTACTTAGTAGTCCATCCTATCAGCAGCAGACTTAGTGGTGAGTCCTCATAGTTTGAGGACAGAGTATTATTTTAGTATTTTAATACAGTTTTTAGTAGTCGGAGTTAGTTGGGGGCTTGTCCCATCAACTCCATAATTCAAAAAATTAGAGGCTTTCAGAGTAGAGTACTTCAGATGGATATTTAAGTTTTTTAGTATTCAGTATTGGTCTTTCAGTTATGAACCTTATGGCTTTTTCAGCCTAACTTCCGCACTTATTTCAGTTATATTATATTTACAGTGTTATTATTATTCAGTGCTCACAGCTGGTATCAGTCATGGGTTAGCTGGTGGTCCTTTGGGGTTGCTAGCACCGTATAGAATTTGGGGTACATACTCGGGGTGTTACATCAAAGTACGAGTAAAAGGTACCACTCGCATGATGTGGGTAAGAGTGAGGGGTTAAAACTATATCCACTTGCAGAAATTTTTACAGTTTAAGTTGGGGTACTCTGTATATTTCCCCTCTTAAATCCTTGTGACCCCATGAAGTAAAACATATTTGGAGGATTTCTTAACCTATTATACTTAATCAAACACTCTTAAATCTCTCTCAAGCTCTTGGTTCAAGAAAAGGCTAGGGTTTCTACAAGGCAATCAATTAGGTGATTTCAAGAGTGAATTTCTCTATCTTCCTTGGTGTCTAAGGCATGTTACTCATCCTTCATTGTTAGTTCAACTAAAATCATATTTTAATGGATGGCTTTATGGTATTATTGTGAAATTATTTTAGGTTTTGAAATATATGTTGGGAGGTTTTGGTTGTTCTTGGTTGGATAATGTTTTCCCATGTTTTCTTATGGTTTTTATGTTATAATTGTGGTTTAAACAAGTGGTTGCATGGGAATCGTCAATTGAAACATGGTTTTTGGTTTTGGAAATCTTATGCCCTCAACATGTTTGTTAAAATGCCTATATGAATGATTTTATCACATAGTTCAACTATTATTGAAAACTTTGCATTGCATAATATGGTAATAGAACCTAAATTGGTTTGCTTGGTTTTAAATGGATTAAAAGGTCCTTGGTGGTCACAGTTTTGGTTTAATTAGAAATCTTGTAGGGTATATGGGAATTCCCTAAGTGTTGGCTAGTGACATTATTTGCAAGCTATAGTTGGTATGACGATACCACTTCATAATGACTTGACACTTGTCTTCTGGAATTGGTGGTTTGATTATGTGCTACATGTTTTAATTTGCAATAATAGTGGATTGTGATATCTAACCGTGAATGTATGAGTCTGATGGATAGATACTGGAAACCCATGTTTGCCGACATGGGGGTTTGTCATGGTGACCATTAACTTGTGGGGTACATGGGAATCCCTTAAGTTTATACTTGTATATATGTATCATGGAGAGAAAAGGGTACACGGGAATCCCCAACCCTTGTGATATCTTTGATTCATATGGCTACACGTATTACAGCCCGTTTAGAGGGTAACACTCGACCCATATAGCCTTTGGGTGGTTTTAGGATGGTCAAACTAAATTACCCACGTTAAAGGTTTTAAATGTATGTTATACCCGATTCCATTTCCCAGCATGATGTATATAAATATATGTATGATTGTTATTGCATTTGGTTATTTATGTTGGTTTTGAATAATGGCATTATTTTATCCTTACTCCTAAGTACATGCTAGCTTTCACCCGCTAACCCATCTTCGGACGTTGTATCCACACGTGATGCAGGAACCAGCCATACTGCTCCTCCTGCTCAGTGACTTAGATTCAGGGAAAACTTTGAGTCGAACTAAAGTGGTGAGCTTCTATACTCTGGAAGACTCTATTTCATGCTATGGATTTCTTTTCTTACTTTTGTTTATTTCTTGGACTTTTTTTTGGCTATGGTTGGGGGAATGTTCCTACCGGATATTCTTGGATTTCAGTTTGAGGCTTTGTGTGACTACTATGGGCATGGTCAGTGTTAATATTGGTGTCACCCTTGGCATTGGTATTGGTATTGGAGTTGACACTGGTTGGATATTTGATTGAGGTTGTTGGATTATGGTTATAGACTTTTATTAATGTCTTTGATTCATTATTGCTCTATCTTATTATATGTTTGGAATTCATTCGACATAGGGTGTAGGGATGTTATGGTTGGGTATTGGGGGTGGTATCTGGTCCCGATTAGGCTTGAGGAACCCTAAACGACTAGGCCCTAGTTCGAGTCGTATCAATACTAAAGAAAAGCAAGAAAATTAAGTACCTACCTTAACTTGGGTTTCCTCCCAAGTAGAGCCTGATTTATTATACTGAAAAGACTCACATCATATCTTTTAACCATATTTTGCATCCCCTTCCTCCTACTTGGAGACTATCATCTCACTCTATTCCAACCTCTTGAGTGTTTACTCTTAAGGTTTACATCTTTTTCCATACTTGCCATTTTGGGCCCCTCTTTTATTTTCTCAATTTTGGTCTTAATTATTAAGTTGGGAAACTCTATAAGAGTGTTCGGAGAAGTTATTGGAGGTTTGCACTACACCACCCCACACTCATCTTCTTCTATGGTCGTGATCATGCATAAATCCTTATAGTGTGAGGGTGGAGAGTGTTTTTTAAATCATAAAGACCACCTCTTCATCATTCAGTCTCATTATTAGAGTACCTTCTCACACATCAATAAATGCCTCTCCAGATTTAAAGAATGGATTCCCCAGTATGATTAGTACCCTATCATTTGCATCATAATCAAGAATAATAAAATCAGCACGAATAAAGAACTTACCAACCTTAATGAGAATTTCTTCAATGATTCCTTCAGGCACTACTCTTCTTCTATCCACCATTTAGATCATCAAATAATATGGCCTCGACTTCCCTAAACTAATGTATTGAAAATAGATAAGGGGATTAAATTTATATTTACCCCCAAATCACACAAAGCATGGACCACATCACTTTCACCAATTTGTATAGAAAGGGTGAAATACCTTGTGTCTTTAAGCATTTTTGTCATCTTGCTCATTATATCTAAACTGCACTCCTATTTGAGTGCTACTATCTTAATGTCACCCAGCTTGGTCTTATTGGTTACCACATCCTTCAAGTATTTAGCATACTTAGGAATTCCCTGCAAAATATCTAGTAAAGGAAGGTTAACGTGAAGTTCTCTTAATGTGTCGAAGAAATTCTTAAAGCATACTTCCTCTTTAGCCTTTGTGAACTTTTGAGGGAATGGTTGTGGTGGTCTCTCCTATACATGCTCAGCTGCCTTTATTTTAGGGTACTCAGACTTCCCTAAATTTTTAGCATCTTTGGTTGCCACTTACTTCTCCTCTGCCAGCTATGGGACTAAATTTGCTTGTACCTCCTAACTTTTCTTTGGAGCTCCATCAATTAGGTCTCTACCACTCCTTAAGGTGATTGTTGTTACCTACTTCAAATTCTCTATTTCACTTGGCATACCCCCTTGAGGTCCTGTATTCTAAGTCTGAGCTAACCTCTCCAACTGTGTTTCCAAGTACTTCTAAGCAAGTTGCTGATTTTTTATCTGTACAATCATTTGTTTTTAATTAGCCAGGATCTTTTTCAAAATTTCTTTAATAATACTGGCCTAAGAGTTATTCTACATGTTTTTCCACTGCGGAAACTACTGAGTCTTAGCCTGATTGTTGCCCATGAGTACTTGGGATGACTCTTCTAGTGGTGATTGTAGGCATCACTATAATTTTGATTACCCTTTTGTGCATGGCCTTTGATATTAACCAACTCTGAATTTGCTCCACAAAGTCCTGTTGAGCAACCACTATTTCTACAAGTCTATACCACGTCTAAGGCTACTGAACTGCATTTACATAGGCCTGAGGTTAATTCATAATTAACATGATAAATTTTGTCATCATTTGGTTCTAAAAGGAAGCCAACTTAACAGCCAATATTGTGACACAATCCATATCTATCATACATGCAGTCTTCCTTACCGCACTTCTGGAAATATCCTCATGCCAATCGAGATCACCTTGTGCAATTCGATTCAGCAGAGTATAAAGTTCATCATAAGTTTTATCCAAAGCTTGACTACCTATAGTTGAATCTAGCAAAATTTTTGTGTTATGGTCAAGAGCTTTAACAAAAGTATGAGCTAATTCCTCTTCTATTTGTTGGTGATATGGACAATCCCAGAGAAAAAATGTAAATCTCTCTCATGCATGATATAGTTTATCATCTGGATTTTTATCAAAACTCAAGATCTCACTTCATAACCTTGCAGTTTTGCCAGACAGGAAGAATTGGATAAGGAACTTCTTTGCCAAATCATCCCATGTAGTGATGGAGTTTGAAGGTTCTGCCTTCAACCATTTTTTGCTTTCCCCAATAGTGAGAAGGAAAAAGAGTGAGTCGCATAGTCGGTAGAGACTCTAGTGGGAATTAAAGTGTCACTAATCTCCAAGAAGTTTTGTAGATAAACTTAAGGATCCTCATGCGATAGTCCAATGAATTGCCTACTGGTGTGCAGTAATTGCACTATATTCTATTTGAGCTTGAATATACCTCCAAGTTTCAGTATACGGATGGCGGAGATAATGCTGGTTGCGAGTAGGATTGCCACTTTGCGTACTATCTTGTGGTCTAGTTTCACTTTAGCCATGACAGTATGGACAACCTTGTCTTGTTGAACTTGTGGTATGTGATAGAGAAGGACTATTTCTCTCCTTAACTAATGTAAGTGTTGCTCAGGTTCAAGATATGAGACAACAAAATCTCTTTCCCTTGTCGGCTTACTTGAGATTTAGACCTGTTCATACAAGTTTAAAAGCTAAGATCAAGTTGTTGGCACTTAAAAACAAAATAAAAAGACAAAAAATAAGACAATTGACAATTTTTAAGTCCCCGATAATGGCGCCAAAAACTTGTCGCGTCCTAGTGCACACGCAAGTGTATGTGGTCACCTAAGTAGTAAAGTGACTCTTAGGATCCAAATATCGATCCCACAAGGACTTGGTGATTAGCAAACTATCCAATTCTAACATTACTAATGAGATTAAATATGTGTGAGTGTAACCAATTAATTGAGTTTGGAAATTATAAACTAAAGAGAAAAAGTAACAACTGTATGAAATTTGGATTATAAACAATAAATGAAGAGTTCCAAGATTGAGACATTACTACATATTCATACGTAACTATGATTTCTAGTCGGTGTTAGTGTTTATCATTATTGTTGGTTTACGGGGTTGATATTATAACTTAGTAATGGTCATTCTCTAAGTCATCTACCCAAATTAATCTCATAACTACATCGTTGAGCGGTAATGTGAGACTTAACTTAGATGCATTAAACTATCATCCTATTTCAATAACCAAGTGGGGCGTTTAGGTATAACTCAATCCTAAACTCAAATCATACTTTAAAAATTAGATCCTAATGACTAAATCTATGATACATACTCTTTACATTCTTCATTCCATCCCTCAACTCCTATGGTCAATGTGTTTTGGGGCTATAATTTATCCTAAACTTCATGACGCTTTAGAATAGTTAAACAAGAACATATGAACAATCACATACTTGATAAACATCTAAACCAACTACAAACCATAATTATACAATTATGTTAGTATCCTATACCCTATGAGGGCTTTTATCCACTCATAGTCTTACAAAGAATCACCATAGATGAGTTCATAAAGTAAAACTACAACAAAGTTTAAGACCAAAGAACTCTAGTTTGAGCCCCTTGCTTGCTTTTCTCCTATCCAATTCGTGTATGGCTTTAAAGATACGATGAAGCTGAGATGAAATTCTGATTTTTTTAGTGTTTTAAGTCTTCCTTGGGTATCCCAACATGAAATATATCAATTGAAAACATTGCCCCTCACTTTGGAAGCTGAAAATCAAATTTTTGATATCTTTGAGGATGCATTGCATTGAGAGGCCTCATTACCACATTTGGGATTACAGAGCACACACAACGCAAGGCCAAGATAGTTAGGGTTTCACTAGTGGTTACAGCATTCCTTCTGTCCTACCTTGGGGTGTGTGGTGCAAGGGGTACTTCCAAGTGCCCAATTTTTCTCTATTTGGCTCCTATTTCATCGTGCGTTTGATCCTTGTTTTCCCACTTCTTAGGAATTGCTTGTGGGATTTGATTATCTTCCAAAGAACATACAATTGTATCCTATAACATCAAATTATAATCATTAGTTCATACAACTCAATAGAGTTCATCAATGTACACTAGAACTAAGCATAACTCAAGCTAGGGTAGTTTCCTCGTCTAAACTCTATTTTATATTTTATATTTTTGACTCTTAACATGTTTGAATTTAACCTTAAACACTTTTAAAATGTTATTACATACACAAAAACACAATTACACCCTTAATAAATCATTAAGCGCACAAAGTAGTCCTCAAAACTAAGCTAAACACGCATAGATAATGACACATAGGAGTACAAATACGCCTAAGATCAAACTCCCAAGAATAAAAAATTAAGTTGATAAATCACCAGGAGGTTGATGATCCGTCTGTCCTCCCTTCAATGCTACATATAGTATATGGTATATGGAAGACTTGTGAAGGTTCATCTGATAAACCGTCATGCATCTAACGAGCTGTCAGTTGAGGCATTAAGGCAGAAGCGGCAGTCTAAATTAAATTATAGATTCCAAAATTCTTGTAGCCTATAAATACCTACTCTAGGGTTTAGAATAAGTATCCTTGACACTTAGAACGTTTTCAAAGCTTATTTTCTCTAAGACTCAACATTTTAGGTTACAAGACGCTACTTTGGGTAAATTGCCAAGGTTTAGGCTTAAATTTCTTCTTTGTAAGATTTAGTTTTTACATTATGAAATACATTTCCTTCATCTTTTTCTTTATCATGAGTGGCTAAAACTCTATAACAGGGATTGTGGGATTCTTGGTTGAATATCAATGTTATGGTTAATGTTAGTGTGAATTTGGATTATATTCGTAACTATATTGTTATTCCATTATTTTCACAAATTTTTAATAGTTACAAAGATAATAAAATCCTAGAGCTAAGTTGCTTAGACAAAGAGATTAAAACTAGAAAAAGGAGTTAACAATGGGAATTCTGAGTATCTAACCTCCATATAATAAACAATGCTCTAATGAGATCATTCACTAAGCCATAATCAAATTATATTTCCATCAAGTTAGGTTCAAAGTAATTAAAGAGATAATCACCTATTTAGGATGGGAAACACTTCGGTGAATTTTTTAATTTGATTGCTTCAAAATTACTTGTATTGATTAAGATTACTGATGACTTGACCCAAAAGTGATATGAAGTCTAGATGAACACAATCCTAACTCATCTCTCTATTGATTAAAATTTGTGAATTTAATTTTGAATACTCGAAATATGTTGATATCGATTGTTAAGATTTACTCATAACCCCCACCCCCTTATTTCATGGAAATCATCGACTAATTGTCATATATGTCAAATACAACTTAAGTTTTTATCATATTCTTTGTGGGACTCGACCCTAACCTTTGTTAGGTTATATATTTGGCAACGACCACTTACAATTCCTTAACAGGTTTGTAGTTTGGACATATCAAATTTTGGCATCGTTGTTGGGGAATATGATTATCAATTAAGTTGTGTTTATTTGACCTTTAGTCACGTTTCCAAATTTTACTTTTATTTGTTGTTGTAATTTGCAGGTCTTTAGTTGTGAATGCCAAGTACTCGACGTTCGGGTGAACTGGTATTACCCTATGAACCTAAGTTAAATAGAACCTTGAGAAAAAATATGGATGCATAACAATAGAAAGAAGCAAGATATTTTGCACTTGTTGCTGCCTAATTGAATCAATAGAATACAGATGCACCCGATCATGCACTAAACAATAATCATAGTGATTTAGGCGATAACAAACTGGGTGACGTTGTTGATGGATAACATGTTAACAATGTTACTTTTGCCAACCAAAATTAGAAACAACGAGGTAGAGGGAATCAACAACCTATAATAAATTTTTCCCTTAATTATGATGATAATGGTGATTTGAATAGGGTTAGTACTACTGGTTCCATTTTCATACTACCACTATATCCTGGGAAGAAGTTTAATATCACTAGCACAACAATTTAGTTATTGAACCTGATATTCAGAGGATTGCCAAAGGATGACCCAAATATGTATTTGATCAACTTTATAAGCATATGCAAGCCCTTCGATAATCCAAGAGTTAGTCAAAATTCAATTAGGTTGAGGTTATTTCTATTGTCTCTATCTATAGAGGCAACTTTATGGTTAATTGAATTGGTGCTTGATTCTATAACAAACTAGAGGCAGTTGAAAGAAGATCTCCTAGAAAGGTTCTTTCTGCCTTCTAGGATGATACAGTAAAGGGACGATATTAGAAACTTAAGTAGCTACATAAGATCAGGCTTTGGTTCAACAAGAAGTTAACCCGATGTCCTTATCAGAATTGACTGATGATCATTTGTTTTAGAGATATTTTATAGGCCTCTGAACTTGAACAGTAATCCAATGGTTGACAATACAGCAGGAGATGCTTTCATCAACCGTTAAACTCGATAGGCTGACCAAAACTAGTAGATCTTGGCATACGAGGTATTCTAAGGGAGCAAGAAATACATATGTAGTAGGTATATAGGCTAAACATGTTAAAGAAAAAAAAGTGTGACCAAGATATGAAACACCTAAAAATTCAGATGAATCTGCTAACACAACACTTGTTAGCAGGTGGTGTTGAGAAGGTAAAGGCAGTCAGCCCACATAGTAGAGCAGTTGAGTCCGGTTTTAAGAAAGAAGAGAATTTCTTAAATAACTAGGGGTTCCTGGGCCAATGGCCAAGATAACCATGGTCGAAACCATCAAAGAGAAAACTACTATGACAAAGTTGTCTATAGGGATCATAAGTAGGGGAATCAAAAGAACAAGAATGATAAAAATGGGTTGTATGTACCTCTAGGGAGTCATGATAAATCTATTAGTGATTTAAGAAAGACTTCCATAGAGTCTGGTGGAAAATTTGTTGAAAGGAGTGGAATCCACTGATACATATATTAAATAAATAAAAACCAACTTGTTTTAAATTAGTTAGTTAGTCGATTCCTACTTCACTTTTATCAAGCAACAGGAGTACTAGATGGGGCAATTATCCACATATCTTAGCCAGTTGAAGAAAAGTGTTTTTCCAAGTGATATGGTGCAAAATATAAGAAATTCTATCACTATAAGATGTAGTAAAGTTCTACCTAACCACAATTGATAATTTAGAAATAAATGGAAGATTTAGTCGATGATTATGAAATGATGGATGGTGATAGTGGTATTATGTAATTTATGCCAGTGTTGGAGAGACAGAAGGTGTTAGTGATGACAAAGTAGATGCGGAAGGGTATACTAAGGTAAAGAAGGATGGCGATGTGAACAAAGGGAAAGGTAAAGAGGTTTCCAAACCTCCCACTTAGATTCTGAGGCCTCCACCTCCATTTTTGCATAGAGTTAAAAAGAATGTAAAGGATGGAAAGTTTAATAAGTTCATTTCTATGCTAAAACAAGTGTTAGTAAATATCTCATTGGTTTAGGAACTTGAATAAATGTTGTGATATTCTAAGTTGATGAAAGATTTAGTCACTAAAATAAGAACGGTGAGTTTTGAGATAAAAGATAATATCCATCATTACAATGTGATTGCCTCGTGATTTTTAGTCTAGAAGAAATTATATCTAGATGCATTCACCATTCCCTGCACCATTGTTGTAATCAACTTTGCGAAGGCATTGTATGATCTTAGTGCAAGCATCAATTTGATATCTCTATCCATCTATCAGCTGTTGGGCTTAGGATACCCTAAGCTAACATCTATGCAGTTATTTATCTTAGATTTTTCAGTCAAGTAGCCAGTGGGAGTACTATATGATATGCATGCAAAGGTGGTAAACTTTATATTCCTAGATGAATTTGCAAGTCTTAATTATGAGATGGATTTTAAGGTATCCATAATCTTAGGTAGACCTTTCTTAAATGCTGGAAGAGTGTTGTGTTTACATAGAGTACAATGAGTTGAAATTTAGGTTGAAAAAAAGGTGAAGTTTAACATTCTCTACTCAATGAAGCAACATAAGAATAGAAATGTCATCTCAGTTATCGATGTTGTTGATGAGATTGATAAGAAGGTACCTATTGAAGAAAGGTTTGTTGTTGAAACCTTAGCTGCATGATGATGAATTTCTACAAGCGAATATCAAAGATTATGAGAAAATGTTTAGTTTTTTGGATGAAATAAGGTCATACTCTTAGGTCCCAAAGAAGTTAGACTGGACTTGAAAAATATGTCAACTCCTTCCGCAAAATTCATTTATTAAGGAACCAGTAGTATTAGAGTTAATCACCTTGACTGAACCAGTAGCACGCAAAATGCCATTTTATGATTAAAAAGGGCATCATGTTAGGACCCAAGATTTCTAAAAAGGTAATTGAAGTTGAGAGAGTGAAGATAGAGTTTATTCAAAAACTACCTCTATTAGTCTTGGTGAATGGAGTTAGAAGTTTTCTCGGTCATGTGGGGTTCTACCAGAGGTTTATTAAACACTTCTCCAATATTGCCGATCCATTGTACAAACTGTTAGAAAAAAAAGTTAAGTTCATATTTAATATTGAGTGCTTGAAGGAACTCCAATGCCTTAAGGAAATAATAGTAGTTGTGCCTATTAGTATTGCTTCATATTGTTCTAAACTATTTGAAGTGATGTGTAATGCAAATGGAGTTGCACTTGGATCTGTTCTTGGGAAAAAAAGAGAAGATTTTTCACCTCGTTTATTATTCAAGAAAGGCACTATATGGGGTGCTATAGAATTATACAATTACTTAATAGGATCCAGTAGTTATTGTCTAAGTATTTGAAATTTTTTGGGTGTATTTGTTGGGAACAAAGGTTGTAGTACATACTGATAAAGCTGCTTTGTGGTACTTGGTGGCTAATAAAGATGCTAAGCCTCCACTACTTAAATGGTTTTACTGCTATAAGAATTTGATTTTGAAGTCAAAGATTGGAAAGGGTGCAAAAAATAAAGTACTAGATCATTTATCTCAACTTGAGAATGAGGGAAAGAGGCCGGATAAATTATAGATTGATTAGTTATTTATGAATGAACAAAGACTTTCCACTTCTCTTCACCTTATACCCTGCTATGCAGATTTTGCTAAATACTAGGTTAGTGACATAGTCCCAAAAGACTTGAGCTTCCATCAAAGAAATAAATTTCTAAATGATGTGAGAAATTACTTTTGGGATAAACCTTATATGTTTAGATCATGTGTTGATAATATCATTCGGAGATATATGCCAAAGTTGGTAATGCTAAGTATTTTGCAGGCCTGTCACTCATCCCTAGAGGGGGCATCATGCAGGTGATCCCATGGCTAGGAAGATATTGTAGAGTGGGTATTACTGGCATACTATTCAAAAATATACCCATGACTTTGTCAAAGTTTATGATCAATTCCAGTTGGAGGGATCAATCTTGCGACATCGGGAAATTCCCATGTCCGAGATGTTAGAGGTGGAATTATTTGACATGTGGGAATTTATGGGTCCATTTGTGAGTTTTTATGGTCATAAGTATATTCTGTTGGTGTTGGACAATGTGTCCAAATGGGTGGAATCTATGGATGAAGCAGATAATAAAGGCAACAGTGCGATGGCGTTCTTGAAAATGAACATTTTCTTTTAATGTTGTACTCCTCGCACAATTATCAGTGATAGAGGATCCCACTTATGCAAAAAGGTTTTTTGTGTAGCTCTAGATAGGTATGGAGTGAAACAATACAAAGTGGACATTCCATATCATCCACAATCTAGTAGACAAGTAAAGATATCAAATCAATAAATCAAGATGACATTGACCAAAATTGTGAAAACTAATCAAAGCGATTGGTCCCAAAAACTTGATGATGCTCTAAGGGATTATTTCACTACTTTCAAGACACCAATAGGTATGTATCCTTACCAAATAGTCTTTGGTTAATCTTGTAATTTGATGGTAGAGCTTGAGCATAAAGCCTTGTGTGCACTCTAAAAGCTTAATCTGAGTTGAAATGAGGTTGTTGACTTGAGGTTGTAACAGTTGAATAAAATGGATGAGCTTTAACTTTGTGCTTATGAAAGGGATTCCCTCTATAAGGAAAGAATAAAGTTGTACCATGACCGGAGGATTGACAAGAGAGATTTCAAAGCGGGTGACTTAGTGTTATTGTTCAACTCGGGGTTTAAGTTATTTTCCACAAAGTTAAAATCCAAATGGTCCAGACCATTTAAAGTGGCTGGGTGTATCTATCTGGTGTAGTACAGTTGGAAAATAAGGATGGAAAGATGTCTAAAGTGAATGGTCAATGATTCAAGAAATATGTTGGCCCATCTAAAAAAGTAAAGATATTTCCGTTATTGTATCTTGAAGTCATCTGAGTAGTCAACATACCCGACTTATATCATGACATTAAATCAATTTCTAGTGAGAGGCAACCCATATTTTGTTGTTGTAGAACAATGTTTTTGTTGGTTGTTAATCTTGATCATAGTTGATGTGTGTGCTAAGTGTGAAGGCTAAGTTATTATATGAGAAGAAGATTTAAATTGGATATTGTTTAAGGTTGATGGGTCATTTTGATGAGCCATCACTGAACTGACAAACCATAATGAGATACCATAAAGCATAAGAAAGTCAATCATTCTGGTTAAGGTATGATGGCCCACTCAATGATCCATCAAAGCTCTGATGGACCATCAACCAAACCAACACAAAGGGTCAAGAAATGAGTCATTTTTGTTAAGGGTTGATGGTTTATGCAACGAACCATCGCTATGATGATGAACCAGCAACCCAACCATTAGAGTTATCTTACTTGTAATACAATCCACTTAATCTTGATAGTGCACTTAGCGAACCTTCAGTTACTTGACGGACCATCAGCCTAAGTGTCACGAGTAAGTTCACTTATCCTTTTAATTTCAAGTCAATAACTCAAATGCATACCCGAAACAACCTGAATCCAACAATAATAAACCTTAACCTAATAGTAACCTAAACAAAAACCAAAACCCTATTCTAACCAAAGCCTTTTTATAGTACAAATTAATTGATCGGATTTCTATCTTAAGTCCTTTCCCTTTCCATAATAACTTCCCATTGTTAAAAAACCCATAACTCATGTAATGGTTACCTCACCCATGCTCACGAAGCATTCATTTCCATTTCTCAAATAAATCCACTACAAAATCTAATCTCTACCCTATCCAAATCCCATAAAACCTATTTCTTTTTCCAAAAGTATAGCGTTGTGTTTAAGATCTTTGATAGGAGTTTTTCTTATTCATCCAACTCTCAGATGTTCTCAAAGTCAATTTTCTCTCAATTTAGTGTACATATTTTTTCCTCATTTTTCTTTTATTAGATTATTGAATTAAGGACAATATAGCCACCACTATTTGTGCATAAACTCAAAAAGGGTTGTGTTGTACTCAAGTTTGAGTTTTTGGAAACCACTGGGTGGTCTTTGTAACTCGGGTACAAACTTGATACTTGTCTATTGGAAGTGTAAAAATAAGTTGAAACTTAGAATTCTAAATAAAAAGTAGAGGGTGTGTATCATGGCATGAACTCGGGCATGGCTTTGACAGGTAATCTCAAGCTTACCATGGACTGGAGACCACCCTCTTAGGCTTACCTCAAGAGCACATTAAAATTAAACAGCGGAAGCCAACCAAACCAATGATATATAAATGATACCAAAAGAAAATGTAAGAGTCAAAACAAGACATCAATAATATCCCACTTCTGTCCACGAAATCCTCTAATCCAAAAATACCAACTAAGTCAGTACATGCCTCCAAAAAGGGTCCAAAAGAAAGACTAAAATAGTAATAAAACCAATAAAATGACCGGGCCTTGGATAAAGGCTCACCACTTTATAGATGATCAACAGAAGTACTCAACCACCTAACACTACATAGGAGCACTAGAAAAGTCCTCCAAACCCAAATCATGAAATGATGCAGTGTTCGAGGACGGTCATTAGGACGAGCACTAGCATGTAACTCAGGGTATAGGGATAAATAATGCATTTACCAAAATCCAGTCGTAAACCATATGCACTGCATTCGTGTGTGTGTATATATATATACCATGTAGGGATATGGACAAGGATCATAAACATGAGAGTTTAAAATGTTAGCCTGAACTATGTAGCTTGTTCTGTCCTAAAGGCACCCATGGACTATATAGGACAAGATCCCCCTACTGGAAGGGCCTCAGTGCGTGTTAGTTGCATGAACCGAGGAAAATCAAGGAAAGGTTAAAGGCACCAAGTTTATATCCCTCCCAAATACATACATATATATATATATATACATACATAATGTTTGTACCAAGAATACGGTCATATAGACCCCCAATGCCGGCAAAGGTTGTTTCCAGTTTTGATCCCCTCGGGACCTACACCTTTACGGTGAGCTACACATTTCTCTTTAAGACTAAATTAAAATAGTTTTCACATAAGCTAACTAGTAACCCAGGAGTCCTTCATTAAGTCATTTACCAACTTGTTATCGCCATATCAATATATTTGCAAGCTAATTCAATTATGCCAAACCAATCCACATAATTATTTGTCTCCCAATGTCCATTCAAAATCCAAAACCATGGCCATCAAGGCCTTCTAAAACCATATTTATCCATTTATCCTTTAATACAATGATGTGACTTCAAAAGACAAGTTAAATTATGCAATTATTCATGTTCAAAACCAAGATTACAAAGTGGGTTGAAGTTAATGCCATTATCAAGCCAAACTTTTGTCAAATTGGGGAAACCCATGTCCCCCATTCCTCCTATTAGCGATGCACCAATTCATTCCCAAAACCATCAATTAAAACATAAATAATTCATTTAAAACATGGGACAAGTACTTCATGTAAAAACAACCAAAAGCCCTCAACCCAATTTCAAAACCATCAATTTAAGTCACATGCATATTACAAATTAATGACACAATGTAAAATAAAAGTTGAGGAATGAGAAACATACTTGAAATACTAAAGAATTTGAATAAAAATTGAAGTTTAGAGCCAAGCATAGTGATTTCTTGTAAAACCCTTGAATGTTCTTGGGTTTTCAGTTAAAGAGGAAAACGAAGGATTTTGATCTTTTAAAACTGAAAGGAAAAGGGTTATTTTATGTTTATAAGTCGTACAAGGGGTAAAAAGACCAAAAGGACCTTACCCCAAGTGAAAAATAAATAAAAAATAAACAAATTTAACATAGGGGCGAGGCACGTCCTTATTGCGAAGGTTAGCCTCCATGCCACGCCCTTATTACAAAGGTTAACCTTCCGTGGCACACTACTATCATAGAGTCTTATTGCCTCGACATCCCAAAATAACCCTGAACTCCTTTTAAAAATTCAAAATCTTCCCAAAACACCCTTTTAACATTCCAAATCATAATTCAAGTCAAAAATTAACATTATGCACGCGATGAGGTCAAAAAAGATTGTTAAAATTTTACCGGTCTTATATGTGCATCATACATTTGATAAAACTCCAATTGAATAAATAATTTGTTAGAAAATATTGACGACTCAGGTGATGAACTATCACAAAGGTGATGGATCACCAAGCTAAACCATCAAAAGAGAGAAAGTTATGTAGTATTTTATTTTTGTCTAATGGTTCATCTAATGAACCTTCAGACTTATGACAACTTGTCAAGGTCATCTTTAATATATGATTAATAATCTAGAAAGAACTAACAAAAAAGGTTGGCGAGTCATCACCTATGTGACGAATCGTCACCCCTAATCATCAAAAAGATGCAATGTTATTATAGTGCAATATTAATTGATGCTTTTTGTTTTGTGCAATGTCTAATTGTTTCTCTTTATAGGTAACATGCCTTAAAATCTTCAAACAACAAGAGGTATAGAAAGGAAAAGGAAAGCAAGATATACCTCACCCTCGAGACTTAGATATGAACTAGATAATGAGGTTGGGGATATAGAGGCACTAGCCTACAATACTAGGCAAAGTGATATCAAACACACTCAAAACTCCCAATCTAAAGAGGAAGATAGGTTGTCAAGTGAGAAATCAAGTAGTGATGGGGAGAGCAGTAATAGTTCTAGCACTAACCCATATGAAAAGGTTTAAACTGAAGTTGTTAATAGTCTAAAAAAGGAACTTGAGCAAGAAATGGAGACATAATTCAAAGAAAAACTCCTGGGGTGTGAAAGGCCATTAGGTGGCAAGTTGATGGGGCAAAAACACATTACTTTGATGGACTTGAACCAACCAAGTCAAGAAGCATGAAGAGGTCATTTTCTAAGGAATATCATATAGTAACAACTGACCTGCTAGAGTATCTAGACATTGAACGACAATTCAATGAGTATGAGTTAGGCCTTTTGAGTACACCACTTGAGACTTATTACCCTACCATCATCCATGAATATTTTACAAACTACTTTGTCATACTCAAGAAGGATTTCCCAAAAGGGAAAAAGGTTACTGACATGGGAAATTTGGTGAGAGAGTTATGATTCGTGAGGTTTTCATGGACACCTCTGAGCGTACAATCAATCAGATTTCATAGGGGAAATTTTATGCACCGCCAGCTATCACCCCCAGAGTTTGATTACCTTTCTGCTCAGCATTTATGGATGGCTCAGATATTGATAGAGAGTAGAGATCCCTTATGGTTAAAAAGTAAAGAATAGTTAGCCAAATCATCCCTGAGTTTCATAAAAAACTTCCAGTGGGTTATGGTTAGGTTACGATTGATGCCTATAGCTAGTGATACCAACCTAGATGAGCAACGTTCTATAATAACTATATGTTTGGTGGAATGACTAAAAATCAACTTTGGCTAATTTATTAATAATGAGATATTTGTATGGGCTGTCAAGATTGCAAATTCATTGACATTCCTTTGTATAATCATAGAGCGATATAGACAGGAAAAAGTGTCAAACATCAGTAGAGTGGATAATAAAGTATGATCCACAAATAAGTAAGACATTAACAAGACAAGAGATAATACAAAGTTTGAGTTAATGGTTTATAAGCTGCCATAATTTGGACCTCAGTCTCAAACCACTCTAGAGGCATCTGATACTCTCATAGGTACAGCATTACCACTAACTATTATTTTTCCATATTGTGCTTCTGTTGCATCTGAGACAGTTGTTACGTCCCTCATTGTTGAGACTGCATACACTACCTTCATACCACATGATTATTCTAAATATCAATTCACAACCTAAAAATTTTGTGAGTGATGGTCAAGAAGTAAAAGTAATTTGAAAAGTAGTTGGATGGTTAGGCTAAGTAGTTAAATCCACTTATGGATGTAGTTGTTAGAGAGACTTTGAAGTCATATACTAATATACATTCCCATATAGATGACGTGCAGTAGAGGGTGAATCACATGCTAATAGAATTGTCAATTCTAAATGTGGCCAAGTTCACCACCAAATTTAAAAAGGCTCAAGATGACATTGCCACATTGAAAAAGGCCCCCATTACTAGATTTCCTAATCACTCAATTATGACTCAGATAATGATAACCAAATACTTAATTTAATGGGGTAAGGACAAGGCACCAGGTAAAGGTGAAGAAAAGAGAAAATCTAAGAGAAAAAAGTATTAGGATGAGACACCCAAGAAGAGAGAATTATGGAAGGCTATGAAAGCCTCCAGGAAAAATGAGAAATTGTGGCAGAAAAGTGAACAAGATTGGATAACGGGATTTTCTTCTATCTCGACAGCTAGAGTTGGGTTCATACTATCGACGTTGCCTATTGTCACTCTGGTGATCGAGAAGGTTGTTGATGGTTTGAGTACTCCAGTTGACACTGGAGTCACTATTGTAGATATTGAGGCTACTATGGCCTCCACAGACTTGCTAGACATTAAAGCCTAAAGGCTTCATAGGTATTCCTTTATCCTAGTTCTTATTTATTGATTGGAAGAATTACGGTTAATGTATGTTGCTTTGGTCGGAGTGGAGTACCTGTGGGTCTGCCACCATTCACGAGTTTTTGTTACCATTTTTCTTTTCCCTCGGTTGTTATCTAGGAGAATTGGCATGTTTAGGTTTTTTTTTTGTGTGTTACTCGATTAGACTATAGAAAGCATTGGCTAATTCCTTGTTTATTTGTGGATTTTGGAAAATGGGCACCCCTCCTTATTTTGTTAACACACATAGTTCAATTTCACATAGTTGGCTATTTCGAATCTCTAAATGTCATTGGTGCATATGAATGAAAAAAGGTTGTTTAAGATGAATTGTATCTTTGACATAAAGAATTGGCAAGTGATCTTTTGGAAAAATTGTGCCAAGTGTTGTAAGATCATGTTGCATCTCTCTGACTTTGTGCATGCATTTAGATCTTTCATGGTTTTTCTATATAATTTGTAAGGGAGTTAATTTTTCTTAAAAGTTAATTATTAAAGTTGTAGTGGTATCATTAGTAATGATAATAGCAACACGGATTACTGGTGTGTAGTGACAGAAATAATGGTAAAGAAAAAATAAAGAAAAGAAGAATAAGGGTAGGGTGATTTTCTTTTCTGGCTGATTTATTTTACGAACTTAAAATTCATCTTTTGATTAATATTTTACACAAAAAATGTCACATATTTTTAGTAAATAGAGATGGTTTCCATATACTTCGGTAAATAAAATAACAATGGTGAAATATTGTTAATGATAGAATATTAAGTAGAGAAGAAAGAGAAAAAGAATAAAGAAGAAGAAGGAATTAAAAAGAATAAGAACACAGCAAATCTATTTTTAGGCTCTTCACACGCATATTTGAGGTGAAAAATCACATAAGAATCCAAGTGAAAGTGTCAAAATGACAAAATTTGAACTTACTTTAGATGTTTAAATGGTACAAGAATTAGTTGTGTTGTTTAAGTAAAATTTCATGCTAACATTAGGTATTTATCGATGGATTCCTTCAAATAAAATGATATGAAGTTGAAGTTTGTATGGAAATGCAATTTGGATTTCTTAGAGTTGTATATTTTTTTTAAACATGAGAATTTAATAAATTGTGAAAACTATCAAAATTTTCTCAATTCTTATATAATCTTACTAAACAAACAAATCATATTTTATACATAAGATAACAAAATATCCAAAGCTGACATTTTGATAAATCACATATATTCACGTTCCATATGAAATCGATCATTATTTAAATAGGAAAATGAAGATATGTGAAAAAACAAATAAGGTAATGATGGGGAGACACCAAATCGCTCATCACACAAAATAAAAAATTTTGTCTTTTTCAATAAATAAATTTAAGGATATAATACAGTAAAATATAAGTAACAATAGAAATATATGGTATTTGAAATAACAACATAATTCAATTCGATAATTAATCCAAGCAATCTATAAGTCTATTGTAACAACACTTTTCATCATTACAGGTGAGTCTGGCACACAAAATTTGGGATAAGTTTTTCACCGTGTTGGGAGTTAAAAATATTAGGCTAGGCTAGCCTTGGATGAAATACGAGTGAGGCATAGTCTAGGAAAATATGAATACAAATTGACTAAATGTGAAAAGATTTAGCTTGTTTATATGTTAGGTAAGAAGATAAGGAATTCGTAGGATTTTTGAAAGTTAATTCGGGTAAGTAGAACTCCCGATATCAAATCAAATATAAAAGAGTTAGTCCAGAATGTCACGGTTCGGGGGTGGATTAAGGAAAAGGAAAAATTAAGAGCAATCTAGAGTTTTGTCTCACCACACCCGCTATAGCAGGTGGAAGGCTACTATGATGATGTTGATATTGCAAAAAATTTCTTGCTATAGCGGGAGTCAACATGGATTAGTTTAACCATAGTAGATGATTCTAATATAGCAAGGTTGAAATAGCGGGATATATGCAGATTTATGCAGAAAAGTACCCAAAAATGGTTTATTATTTATAAAATCATTTTGGGAAGGTCTTAGGGGATTTGGATGATTTTCACCAATTTTTGACCAAATTTCTTTGTAAAGGTATGTAATACCCAGACCGTTTCGTAAGCCTAAATTCGCCTTTTGAGCAAATGGCAAAGACTTCCAAAGTGAATGATGTTTAAACCGTGCTATATTTTCCTAATTTCTACTTTCTATCATGTGGATATTTGAATAAGCTTTCCGCCGATACCAATTTCATCAAAATTGAAGATCGGAGCAAGCAGTTATGACTATCTGAAGTCCCAGTCGTTAAACATCATTATTTAGACCCTCAACACATCACGGAGATGAGTAATTGATAACGCTCAAACTACAGCTCTCGTAAGAGTGTAAGCGGTCGTCGTCAAATATAGAACCCAACTGGGTTGGGTGTCGAATCCCACAGGGAATACTTGGTCACTAAGTATGCAACTATTAGTAGACTGTTGGTCGAAAATTCTACAGATAAAGGAGGGATTTTATGCGTGAAGCAAAAGTATCAAAATAGCAAAGTAAAAATGGAATGCTTGATAGGTTTTAATCAATGAGAATTGTAAGTTAGAGTTATGTCCACCTTATGAGTTCTACGTATCTATTGGCTATGAGTTATGCGGAATTCAGAAATGCATGCGCTTATAGAGATTCGTATTCTATGGTAAATCCTAGCGTCTTTCGACCATCAAGGATTATATCACTTTAACTCTTTTGAGCTTAAAGCGTATACTAATGGTACGAATTCTCCAAGAGGTTAATCCAGTTACGGCACTAACTTTTAAACAGGGGTTGGTAGCCCTATTTCCTTGTCATTATCTCTTTTACAGACATGTAACTTTTCTTTCAAACAAGTTAATGCTATACTGGCGTATTCTATATGTTTGCAACCACAAGAATTCAATTAAGATGAAGAGAGTAATGATATAAGCAGCATACGTATCAAGAATTCACAAACTCATAGCAACAGATAGTATCTCATAAGGCTTCCATAACCCTAACAGAGAAGTTTAGCTACTCATGAGTGCAACGGAAATCACAATAGACATCATCATCATACCAAAACCTAGAACAAGCTTGGTGATTTGGATGATTTTTGGCGTCAAAAAGGTTTGACATTTTTCTTCCTCTATCCGTGCCTCAAGTGAGTCGTGTTTCTCTGTTAGACTTATAGAATATTGTAACGCGAATTAGGAGCGGAAGTTGAATGAAAAAGAATTGAATTAATGAATGAATGAATATAATAAAAAGCTTTGAATTAATGAAGAAGTGAATGAGAGAATGAGTCAATACTGAAAAATTCAGCAAAGTAGGGTTTTTATAACATCCTTGTCCTAGTCCTACTGAAATAGGGTTTTTATCCTTGTCCTAGTCCTACTGGGTTACTGCATACTTGTCCTAATCCTACTAAGTTACTGCTGATCCCCCAAGTCTTTAGAAATGCTGTTTTTGCCCGGGATAAGTTCTTCATGCATCACTTTCAGTCCACAAGTTTCCAGAAGCTGCCTTCCTTCTTACGTGAAGTTTCCTTTGGCGTCCAACAGTCCATAAAATGCTGAAATCTTTATCATAAATACCTGAAATCTTGCTAATCACATTGGTTAGCTCACTTACAGGAAAAAGGACTAAAAGTGTAGGAATTATATATTTTGTCCTCAAAACTTAGCTAAAATATGGGTACATTAAGGTGCTTTAGGCGTGTAAATACGCCTAACATCAACACCCCACACTTAAAGCTTTGTTCTTCCTCGAACAAAATATTAAGTCCATGCAATCATCTAACTAGGAATCACAGCAGTAACACAAAATATTCATCAAGACAGGCACGACAATTATCAACAAAGAGTAGTTTTCTGATCACTACTAGAAACAATTCAACCTCCAACATAGACTCGTGATTATGGTTAATTCGTATCCACAAGTTAAGGCACCCAGAATCATACAACAACTACCCAACAATCATCAACCATGTGTGTCTCACATAATATATCACCCATAATCACTCACAAGTTTTGCATTTTTCGGAACATGGGTATAAGACTCTCCTTGCTCTCTCTCTCACCAAGAATTCATATGTTGCAACTGATGACCATAGGCTTTCCCTTAGTGTAATGCTCTACTAATATCAGAATGTTAAGCTTAGGATCAATTAGGTCTTTTACAGGTTGTAATGTAGGCTAAGGGACGGGTAGGACTATTTTGGCCAGAAATAGTGACTATGTTCCTAAGCGCTTTAATACATCACATTATGCCATTAACACTCTCTTTTAATCAACCCTGCTACCTTTCTTTCATCTATCACCCTTTTTCAACTATTTTGCCATTCAAGCATAACTATCTTTTTATTTAATCATAAACACAATTTATCTTTTTGTTTTTCTATTTCTTTTTCTTTTTTTTTATAACACACCGCTATGATAGCCACTCTTTTTTTTCATAACAAATTCAAGTACCAATTCACTTTAAGGCATCACTCTCACCCAATTTGCTCTTATTTTGTCACATGACTTCACAATTTAAAGCACTTAGGAATTTGGACGAAATTATGGTCTTGAAAAAAATGGATTAGGCTTACATATGAGGCTGTCAAAGAAAATGGCTTAAAGGCTCAAAAGGGTTGACTAGGATAATGTCCACGGGTAGGTAAACAGAAGG
This sequence comes from Capsicum pubescens, assembly GCA_030864215.1. Classification (NCBI taxonomy): domain Eukaryota; kingdom Viridiplantae; phylum Streptophyta; class Magnoliopsida; order Solanales; family Solanaceae; genus Capsicum; species Capsicum pubescens. The sequence continues at coordinate 99,616,270 of CM061547.1, forward strand.
TAAACAATCACAGGCTGCCAAAGAAATGCCTAAATTATCTCCTAAACTCACACTCTTTATTTCGCTTTACACACACACCAGGCAAGTTCTAGCATCAGTCACAACACAGAATATACTATATCCTCACACACACAAGGCACATGGTCAACTTTATTGGGAGCAGTATAGACTCTTGACCCAACAGATGAATGAATTAAACCACACAATTATCACACAGTGAGTCACATGTAGAGCCTAAATGTCTCAATAGTAATGATTTAGCACAAACTCTTGTTATACTACCATGCCGTCTATCAGAACAATTTCATGAAAAATCTAAAAAATTAAAATTAAACTAACTAATTACGACTAATTAAAACAAATAAGAACTAGAATAAATGCAAATGTAGACAAAGAAGTATAGCATACAAATACCAGCACCCCATACTTAGACGGGACACACTTCCCTCAGTGGAAAATAAATAAGAAGAACCTGATTAGTCGGACTCATCCTCTATGTCTGGGGTCATACCCCCTGTATCAGAATCATCATCAGAGTCATCTTCATCAGAGTTCTCCTCCACGTTGGAGTCTGGCATTCGTCGATCATCATCGGTTGTCATGTCGTCATCAAGAGGTTCCTCAAAATATACACCTACTTCACACATCGCCCTCGCATGCTTATTCATTAAGTAGTCATAATCCAACTGTTGGAGCTCTGCAGCAGTTGGAACACGACCCCCGCTCATCATGGTAAACTTCATCATGCCATATAAATGGCGGGAGAAGCTTTCGTCGTGAGCATGTCTTTCTGCAATGGTTAGGTTGACGCTATGCATGGATTCAGCATCTTTAACCTTTGTGAGGTCAACTTTCTTCGGGTTGTGTGGAAGCTTATAATCTGCAGGTTCCTCTTCGATGTCCTCTTTCCTCAATATCGTAGTCAACAGATTGCCAAAGCTGAAGTGGGACCTCTTATGCAGCCTGGCCTTACGCATTGAAGATCGAATAATCGCCCCCATGTTGATGGGGATGTTTGTCATCAAAGCGTACACCAAGCACACTCTATCACGTGTGATCTTTGTGTACTGTGGCCCTGGAATCAGGCAATAATTGACTATCCGCAACCATATTTGTGCTTCTCTGTTCAAGGAGGCATACGGGAAGGTATTGTGACGACTCCACCGTGCCATTGATATTGTTCCGAATAGTGTGTGTCTGATTGCCCTATATGGAGGTCTGCGATAAGCTCCTTGAGTGGTGATGGATCCACAGATGGAAGACCCAGAAAAGAGTTGAAGAACTCCGCATTCAGTTGCAAGACTTGGCCCCGAATCTTCACTTCACTTCCGGTAGTCTTTACGGACCAATTGGCATAGAATTCTCACGTTAGATCAAGATTGCATTCTCCCATATCTTGGAAAATGAAATCAAGATGTAGCGCCATGATTTTAGCCAAAATGCGGGGTTCTTTCTTTGCTAGGCTCTCCTTTTGTATCAAATCCACATGAATATATTTTTTACTTTATTGTTCTTGTACCACTCCTTTCCTTCCTCCTCTAGGACCCATTTTATCCCGTACATGCGTCGAGGTATTTGCAGCGAGGAGGATTCAGCTTTCTCTTTTCTTCCCCTTTTCTGGCCTTTCTGTGAAGTGGTTGTTTTTTCTTTTCCTTGTCTTGCTTTTGGTGCCATTGTACCTGAGATTAAAATAATAGTCATGTTAGCTTCATGTCGGTAGATACAATAGACAAACAAGAAGTAGAGGTACCACCCCACACTTAATTTATTGTGACAAACTAATTAAGTGAATGATGTCGATTACTCAGACTTCATCGACATACATTTAGGTGATATATTCCAACAATATGTTCAGCATAGTCATACTTTCATGTCATCTTACTATCCTTTCCAACTCTATTTCATGTAATCTTGACTATACTTTCATGTGTGGATTAATGCACCTTTTGAGCAAGACTACTACATAGAGATTGAATCAAGTTATGGCATTAGAAATAATCACAACATCGTATGTTTGTAGTCAACCATGATTTTCATCTCGATGAACAAGTCATTCAAACATGTAAGCTTTCTAGTTACAAGATTATGCAATTTTCTTGACTATGTCAATTCCGCAAAAGTACGACAGTGTATCAAAATCAAATACAAGTTGGAAACAAGTCAAGAGCATCCTTACGTATTCTTTAACTCACTTAGTTGTATCACAACAAATCAACCATATTCAAATCACAACCACTACTTCAAGATTTAACAATTTATTATAGGCGTAGTAGTGTAGTACTTTACTGAATATAAAAGAAGAGCAAAAAAGTACTTACTTGGTTGATGGCCTCGGGAGATGTTCTTGCAAAGTTAAAAGAGCAAAAAGAAAATTTTTGAGAGATTTTGAAGAGGTAGGCGGCGCTTAGGTTGAATTTGCAATGTATTTTTGTTCTAAGACTAAGTTTCTATTTATAGGGCAAGCTTGGGTCGGGTTTTGACCCATTTGGAATCGAATTAAGAGACCAAAAAGTGAGGATAGGCGGCGCCTAATGCTTTGCCTATGCTAGGCATAGGCGGCGCCTTTTGCAAAGCCTAGTTGAGCATAGGCGGCGCCTTTTGCAAAGCCTAGTTGAGCATAGGCGGCGCCTATGCTATGGCATTGTTAGGCATAGGCGGCGCCTATGCCATGTCACTCTAGATTCAGAGACAAAAGTCTTTTGCATAGGCGGCGCCTATGCTATGGCATTGTTAGGCATAGGCGGCGCCTATTCCATGGCATTCTAGATTCAGAGACAAAGGGCTTTTGCATAGGCGGCGCCTATGCTATGGCATAGTTAGGCATAGGCGGCGCCTATGCTATGGCATAGTTAGGCATAGGCGGCGCCTATGCCATGGCACTCTAGATTCAGAGAGCTTAGGCCATAGCATAGGCCTTGCCTTGTTCGTTGCCTAGATTTTCATAGGCAATGCCTAACTCATAGCCTTTTACTTCTTCATTCCCAACTTACCACCTTCAACATGCAATACTTCCAAATCAAAATTTGAAACCAATCTCCTCCTTTACACCTCTTGCACCTATACTTATTCAAAAACAACAAAAACGATTAGAACGATGGGTTGCCTCCCATCTAGCGCCTTAGTTTTGTTCGTGGCTCGACTCTTCTTTTTGGATATTTATTTTTTTATTTAACAAAAACAAACTCTTAGTAAAAAAATAAAGAATGAAAAATGATGGGTTGCCTCCCATCTAGCGCTTGATTTATTGTAGCGGCACGACATAGTTACCTCGAGTACTTAGATTTCGTCGAGATAGATAGTGGCCATGCATTTTATCGAGTCAAGAGGACCGATATATGGTTTTACTCGTTGGCCATTCACCTTAAAGACAACACCATTATTGTCTTCTAGCTCAACTACTCCAGACGAGTAGACTTGGCTAATTTTGTACGGACCAGACCATTTGGACCTTAACTTACCTGGGAATATCTTCAGTCTAGAATTGAAAAGAAGTACCATATCACCCTTTTGAAAGTTTTGTTGAACAATCTGTTGATCATGATACTTTTTCATCCGCTCCTTGTAGAAGTCTAATCTTTCATACGCATATAGACGGAATTCATCCATCTCATTCAACTGCTCCAATCTCATATTCATGGCATCATCCCAATTTAAATTCAGTCGCTTCAACGCCCATAATGCTTTATGCTCGAGCTCAATGGGCAAGTGAAAGGCCTTCCCATAAACTAGTTGGTACGGGGACTTGCCAATTGGAATTTTGAATGCAGTCCTATAAGCCCATAGTGCATCGTCAAGCTTCCGAGACCAATCCTTCCTATTAGCGTTTACAGTCTTAGCAAGGATCTGCTTGATCTCTCGATTAGAAACCTCTACCTGTCCACTAGTTTGTGGGTGATAAGGCGGGCTACCATATGTTGCTTGACCCCATATTTCACCAACACAGATTTGAACAGCTTGTTGCAAAAGTGTGATCCTCCATCGCTTATGATGGCACATGGTACCCCAAAACGAGAGAAGATATTTCTCTTCAAGAATGCTACAACACGCTTCCCTTCATTATCGGCCAGCGCTACTGCTTCGACCCATTTGGATACATAGTCGACAACAACTAGGATATATTTCATCCCAAACGAATTTACGAATGGGCCCATGAAATCAATACCCCGCACATCAAACAGCTCTACTTCAAGAATTTTTGACATGGGCATCTCATGGTGCTTCGAAATCGTGCCTTGTCTCTGACATTGGTAAAATCTTCTCACAAATTCGTAGGCATCTCTAAATATCGAAGGCTAATAATAGCCGCTTTGCAATACCTTCCTTGTTGTTCGACCACCTGCATGGTGTCCCCCAACTTGGGAAGCATGACTTGCTTCCAAGATACTCGGCACTTCCACATGAGATATGCATCACCTGATAACACCATTCGTGCATCGTCGAAACAAATATGGCTCATCCCAGAAGTAGTGTTTTACATCATGCATGAACTTCCTCTTTTGATGAAAAGACAGATGTGCAGGTATCACATTACTTACCGCATAGTTTGCAAAGTCTGCATACCATGGTAATTCTTCCACCATCGTGGCTAGGATCTCTTCATCGGGGAATGCATCATTAATCTCAAGATCGAGCTGCGCTGTGTGCTCATTCTCAAGTCTAGATAGGTGATCAAATACTTGTTTTTCGCAAACTCTTCTATCTTTTACTTCGAAATCAAATTCTTGCAGCAATAACACCCATTGAATTAGCCTCGGCTTTGCATCCTTCTTCGTCATTAGGTATCTCAGGGCTGCATGATCGGTATGAACCACCACGTTAGTCCCCAACAGGTAAGCACACGAAACTTTTCAAAAGCATAAACAACTACTAGAAGCTCTTGTTCCGTGACAGAATAGTTCTTCTGGGCTCCGTTCAAGACCTTGCTCGCGTAGTAGATTGGATGAAATAACTTTTCTCTTCTCTGTCCAAGTACAGCACCCAAAGCTACTCTACTTGCATCACACATAACTTCAAATGGTAGGGACCAATCAGGTGCTACAATGATAGGAGCTTCAATTAGCTTCCCTTTGAGGCATTCGAATGCCTTCAAGCAATCTTCACCGAAGTCGAACTTTGCATCTTTCTCCAAAAGCTTGCATAACGGACTAGCAATCTTGGAAAAGTCTTTAATGAACCTTCGATAAAAACCTGCATACCCGAGGAAACTACAAACTCCCTTTACAGAGATTGGAGGTGGTAGTTTCTCGATGACTTCAATTTTAGCTCGATCCACCTCAATTCCTCTTTCGGAAATTTTATGCCCAAGAACAATACCTTCTTTAACCATAAAGTGGCACTTCTCCCAGTTTAGCACCAAGTTGAATTCAACACATCTCTGTAACGCCATACTTAGATTTGCCAAGCACGATTCAAACGACTCACCCACAACTAAAAAATCATCCATGAATACCTCCAAGGTATCTTCAACCATATCAGAGAAAATGGACATCATACAATGCTGAAAAGTGGTGGGTGCGTTACATAGCCCAAATGGCATACGTTTGAAGGCAAACGTACCATATGGGCATGTAAACGTTGTATTCTCTTGGTCTTCGGGGGCAATACAGATCTGATTATAGCCAGAATAACCATCTAAGAAGCAAAACCATCCTTTCTCTGCCAATTGATCAAGCATTTGGTCCATGAATGGCATTGGGAAGTGATCCTTAAGTGTCCATGAATTCAGCTTCCGGTAGTCCATGCATACTCTCCACCTTGTGACAGGTCTGAGTGGAATTAGCTCATTCCTTTCATTTGCAACTATCGTCATGCCCCCTTTCTTGGGAACACACTGTACCGGACTCACCCATTTACTGTCAGAGATTAGATACACTACCCCTACATCTAACCACTTAATAATTTCTTTCTTCACCACCTCTTGCATAGGTGGATTCAAATATCTTTGATGCTCAATAGTGGGTATGCAATTTTCTTCAAGCTGAATCTTGTGCATACATATCCCAGGCGGAATACCCATAATATCAGCGATGGTCCAACCGATGGCTCTCATGTATTTCCTTAGAATAGTGATAAGAGCTGCAACTTGCTGCTCACCTAAGTCAGCCGCCACAATAACCGGGAGGGTGTTTCCACTTCCCAAGAATGCGTACTTTAGATGACTGGGTAGCTTCTTCAATTCTAACATTGGTGGCTCTTTAATGGATGGTTTAGCTGGTGGTGTAGGCCAATTTTTTGAGATCGAGGTCCAGCTTCTTGGGAGCATAAGGATACGACCCTATTCCTGTTAGAGCACAAATAGTTTCTTCATAATTTTCAGCATCCTCACGCTCTATATTCATAAGCACAGCCGTCAATGGGTCAACAATAAGCTGCTCCTCTACGGATAATTCTTTCTCATCATCAAAATAAACATCATCTACCGAGAACACGTTCAGATCTTTGGGTTGCTTCATTGATTTGCATACATCAAAGCAGACTACTTCGTTATTCATCCGGAATAAAAGCTCATTTGCTCTTAAATCATTAAGCACGCTCCTTGTTGCAAGAAAAGGGCGCCCCAAGATTATGGGAACTTCAGAGTCCACCTCACAGTCCAGAATAAAGAAGTCTGCCGGAAAGATGAATGAAGAAACCTTCACCAATACATCATATAAAATACCAACAAGTCGTTTTACCGACCTATCTGCCATCACGAGCCTCATATTGGTTGGAGTAGGATCACCCAACCCCAACTTTTTGTAAATAGATAGCGGCATCAAATTGATGTTGGCTCCTAAATCGCATAATGCCTTGGCAAAAATTCAAAGATCCGACAGTGCAAGGAATAGTGAAGGCACCGGGGTCAGCCTTCTTCTGAACTAGTGATCTGGTAGCGATTGCGCTGCAATGATGAACAGTATCCGTCAACTCATAACTTGCTGCCCGCTTCTTTGTCAAAAGATCTTTCATAAATTTTGCATACCCAGGCATTTGTTCCAGTGCCTCAACCAAAGGAACATTAATAGTTAGCTGCTTCAACATAGTCATAAACTTATTGAACCTGGTATCGTCAGCTTTCTTCTTCAATCTCTGAGGAAAAGGTGGTGGTGGAAGGGGAATAGTTTTGTCCACCGCTTCCTTTTCATCTTGCTTCAGTTCGGCGATCTTTTCAGGTTATGTACGTTGAGAGGTGACATCACGAACAACCTCATCAGCTGCTTCGACATCTTTTGGTTCTGCAATGATCTCATTATCTTCATATCATCAACCACATGCCTTCCTTTGGATGGATTTTCCAACACTTTACCACTTCGGGTGGTGATAGCCATACATGATCCATCATTCCTTGGATTTTGCACTGTGTCGCTAGGTAGTGTTCTAGCTTTTCTTTGATTTAATGCCACTGAAAGTTGACTCAACTGCTGCTCTAGTTGCTTTATTGCAGTAGAATGCGAGTCAACCAATTGATTTATTGAAGACAAATCGTTCTTCACCTCATTCACTCCCGTATTAGTTACCTCTACTCCTTTCAACAGCTTCGCCATCATATCTTCCATCGACATCTTCCCAGAGCCAGACGCCATAGCCTCACGGTTTCCAGGAGGAACATACAAACCACTCCTATCAGTCTTATTCTTCCAACCACCTTGATCGCGGTCCTTGTATCCAGATTTATCATAATAGTTCCGACCATGGTTTCCTTGGGCATTGCCTCGGAAACCCCCCTGATTATTCAAGTAGTTCGCTTCTTCCTCATAGTCGGATTCATCTCTTCCCTGTGATACAACGGCCTTAACCTTTTCGGTCTTCCCTGATAATACATGCTTGGTCAGAAGATCTATCTGCATGTTTATGTGAGCCATATCTTGGTCACGTTCCTCTTGTCTACGCCTCTGCTCTGCAGTCAAGCCAATAGATACTGTAGAGCTTGCTACCTCAGAATCCCTGATATGCCAAGCTCTACTCTGCTTTGTCATACGATCTAGCATATCACTTGCCTCAAGAAAAGTAAGGTCCATGAATGACCCACCTGCAGCATTATCAACCACTGGATTTGTCACCGAGTTCAAAGCCCTATATAATATTTCCATCAAGTGGATATTCATCATCTGATGGTTTGGGCACTGCATAAGCTTCTTCTTGAACCTCTCCCATGTTTCGTGGAGAGCTTCAGTTGGAAGCTGTCGAAAATTGCTGATCTCATCCCGTAATTGGGCTCTCTTGGATGGCGGAAAGAATCTTTCTAGGAAAGCGTCTTTTAGTTGCCTCCAATTAGTAATAGAATCAGGAGTTAGCTCATTCAACCATAGAGTTGCCTCCCCAGACAGAGACAATGGAAATAAGCGCAGCCGAATTGCATTCTGCCCAACTCCTGGATTGTCAAACGACTTGCATGTTGAAATAAAGTTGATCAGATGCATATTCGGATCATCTCCTGTGAGTCCAGCAAATAACCCCTTGAGCTGCAATAACTGAATCATGGTGCTAGTGATATTGAACTTAGCTCCGGGTGCCAAGGGTGGAGGAATAATAGCCCCTGTGGCACCAGCTCCATCCAGATCGTCATCCTCATCATCAAAAGGAGCCTGCACATCTCGGCGGTCAGGTCTCATTCTAGCTTGACGATCTCTCCTGTGCATAGGTGCTGCCACCTCATCTGCACGCCGTGGATTAAGTAACTCATCATCACCCAGGTCCTCATCATTAGGATTTGTTTCCCGACCTGGGTTATCAATATTCTGTTGATGCACTTGAGCAGCTGCCAGTGCAGCTAGTCTAGCTTGCTCCTGTTGAGCCGCCCTTCTATTAATGTCACGTTGTGCATCCATTCTGCCAATAATCTGTGGTTCAGGATTGATAGGTAATAACGGTTGACCTGAACTTCGCGTGTTTAGCATGCACTCACGCAAACCTGAATAAAACAAAAACAACAACTAAACGTATAATACGAGAATCTTTGACCAAAGGGTCTAGTAACTATCACACACTTAGTTGACGATTGTATTCCCCGGCAACGGCGCCAAAATTTGATAACGCTCAAACTATAGCTCTCGTAAGAGTGTAAGCGGTCGTCATCAAATATAGAACCCAACTGGGTTGGGTGTCGAATCCCACAGGGAATACTTGGTCACTAAGTATGCAACTATTAGTAGACTGTTGGTCGAAAATTCTACAGATAAAGGAGGGATTTTATGCGTGAAGCAAAAGTATCAAAATAGCAAAGTAAAAACGGAATTCTTGATAGGTTTTAATCAATGAGAATTGTAAGTTAGGGTTATGTCCACCTTATGAGTTCTACGTATCTATTGACTATGAGTTATGCGGAATTCAGACATGCATGCGCTTATAGAGATTCGTATTCTATGGTAAATACTAGCGTCTTTCGACCATCAAGGATTATATCGCTTTAACTCTTTCGAGCTTAAAGCGTATACTAATGGTACGAATTCTCCAAGAGGTTAATCCAGTTACGGCACTAACTTTTAAACAGGGGTTGGTATCCCTATTTCCTTGTCATTCTCTCTTTTCCATACATGTAACTTTTCTTTCGAACAAGTTAATGCTATACTGGCGTATTCTATATGTTTGCAACCACAAGAATTCAATTAAGATGAAGAGAGTAATGATATAAGCAGCATACGTATCAAGAATTCACAAACTCATAGCAACAGATAGTATCTCATAAGGCTTCCATAACCCTAACAGAGAAGTTTAGCTACTCATGAGTGAAATGGAAATCACAATAGACATCATCATCGTACCAAAACCTAGAACAAGCTTGACGATTTGGATGATTTTTGGCATCAAAAAGGCTTGACGTTTTTCTTCCTCTATCCGTGCCTCAAGTGAGTCGTGTTTCTCTGTTAGACTTACAGAATATTGTAACGTGAATTAGGAGCGGAATTTTAATGAAAAAGAATTGAATTAATGAATGAATGAATATAATAAAAAGCTTCGAATTAATGAAGAAGTGAATGAGAGAATGAGTCAATACTGAAAAATTCAGCAAAGTAGGGTTTTTATAACATCCTTGTCCTAGTCCTACTGAAATAGGGTTTTTATCCTTGCCCTAGTCCTACTGGGTTACTGCATACTTGTCCTAATCCTACTAAGTTACTGTTGATCCCCCAAGTCTTTAGAAATGCTGTTTTTGCCCGGGACAAGTTCTTCATGCATCACTTTCAGTCCACAAATTTCCAAAAGCTGCCTTCCTTCTTACGTGAAGTTTCCTTTGGCGTCCAACAGTCCATAAAATGCTGAAATCTTCATCATAAATATCTGAAATCTTGCTAATCACGTTGGTTAGCTCACTTACAGGAAAAAGGACTAAAAGTGTAGGAATTATATATTTTGTCCTCAAAACTTAGCTAAAATATGGGTACATTATGGTGCTTTAGGCGTGTAAATACGCCTAACATCAGTAATATCCCAATTATCACTTTTCAGTGAGCCTCCACGATATTACCACATCGCGCCAAGGCTCAATATCAGGATTGTCAAATTCCTGTGTACCAACGTGATTTCACCACGTCACAGTGCCCTTCCAGGTCATAACCAAGGTGGCAACGCGATTTCACCGCGTCACACCACTAAGCAGATTCCTAGTTGTCCAAAATCTAGTGTAGTACTTTGATCATGGCGCGTAGCGCCAAGGCCAAAAATCGGGCTCCAGTTTTAGAATTTACTCAAGGGCATTTTGGTCTTTCCGCCCAGTTTGGCCCTCTATATATAGATTCAAGTAGAGAAGATAAATCCATTCTTCTCCATTTCTCTTCCAAGAAATATATAGAACTAGGGTTTCTCTCTTCAGAATCCAAATTAAATTTTCTCCAAGAAATTCAAGAATTTTTCCATAGATTTCACCAAGTTGTTCAAGAATCAAGATCTCCAAGTCAAATGCATCAAGAAACTTAGCTCAAAAGTTTGAAGAAGAGTTTCCAATCAAGTCTTTTCATCTTAAAGTTATAATTCAAGGTATGTAGGATTTTGAACAAGAGCAATTCTTTCGTTCTTGTGCCCAAAGCTTTGATTTCTATCATGGATTTATATGATTTTGCAAGTGGGTTTATACCCAAATTACTTCATCATGAGACTATGAGAATATAAATTCTTCAAGCTTTGTTATACATGATTATTTTGCTATTCCCAAGTTATTACTTGATATTTAATATTGTGAATTTCATATTTCTACCATGAGTTGATATTTCAAGTACTGTCAAGATATGTGTCAAACTTTAAGCTTCCTTATGAAAAACTGGATTATTGAGTATATTGATTCATGAGATTGAGTTGTTACAATGAGTCTTGATATTTCCTCAAAGTTATTGATGTTGTCATGATTTAATGAATTGATACATTTTGATATTGAGAAAGATTGTTTTGATTTGAGTCAAGTTAGGAATCCACAAATTGATTATGATTTGATAAATGAGAAATAGATTTGATTTGGTCTTCATGATAGACCCTTGTGATGTTTATGGTGGATTTTCCAACGCGTTCTGAGCTTGTGTCTAGGAGTAGTATTTAGCACCGAGCGGGAAATATGGTATTTTCCCCGAAACTACGTGTCACCATAGGATTGATATTGATAATTCTGGGACAGAGGCTGAGTATGAGATTGTGATCACTAAATTTAGGTTGTACTCCCTGGAAAGAGTACAACGCTCCCGCCAATATGGGGTTCTCTCCATAGGAGGGAAAAACATTGGATTCCATGTAGCTTACATGGTTTATGTTGGTTATAAGAACCTCCCATGTCCACAAGAGTTGAGTTTCTTGAATTACCGAGTCACTCTGAGTCTTGAGTTGAAGAGTTGAGTTGTTTATGATGATTTATGAGGTTTTTATCATATGATTTATTTACTATGAGATCATGAAACGTATATTTCAATCTAACTCAAGCCAAGTGAGCCATCATTGTACATATGCATATTTTCATGAAATTGATGATGATATTTACATTGTTGCATACACCCCTACATACTCAGTACATTCCAAAGTGCTAACCCACATATTTTCTAATGGGCTATATTTTCTCATAATGTAGGTTTAGGTACTCAGTCGCAGCCGCGTTAGCGATATTTGAGTGCCTCAACTACGTTCCCTCAGTGGTGAGTCCTTATGGTTCGAGGGTCGTGTCTATATTTTTGGTGATATCGTTCTGTTGTTATGGCTTTTAGTACTGTCTGAATTAGTTGGGGGTTTGTCCCAATGGCTCTTTAGTCTTTATTAGTAGAGGCTTTGTCAGACTAGAGTATCAGTATGTACAGAATGCCAGTATTTTGATTGTACAGGCCAGCATATCTTTGTTTTTGAGTATGTCCATGATATGATATCCTTTCTTATTTTGCCATGACTACCGTCAAAGTGAGTTCAAAAAGGGATGACAGGCTTAGAGGGTTTGCTTGAGGCCACGTGTGGCCTTAAGTACCATGTGACATATCGGGATAGGTTCTTGGGGCATTACAAGCTTGGTATCAGAGCTTAAGGTTTAAAGAGTCTGACAAGCCGCGTTATGTAGAGTCTTGATCATCGGTGTATAGCGCACCACATCTATGAGCAAGAGGCTATGAAATGTTTTAGGAAAAGTCATTTCTTTCTTTCTAAAATTTCTAGTTCCTACAACTATCTCTTTATTTGCGATTAGCTCATGCTCTCTTATAACAGAAAATGCCTCCTTGTCGAGCTCGTAGACATAACGAACAACCTCAACCCATTGATCCCTTGAACGAGCATATGTCTCATACGGAATTCCGGACAGCTTTTTAGGTGCTAGCCCAGGAAGTTACCACCAATGCTTATGCTAACACCCAGGCTATTATTCCTCCTCCGCAAGAGAATAATTCTGTTGAAGCTTGAGTTCGTGACTTTATACGAATGAATCCGCTTGAGTTCTATGGGTCGAAGGTAGGTGAAGACCCACAGATGTACTTGGATGAAGTAAGAAAAATCACCCATATTATGCACATGACTGAGGAGGAGAGTGTTGAATTGGCTGTCTATCGACTGAAAAATATTGTATATGACTGGGTGGAGATGTGGGGGAAGAGTAGGGGAGGATGCCGCTCCTATGACCCAGCAGTTATTCCAGGATATGTTCTTGGATTAATTTTTTCCTCTTAAGATGAGGGAAGTAAAGATAAAGGAATTCATGAATTTTAGACAAGGCTCCATGACTGTTAAAGAGTATTGTCTTAGATTCAATCAGTTATCCAAATATGCTCCTAGTATGATGGATGACTCCAGGACCATCATGAGCATGTTTGTGACTGACGTGTTGAGTTACATTGTGAAAGAGTGTAGATCTTCTATACAGGCCCAACAGATTAAAGCTGATAAGGTGAAAGAGAAGGAGAGAGTAAGAGGGAATAAAAGAGCTAGATCAGAGCTATAGGGATCCGATCAGTCCAGATTCTATGGAGGGAACCGCCCTTAATTCTAGGGACGTCCATTTATGCCCGTGCCTTCCTCAGTTAGTGGTCTCATACCTAGAAACAGAAAGGAACAGGGGAACAGGCCTATCCCATCCAGGTCTCAGGAAAGTGTAGGTAACCGACCTCGTCCTCCTTCATGTGTCAAGTGTGTTATAGATTATTTTAGCGAGTGTTTTGTTGATCAAAGGGGTTGCTTTGGTTGTGGCAAGTTGGGCCACCGACTTAGAGATTATCTGTATGCTAGACAGGGGAGTCGAGATGCTCGTCCCCAGAGTCAGGCTACCAGTTCCCCCACTCTCGTAGTCCACCTAATTTCTCCTCAAGGCATCTCTTCTAGTACTGCTGGCGGTTCATGCCAGAATTGTTTCTATGCTATGCCACCTCACTAAGAGCAGGAGGACTCTCCAGATGTTGCCACTGGTATGCTCCGTGTCTTTCACTTTGATATGTATGTGTTGATGGATCCTAGGTTAAGCTTTTCTTATGTGACTCCATTGGTAGTTGTAAGTTTTGAGATCAGTGTTGAAAAGATTCCTGAGGTGAATCTATTGTTGCTAAACAAGTGTATAAGAAGTGTCCTATCACTGTCCTTCACAAAGTCTTGTTTGAAGACTTGATTGAACTAGACATGGTCGATTTTGACATTATTCTGGGTATGGATTAGCTTCACTCTTGTTATGTGTATATAGAGTGTCGTACCCGTGTAGTCAAGTTTTAGTTTCCCAATGAGCCAGTCTTTGAGTGGTCTGGAAATTTTGTATCCCCTAAGAGTCATTTCATATCTTACCTTAAAGCCAAAAAATTGATATCCAAGGGTTGCATTTATCATTTGGTTCGAGTTAAAGACATAAAGTTTGAGCCTCCGACGATTCAGTCTATCAGTGTTGTTAATGAGTTTCTTGATGTTTTCCTGGAAGATCTCCCAGGGGTACCCCCGATAGAGAGATAGAATTTAGGATAGATCTTCTTTCCAACACATCACCTATTTCTATTTCTCCATATTGTATGGCCCCCGCAAAACTTAAGGAGTTGAAAGAGAAACTCAAAGATCTTCTTGATAAGGGTTTCATAAGGACTAGTGTGTCTCCTTGGGTCGCACCCATTCTATTTGTGCAAAAGAAAGATGGTTCATTGCGTATGCGCATTGACTATCGTCAGCTCAACAAGGTCACAGTCAAAAACAAATATCCTCTACCTAGAATTGATGACCTGTTTTGATCAGCTGCAAGGTGCCAGTTATTTCTCGAAAATAGATTTGAGATCCAGTTATCACCAACATAAGTTTAAAGAGTATGATATTCCAAAGACAATTTTTCGCACCTGTTATGGTCATTTTGAGTTCCTGGTTATGTCTTTCGGGCAAACTAATGCCCCAACAGCTTTTATGGACCTCCTGAATCGGATGTTCAGACAGTACTTGGATATGTTTGTTATTGTATTCATAGATGATATTCTTGTGTATTCCTGAAGTAAGAACGACCATACAGCTCATCTCTGAATTGTCTTGTAAACCCTTAGAGGTCATCAGTTATTTTCCAAGTTTAGAAAGTGTGAATTTTGGCTAAGGTCAGTTTCCTTTTTGGTTTATATTATTTTTTCTGAAGGTATTCAAGTTGATCCTCAAAAGGTAGAAGCTGTGAGGAATTAGCCTAGACCTATTTCCCCATTTGATATTAGGAGTTTCTTGGGTCTAGCTGGCTACTACCATCGTTTTGTTGAAGGCTTCTCTTCTATTGCGTCTTCTTTGACTCTGTTAACCCAAAAGAAAGTTAAATTCCAGTGGTCAGATTCTTGCGAGAAGAGTTTTCAGGAGTTGAAGACTCTACTCACTTCAGCCCCTGTGTTGACCCTTCCTAATAGTGTAGATGATTTTATAGTGTATTATGATGCCTCTAGAGTTGGTTTGGGTTGCGTATTGATGAATAAAGTTAAGGTTAGAGCCTATAGCTCTAGGCAGTTGAAACTGCATGAAAAGAATTACCCAACCCATGATCTCGAATTAGCTACAGTGGTTTTTGCTTTAAAAATTTGGAGACACTACTTGTACGGTGTTCATGTTGATGTCTTTACGGATCATAAGAGTTTACAGTATATTTTTACTCAAAGAGAGTTGAATCTTTGACAGAGGCAATGGTTAGAATTGCTGAAGGACTATGATA
The DNA here is from genome assembly GCA_030864215.1 of Capsicum pubescens. Classification (NCBI taxonomy): domain Eukaryota; kingdom Viridiplantae; phylum Streptophyta; class Magnoliopsida; order Solanales; family Solanaceae; genus Capsicum; species Capsicum pubescens. Next base: position 99,631,841 of record CM061547.1, read on the forward strand.
TAAGCGTATTGTACCACCCGAGCAAGGCTAATGTAGTGGCGGATACCCTTAGCAGGTCGTCCATGGGTAGTATAGTGTTTTTAGAGAAAGGTAAGAAGGAGTTAGTTCGCGAAGTGCATCATTTGGCGAGGTTTGGTGTTAGATTGCTTGATTCAAATGAGGGTAATGTTTGGGTACAGAGTAGTTTCGAATCTTCTCTAGTTTCGGAGGTGAAAGAGAAGCAAGATATGGATTCTCGTTTGGTCAAACTGAAAGGGTCAGTTAAAGGCCAAAAGGTGGAGGTTTTCTCCCAAGGAGGAGATGGTGTATTGAGGCTTCAGAATAGGTTGTGTGTGCCTGACATTGATGATTTAAGACAGAGAATTATGGCTGAAGCACATGGCGCGTGGTATTCTATTCATCCCGACACTACCAAGATGTACTATGATTTGTGAGAAATCTATTGGTGGAATGGTATGAAGAAAAATATAGCGAAGTTTGTAGAGAAGTGTGAAACATGCCAATGGGTGAAGATAGAGCACCAGAGACCCGGTGGTATGATGCAAGAATTTAGCATTCCTACTTGGAATTGGGAAGAGGTGAACATGGATTTTGTGACCGGTTTACCTCTCTCTCATCGTCATCGTGATTTGATTTGGGTCATTGTATATAGGTTGACTAAGTCCATGCATTTCTTACCAGTGCATACATCTTTCACCGCTGAGGACTATGCCAAGTTGTACATCTGAGAGTTAGTCAGGTTGCATGGAGTTTCGTTGTCTATCATCTCCGATAGAGGTACTTAATTTACTTCTTAGTTTTAGAGAGCCTTTCATAAGGGTCTTGGCACCCAAGTTTATCTTAGTTCCTATTTTCATCCGTAGACAGACGGTCAGGCTGAGAGGACCATCCAGACTTTGGAGGATATGTTGAGGGCATGTGTTCTTGATTTCAAAGGAAGTTGGGATGAACATTTTTCTTTGATTGAATTTGCTTATAACAATAATTTTCATGCTAGCATTGGAATGGCTCCATTTGAGGCTTTATATGAAAGGAGATGTAGATCACCCATAGGTTGGTTTGAAGTGGGTGAAGATGTTGTGATTGGACCTGATGCTGTATTTGAAGTTATGGAGAAAGTTAAGCTAATTTGAGAAAGGTTGAAGACAGCCCAGAGTCATCAAAAGTCATATGCAGATGTGAGAAAAAGAGCTCTTGAGTTTGAAGTTGATGATTTAGTGTACCTAAAAATTTCACCTATGAAAGGGGTGAAGAGATTTGGTAAGAAAGGAAATCTTAGTCCCCGATATGTTGGCCCTTACATAGTTTTGAATCGTGTTGGGAAAGCAGCTTATGAGATTGAGTTGCCTATGGAGTTGTCAGTTGTCCACCCTGTCTTTCATGCTTCTATGCTTAAGAAGCACATTGGCGATTCTGTTGTTGTTGTTGATCCATTGGAGAACTTAGACATTCAGGATACCCTTTCTTATGAAGAGATTCCGATTGAAATCATAGATTATCAAGTCCGTAGACTAAGAAACAAGGAAGTTCATTTGGTTAAAGTTTTATGGTGAAATCAATCAGTTGAGGGTGCTACTTGGTAAGCAGAAGCAGATATACGAGTTAAGTACCCCCATCTCTTCTCTACAAGTTCAAATCAAGCTGAAGGTATTATTTATCCTTAATTCAGTATTCTCCTAATCCAATGTATTCGGTTATATAATTGTCTTCTATCTTGATTCGTGCATTCAGTGAAGTATATGAAACTCTAGAGTAAAGTAATCTTGTTGAATAGATTATTTTAGTAGGGCATTTTCAAGTGTTCTCTTTGACCTTGAGTCTAACTAGCAACATTCGAGGATGAATATTTCCAAGGGGGAGATATTGTAATACCCCAACCTTTTCATAAGCCTAAATTCGTCTTTTGAGCAAATGGGAAAGACTTTCAAAGTGAATGATGTTTAAACCGTGTTGTATTTCCCTAATTTCTATCATGTGGAGATTTGAATAAGTTTTCCGTCGATACCAATTTTGTCAAAATTAGAGATCGGAGCAAGAAGTTATGACTATCTGAAGTCCCAGTCATGAAACATCGTTATTTAGACCCTTAGCGCATCGCGGAGATGAGTAATATCCCAATTGTCACTTTCCAGTGAACCTCTGCAATATTACGGCATCGCGCCAAGCCACAATATCAGGATTTTCAAATTTCAGTGCACCAACGCGATTCCACCGCATTGCGGTGCCCTTCTAGGTCATAACCAAGGTGGCAACGCAATATCACCGCGTCGCGCCACTGAGCAGTTTCCCAGTTGTCCAAAATCCAGTAAAGGACCGCGATCATGGTGCGTCATTCCAGTGCCAAAAATCGGGCTCCAATTTTAGAATTTGCTCAAGGGCATTTTGGTTTTTCCGCCCAATTTGGCCCTCTATATATATATTCAACTAGAGAAGAGAAATCCATTCTTCTCCATTTCTCTTCCAAGAAATATCTAGAACTAGGGTTTCTCTCTTCCAAATTCAAATCAAATCTTCTCCAAGAAATTCAAGAATTTTTCCATAGATTGCACCAAGTTGTTTAAGAATCAAGTTCTCCAAGTCAAAGTCATCAAGAAACTTAGCTCAAAAGTGTGAAGAAGAGTTTCCAATCAAATCTTTTTATCTTAAAGTTATAATCCAAGGTATGTGGGGTTTTGAACAAGAGCAATTTTTTCGTTCTTGTGCCCTAAAGCTTTGATTTCTATCATGGATTTATATGATTTTGCAAGTGGGTTTAGATCCAAATTACTTCATCATAAGATTATGAGAATATAAATTGTTCAAGCTTTGTTATACATGATTATTTTACTATTCCCAAGTTATGACTTCATATTTAATATTGTGAATTTCATATTTCTACCATGAGTTGATATTTCAAGTGCTTTCAAGATATGTGTCAAGCTTTAGCTTCCTTATGAGAAATTGGATTATTGAGAATATTGATTCATGAGATTGAGTTGTTATAATGAGTCTTGATATTTCCTATAAGTTAATGATGTTGCCATGATTTAATGAATTGATACATTTTGATATTGAGAAAGATTGATTTAATTTGAGTCGAGTTAGGAATCCACAAATTGATTATGATTTGATAAATGAGAAAGAGATTTGATTTGATCTTCATGATAGACCCTTGTGATGTTTGTGGTGGATTTTCTAATGAGTTCTGAGCTTGTGTCTGGGAGTAGTATTTAGCACCGAGCGGGAAATATGGTATTTCCCCCAAAACTACATGCCACCGAAGGATTGGTATTGATAATTCTGGGCCAGAGGCCGAGTATGAGATTGTGATCACTAAATTGAGGTTGTACTCCCTGGAAAGAGTACGACGCTCCCGCCAATGTAGGCTTCTCTCCTTAGGAGGGTAAAACATTGGACTCCATCTAGCTCACATGGTTTATGTCGGTTATAATAACCTCCCATGTCCATAAGAGTTGAGTTTCTTGAATTACCGAGTCACTCTGAGTCTTGAGTTGAAGAGTTGAGTTGTTTATGATGATTTATGAGGTTTTTATCATATGATTTATTTACTATGAGATCATGAAAAGTAGGGTTGTAATCTAACTCAAGCCAAGTGAGCCATCATTGTACATATGCATATTTTCATGAAATTGATGATGATATTTACATTGTTGCATGCACCCCCACATACTCAGTCATTCCAAAGTGCTGACCCACATATTTTTATATGGGTTACATTTTCTCATAATGTAGGTTCAGGTACTCAGCCGCAGCCACGTTAGCGATATTTGATTGCCTCAACTACATTCCCTCAGTGGTGAGTCCTCATGGTTCGAGAACCATATCTATATTTTTTGTTATATCGTTCTGTTGTTGTGGCTTTCAATACTGTCTGAGTCAGTTGGGGGTTTGTCCCAATGTCTCTTTAGTCTTGATTAGTAGAGGCTTTGTCAGAATAGAGTATCAGTATGTACAGAATGTCAGTATTTTGATTGTACAGGCTAGCATATCTTTGCTTTCGAGTATGTCCATGATATGATATCCTTTCTTATTTTGCCATGACTACCGTCAAAGTGAGTTCAAAAAGGGAGGACAGTCTTAGAGGTTTAGTTTGAGGCCATGTGTGGCCTTTAGTACCGTGTGACATCTCGGGATAGGTTCTTGGGGCATTACAATGTGTTAAGCAGGGAATGGCATTGAAGAGGGGAAATGTAACTTGCTACCCAATTGTGGCGAGTACTGTCATGTGTTCATTCCTTGCTTCCTTGATTCTATTTGTTGGTTGTGGCTTGTACACCTCTTTTTCAATTGGTTAGTTTATATTTTCTACATTTTTGGCATTGTTTTTCTTCAGTACTCAACATCGGTTTGATTCGAATTTGTGAACTTTTGAGGTCTAAAATTAATTTAACTAAGCATTTGGCCATATTTCGTTATGAAAATTGATATTTGGAAACTGGAGTTGTGTTTTGCCATGAAATAGATTAGAGCTTTTTTTTGTATTTTTGTGAGTAATTTGGAGTGGAAAAAGTGAAAATAGCTCTTCGTTGTTTTTGGAATTTCTAAAAATTATCGAAGAAAGCGAAAAACAAAATTATCTGAAATTTTATAACCAAACGTGTTTTCCAGAGTTGAAAAAATGAAAAAATTTCATGGCTAAATGACCAAACTCATTTCATGGAGTGTTTCGATATGAATTTGGTGTGATTAACTAAGAGGGTGTTTTTCCATGAAAAATTTTCACTTTTTTTCCGGAGTTCAACTCCGGTAAACACGTTTGGCCATAAGATTCCGGAAAATTTTATTTTCATGCTTTTCAATTATTTTTAGAAATTCCAAAAACAACAAACAGCTTTTTTCACGTTTTCACTCCAAGTTACTAACAAAAATTCAAAAATAAATTCTAATTATACTGCCCGTCTGATTTCCTGACATCATAGAGTTGAGTAGTACTAGATACTAGTTTATGCTGAGAGTTAGGAAAAATAAAGTTGAAGAAAACTTACTTGTGTATATCAAAAGATTTTCGTGAGCTCTCCATGTGGATTTAGCTGATCATTGATTGTTTAAGAAATAAAGTAGCACAAAGACTATACTGTTAAAATTTAGCTGCTATGCAATCTTGAACAGTTCATATTTAGAGTTTTCAGTTTAGTTTAGATTCATAGGAAAAGCCTGTATAGTGCATTGAGATTGAGGATAAGTCGAACTAGAAATAATGTTTGCATTACAAGTTTAATCCCTATATGAAGAGTGATATTTAAGTGATATTAGATGAAGATTGTGGTATTTAAATATAGACAATTTTAATCTAATAGGAGAATAGCATAATAGATGCAGGCATAAGATGTAGAATTAAAATAGAATAGTACAAATGTAAGCAATACCGGTGTGGTAGGTGCAATGCATCAATTGCGCTTTGCCTCACTTTTTGTGCTCTTCACTGTCGTCAACAAGTTTCTAAAACATACTTTTCCTTACCAATGATTCTCTTTTGAAGAGGCGGCACTAAACTATTGATATTTCACTTTATCGTAATTATGTTTCAATTTCTTTGTTCACATATTTGTCGTTCATGCTTATAATTATTCTTGGACTAAACATAAATATTTATATGTTTTCTCCCTTTGTGCCTTTTTTAATGAAGCCCACACTTTTATTTGCACTTTAAGCACCAACAGACCTTAGAGCTTTTTTGCGTTTCTTGCTCTTGATAACACTGGGTAGGTGAAAGGAAGATAATCATCAAAAGAAAGATGAGTTTTGTAGGAAGATTATGAGAAGCAACACTCATTGGAAGATTATGAGAGCAACAAATTTCATGTAAGTAAATGTTGTGACGAGTCCCTTTATACAAGATAAGTGTTATAGAACTTTGAACGTATGATGGAGGTCCAATCATATAAGATTAGAATGAATTAGGAATTAACACATTTAGTGCAGGCTATGTTGCTCGGACTATCCAAAAATGTTGCCACACCTGTGTTGGATCCTCCAAAAAATACACTACTTTTAGAGGATCCGACACGCATCCAATGACATTTTTGAGTCTAAGAAACATAGGTTAGAGAGTGCAAGTAACATAAGATAAATCTTTCCATTAAGTCTCAATGCCAAACTATTTAGGGCCAGTTATTGAATAAAATAGTATTATATTGGGAAAATATTGAACAAATGTTGGGAAATGCTATCCTTACAAAAGCACCCAAAGGTGTGGCCTAGTGGTCAATGAAGTGGGTTGAGAACCTAAGCGTCGCAGGTTCAAATCCTAGTAGAGTCAAAAAGCACGTCATATCCTTGGTAGACAGAGCTGCCTGATTTCTGTTGCTGGTGGAAGGTGGTAAGTATCCCATAGATTTAGTCGCAGTGCGTGAAAGTTGGCCCGGATACCACAATTTTAAAATAAGAAGTTCTATCTTTATAAAAAGGCTGAAATAACTTTTGGACAAACCCAAAATTGAAAATAATAAAAAGAGAAAAGAAAAATCTACTTTAGGATAGAAGGAATTGTGTGCTTTAGTTTGGTAATAAGCGGACAAACTAGTGAATGTTCCATAAAGGATCACATCACAGTAATGTTGTGAAATCCCTGATGGGATTTCTTTTCAAGTTTCTTTCCCTTTGTACTCTTTATGAATAGAGGTATCTCTTTGGCTCCTGATGGTTTGAACAATATAAAAAGATGTGAAATGAGCATTTAACTATCTCTCCCGCTTACCAAAAAAGTCGAATAATTATAAAAGACCTTTTTTAATGTTCTCAATACAATGGATTATAAGCATACTCGTCTCTTCTTCTACATACCTCCAACCCCAAGAACAACCAAAATAATAAAATTGTCTTAATCTCAAATTTGTTGGGATCTCTTTAAAATGAACTATGTATCCGTTTCACTTTGTTTACATCCCATATCAATAGTCCCACACAAGTCACACCTAGTTTGTGAGATCATAAAGGTCCTTCTCATTTAACAAGCTACCTGGGTGTTGATGTTGTGTGTCTACATAGGCACATCCCCACAATCAATATTTGGTAGATCCCTCAACGTTAGACTATGAACATCACCTTACTGCAATACTACTTTATTGTAGTTAGGAACTGGCTACACCTTGTACAACTAACCTATGTCAGGAAAATGATTTCCAAGATAAACTATTTTCAATATGGATTCTAATTTTGAAGAATAACATTTTCCGCTATGTTAAATTCACTCAAAATACTTTGAATATATTCATTAGGTTCTTTAGTAGAGATTAAGTAACTTGTCGTTTTGGAAAGGTACCAGTGACTAGATTGGGTGTTTGATCAGTATTATTAAAAGCCATTTCTTGACCCAATGTGCTTTGGAGAAATATGCACTTTAAAGTTCAAAGAATGGCGTGCAAAGCTATTCCAACAAGAAGCAGTTGGTTCTTTGAATCTTAACTTTTGAGTGGTTGTTTGGTTCGAGGATCAGTTAAACAGGGACTATAATGAAGAGATTAATAATCTAGGAATAAGTAATATATGGATTATTTCTTGTTGAGTATTTGGTTTATTGCGCTAAAACTGGATATACAATATATTTTTGTTTTATTTTTTAACTACAAGACAATTTACAATATATCCTTGGATGCTTGACTTTTATTGAATTCTTGGAAAAAAAGGGTTGTTTTGTACTTTTTGTGTTTTATCCTTGTATAAGTTATACATGAATAAGTTATTCTCTTAGGCGGAACCAGGATTTGATGTTTATGAGTCCGGATTTCTAGTCTTTTTAAGTTATAATGTTCTAAATTAATATTTATAAATGCGCTCATTTGGTCAATCATCAATGAAGTGGGTTGAGAATGATGAGGTCTCAGATTCAATTTTTAGTAGATGCAAAAACACTTGGTGTATTCTTATCATATATTCAAGTATTGGTTCTAGAATCAAATTACAAATCAAACATATAAAAAATGTATACAGTAACTATTCTATTAGCCCTTGGGGAGTTGGATTAATATTCAGCATTATTGTCTATAGGATGCTGGAATTAGTCATTTTAATCACAATTTGATTATTATAGTATGAAATTCATATATGTTGGGCATTTTTTATTTTTCGTAAATTTTGCACTTCACTTTAAAAAAGTGTATGATTCATTTACCGCTTTTCTCTTAAGACTTGGGGACCTTGTCATATTTTGCGCTTTTATCTTTTAAAAAGCATCACAATGTTTGGACCAAAGCTACTAAAACCCCTAAGCTATACTCTAGCTCCACCTTGGCTATTCTATGTTGTTGTTGGTTATATAAAATAATATCTTTTGTAGGTATATTAAGTTATACCAGGATTAGTTATACATGATTAAAAGTACAAATCAAACATTGGAAAAAACTTAATACCATATTAATTCATCAGTCTTCAGACCAAATGTCCAGATTAGTGTTCGACATTATTGTCTTTCAAACCAAACTACCCCTAAGGGATTGGATTAATATTCGGTATTATTGTATATAGGATGCTGGAATTAATTATTTTAATCATTATTTGATTATTGTAGTACTAAATTCATGTATGTTTGGGAATTCAAGTGGTTTAGTGAGGGCGACCGTGAAAGTCACCGAATGGGTCAGTCTTTTAGTTCTCCCAGATTAGAATATCAAAAGAGGATGTTGCAGATGCCTGGGGCGGACACGACTTCTTCTAAGACTAGAAGACCACTGGAAGACACCCAGGACTATAACATGTTGTGAAAGAAGCACACTGGATGGGCGTGCTTCGACCGTGTCTCTGGGACACAGTTGAATGTAGATATCATGAACACGAGGTGCAGGATACCAGGCCGAGAAACCCGGGAAACCATTCCCCTCATGAATGCTACTCGAAGGAGTTCGGTCTATTTTTTTAGCAAGAATCACATCCTTACCTTATCTTCACCATGATACGAACTCCATCCCTCTCGATGATTGTTGACTCAACATTGATTTCATGCTTGAGTTGGAGGGTTCTTCCTCCATCCATCGAGTCAAGTAATTCGCTATCAGAAATTTCTCCACCGCCTATCTTATGACATGCTTCTTCTTTCTCTGAATCGGCTCCTAGTGTCAGTCAATCAAGATTCTCCATCAAGAGAGGGAAGAGCCTTGACTTTAGGTTAGGCCGGTATCATCATTCATACAATTTCCCCATTCATCGATTGATCATGCGCGTACGCATCCATTCAGCGCATAGCGAATGAAAAAACCATTTATAACTTATCAGCGCACAGCGCTATCTTAGATTGAACGTTGACTTATCGTATTGCCGTTCAATCTCTAAGGTGGATTTTCACTGAGAACGGAATAGTGTTCGTGTCCAAAGGTGAACAAAGCCCTAGTTTCTAGAGTTCATTGCTTTTCCTAGGCCGGAGAAGGGCTTATACTAGTCGCCTTTGTTTGATATGTTCATTCAGTACCAATACAAATGAAAATACACCAAAGTGGAAGGGCCAGTATAGAAGCTAAAAGTAGCTAGCTACCTTTTCTTGTGCGTTTGGAAATAAATAGCATGCAATGAACTTATAACAAAAGCTTATTGGTTCTTACTAGCATTATTTATGTTATCCTTGTAGTTGTGATTGTTGTGATATCTATCACTATTGTAAGATATATAGGTATTTGGAAATTCTCATGAGATTATATTTGTTATCATAGGATCAACTAATAGTTGAACATCTTCATGGGATTGGTTGATATAACATTGGCAGACATTGAATGTCTATGATTTTTGGTACATGGACAAAATCAGCTTGTCCTCAGCAGGTCATGGCTAGTGGGCAGCCATAAGACTCTTAGCATGTATGAATAAGGTTCATTTGAGTGTGATAGTTCCTTCAGTGGATCAAGGATTATGTGTTTAGTTGTTACATTGGTTCTTAAGTAACCCGAGCTTAAGTGTTGATTGGTTATATTGCTTTTGTAAGTTAACCAAGTTTGTGTTCTTAGTTGTTGTATGTAGTTTCTTTATGTAAACCGGAATTCATGATTTTTCCATTATTGTTGTTGGAAGGGATCCTTGAGTGGTTAGTATTTAATTGTACGGTAGGTAAAACTTTATATTGTCTATTTACTTGTGTAATTGAGATGTGATTTATATAATAGGTAGAGCCATAGTTGTTGACTTGAAGTCTTGTTAGTAATCATGGTCTTGACTTGAATTGTTATCCATGCTGACTTGTATTGACTAAACACCATAATGTTGTTGAATAATATTAAGTGTTATGAACTTGAAGTAAGGTATTCATGGTTGTTCTTGCTTTACTAAGTTATGATTACTTATCGATATTTCTTATTTTGGGTTGGCCAATGACCCTACTAGTACACCATTCTTTCTTATGTACTGATACCACACGTGCTCTTATTTTTATTGAGAGGAGAGAATATTACAAATACTATTGTGAGACATCGACTATAGAGTGGATAACATTTGATTTAAAGGGTGAGCTACATATTTCAAGTTTCCATGAGTTCATTCATATTCTGGTCCATTGTTTCAGACTTAGACATTTTTATTTATTTTGGATTGATCCATTTATTGACATTATAGTAGTTTTGATTAGTGACTTTTAAGTTCTAAGGGTTGTTAGTTTTATTATTCTGCATCTCTTGTTGTATTATGGATTTTAGTTCTTATTAATGTAAAATAGCTAGTTTTTCTTATTTTTGGCTAAGTGTTGGGTAGCATGCTTTGTGTTAGATGGATCTCCCACAGGGGAATAGTGTGGGTGTCACTCATGGTGGGTTTGGGTCATGAAAAATTTGATATTAGTGCCCTAGGTTCATTGATCTCGTTGTACCAAAACAAGTCCAGTAGAGTCTTGTAAAATGGTACGAAAACATCTGTACTTTTCTTTGAGAGGCTATAAGACTTTAGAAAACTATTATTTCTTTCTTCTTTTATGATAACTTGGTTATAATTTGTATCTGGTGATACAAATTGGTAGCTCGCCTTCTTTATTATTTTGTCCATAGATGGTGAATACTAGAGCAAACAGAGCCAAAGTCCTAGCCCCTACACTAGTAGCTCTAGATGAAAAACCAAAAGTACGAGGCTAAATATACGAAAGGAGTATGTTAGGTGGAACAGAGAGAGCAGTACCTACCATAGGTGGTACTCCAACAGTAACTGATCACCCTCATCAAAGATCAGTGATATCTCTCCATCGTAGGATCATTATAGAGAGGTTGAGGAGATAACTAAGAATGTTGTGGAGTAGGAAAAAGTGGAATCAGTTAGAGATAAAGCTCTTCCAATAATGAATCCTATGATTATTCAGTAGGTGCTTCATTTTTTGAGTGGATTGGTCGGTACGGGGGCCACTTCTGTTATGTTTGTCTATCTGTTTTAAGGTGTTCAGCTGACTGCTATAGTTTCTCCTAAAATAGGTAAGCCCTTAGGGACTTAGATTTTTCCTTAAACGGTGTAGGTCCTATCATGATTAGGATTAAGTATGACATGTTGACCAAGTTCCTGGAGATGAAACCTCCTACTTTTGTTGACTTTGAGATGGAGGACGCATTTGAGTTCATTATTAATGTTATTTAAGGTTGCATAAAATGGGTATTATTGAGCACCACAGTGTTGATATTGTTACTTTCTAGTTGCAAGGAGATGCCAAGCAATGGTGGAGGGCATGTCAGTCACCAGTTTTGCCTCTATTGACATAGGCTCAATTTTATACCCGATTTAAGAGAAACATGTTCCTTGTACTCTTTGTGATCCTAAGAAGTGTAACAACATGAAAATCCAAGAAAATATTTGAACCATGCTTTAAGATCATGGAAGATCAAACATCGTGTTTGATAGTCTTATAATGATTTAGAAGTATATTATGGTCACAAATAGCTTCTAGCTTATAGATAAGTCAAAACATCCCTTAGTGATTAAATTCTCATGAAGAATATAATTATAGTCAGCTTCAAATGAGCATAAATTTTGGTATACTAAGACTTTTTGAGCCCAATGCCCACCACCAGATACATAATTTAATTAGCTTCCAGCGATATCAATTTAGCCTTAATCTGATATTGTCATGAAAAGTTATGGCAAAAATACTAAAGCACTATCAAAGTTGCCTAGACTACGACTCATAATGTCTCATTACGGGTTGTTAGGAGGGAGTCGTAGTCTGCGAAGTAGAGGCTGAAATTGGGTTTATGACCATGACTCAAGTCACGACTAGGGTCCAAACCCTATGAGTCGTGACCCAAGTCGTTGGGACTTCTTCCGGGACGATGTCTAGACAATTTCTAAGGGGTTTTTAGGTCTTTTTCCACTCTTTTAACCCCCAAAAATATGTTGTTTAAGCTATTTCAAGGCTGAATAAAAAGCAAAAACAATTCCAAATCCCTCATTCTCAACACAACTCACAAAATTCTCCAAGAACATGCGATTTTCTCTTCTCCAAAGCAAGAAATTAGGGTTTTTCATCTCCAAGTCCAAATTTTTAAAACTTCAATTCAAGAATCAAAAATAATAAGGTATGTGGTTATTCAATGAGGATCTCCTTTCATCCTCATGCCCAAAGTATGATTTTTATTTATGAATTTTATGATTTTCATGATCTAGGGCTTTTATCTAATTGTTATTCTATGCTTAAATTCAATTTCTCATGATGTAATTTTCACTCATAAGCATGTTTTAATGATTATTCATGACTTCTTAGGCCCATAATATATAATTCATGCTATTCTCATGTCCATGCATGATTTACATGTTATTATTTCAAATTTAAAGCATATGATTAAGTTATGAATGATATACTCATATTTTTAAGATTTCTCAATCCTTAATCTTAATTCTCTTCCTGTTATGGGATCTAGGTCAAATATGATTTTTTCCTAATTTCTTTAGTTTATTTTGTAAGTAAACCATGAATACATGTTTTCCCATAAGAATAGCATCTACCCATGTTCAAAATCATGAATTTCTTACTATGAAAAGTTGTTGGGTTTTGGGGCCTAAATTGTGAATTTCTTCTTAGTGTTAGTTAATATTATTATGAATAGAGCTAGTGGGTTATGAACACCCGATACCTAGTAAATCATACATATATTAGTTTACATATTCATGATTACCTCAGATTATACATGTATTTTTATTTTCATAATACCATGACTTAAGCACATCAATCATTAGTTCATGATTCAATTAAACTCCTGTGACTTTCAGTTGGGAGTAGAACTTAGCACCGAGCAAATCGAGGGATGAAGGCTCACCTGCCGGTCAAGGGTAAGGCCTTTAGTAGCGGTTCCTAAATTTCATAACTATTTATCTAGCATAGGTTATGAGATGTTATACCTCTAGATTTCAAGCCACAGTAGAACTTACGACATCCATCAAGTTGTTAAGACTCCTCATGAGTCGTATGTTGTAGTCATAACCAAGGCAGTGTGGAATGATCGAAGTTTCTGGTCACTTGATGACTCGACCCTAGGAGTTATCACTTTATGTTACGAGTCATAGAGTGAGGTTCATAAGGTCAGCAGTATTGGTTCTCTAAGTTTCTATCCAAGCTACGAGAGGTTTCTATAAGTCGTAATGAGATGCTACGAGTCGTAAGATATGACTTGTATCTAGACCAGTGCATGCTTTCTTTGTTTTTGCCAAGCTTAAGAGTTGCTAGGTCCACTCGTAACCAGATGGTATGAGTCATGAGATGACTCATGATGACTAACGTTCGAATTTCTTTAAGTATAGTTAAGGGGCTTTTTGGTATTTTCCCCTCTTAAAACTCTCAACCCACGACTTATAACCCAAAAGAAGTGTTATTTTCCTCACCATTTAGTAGAATAACAATACTCTTTCTCCTTCCATCTTCAAGAACACCAAGATTAGGGTTTCCTTTATCAAGTCATATCTCAAGTCTCAAAGTTCAAGTCCTCTTTATAAGTCAAATAGTTCCAGGTATGTGTGGTTTTTGAACAAAGATAATCTTTCATCCTTGTGTCCGAAAACTTAACTTTCAAGTTTAATTTATATGTTTTTAATTAGGGTTCATGCCCATTTTCTCATCTTTTGAAGTATAACATTATCCTGCGTTTGAAAGACTTAAGTGCAGAAGAGTTTTCCCCTTATTCATATTTTAAATTGCAAAATGATTATGGTGATTTGAATTTTATTATTTGGCTTGAATTTTGATGAAATTTTTTTATGTAAGTACTGTGCATGATATTTTGTTATAAATTTTATGAGAGAAAATATAAATTTTAAGGTTTAAGCATGAGCACTGAGTTACAAGAAATCTAAGCTCTAAGCTTCAGTTATATGGATTACAGTATTATTTAAATTTAATTCTATCTTTGATCTAAGATAAGACATGAAATCCACAAGTGTTCCTTCTTATCATGATTTAAGTAAAGAGAAGCAAAACTAGTTTTCATTATATAACCCTTATGGTATTTTAAGGAGGATTTCTTAAGTATGAGCATATATACATATATATATATATATATATATATTGGGAGTAGTATCTAGCATAGAGAGGGGAATGTGGATGAGCGTATCCTAAATTCCTAGAAATTATGAGCCTCTCTACTTCTTCGGAGGTAGCAGTATGGAATGCGTACACCTTACCCTCCCCAGACCCCACTTTATGGGAATACACTGGGTTTGTTGTTGTTGTTGTTGTTATACGAGCAACCATAGGTTTAAGTCCCAATATGGGTTAAGCAAGTGACCACTTAAAGTTAAGGTTCTATTTCGATGGCAAGGATAGGACAGCTCTCCTCTACGTGGGTAATATGTTGGACTCTATGATAGCTCATATGGTTTATGTCTGTTAGAAGAATCTCCCACAAGAAAGACTAAAATCAAAGACTTTAGAAACTAAGTGGAATAACTCACTAATTTTATTCAGTATGCTTTGTTACTCATGTTTTGTAATTATACAGCTTTCTGTTTTACTTAAGTTCAAGGTGAGTCCTCTAAACTTAGCATACATTGGTTTAAAAGTATATATATATATATATACATATTTGATTTCTGTTTTACTAGTCCATTCACTCTCATATACTCAGTATATTCCAACGTACTGACCCACACATATATGTCTATGTGTTATATTATCTTATAATGTGGTTCTGGTGCTCGTTCCCAGCAGCATGATTGATCACGGGCATTACATCCTTCATACCAATAATTGGTGAGTCCTTATATTCCGAGGGCCCAGCTTATCAGATTCTAAGTCATTGATAGAAGTTACCTTAGTTTCTTGGTTTCAGTTTATGTTTGAGTCAGCTAGGGTCTGTCCCAATGTCTCTCTATCTAGAAGTAGAGGCTTGTTAGACTTCATATATTTAAAGTTCAAAGAGTGTGTTTAAGGTTTCCAAACTTACAGATCTTTAATAAGATATTGAATTGTTTTCCTTTAGTTTAATATATATTAGTGCAATGTTCATGTGAGTTCTGAGATGAATAGATGTCATGGGTTAGCTTGGGACTATTCATAGTCCTAAGCACCGTGTGACATCCAGGGCGTACTCTCGGGTTGTTACAAACTTGGTATCAGAACCTAAGGTTTTAAAGAGTCCTAGGAAGTCAAATAAGTTGCATAACATAGAGTCTTGATCTTTATTGTGAAGTGCACCACTTTTATGAGCAAGAGGCAACAAAACGAGTTAGGAATAATCTTTTCTTTCATGATATATTGTGCTTGAATTTTTCAATATTTTCTCTAATTCATGCTTTCACGTGATAGAACATGCCTCCTCGTTGAGCTTACGCCTGCAGAAATGGTGATCAACCACCACTGCACGCATATCGCCTAGTCAAAAATGACTCTCATGCCAAATTTCGGTCTACCTTTAAAGCATTGGCCTAAGATGTGAATGTAAATGTTCAGGGAAACCAACAAGCAGCAGTCCCACTTCAGCAAAATGGTAACTTAGATGCAGCCAGGATTCAGTACTTTATGAAAATGAATCCACCTGAGTTCTACGGGTCAAACATGGATGAGCATCCCCAAATATTTATTGACAAGGTGAGAAAGATTACTCAGATTATGTATGTCAATAAATAGGAAAGTGTGGAACTATCATCTTATCGGTTGAAAGATGTTTCTTATGATTGGGTCGTTATGTGGAAGGATGGTAGGGGTGAGAATACAGCTCATATGAGTTGGTAGGTATTTCAAAATACATTCCCAGAAAGGTTCTTTCCTTGCTAGATGAGGGAGGATAAAAAGTGAAAGAATCTATAAAAGTGAAGGAATATTGCCTTAAGTTTATCCAACTAGCTAAGTATTCTCTAGAGTTGTCATCAATCTCTAGAGCTTGCATGAGTAAATTTGTTACTGGGGTATTGGATTTGGTGGTAAAAAAAGTGTCAGACTACTATGTTGATTGGAGATATAGATGTTGTTCTGTTGATGAGTCATGTGTAATAGATTGAGGTAAAAAGTTAAAAGAAAGAGAGAATAGGAACAAAAGAGCTAGGACTAGATAGTTTGAGTATAGTCAACCACGGTACAGATAGGTATGTCATTCGCAATTCCAGAGTCACTCATCATTGCCTACTCCATCCTCAGTTAGTGCCCCCGCATCCAGAAATAGAAAAGAGCAGTGGGGTAGGACTTCGTATTCAAGGTCTCAGAATAGTGTGGTCGGGAGGCCCAGTTATCCAACTTGTGCAAAGTGTGGTAAGACCCATTCTGGTTAGTGTTTATTGGGCAAAGAGGGTTGTTATGGTTGTAGCAAGTTGGGCCACAGGATCAAGAAGTGTTCGTATGCTAAGAAGAGAATTAGGGATGTTCGTCCCCAGACTCAGGCTATAAATTCAGAAGATCATCTAGGCCACCCAGTCCTCCACGGAGTGCATAATCCAACATTGGTAGCGGTCAGTGCCAAAATCGATTCTATGCTTTGCCATCCCATCAAGAACAAAAGAGTTCACCAGATGTTTTCACTGGTATGCTTTATGTCTTTCACCTTGATGTATATGTATTGTTAGACCTAGGATCAAATATCTCTTATGTAACTCCACTGGCTAATGTAAATTTTGAGGTAAGCCTAAAAAATCTTCCTTAGCCCTTCTTAGTCTCTACCCCAGTGGGTGAGTCAGTTATCGCAAGGTGAGTCTATAAAAAGTGTCCTATTACCATCATTTATAAGGTCACACTACTGGATTTAATAGAGTTAGAGGTGATAGACTTCAAAATCATTTTGGGCATGGATTGGCTCCACTCATATTATGCATCAATAAATTATTACACCCGTATAGTGAAGTTTCAGTTTCCTGGTAAGATAATTTTTGAGTGGAAGGGTAGTTCTATATTTCCTAAAGGTTGCTTCATCTCCTATCTTAAGGCCAGGAATTCAATTTCAAAGGGGTCATATAGTTTGAGTTAAAGATATTAAGTCTAAAGTTTCGTCAGTTCAATCAGTCTGTACAGTTAGTGAGTTTCCGGAGATTTTTCCCGAAGATTTGCCACGGGTACCTTTATACAGAGAAACAGAGTTCAGTATTGATCTTCTTCCTGATACCCAGCCCATCCCTATCCCTCCATATCTTTCATGACCCGAGACTACCCCAAGTCGTAACATGATTCTTGGAACCACAAGTGATCCCAATCTAACCAATGAACTGGCATACTGCTTAAGCAACTGATTATAAATGTGTAAAAACAATGTTTACTGAGCGCAAACATGATTATGAGAAAGTCTGAATAAATGAAATACTGATAAATTTTACATCATGAAAAATTGAAGAAAGAAACTTGAATTACATGTATTGAATCAGACTGATTATCTATGAAGCCTCTACTATACTAACTATAGATAGTTAGGACTTAACTCCAACTACCACTAATCAATACATATGAATAATAATAATAATATAATACATGAACTACAACTGACTAGAGTCCCCAAAATAAGAAAACTCATCACCTATTGGCTGGAAGCTGCAAACTATCTGATTATGATGTGTGGGATACTAATGGTACCACATTATGATACAATGTATCACATAGACATATATGTGGATCATTACTTTGAAATTTATTGAGTAAGTGGGGGTGAATGAAATAAATAAAACTAAATAGATATGTAATCTTCAAACATGCATGCTAAGTATAGGTAGACTCACCAAGAGACTGAAATTAACTAAAAGCTGAAGTATCTTAAAGCATGAGTAACAAACATAATTTGATAAGCTGGTGAATCACTACACTTAGTTATTAAATCTTTACTTTGGTAGAATAAGTAGAACTGAAGTTGGGAAGTGATAAAACATAAATGTTGTGTGTAAATCTCATGTAAAGCTGAACATGTTGTAAAACTGAACTGAGGGTCATGTATAGACACTGAGCATGAAAATATAAACATGTAAAACTAATAATAAAGACCAAGTATAGCATGTATTGACATGATTTGAATAACATGAATAATCTATAAAATTGACTGAATAATTACTGTAATCTATCTACTTGGTCTAATAAACCTGAACTGAGATAAACTGATTATTGACTGAAACTGTGGGAGCTATCATGTAACTGACATAAACCATGTTATCTATCATAGAGTCCAATGTATGACCCATATTGAGGAGGGTTGTTCTATCCTTTCCATCAGAATAAAACCTGAGCTGGAGTGGTCACTAAACTGAGCCCATATTGGGCAAAGGGAAACACTCTGGCGAGGCCCCTAAACCGGTGGCACGTAGTTTCAGTGGAAGTAGGATGCATTGAACCCACACTTTCCACTCGGTTCTAAATCCTACTCCCAACTGAAATACACTAAAATACTAACTGGTGCATGCACTAATAACTGATAACTGATAAACTCAGATCATGGTATTTTCAAAATAATAGTGCATACAGATTCTGAGGTAATTATAGATATGTAAATTGATAGTGCTCAATAAGATCATAACAAACTGAGTTTAACTATAAAATCATGGGTGGACTAACTTATAACTTAAAAAATCTGAAACCTAAGTAAACATATAGTAACGGGTGTTCATAACCTGCCAACACTAAATGATTACTAAAGTAAGCTAACAACTCTTTAAAATAGTAATATGAAGTCATAATACGGAGACCCAAAACATTTGACAATTCAATACATGAGTATAATGCATGAATTTAATCATGGGTATGTATTAAACTTAGGAGAATAACACTTTCTCATCAAAATCACGAAGTTCAAGACAAAATATCAAACTTGTAGTTGGAAACATAAAAGAATACAACTCTTATGCTCTTTAGTTCCTAAAATTACATAATAATGCTATGCTTTCAACACATGAGGATTTGGGAATGAACCCTAACTAAAAATATATAAATTCAACTTGAAAATCTTACTTTAGGGCACAAGGATGAAAGATTAACCTTGTTCAAAATCCCACATACCTTAATTAAATGGATTCTTGAAGAAATCTTGAAATTAGATCTCAAATTTGTTATTTCTTGAGATAAGAAGGTCGGATTATTTTTCTTGGGAAAGGGGAGGAGTTTTACGTGAGTTTTTTTTAGGAAAATGGGCAAATAATGGCCCTTTTGTGTTATAAATTGTGTTTAGACGGCTGGGGTTGAGGGGAAAGGACCCAACTACCCCTTGGAATCTTTTACCCATGTGAATATCTCTCGTGGAGCGACATCTAGTCCATTGGAATATCCCTCACAATGAGACCCCTAGTCCGGTTGAATAGCCCTTGTGGCACGGGGCTATTGCGACTCTTTTGAATCTTACTAAAATGGTCATAACTTTTCACTCAGATATTGGATTAAGGAAATATTGGTATTGTTGGAAATCTAAATCAATTATGTATCATTTGGTGGGTATTTAGATGCAAAATTCTACATATATCAAAAGTTATTTAAGTTCACCCTTTGTTGAATCGAATACCAAAATTTGATCGAATCAAAGGCTCTTAGATCAACTTTGCTCTAAATGATTCCTATGAATATTTTTTCCCTAATAAGAACCCTTCACACTGGTATAATGATCATGACACATGTATTCAAAATGTAAATCATGGTATTAGAGTTTACACATGTAGGAATGATGGTTCGATTTCTAGCTCAAAAATGTGGGGTGTTACAATATCGTATGGCTCTGGCCGAGCTTAAAGAGTTGAAGGAGAAGCTCAAATATCTCTTAGATAAGGGTTTCATTAGACACAGTGTTTCCTTAGACACAGTGTTTCCTTATAAAGCGCTCTAATTTTATTCATGCATAAGAAAGATAGCACTCTCAGAATGTGCATAGACTATAGACAGTTAAACAAGATTACCATCAAGAACAAGTACTCCATTTCTTGAATTGATGATATGTTCGATTAGCTCTAGGATGCCTGGTGGTTTTCTAAGATTGACCTTAGTCTAGGGTATCTCCATTTGAAAGTCATGAAGCGCGATATTTTAAAAGTATCTTTCCAAACAAGGTACGGTCATTTTGAGTTTGTGGTTATGTCGTTTGGACTAACAAATAATCCTACAGCCGTTATGGACTTGATGAACAGGGTCTTCAAGCAGTACTTGAACATTTTAATCATTGTTTTCATAGATGACATATTGGTATATTCTCGGAGTAAGGAGGAGCATGCAGATCATTTGAGGATAGTATTGCCAACCCTAAAGAATCGACAATTATTTATGAAGTTTAGTAAGTGTGACTTTTGGTTGGAGTCTGTTACCTTCTTGGGGCATACCATTTCAAGGGAAAGTATTCATATGGACCTTCAGAAGACTAATGCAGTGAAGCATTGGCCTAGATCTATCACTCTATCCAATATCAAGAGCTTTTTGGGTTTAGTTGGGTACTATAGAAGATTTATTAAAGGGTTTTCCTCCATAGTTGTACCATTGAATAAGCTTACATAAAAGAAGGTGAAGTTTGTATGGTTAGATAAGTGTGAAAAGAGTTTCCAAGAATTAAAGGATATATTGACTTCGACAACCAATGTTAGCTCTGCTAGAGGGGTTAGATGGATTCATAATGTATTATGATGCTTCTAGAGTTGGGTTAGGTTGTGTGTTAATTCAAAATAGGAAAGTAATAGCTTATGCCTCCAGGCAACTTAAGGATTACGAAAAAAACTACCCAACTCATGATTTGGAGTTAGCTATTGTGGTGTTTGCCCTGAAGATTTGGAGAAACTACTTGTATGGTATGCATGTTGATGTTTTAACTGACCAAAAAAGTCTATAGTATGTACTTTCTCAAAGGGAGATAAATCATTATCAGAAAAGGTAGTTGGAGTTATTGAAAGATTATGACATGAATGTTCTTTATCATCCGGGTAAGGCTAACATGGTGGAAGACGTACTGAGTAGGATTTTTATGGGTAGTGTGCCTTGTGTGAAAGAGAAAGAACAAGAGTTGGCCAAAGAAGTGCATAGGTTGGCCCGTTTGGGAGTATGTTTGCTTGACACGGATGATGGGGGATCAATGGTTCAGAATGGTTCGAAATCATCTCTGGTAGTGGAAGTAAAGGAGAAGCAGCATAATGATCCCATACTTAGCCAAATATTAAAAGCAGTCCAATGACATAAGGTCGAGGTTTTCTCCCAAGGGGGTGATAGTGTACTTCGCTATCAAGGTAGGCTTTGTGTTCCCAATGTAGATAGGTTAAGGGAAAGGATACTAGAAAAAGCTCATAGTTCAAAGTGTTTTATTCATCCTGCTTCTAATAAAATGTACCACAATTCATGAGAAATCTAATTGTGGAATGGTATTAACAGGGACATAGCTGAGTTTTTACCCAGGTATCCCAACTTCCAGGAAATTAATGTTCAACATCATAGACCGGGTGGCATGCTTTAGGAGATCAGTGTCCCTGCTTGGAAGTGGGAAGTAGTAAATATGGATTTTATCATAGGATTTCATCATACAAGATGTTAGCATGATTTAATTTAGGTTATAGTTGATCGGATGACCAAATCAGCTCATTTCCTAACTGTTAAGACTTCAGATGGAAAATTATACCAAGATGTACATTCACAAGTTAGTAAGGCTTCATGGGATACCTTTGTCCATTATTTCATACAGAGGCACGTAATTCACTTCACAATTTTGGCAATCATTTCAAAAAGTCCTTGGCACAAAAGTGAAGCTTAGTACTATTTTTCATCCGTAGACCGATGGTCAGGCCGAATGAACAATTCAGACATTGGAAGACATTCTTATAGCGTGTGTGTTAGACTTTAAAGGAAGTTGGGATGATCATCTACCTTTGATTCAGTTTTCTTATAATAATAGTTATTATGCTAGCATTCGATGGCTCCATTTAAGGCGTTGTACGGGCGTAGTTGCAGATCACCCATAGGATGGTTCGTGATTGGTAAAGCAACATTGATTGGGAAAGACTTTATTCTTAGATATATGGTAAAGGTTCAGTTGATTTGTGAAATACTAAAGACATCTCAGAGCTGTCAGAAATCGTATGCAGATGTAAGGAGAAGAGAGCTCAAGTTTGAAGTAAAAGATTGGGTATTTTTTAAGGTGTCGCCTATGAAAGGAATAATGATATTTGGAAAGAAAGAAAAGCTGAGTTCCCAATTCATTGGTCCATATGAGATAGTAAAATGTGTTGGAGAGGTTGTGTATAAATTGGACATTCTACCTAAGTTAGCTGCGATTCACCCAGTTTTCCAAGTTTTGACGCTTAAGAAGTGCATTGGAAATTCGTCTTTAGTAGTTCCCTTGGAATGTTTTGAGGTCAAGGATAGCTTGTCGTATGAAGAGGTTCTTGTTGATATACTTGATTAACAAGTTTGAAGACTAATAAATAAAGATTTAGTGTCAGTAAAAGTTCATTGGAGAAATCAGTTGGTCAAAGAGGCCACTTGGGAAGCTGAAGCAGACATGATGACCAATTATCCTCATTTTTTCTCTTCCAATTCTCTTACTGCCAAAGGTAAACCTTTATTCCAGAAAACTCTTTCTCTAGTAAGTCTATTCTAGTATTATTATGTCATAACTTATGTTCATGGGCCTTGGATTCCTAGTGATAAGTTATAAGTTTGATTGTAAGATTAGTGCGGAGGAGTCGATTATGTTCCAAAATCCCTATCTGAGTTGAGTCACATTCAAGGATGAATGTTTTCAAGAGGGAGATATTGTTATACCCCGAGCTTTCAAGTCTTTGTAGAACTTATACTTATTTGTCAAGTCGTTAAAACACCTTAAGAGTCATATGTTGTAGTCGTAACCAAGAAAGTGTGGAATGATCAAATTTTTCTGGTCACTTGACGGCTCGAACCTAAGAGTCGTCACTTCATGTTCCGAGGTGTAGAGTGAGGTTCATATGGTCAGCAGTGTTGGTTCTCTAATTTTCTATCCAAGATACGAAAGATTGCTACAAGTCGTAATGAGATGTTATATGTCATAAGATATGACTCGTATATAAACCAGTGCATGCTTTCTTCATTTTTTCCTAGCTTACAAGTTGCTAGGTCAACTCGTAACCAGATGGTATGATGATCTTGGGTGTATTTACACGCCTAAGAACCATAACTTACCCATATTTTAGCTAAGTTTGGAGAACAAAGTGCCTAGTTTCTTATGTTTTTACTCTACTTCTATGTGATTGAGCTAACCGATGTGATTAGCATGATTTCAGGTATTAATGATGTAGATGGAGACATAGTGGGACTATGGAATGCGTATGGCATATGACACAAGAGAGAGTAGCAGTCTGGACCAAATGTGGCATCTAGAAACTATGTCCAAGACTAATTTGTCATTTATAATTAGTTTAGGGACTTAGAAGGAAATTATGAGAGAAAAGATTATTAAAAAGACTTGATGGTGAATTTTTTAATCATAATTCATTATTGTGTATTAGTTTTTGAAGAGGAGAAGAGCGGCTTAGCTTGGAAGAGAGAGAGAAATGTTTTTTCTCTTGTTTTCACTATTCACACACCAAGATCATCTTCTAGTTTTTGGTATGATGAATATTTCTATTGTGATTCTCGTTTTATTCATGAGTAGCTAAGTTTATTAGTTAGGATTATGGAAGCCTTGTAACATACAATCTATTACTTTGGGTTTTTGAATTCATCATGTATTGATCTGCTTATATCATACTCTCTTCGTTTATCTTAAATTCTCGTGGTTGCAAATATAGAGGATGTGCCTTAAAACTCAACTTGTTTGATAGAAAGGTTGAGGTTCGGAAAAGATATTAGTGACAAGAAAATAGGATTTCCAACCCGTATTTCATATGTTAATGCCTTAACAGGATTAACTACTTAGAGATTTCGTATTGTTTTTGTAAACACTTTTGATTCGAGAGAACTAAAGTGAATTAGTACTTGATGGTTGAGAAACACTAGGATTATGTTATTAAATACAATATGTTTCTCTGTAGTCATGATACATATATGAATTCGTAAAGCCCATAGTTAGAAAGTATTAAAAACTACAAGGTGGACATAACCCTAGCTTGCTATTTCTCTGAATTTGAATACTACTACACATATCTCATCTTGTTAAACTGAAATCATTAATTAGTGAACTGAATCAAATTCCCCCTTTTTGTTTTACGAAAATGAATGATTAAAAGTCAACTAATCTGCATACAACTTAATTAGCACCATATTCCCAGTGGGATTCGACCCCAACCTAGTTGGGTTCTATATTTGACAGTGATCGCTTACTCTCTCGTAAGACAGGTGTAATTTGGGCGTTTCAAATTTTGGCACCATTGCCGAGGAATACGGTTGTCGATTGAGTTTATGTATGTTAATTGACTTTTAGTCAAGTTTCCTTATTTTATGTTTATTTGTTGTTTTTGTTCATTACAGTCTCATTGTTGTTTATGCCACGAACCAAAAGTTCAGGAGAACTATTATTACCCTTCAATCCTGAACCTCATCTCATTAAAAGAATGGCTAACCAATAGGAAGCTGAAAGATTAGCCATTTTGGCTAATGCTCAATTAAATCAACAGAATATAGATAACCCAGGTCAGGTACCTAATCTAGATGAAGAGGACCTGAGAGATGATGATTTATTTAACCCGACTAATAGAAGGTGTGCAGCAGGGGTAGTTGGACCTATAAATCAAAATCATCCATTCAGAGGAAGACTAGACCGCCAAGCTGCGCAGTTTGATATTGACAACGATGAGGACGATTTAGATGGAACTGGATATACAAGGGCAATCATTCTACCACCACTATCTCCTGGGGTAAAATTCAACATCACCAGTACTATGATCCAGTTACTGAATCTGAAAGGACTCTTTGGTGGATTACCTAGTGATGATCCAAATCTACATTTGGTGAATTTCAACAGTATTTGTAAGTCATTTGATAATCCTGGAGTGGGGCAAAATTTTATTCGCTTAAGATTGTTCCCACTGTCTCTGTCTGGAGAGGCAACTGTGTGGTTGAATGAGCTGACTCCTGATTCTATAATAAACTGGAGGCAATTTAAAGGATCTTTCCTAGAAAGGTTCTTTTCACCCTCCAGAATGTTACAGTTGAGGGATGAGATCAGCAACTTTAGGCAATTGGCTAATGAATCTTTTCATGAGACTTGGGCGAGGATTAAAAAGAAGTCGACTCAATACCCAAACCATAAGATGATTGATGAACACTTGATGGAAATATTCTACAGAGCTTTGAACTCACTTACAAAGACAATAGTGGATAATGTTGTAGGAGAAGCTTTTATGGAGATCACCTTTACTGAGGCTGTGAACATGTTAGAAGGAATGACTAAGACAAGTAGATCTTGGCATACCAGAGATTCTGTGGTAGCAAGCAATATTGGGTCTAGTGTAATATCAATAGAGCAGCGTAGGAGAAAAGAGAAGCATGATCAGGATACGTCTCACATGAAAACCCAGATGGATCTACTCAAAAAAAAAATTCTATCAGGGAAAATAGAAAAGGTAAAAGTTGTGGGGTCCCACAATAAGGAAACTAAATCAAACACCGAGGAAGAGGCTAACTACTTGCATAATCAGGGGGTTTTGGATCGGTGGTCAAGCAAACAAAGGTTGGAACCATCAAGGAGATTGGAAGAATAAAAATGACAGGAGTGGACTCTATGTACCTCCTGGAAGATGTGATAATGTTGCCACCAGTTCAGGCAAAATATCCATGGAGGACATGATGGAGAAACTATTAAAGGGAGTTAAGGCGACCAATTCTGGGGTGACTACTATAAAGAGTGACATATCTTCCATGAGTCAACTAGTAAATTCACACTCAATCACTATTAAACAACTGGAGCAGCAAATGAGCCAATTATCTGCAGCATTCAACCAAAGACAGAATGGGACTCTACCAAGTGATACAGTTCAAAATCTGAGGATTGATGAATTGTGTATGGCTATTACCACAAGGAGCATTAAGATGTTATCTAATCCAGGATTGGGATCATCATCTCATAATGATGTGGTTGAAATGGATTGAGAGATGGTTGATGAAACTTCAGTGGTGCCTGTGGAGTTGGGAGGTTCAAAAAAGAAGAGTGCGGAAGTGAAACAACCACCTAAGCCAAAGCTTGTTAATGAGTTGGAGCAAGGCATAAAAAAAGAGGTAAAAGTTGCTCCAGTTGAAATCCCAAGGCCACCACCCCCATTTCCATAATTATTAAAGAAGAAAGAAGATGAAGGCAAGTTTAACAAATTTATGGCTATGTTGAAGCAATTGACAGTGAATGTGCCTTTAGTTGAAGCACTTGAGCAGATGTCAGGATATGCTAAATTTATGAAAGATCTTGTGACGAAGAAAAGAGTGGTAAGATATGAATTGGTGGATAATCTCCATCATTGTAGTGTTATTTCTACAAGGTCACTAGTGCAGAAGAAGGCAGACCTAGGAGCATTCACCATCCATTATACGATTAGGTCTCTTGATTTTGCTAAGGCCTTATGTGATCTAGGATCTAGCCTCAATCTGATGCCATTACATGTTTATAAGAAGTTGGATTTAGGAGACCCCACACCCACAAACATGATACTTGTAATGGTGGATAGATCGGTGAAAAGGCCAGTTGGGATTCTACATAATGTACTTGTAAAGATGGCTGATTTTATATTTCCTGACGACTTTGTAATTCTTGATTGCGAAGTGGACTTTGAAGTACCCATAATTTTAGGCAGGTCGTTCTTAGAAACCGGGAGAGTATTAGTTGACTTGGAGTTTAATGAGCTAAAATTTAGGCTCAACGGGAAAGAGGTTAATTTTCAAGTATGTAAATCCTTGAAACAACAAAAAGAGATGAGTGTCTTTTTAATTATTAATGTATTCTACGAAGATGCGCAAGATGTACCAGTTAAGGATAAACCTATTGTGGAGACCATAACTGGTTTGGTTGAACTGGCAAGCAAGGATGTAAGTGACTTCAAAGTGGTTGGACTTGGAATAAAGCATTTTCTTGATCCAACAAATAAGGTACAAATGGTATCATCGATGTATCTTGACGAAGTCAGAGTAGTCAAGATAATTGAGTCATGTCGCGATGTTAAATCAGGTGTTGCATGGGAGGCAACCCATGATTTTATTTTCATTTTATCATGTTAAATAAAAATACAAAAATAAGAGTCGAGCCACGACCTAAACTACGAAGCTTGGTGCGAGGCAACCCTTCCTTCTAATTATTTTTAGTTGTTTTTTATTAAGTGTAGGTACATAAAGTACTAATAAGGTGATTGGTACCAAATTTGATTTGGAATTGAGCCATATCAATGGTGGTAAGTTAGGAGTAACAGTGACATTATAGGTAAGTTCGAGTGGTCAAATGTTAAGGCTCGAGTCATGACTCGTGTTAGAGTTGTGACGCAAATTATGTTAATCCTTCCCCCAAAGTTTTGTGGTGCAACTTTATTTTATGATTTTCAAGGAGGTCTGTGGTGGTAGCATAGGGATCGGGCCAATAGGCCCGATCCCGTAGCCCACCACTGACCTCGATGGGGGTGCAAGGGCGAAGCTTCACCCCCACGGTATGGAACTTTCTCAATGCCTCATATAGATAATGGGGTTCATGGAGTCTAATTTTAAATGTCTACAAGGTGTGAGGCGCCTAAGTTACATATGTCATGGTAGAGCATCGCCTAAAACATAGCTAAGCCTACTATCTAGGGTTGCTTTACCTTATGTGACGCATACCTCAAGCTAGGCGATCACCTGTGCAGTGTATACATATCTTTAGGCGATCAGGTTTGTGGTACCTACCCTATCGCCAATACATATTGTCTCACGTATGTGATAAAAAATACGGTGCCTAACTTATCTTATGCGACAGGTTGTGCGACGCACACTTAAGGTTGTGCGATTACTTATCCGCCACCTAGACCAACGCACATGCTCACTATTTTGGTTGAGCAATAGGTTGTGCGACGCACACTAAATGATGTGCGATAACATATGCGCCACACACCCTTCAAATTTCAAAATGAATCTGACTTTAACTTGGGTCAACCCGACCCAGATCTCATCCTTTAAATAGAATCCACACCCTAAACGCCCAGAGTCATCCTTATTTCACCCCTAAGATGTACAATATTGCTCTCTCACCATTCTATTTACCCTTCAAGAGTACTCTTCGCTTAACAAATCTCAAGAATTTCCCCTTCCTTCCTTAATCTTCCATCTTCAAGGTAAGTTTTACTTTCTTAATCCTTAGGTGTTGTTATGCTATAGTTGTTAATTGGTTTCTTGAGGATTATGAATTAAGTTCTTGTCATGTCTATCTCAAATAAAGATTTTGAACATCTTGGGAAGATAAGCACCATTGTTGTAGTACTTGAGCTTGTACATGTAAGTGAATTGTTCACAACCAACATGGTAATTGTGTAACCATTAGTTTTCATCTTATTGTGTTGAACATAATGTTGAGAAAATAGTGTGAAATTTATGGTGTTCTGTATATCTTTATATGGTTGAAGTTGTAGGGCATGATTTTGTTCAAAAAGTACTTCATTGAAATAGAATTGAGGGAATTGAAGTGAGTGAATTGTATTGCGACTAATGTTGGTGCACCATATCAAAGTGTATGTTGGCGAAGTCTGAGTACCCAACAATAACACTTAAGTTGTTTATACTAACAAATTAAGTATAGGGTGGTGACCTCACCACCTTCATCTTAATTGTAGTTAGTTCCATTATGTGTGGATGACATGGGTGATGTGATGAATACAGGAAAAATGGCTCCAATGATGATCTCCATGCAGGTGGCATGACTCCTAATGTGTATGGAGAGTACTACTAGCCAAGTTCTTTAGCTTGTTATTTGC
Organism: Capsicum pubescens; assembly: GCA_030864215.1. Lineage (NCBI taxonomy): Eukaryota > Viridiplantae > Streptophyta > Magnoliopsida > Solanales > Solanaceae > Capsicum > Capsicum pubescens. Next base: position 99,661,019 of record CM061547.1, read on the forward strand.
ACTGGGGACAGTGCCTAGATTAAGTGTGGGGTGGTTGGTTACTTTGCTTCTTGTTTTGTAAGAAATTAGTACTTTTTACTTAGTATACTTCTATGATAGGATTAGTTATTTTTTTTATTTTATTTCTTGTTAGATATTTGTTTGATTTAGTCATAGTTAGGTGCTTTTCTCGATGATGGATGGATGACGACCGTCTTAATAGAGAATTAGTCATTTAATTGCATGTAACTGTTCTTGTGGATCACATGACATTATAACACAAGTATGTGATAGATCATTATATTTGAAACACCTAGGCTCTAGTTGTGACTCTTTGTTGTGATTGTTGGTTTTATTTGAATTCATGTAATTGGTGGGTCGAGAATCTATAATGCTCCTAATTGAGTTGACCATGTGTCATGAGTGTGTAAGACTATTGTATATTCCTTATTGCAACTGATGTTAGAGCTTGCCTGGTGTGTGTGCAAAGCGAAATAAAGATTGTGAGTTTAGGAGATAATTTAGGCATTTCTTTGACAGCCATTGTTCATACCTTCTTTTGACCTACCTTTGTACATTAGCTTAGCTAGCACCATTGAGCCTTTAGCTTGTTCTTTTGTTAGCCTCATATGTAGCCTAACCTGTTCTTTAATAGACCGTAATTTGATCCAAAAGCTCCTAAGCGCTTTAATGTAAAATCAATTTGAGTTAGGAGTTTAACAAATAAGAGAAAAAAGGTGAAATTGATGCCCTAAAGTCTAGTTATTGGCGTGTGCAGTTGATGTGGTTGGGAGTAGCAAAAATTGTTGAAAAAACAAAGTTCTAACTTTTATCCCGGACATGTTACAATGAACCTGTTTTGGCCCTGGTCCTTCTTGTATATTATGCACCTCAACTATGGTAAATCGTTTAAGTTGAGGGTGTCTATAATAGGGGTGCGTAATGTGAAATGGGTGCGGAAAAAAAATATTTAAAAGAGTTGCATACTCCCACCATAGTGTTATTAATTGGGTTTAATGAGATGGAGTGAAAACAAAAGATATGGGTGGATGAAAGTGGTGTAAATTGGGTGTTAGAAATTGGTCTTAGTTACATAATGTAGTGTATTAAAGCGCTTAGGGAAGATAGTCACTATTTCTGTCCAAAATAGTCCTACCCATCCCTTAGCCTGCATTACAACCCGTAAAAGACCTATTTGATCCTAATCTTAGATTTCTGATATTAGTGGAGCATTACACTAAGGGAAAGAATATGGTCATCAGTTGTAATTTGAGAATTCTTTGTGAGAGTGAGCGCAACTTAATTCTTGTACCCATTTTGTTAGAAATTGCATGATTGTGAGTGATTATGGGTAACTTTCTTGTTGTGAGGGCACATGGTTGATGAAGGTTTGGTAATTTATATGATTTCTTCGCTTAAATGGTATGCATGAATTTCCCAACTTAATGAGTCTACTCTTGAGTGTAGGTTGTCTCTAGTAATGATTCATGAATCTACTTCTTGTTCATAATTATTGTGTGAGCCTATTTGAGCATGTTGTTTTTCATTCGTGGGTGTTAAGACTTGTGTAGTATGCATAAATGGATAAGTTGTTTGAGGACGAACAAAGTTTTAAGTGTGGGGTGGTGATCTTAGGTGTATTTATATGCCTAAGCACCATAACTTACCCATATTTTACCTAAGTTTGAAGAATAAAGTGCCTAGTTTCTTATGTTTTTACTCTACTTCTATGTGATTGAGCTAACCGATGTGATTAGCGTGATTTCAGGTATTAAGGACATAGATGGAGACATAATGGGACTATGGAATGCGGATGGCATATGACACAAGGGAGAGTAGCAGTCTGGACCAAATGTGGCGCCTAGAAACTATATCCAAGACTAATTTGTCATTTATAATTAGTTCAGGGACTTAGAAGGAAATTATGAGAGAAAAGATTATTAAAAAGACTTGATGCTGAATTTTTTAATCATAATTCATTATTTTGTATTAGTTTTTGAAGAGGAGAAGGGCGGCTTAGCTTGGAAGAGAGAGAAAAATGTTTTTCTCTTGTTTTCACTATTCACACACCAAGATCATCTTCTAGTTTTTGGTATGATGAATATTTCTATTGTGATTCCTATTTTATTCATGAGTAGCTAAGTTTATTAGTTAGGATTATGAAAGTCGTGTAACATACAATCTATTACTTTGGGTTTTCTAATTCATCATGTATTGATCTGCTTATATCATACTCTCTTCGTTTATCTTGAATTCTCATGGTTGCAAACATAGAGGATGTGCCTTAAAACTCAACTTGTTTGATAGAAAGGTTAAAGTTTGAAAAAGAGAATAGTGACAAAAAAATAGGATTTCCAACCCCTATTTCATATGTTAATGCCTTAACAGGATTAACTACTTAGAGATTTTGTACTGTTTTTGTAAACACTTTTGATTCGAGAGAACTAAAGTGAATTAGTCCTTGATGGTTGAGAAACACTAGGCTTATGTTATTAAATAAAATATGTTTCTCTGTAAGCATGATACATGTATGAATTCGTAAATACCACAGTTAAAAAGTATTAAAAACTACAAGGTGGACATAACCCTAGCTTGCTATTTCTCTGAATTCGAATACTACTACACATATCTCATCTTGTTAAACTGAAACCATTAATTTGTGAACAAAATCAAATTCCCCCTTTTTTGTTTTACGGAAATGAATGATTAAAAGTCAACTAATCTGCATACAACTTAATTAGCACCATATTCCCTATGGGATTCGACCCCAACCTAGTTGGGTTCTATATTTGACAGCGGCCGCTTACTTTCTCATATGAGAGGTGTAATTTGGCGTATCATATGAGTCGTGAGATGAATCGTGACGGCTGACGATCGGATTTCTTTAAGTACAATTAAGGGGCTTTTTGGTCTTCTCCCCTCTTAAAACGCCTAACCCACAACTTATAACCCAAAAGAAGCGTTATTTTCCTCTCTCTTTAGTTGAATAACAATACTCCTTCTCCTTCCATCTTAAATAAAAAAAAGATTAGGGATTCTCTTGTCAAGTCATTTCTCAAGTCTCAAAGTTCAAGTCTTGTTCACACGTCAAACAATTCCAAGTATGTGGAGTTATTGAACAAGGATAATATTTCATACTTGCGCCGAAAACTTAACTTTCTAGTTGAATTTACATGTTTTTAGTTAGGTTTCATGCCCAATTTCTCATCTTTTGAAGTATAACATTATCCTATGTTTGAAAGACTCAAGTGCACAAGAATTTTCCTTTTATTAATATTTTAAATTGCAAGATAATTATGGTGATTTGGATTTCATTATTTGTCTTGAGCATGATATTTTGTTATAAGTTTTACGAGAGAAAATATAAATTTTAAGGCTTAAGCATGAGCACTGAGTTAGAAGAAATCTAAACTGTAAACTTCAGTTATATGTATTAATGTATGATTAAAGTTTAATTTGATCTTTGATCTAAGATAAGACATGAAATCCACAAGAATTCCTTCTGATCGTGATTTAAGTAAAGAGAAGCATAACTGGTTTTCATCATATAAACCCTTATGCTACTTTAAGGTGGATTTCTTAAGTATGAGCGCATATATATATAAACGTTTATATATATATATATATATATATATATATTTAGAGTAGTATTTAGCAGCGAGAATGGAATGTGGATGAACATATCCTAAATTCTTGGAAACTACGACCCACCGTAGGTTTAAGTCCCAATATGTGTTAAGAAAGTGATTACTTAAGTTAAGGTTCTGATGGCATGGGTATGACAGCTCTCCCCAATGTGGGGATGATGTTGGACTCCATGATAGCTCACATGGTTTATGTCAGTTCGAAGAATCTCCCATAAGAAAGACTAAAAGCAAAGATTTTAGAAACTAAGTGGAACGACAGACTAAGTTTATTCAGTATACTTTATTACTCATGTTCTGTAATCATACAGATTTCAATTTTACTCAAGTCTAAGGTGAGTCCTCTACACTTAGCATGCATTGGTTTGAAAGTTTATATATATATATACATATTTGATTTCTATTTTATTGGTACATTCACCCCCATATACTCAGTATATTCCAAAGTACTGACCCACACATATATGTCTATGTGCCACATTTTATTATAATAAAGATTCTCATGCTCGTTCCCAGTAGCATGATTGATCATTGGAATTACTTCCTGCATCCTGACAATTGGTGAGTCCTCATAGTCTGAGGGCCTAGCTTATCAGATTCTAAGTCTTTGATAGAAGTAATCTTAGTTGCTTGATTTTAGTTTAGGTTTGAGTCAGTTGGAGTCTGACCCAGTGGCTCTCTAGCAAGCCGTAGAGGCTTTTCAGACTGTATATATTTAAAGTTTAGATTGTGTGTTTAAGGTTTCCAAACTTAAAGATCTTTATTAAGATATTGAGTTAGTTTTCTTCAGTTTCGTACATATTAGTGCACCTTTTATGTGAGTTCTGAGCTGAATAAATATCATGGGTTAGTTTGGGACAATTAGTACACCTAATCCTCGTGTGACGTCCAGGAGTTACTCCCAGGTCATTACATGAGAGGTCTTCCTACCAGTATAGGGTTGATACTCTCTTTGGGATCTCCTTCTAGTAAAGGGTGACACCCTTGTCCTTCGGGACATCATTTTAGTGGATCCACACAACATGCGTTGGTACCTTTGGCAAGGTAATAACACCCCTCCAAATGGAGTTACAAGTTGGGCCCCAATTAGCTCAGATTAGACCATGTCGATTAAAAGTTAGCTTCCACAGTTTCTAGTTCAGTATTCAGATTATGTTCAGTTCAGGTTTTCTTGTCCAAGTGTTCAGTATATAGTTATTCAGTTATTCAAATTATTTCAGTACATGTTTGTACTTGGTCTTACATTCAATTTTCATGTTCAACTTATGTTTCAGTTTAGATATGTATGACCTTATACTTTGTTATTCAGTTATTCAGTTTTATACAACATATTTTTATACTTATTCGTTGCATCAGTTCACGTCCCCATGATTTCAAACCTAATATTTATATGTGACCCTCAGTACAATTTTATAGCATATTCAGCTTTAACTTGAGATTTAATATAGTATTCATGTTTCTATAGCTTCCCGGTTTACAAAAATATTTTACCTCAAAATTTAGAACTTTCACTGTGCCTTACAGCTTTTACGTATAAACGTGATTTGAATGTATATTATAGAAAATAGATTATGTTCTTGGTTTTATAAAAGTTTTTACGTATTTTCATGACTAGTGAATATCTCACATACTTAGTACATTCCACAAGTACTGGACCACCTATGTGTCTGTTGCTACATTATTTCATTATGTAGGTGCCAGATGTAGCCCGCACATCAGGGTTAGACAGTTTGTAGCTTCCACCCAGCAGGTGATGAGTTCTCATATTTTGAGGACTCATGTTAGTTGCAGTTCTTGTATTTTATTTTCTTATTCTTATGTATTGATTAGGGATAATTAAAGGTCATGTCCCGACTACCTATAGTTGGTATTAGTAGAGGCTTCATTGACTGTCAGTCAGAGTAAGTATATGTAGTTTAAGATGCTCTTTTTTTCATATTACATTATTGTAAACTTTGAACAGTAATGAATTGAAACAAAATTATCTCATGATTGTGCTTCCATTCTGATAGTTTATCTTTTATAATTATTTCAAATTGGTTGCTCATGCATTATGTCAGTACCATAGGTTATCTTGGGATCATTTGTGGTTCTAAGCATCATTTTATGACTAGGGTATATTCTTGGTGTAATACCCCAAACTTTCTTTAAGTCAAATCTAGTCTCCAAAAGAGTTAGTGATGACTTCCTAAATGATTAATGATTAAACCAGATAGAACTTCCCTAATTTTGACTTTTTATCATGTGGGAAATTGAATTAGCTTTCCAATGATACCAATTTTGTCCAAATCCGATATCGGAGTAAAAAGTTATGGACATTTTACAGAGGATTGTTGGAACTGCTCAGAAGCGACGGTCAGGCTGACGGACCATCGAGCTAGCGACGGACCGTTGCCCAAACCGTCGCAGGTGAGGCAGTAAGTCAATCTTCTGACTAAGGTTTGACTGACAGGTTGATGGACCATCGAGCTTGCGATGGACCATCGATCTTGCGACGGACCGTCGCCCAAGCCATCGATACTAAGGTAGTAAGTCCCTATTCTAGTCCAAGTGCGACTCCAGGCCAACGGACTGTCGAACCAGCGACGGATCGTCACATGAGCCATCAAAGATCCCGTTCAGCAATTTTTAAGCCATTTTTAAATGGGTATTTGGTTCTTTTTCCACCCGTTTTAACCCCTAATTATACCAGACCATAGCTCATAACTTCATTATTCATTTATAACACCAAATTAGGGTTTCTCTCAAAGATCAAACCCCAAGAACAAAAAATCCTAGGTGCTTAATTCCAAGTCAAGAACTCAAGATTTCCTCCACCAATATTCAAGAAATCATCCACCCAGGTATGTCAAGTGTTCATTCATGGATTCCTTTCATCCATAAAGCCCAAGAATCCAATTTTAAATTATAAATTGTGATGTTTATGTTGTGGATTGATTATGATCATGTTGATGTTGTATATGATACCCAAGTTGGAATCATTAGATGTGTTTTCATTAATTTATGCTAGCATGTGGATTGAAATCTACTAAATTATATTGATTTATGCAACCATGATGAGTTAATTTAATGTCCATGCCTAAGCTTATAGTTATGCATGCAAGGTGTTTGATAAAATGCCTAAGAGAATAGGAAATATACCTTATGACTCAATTGTGACCAAAATAATGAACCTATGTTTTACCCTTATGTTCAAAATGACTTCCATGTTATTGTTATGCATTGAAATTGTTTGATGGATTATTCATGAGATTAGCCTATGAAATTATGACATACTTATATTCTTTCCTATTCATGTACCAAACCATGATAATCAAGTGCCTCATGAAATTCCCCAATGATTGTATTATCGATTGTTGATTATGGTCGTGAGTCCAGGAAGTATCATGTCTTGTCAGTTTCATGCTATCGAGTCTGGGGGTACTTGTACCCAATAATTTAGTTGTGTACCTAGAGCCAGTGTCAGTTTCATGATAACCTCAGTCAAACCATGATCAGTAGAATTCAGTCAGTTACATGACTCAGGAAAACTCAGTAAATTCAGTATCAGTCCAGTAATCTCAGTTATCTCAGTAATCTCAGTCAGTTATCAGATCTTAATAATATTATGTCAGTCAGTGAAACTAGTGAACTCAGTACAATTCAGTTCAGTTAATCATGTTCAGTGTCTATGATGTGAGTAGGATTCAGCACCTAGTAAGCCCAAGGATGGGAACTCACCTTTATTAGAGGGTGTGATTCTTAGAAACAATCCTTGTGCTCCAGAACTACGTAGCCAGCGCAAGTTAAGACATCAAACCTACTAGTTGAGGGTAGATGAGGTGGATTAACCTATTATATGAGGGTCCCACCATTCTCCTTAGAGTACCTGTTAGATGAGGGATCACTCACAGTTTGTCGTTACCAGTGGTGCGGTATTGAGACCCTTCCAATTGGGTTTACAGATTGGACCCCAACTTAGATATAATAGCTTATTAGGGGTATGTCGGTTAAAATACTACTTCTCACAGTTACAGTCTCAGACTCAGTATCAGTAATAGAACTTAGATAGTTCTATAGAATTTAGGACTGTCAGATACAGTCACTCAGCTTAGTACAGAACTCAGCTAGTTCCATCAGAACTAGACTGTCAGACACAGTCGCTCAGCATCAGTTATATCAATTATCAGAAATCCATGTTATCAGTATTCAGACTCAGTAATCAGTGTTGTCACAATCTCGTTTTACAATTATGTATTCATGTATGTATTCCCACGTTCATGTTACTCAGTCAGTCAGTATTGTTCATGCATATGAACCCTTGAATTTAGCCTATCTCACTTGCATACCATTACATTCAATCATACTGATGCATACTTTTCTTTTGTGCAATGGTGTTTTATACCATAGGTTCAGAAGCACGAGCTCCAAAGCATCAGTAGCATTCCAGTTTTAGCAGTCAGACTAGTAGTGAGTCCTCATCATTCGAGGATGTTATTATTTAATTATTTTATTCTTTCAGTACTTAGTTTGTTTCAGTAGTTGGAGTTAGTTGGGTACATATCTCATCAACTTCTTATTTAATTAGTTTTAGAGGCTTTCAGACTATAGCATATTCGAACAGTTTATTTCAGTTCATGTTTTGGTATTGATATACTATACTCTCAGATAGTATGTTTTATCTGTTTTAAACCTTATGGCATGTTTTAGTCTATTATTTCTGTATTTTATATGATGTCATACAGTACACAGGTGCAGATATCAGTCATGGGTTAGCTTGTGGTCCTTCGGGGTCATGAGCACCATGTAGCATTCTGGGTACCAAATTCGGGGCGTTACACTTGGGTCCTGACAAACTTGGTATCAGAGCACAACGTTCAAGTGTCCTAGGGTGTATATGAATCCATATCTAGTAGAGTCTTGTGGAATGATACAAAAATATCTATACTTTTCTTTGAGAGGCTACAGGGCATTTAAAAAATATTTCCTTTCTTTCATATCTCAAATCGTGCAGTAGAGATGTTATTTAAGAAACTTATACATATTCTTACATTTCTCCATTCATGCTAACTCTATGACTGAGGCCTCACTAACTTCGAACCAACCAATTAGAGATCTACATCTCCTACCATAGAGAGCTTTAAATAAAGCCATCTGAATATTGGAATGATAGCTGTTGTTGTATGCAAACTCAATCAAAGGCAAGTGGTTATCCCAACTTACCTTGAAATCAATTGCACACGCCCTTAGAATATCTTCTAAAGTCTGAATAGTTCTTTCTACTTTACCATCTGCCTGAGGATAGAAGGTTATACTGAGATGAACTTGGGTACCGAGACCCTTTTGGAATCCTTTCCAGAAATGAGAGATGAATTGGGTACCTCTGTCTGAGATAATGGACAACAGAATACCGTGCAATCTGACTAACTCATTGATATAAAGTTTGGCGTAATCCTCGACTGAATAAGAGGTATGAATTGGAAGGAAATGAGCTGATTTGGTCATTCTGAATAACCCAGACTAAATCATGTTGATGACGAGTTTGAGGCAAACCCATCACGAAGTCCATGTTCACAACTTCCCACTTCTTAGTAGGAATAATGAACTCCTACATGGACCCACTTGGCTTCTGATGCTCTATCTTAACTTGCTAACATGTAGAGTACTTAGCCATAAACTCTGCAATGTCTCACTTCATCCCACTCCACCAATAAATTTTCCGCAAGTCGCGGAACATCTTTGTAGCCCTTAGATGAATAAAGTAGCGCGCACCATGCACTTCTTCAAGAATTCACTGCCTTAAGTCATCTATACCGAGAACACAGAGACGACCCTGACAATGCAAAACACTATCTCCCCCTTAGGAGAAAAATTCTACTTTCTGATCCTGAACTGACTCTTTCAACTTGATAAGGCTGGGATCTCTATCTTGCTTTTCTTTCACCTCGGAGACTAGAGATGATTCTAATCTACTCTGAACACATACACCACCCTCTGAAGAATTGACTAAGCAAACGCCTAGTCTGGAAAGCTGATGGACTTCTTGAGATAACTTCTTCTTACTATCCTCCACATAAGAAACACTACCCATGGATAGCCAACTAAGAGCGTCGACCACTATGTTGGCCTTGCCCGGATGATAGAGGACACTCATGTCGTAGTCTTTCAAGAGCTCTAACTATCTTCTCTGATGAAGATTGAGATCTTTTTAAGAAAAGACATACTGAAGACTCTTGTGATCTGTGAAGACATCTACATGAACTCCGTAGAGATAATGTCTCCAAATCTTCAATGCAAAGACTACGGCTGCTAACTCAAGATCATGAGTAGGATAATTCCCATCATGGGGTTTAAGATGTCTAGAGGCGTAGGTTGTGACCTTACCATGTTGCATGAGGACACAACCCAAACCTACTCTGAATGCATCACAATACACCACGAACCCATCTGAACCATCTGGAAGAGCTAAGACTGGGGCTGAGGTATGTCGAGTCTTCAACTCCTGAAAACTCTTCTCGCAAAGGTCCGACCACTGAAACTTGAATTTTTTCTGAGTCAATCTGGACATAGGGGATGCAATAGATGAAAATACTTCAAAAAAACCATCTATAATAGCCATCCAAACCCAAGAAACTCCTGATATCTGATGGAGAGACAGGTCTTGGCCAGTTTTTTACTGCTTTGGTCTTTTAAGGATCAACTCTAATGCCATCACCGGAAACGATATGACCAAGAAATGCTACTGACCATAGCCAAAATTCACACTTACTGAATTTGGCGAATAGCTGATGATCTCTGAGAGTCTGAAGTACTATTCTGAGATGGTCTGCATGATCACGCTCAGTACAAAAATAGACCAGAATATCATCTATGAAGACTATGACGAACATGTCCAAGTACTGCTTGAACACGTGGTTCATCAAGTCCATGAAAGCTTTTGGGGAATTGGTAAGACCAAATGACATGACTAAGAATTCAAAGTGACCATACCAAGTACGAAAAGCTATTTTTGGAATGTCACTTTCTCTAAATCTGAGCTGATGATAGCCGGATCTGAGGTCTATCTTAGAGAAATAGTTGGCACCCTGAAGTTGGTCAAATAAGTCATCGATTCTGGGAAGAGGATACTTGTTCTTAAATGTGACCTTATTGAGTTGACGGTAATGAACGCATATTCTGATATAACCGTTTTTCTTACGCACGAATAAGACTGGTGCGCCCCACAGGGGAAATGCTGGGTTTGATGAATCCCTTATCTAAGAGATCCTTCAACTATTCTTTCAATTCTCTGAGTTCTGCCAGTCCTATTCTATATGGCGGAATAGAGATAGGTTGAGTATCTGGAAGAAGGTCAATGTCAAAGTCTATTTCCCTTTTCGGAGGAATTTCTGGAAGATCTTCAGGAAAGATATCTGAATATTCATTCACTACTGGGACTAATTCAAGGCTAGGAGTTTCAGAACTAGTGTCCTTAACTTGAACAAAATGATAGGCACATCCTTTAGATATCATTTTCCTTGCCCGAAGGTAGGAAACAAGTTGACCCCTGAAAGCGGATACACTACCCTTTCACTCAAGGACAGGTTCATTTGAAAATTGAAACTGGGCTATTTTGTTTTTGCAGTCGACTATGGCATAGAAGGAATGAAGCCAATCCATGATGAGAATGATATCAAAATCAATCATCTCTAATTCGACTAAGTCTGCTGAAGTGACTTTCTGAAATATCATAATCGGGCAGTTCTTGTATACTCATTGGGTTATGATGGTTTTTCCCACTGGGGTAGAGACTGAGAAGGGCTCTACTAGGATTTTGGGACTGATTCTGAAATCGCCTTCTATATAGGGAGTAACAAAAGACAAAGAAGGTCTTGGATCTAGCAAAGCGTAAACATGCACATAAAAGACCTGTAACGTACCAGTAACTACATCAGGAGAATTTTCCTGAAATTTTCAGGTACGAAGAGCATATAGTCTATTTATGTGTTTTCCACTAGTAATATTGGTGGTGGCACCCTGCTAATTCGGGCGATCGGACTGAGCTGAGGAGCGGAAATGACTTTGATAACCTGACTGAGGGCAGTCTCTGACTCTGTGGCCTGGCTTTCCATAACCGAAATAAATATCACATCCAGCTCTGTAAGTACCCTTGTGGTTCTTACCACAAGTCTGACAAAGTGTATTAGTTCAGGCATTGCTAACACTGCCCTGAGACTTAGAGCCTAGCACTCTATCTCTGAACTTAGGAGTTGGAGCACTATCTAAAGAAGGATCTGGAACTGATGAGTTAGGATGAAACTGAGAATGGTTTTCTCCTTCTGATTTAGTCTAACTAAAATTTAAGCTACCTGTCCTAGCTTTCTTATTCTACTTTTCCCTCTGCTTAATCTTTTTCTCCTCTATCTGTTGAGCATGGGTCATAAGTCTGGCTAAAGTCATGTCACTATTTAGCTTGGCGGTTCTATACTCATTAACCATGCTATCATTTACCCCTGAAGCGAACTTACTCATCTTGGCTCTGCCGTCTGCAACCACATGAGAGTAAACTTTAGAGAATACTCTTTCACCGTCATATCTCCCTTCCTGAGGTTGATGAATTCTAGCACCTTAGCCTCTCTAAGCTCTTGGGGAAAGAATTTGTCTAAGAATGCAGTGACAAACTCCTCCCACTCTATAGGGCCTGCATCATCTAACCTTTCTTATTTCCACTATTTGAACCAAGTATGAGCCACATCCTACAACTGATATGCAGCTAGCTCAGCACTCTCAACAATAGTCACCCCCATGATGTATGTCACCTTCTGCACCTGATCTAGGAATTCCTAAGGGTCCTCATCTATTTTAGACCCGTGGAAGGACGGAGGATTCATTTAGGTGAAGTCTCGAATCCTAGCTGCAGCTGAGTTGGCCACTGGGTTGGCCGGAATAGCAGCTGGTCTCTCATTATGGGCAGCTACTGACTGAGCAAGAGTGGTAAATACGGTCCTGAACTCCGCATGAGAAACCTGATCGCCCAAAGGTTCTTCAGGCTGAGGGGCTGACTGATTTCTTCTTATAGGAGGAATATTCTAAAATAAAGAGAACAAATGGATTAGACTAAGAGATTGACTTGTGATTATGCTCACTGGAACGACATGAATACTGAAAGAAGGGAAACTGTTCCTAAACATCTCATAGCCTCTTGCACATAAATGTGGCACACAACATACCCATGCACAAGACTCTACTAGATGCGGCTTTCAGACTTCCTAGGACTCTATTAAACCTTAGGATCTGATACCAAGTTTGTAACGCCCCGATTTGCTGAACTAAACTGCTACACGATGCAGATGACCCCGAAGGACCACAAGCTAACCCATGACTGATATTTGTACTTATACACTAAATAAAATACTGAATAATATGGAAACATGCACTGAAAGTCCATAAGGTTCAATACTAAATATAACATGGATAAGATAACATTTATGGGGTAATACAATGTCCAAAACAAAACTGTAAACACTGAAGTCTGAAACATAATAGTTTGTATCTAGCCTGAAAATCTCTACTGCCTGAATAATATGAATAAGGAGTTGATGGGACATGTCCCCAACTAACTACAACTAATAACTAATTAATGAAATAGTGGAGAAATAATCATGTCCTCGAAGGATGAGGACTCACTTCTAGTCTGACTGTTGAGACTGGAATCTACTATTGATCTGGAACTCATGTCTCAGAACCTATGGTGTAACATAAAAAGAAAGCACAATAGTGTAAATGCGTCAGTACAATGGAATATACTGAGTATACATGTGAGGTAGGCTAATGCAAGGGTTAACATGTATGAATAATGCTAGCTGACTGTCTAACATAAATGCGAGAATGCATGTATAAATACATAACTATAACTGACACTGTGATATCGTGACTACTGAATCTGAATAATGATGACATGACATACTAAAAACTGATATATCTGATAGAATAAATAGCTATATCTAAATGTAACTTATAATATGGGTGACTGTATCTGACAGTCATGAATCTGATAAAACTATCTGAGTTCCTTATTGTATCTGAGTCGACTGTATCTGGTAATCTTGAATCTACATAACTATTTGAGTTCTTTTACTGAGACCGGTACTTAAACTGTGGGAGGTAGTATTTAACCGACATACCCCTGATATGCTATTATGGATGAGATGGGGTTCAATCTGTAACCCCAATTAGAAGGGTGTCAATACCACACCACTGGTAAGGACAAGCTATGGGAGACCCTCATCTGATAGTGTCCCCTATACGATAATGGTGGGGGCCTTATATGACAGTGTTTATCCACCTCATCAACCCTCATTAACAGTGTTGATATCTCAACCTATGCTAGCTACATAGTTCTGGAACGCAAGGATGACTTCTAAGGATCACACCCTTATCTGATAGTGTGTGTTCCCATCCTTGGGTTCACTCGATGCTAATTTCTACTCACATCTGAATGGACATTGAACATGATTTACTGAACTGAACATGGACTGAGTTACTGAATTCCGTTGACTGACAGAATATTACTGATATCTGACAACTGACTGAGTTCATGAGATCATGGAGATTTCCTGAGTCATAAAACTGTCTGAAGTCTATGGATCATGGCTTGACTGAGAGTATCGTGAAAACATGACATGACTCAAGGTACACAGCTAATGTTTTGGGTACAAGTACCCCCAGGACTCGATGGAAGGAAACTGACAAAGCATGACTTACTTGAATACATAATAATCATCATAATACATTTACTGAAGCATTTCATCAAACATGTGATAGACATAAGCTTGTAAGTACATGGATATTTCATGATATCATGCTAATTAAACACTTTCCCTTCATCTAGACATTCAACCAAACACATAGTAGGCATAGAATGTGTAAACAACATCATACAATAATTAACTGTCATGATTAAATTCTAATTTAATCATTCAAGGATTTAGTCCTAGGGTTTCATGAATCTATACCGATACAAATCAATCCATATGGAATTTAACATTCATTTATGGAATACAATTCAATTACTCATTAACAACATGAAAAAAAGTAGCCCAATTATGAAATTCATAAGAAAATCCATAACTTGAATTTAGAAAAGGGATTCTTGGGCTTCCTAGATGAAAGGAGTCCATGAATGAACACTATACATACCTTAGTTCATGATTTGGTGAAGATTGATGGTGAAACCTTCTTGAAATTGGATCTTCTATGAAAACCCTAGATTGTTCTTGAGAGAAACTTGAGAGAAGAGAGTGTATTTTGGGTGAAAAGTGGCTGAATCACGTGTTAAAGGACTTAAATAAGAGTGGAAAATTGACCCTTTTAACCCTGGACGCATCTTGTAATTTCAGTAAAAATTTCCCGAAATGAACCCCTGGCGCGATGCGGCGCTATCGCGTCGTGTCCCTGAAATTTGACAATTGAGAAAATGAGGGATGGCGCAATGCGGATCCATCGCATTGCTCCTTCCTTCGTGACCTGGAACTTTGGCACGACGCAGGAGAAATTGCGCTGAGACACTGGCAAAACAACAATTCTGAATGTGTGTGCTGGCGCGATGCGCCATAATCGTGGACACCTACAGGAAATTGCCAAATCCCATTTCCTCTTATGGCGCAGCACGCCACTGACTAATATGGCGCGGCGCTATTTTATGATGGAAACTTGAAATAGTCATAACTTCTTATCCGGTTATGGAATTTAAGCGAATCATATATTGATGGAAAGCTTATTGAATTTTCCACATGACAAAAAGTGAAAAACTTAAAAATTCTTCATGGAATAATTTTCATTCACTTTAGAAGCTAATACTAGGCATTCTTGGGATGAAATTGGCTAGAAATCTTTAGGGTATTACAAATATTATCCTATGTTTGAAAGACTCAAGTGCACAAGATTTTTCCCTTTATTAATATTTTAAATTGCAACATGATTATGGTGATTTGAATTTCATTATTTGGCTTGAATTTTTATGAAAGTTTTCTATGTAAGTACTGAGCATGATATTTTGTTATAAGTTTTACGAGAGAAAATATAAATTATAAGGCTTAAGCATGAGCACTGAGTTAGAAGAAATCTAAACTGTAAACTTCAGTTATATGTATTAAAGTATGATTAAAGTTTAATTTGATCTTTGATCTAATATAAGACATGAAATCCACAAGTATTCATTCTGATCGTGATTTAAGTAAAGAGAAGCATAACTGGTTTTCATCATATAAACCCTTATGCTACTTTAAGGTGGATTTCTTAAGTATGAGCGCATATATATAAACCCTTATATATATATATATATATATATATATTGGGAGTAGTATTTAGCAGCGAGAATGGAATGTGGATGAGCATATCCTAAATTCTTGGAAACTACGAGCCACCGTAAGTTTAAGTCCCAATATGTGTTAAGCAAGTGATTACTTAAGTTGAGGTTCTATTCTGATGGCATGGGTATGATAGCTCACCCCAATATGGGTATGATGTTGGACTCCATGATAGCTCACATGGTTTATGTCAGTTAGAAGAATATCCCACAAGAAAGACTAAAAACAAATATTTTAGAAACTAAGTGGAATGACACACTAAGTTTATTTAGTATGCTTTATTACTCATGTTCTGTAATCATACAGCTTTTAATTTTACTCAAGTCTAAGGTGAGTCCTCTACACTTAGCATGCATAAGTTTTATTGGTACATTCACTCTCATATACTCAGTATATTCCAAAGTACTGAACCACACATATATGTCTATGTGCTACATTTTCTTATAATGTAGATTCTCGTGCTCATTCCCAGTAGCAAGATTGATCATTGGAATTACTTCCTGCATCCTGATAATTGGTGAGTCCTCATAGTCTGAGGGCCTAGCTTATCAGATTCTAAGTCATTGATAGAAGTTATCTTAGTTGCTAGATTTTAGTTTATGTTCGAGTCAGATGGGGTCTGACCCAGTGGCTCTCTTGCAAGCAATAGAGGATTTTCAGACTGCATATAGTTTAGATAATGTGTTTAAGGTTTCCAAACTTAAAGATATTTATTAAGATATTGAGTTAGTTTTCTTCAGTTTCGTACATATTAGTGCACCTTTCATATCAGCTCTGATCTGAATAAATATCATGGGTTAGTTTGGGACTATTAGTATACATAAGCCCCGTGTGACATCCAGGAGGTACTCCCAGGTCATTACATGAGAGGTCTTCCTACCAGTATAGGGTTGATACTCTCTTTGGGATATCATTCTAGTAGAGGGTGACACCCTTGTCCTTCGAGACATCAGTTTAGTGGATTCACACAACCAGCGTTGGTACCCTTGGTAAGGTGATAACACCCCTCCAAATGAAGTTACAAGTTGGGCCCCAATTAGCTCAGATTAGGCCATGTCGATTAAAAGTTAGCTTTCACAGTTTCTAGCTCAGTATTCAAATTATGTTCAGTTCACGTTTGCTTGTCCAAGTGTTCAGTATATCAGTTATTCAATTATTCAAATTATTTTAGTACATATTTGTACTTGGTCTTGCATTTGATTTTTATGTTCAACTTATGTTTCAGTTTAGATATGGATGACCTTATATTCTGTTATTCAGTTTTATACAACATATGTTTATACTTATTCATTGCATCAGTTCACGTCCCCATAATTTCAAACCTAATATTCATACATGACCCTCAGTAAAATTTTATAGCATATTCAGCTTTAACTTGAGATTAAATATAGTATTCATGTTTCTATAGCTTCCCGATTTACAAAAATATTTTACCTTAAAATTTAGAACTTTCACTGTGCCTTACAGCTTTTATGTATAAATGTGATTTGAATGCATATTATAGAAAATGGCTTATGTTCTTGGTTTTATAGAAGGTTTTACGTATTTTTATGACCAGTGCATATCTCACATACTTAGTACATTCCACAAGTACTGACCATCTATGTGTCTGTTGCTACATTATTTCATGATGTAGGTGCCAAATGTAGCCCGCACATCAGGGTCAGACAGTTTGTAGCTTCCATCCAGCAGGTGATGAGTTCTCATATTTTGAGGACTCATGTTAGTTGCAGTTCTTGTATTTTATTTTCTTATTCTTATGTATTGATTAGGGATAATTAAAGGTCATGCCCCGACTACCTATAGTCGGTATTAGTAGAGGCTTCATAGACGGTCAGTCAGAGTTAGTATATGTAGTTTAAGGTGCTCTCTTTTCATATTACATTGTTGTAAACTTTGAACAGTAATGAATTGAAACAAATTATCTCATGATTATGCTTCCATTCTGATAGTTTATCTTTTATATTTATTTTAAATTGGTTGCTTATGCATTATGTCAGTACCATGGGTTAGCTTGGGATCATTTGTGGTTCTAAGCATCGTTTTATGACTAGGGGATAGTCTTGGTGTAATACCCCAAACTTTCTTTAAGTCAAATCTAGTCTACAAAAGAGTTAATGATGACTTCCTAAATGATTAATAATTAAACCAAATAGAATTTCCTCAATTTTGACTTTTTATCATGTGGGAAATTGAATTAGCTTTCCAACGATACCAATTTTGTCCAAATCCAGTATCAGAGTTAAAAGTTATGCATATTTTACAGAGGACTGTTGGAACTGCTCAGAAGCGACGGTCAGGCCGACAGACCGTCGAGCTAACGACGGACCGTTGTCCAAACCATCGTAGGCGAGGCAGTAAGTCAATCTTCTGGCTAAGTTTTGACTAACAGGTTGACGGACCATCAAGCTTGCGACGGACCATCGCCCAAGCTATCAATACTAAGGCAGTAAGTCCCTATTCTGGTCCAAGTGTGACGGCCAGGCCAACGGACCATCGAGCCAGCGATGGACCGTCTCACGAGCCATCGCAGATCCCGTTCAGCAATTTTTAAGCCATTTTTAAAAGGGTATTTGGGTTTTTTCCACCAGTTTTAACCCTTAATTATACCAGACCATAGCTCATAACTTTATTATTAATTCATAACACCAAATTAGGGTTTCTCTCAAAGATCAAACCCCAAGAACAAGAAACCCTAGGTGCTTAATCCCAAGTTAAGGACTTAAGCTTTCCTCCACCAATATTCAAGAAATCATCCACCTAGGTATGTCAAGTGTTCATTCATGGATTCCTTTCGTCCATAAAGCCCAAGAATCTAATTTTAAATTATAAATTGTGATGTTTATATTGTCGATTGATTATGATCATGTTGATGTTGTGTATGATACCCAAGTTGGAATCATTAAATGTGTTTTCATTAATTTATGCTAGCATGTTGTTTGAAATCTACTAAATTGTGTTGATTTATGCAACCATGATGAGTTAATTTAATGTCCATGCCTAAGCTTATAGTTATGCATGCAAGGTGTTTGATAAAATGCCTAAGAGAATAGGAAATATGTCTTATGACTCAATTGTGACCAAAATAATGAACCTATGCTTTACCCTTATGTTCAAAATGACTTCCATGTTATTGTTATGCATTGAAATTGTTTGATGGATTATTCATGAGATTAGCCTATGAAATTATGACATGTTTATATGCTTTCCTATTCATGTACCAAACCATGTTAATCAAGTGCCTCATGAAATTCCCCAATGATTGTATTATGGAATGTTGATTATAGTCGTGAGTCCAGGAAGTGTCATGTCTTGTCAGATTCATGATATCGAGTCCTGGGGGTACTTGTGCCTGATAATTTAGTTGTGTGCCTAGAGTCAGTGTCAGTTTTATGATAACCTCAGTCAAGCCATGATCAGTAGAATTCAGTTAGTTACATGACTCAGGAAAACTACGTAAATGCAGTATCAGTCCAGTAATCTCAGTAATCCCAGTCAGTTATCAGATCTCAGTATTATTCCATCAATCAGCGGAACTCAATGAACTCAATCCATTTCAGTGTCTATTCAGATGGGAGTAGGATTCAGCATCGAATAAGCCCAAGGATGGAAACTCACCTGTTATTAGAGGGTGTGATTATTAGAAGAAATCCTTGCGCTCCAGAACTACGTAGCCAGCGTAGGTTGATACATCAAAACTACTAGTTGAAGGTAGATGAGGTGGCTTAACCTATTATATGAGGGTCCCACCATTCTCCTTAGAGTACCTGTTAGATGAGGGATCACTCATAGTTTGTCCTTACCAGTGATGCGGTATTGATACCTTTTCAATTGGGGTTACAGATTGGACCCCAACTTAGCTATAATAGCTTATTAGGGGCATGTCAGTTAAAGGACTACTTCCCAAAATTACAGTTTCAAACGTAGTCTTAGTAATAGAACTCAAATAGTTCTACAGAATTTAGGATTGTCAGATACAGTCACTCAGCTTAGTATGGAACTCAGCTAGTTCCATCAGAAGCTAGACTGTCAGACACAGTCGCTCAGCATCAGTTATATCAGTTATTAGAAATCCATGTTATCTGTATTCAGACTCAGTAATTAGTGTTGTCACAATCTCATTTTACAGTTATGTATTCATGTATGTATTCCCACGTTCATGTTACTTAGTCAGTCAGTATTGTTCATACATATGAACCCTTGTATTTAGCCTACCTCACTTGCATACCAGTACATTCAATTATACTGGCGTATACTTTTCTTTTGCGCTATGGTGTTTTATACCATAGGTTCAGAAGCACTAGCTCCAGAGCATCTGTAGCATTCCAGTTTCAGCAATCAAACTAGTAGTAAGTCCTCATTATTCAAGGATGTTATTATTTGATTATTTTATAATTTTAGTACTTAGTTTATTTCAGTAGTTGGAGTTAGTTAGGGACATATCCCATCAACTTCTTATTCAGTCAGTTTTAGAGGCTTTTAAACTATAGCATGTTCAGACAGTTTATTTCAGTTCATGTTTTGGTATTGATATACTGTACTTTCAGATAGTATATTTTATCTATTTTAAACCTTATGGCATATTTCAGTCTATTATTTCTGCATTTTACATAATGTCATACAGTACACAGGTACAGATATTAGTCATGGGTTAGCTTGTGGTCCTTCGGGGTCATAAACACTGTGTAGCATTCCGGGTACCAGATTCGAGGCGTTACACTTGGGTCCTGACAAACTTGGTATCATAGCACAAGGTTCAAATGTCCTAGGGTGTTTATGAATCCATCTCTAGTAGAGTCTTTTGGAATGGTACAAAAATGTCTATACTTTTCTTCGAGAGGCTACAGGGCATTTAAAAAATACTTCCCTTCTTTCATCTCTCACATCATGCAGTAGAGATGTTCTCTAAGAAACTTATAAAGATTCTTACATTTCTCTATTCATGCTAACTCTGCCTTATTTTTTAGGTAACAGAAACACACAAGCTTAAATTCCTACTGGCGGAGTTTTCTCAGTTAGTCCCCACAGACAGTTATGAGATTGCACGCGAGCTTGAAAGGATCTCATTAGTTCCTGTAAGTTCCAATCACTGAAAAATGTTCACTCATGTTTATGATCATGCACTAAGCCAAAGTCAGATATGCCTTTATATCCCTTCTTAGAATCCTATGACAGCTTTAACTAGAGTTAGGAGTATAAGTCTAGAAGTATAGCAGCAGTAAAGTATGGATAGCGTTTGCTTGAATTTAGTAGATTTTGTATTCATAGAGTCGTAAAGGTGTTGTGTAGATTGTTTAATAGCACTTTGGTAGAGATTTAAAAATTAAGGGGACTTAGAGTATTTTAATACTTTAGTCAGGATAGAGATTAGGCAGTGACCACAAAGATAGAAAAACTTGTTAAGGTTGAGTACATTCATAAAATTTTGAGTGGGTTAGTGTTTCATGATTCTTATGATGTTTCATTATTTTATCCCGTAGTAGTAATTTAATACAGTTCATTAAAAGTTTGGGGATATTCATATTAAGTGTAAGAATCTAAGTTTGAATTATTAATGATCGAGCTAATTGAAAGAAGAGTATGAAATTCTAGAAGAAAAAAGTGTGAACTTAGGGTATGGTGATACTCTAGAAGATTCTAAGGTAGCAAGTGTTTAAGTTATTATATGATGACCATTATGGCTATATAAAATTAAGAGTTGCATCTCAGAAGAAAGTGTTGGCAGCGAGTTTTACACTTTAAGATATAGTCTTTTAGGAGGATTTTAGTATTTATGTTTACTGATTATATCTCAAGCTCTAGAGTAGAGTGATTGCAGTTCATTTTAGAGATTCTTGCAGAGGTCCGCAAACTTAGAATGATGGCTTGATTCTAAGGGGGATATGATAGAACAAGGAACCAAGTCAGGTTTTTAGATTTTGGTAGTGATTCTAGTGAGTTCTAGAACAACTATAAGGGAGGAAAATACCCGACCATTCTTATTTCAGTTCAAATTATTGTACTTCAATCATTACAACACGCTACTCATACTATACAAGTCAACTCTATGATCATAACTCATATTCACGCACTTTATATAGAAGCATTTCCACCCCCAGTTCCTAGTATAAGGAGTGATAGTTCGCTTAGATATATGACTCATATTGAATTTATGAACTCTAAACATAAGCCATGTACCTCATGACTAATATATTCATGTTTTATAGTATGCTCAGTTCCCATAAAAAGAATTAGAAGTGATAGAGACCGTGAATATGAGTCACATAAATTTAATTCTTTTGTTAGATCATTGGGTATAATTTATGAAACTACTTCTCCTTATTCGCCTGCATCTAGCGGTGCAATGGAAAGAAAAAATAGAACTTTGGTTGAGTTGACTAATGTCATGTTAATTGATTCTTATGCACCCTTAAGTTTTTGGGGTAAAGCTCTTTTGACTGCTTGTTATGTGTTGAATCATGTGCCTCATAAAAAAACTAAATTAATGCCTTTTAAGTTGTGGAAAGATCATAAGCCAAATTTGGGATATCTAAGAGTTTGGGGTTGCTTAGCCTATGTAAGGTTGATGGATCCTAAAATATCTAAGTTGGGTAAAAAAGTTACTGCTTTTGCTTTTCTTGGTTATGCTTCAAATAGTACAGCCTATAGATCTTTTAATCTTGAAGATAGTGTTATAATAGAATCAGGTGATGCTATTTTTCATGAAAATAAAAAAAAAATTATTCTAAAAATAGTGGGGTCAAGGGATTAAAGATAGTGTTACTTCTTTCTTTTGAATTTTGTCACTAGTGGGGGTAAAAATAAATTTTGCCCTTTTGAAGCTATCTACTTTGAAAAATAAAGATAATGGTGATTTTGAGTTAAGAAGAAGTAAACGAGCAAGAGTAGAAAAAGATTTTAGTCCTGATTATTATGTTTTTAATGTTGGAGATGACCCTCTCACTTTAAAAGAAATTTTGTCTTCACATGATGCTATTTTTTTGAAAGAGGATGTAAATGATGAAATGAAATCACTAATCTCCAATAAAACTTGGAAGCTAGTTGATTTACTATCGGGTTGTAAAATAATTGGATGTAAATAGGTCTTACGTAAAAACTAAAACCGGATGGATCTGTTGATAAATACAAAGTTAGGCTTGTGGATAAAGGCTTTAAACAACTAGAAGGCCTAGAATTTTTTGATACTTTTTCTTTGATGATGAGAATTACATCCATTAGATTTTTAGTTACTATTGCTACAATTTTTGATTTACAAATTTATCAAATGGATGTAAAAACTGTCTTTTTAAATGGAGACCTAAATGAGGAGATTTACATGAAATAACTCGAGTTTTTGTTGAGGCTGGCTAAGAAAGTAAAGTGTGTAAACTTACTAAATCCCTATGTGGCTTGAAACAGGCACCAAAGCAATGCTTGAAAAGTTTGATTCCTGCATGATAGATAATGGCTTTAAAATAAATGAGTGTGATAAGTGCATAAGTCTTGGAATAATTTGCATGTTATTATTTGCCTATATATTGATGATTTATTGATATTTGTCTCTAACATGAATGTTATTAGTGAAACCAAAAATATTCTTAGAAGCCATTTTGATATAAAAGATCTTGGTGAGGCAAATTTTATTTTAGGAATAAAAATTACGAGAACATATGATGGAATTTTCCTTGACCAGGCATATTATGTTGAGAAAATATTAAAAAAATATAATTTCCTGGGTTGCAAGCATGTTGTAACTTCATTTGATTCTAGTGTTCACTTGTTTCCTATTGAAAGTGAAAATGATGTTATAAATCAAAAGAAATATGCTAGCATAATTAGAAGTTTGAGATATATAAATGATTGCACTAGGTCTGATATTGCATATGCAGTAGAGGTACTTAGCAGGTTAATAGCAAGCCAGGTAATGAACATTGGCATAGTATAATGAGAGTAATGAGATATTTAATTGGAACAAAAAATTATGATTTATTTTATAAAAAAATATCTTGTTGTACTTGAAGGCTTTATGATGCGGATTGGAACACTCTATCAGATTATTCCTTATCTACTACTGGTTATGTATTTACTTTGGGTGGTGTTGCTATTTGTTGGAAATCTAAAAAATAAATTATTATTGCTAACTGTAGCATGTAGGCTAAACTAATTGCTTTAGCTTCAGCTAGTGAGGAAGCGAATTAGTTGAGAGATTTGTTATTTAAATACCTTATTTTAAAAAATCAAATTCTCTTATTTTAATTCATTGTGATAGCACCGCTGCAATTGGTAGAGTTCAAAAATCATTATTATAACGGTAAATCCAGACCTATAAGGAGAAAACACGGTAATGTGAGATCATATTTGATAAATAGTACTATTAATATTGATTATGTCAAATCTAGTGATAATCTTGTAGTTCTATTGACAAAGGCCATAGCAAGAGAAAAGGTCTGGAGCATATCGAGAGGGATGAGATTGAAGCCTGTTGAATTGTGAGTCATATGTGAGGAAACCCAACCTGGGGACTAAAGATCCTATAACCAGGTTCAATGGAAAAAGCGAATCATATGATGACTTGTTGTGAAAAATACACTATTTTTTATCTCTCCCTATGGTGTGAGTGCATTTACCTGTAATGATTATGAGGTTGAGTTTTAAGAAAATAACTCTTAATGAAAATCAGTAGCTCGTACGAGTGGGGTGCTAAAGTTACAGGAGTACTCTCGATGGATTTCACCTATGTGAGTGTGGAGGTAGGCCGCTTCCTATGAGAATTGAGCTCATTCTCAAAGAGTACAAGGTCGTAACGTGCTGGCTATAAAGCTTACGTCACACCTTGACTATTATGTGTAAGTAGTAACTTTTTATTTTCCTTAAGCAGTCATAGTTCAATTCTGAGACCACTACAGATCTGGAGTAAAAATTATAATTTTACTAAGTGGAGGTTCAATGCAGAACACACCTTCATTATGCATGGTAGTCTTCCTTCAGCTAGTAGACTCTCTTATATTAATATTAAAATGAATGGAGGACTATTAGTTTATTAAGCATTTTAATATAATATTAATTGGCCTCATATTTTGGTAATAGTAAAGATCATTATGGTTGATGCTCTCATGGCAGTAAGTGACTATTAAAGGTCTTAAGTACTTTTTAAGTTACATTTAGGAACTTAGTTCATTTGCCTTTACAATTAGAACGTGCCTATTAATCTCTTTTAAACTGATGGCATTATATGTCATAACTCTTATTGAATTAAATGGCAATGGATGTGCATGGCTCCTTTATAATTTGACTCTTGATTATGGTAGTTGAATTTGGCTATCATTTTCCTTGAGATTCATGTAACTTCCCATTCTTTATTCCTCCATTATTCTATTTTTATGTGGTTTAACTCTTGTAACCTCTAGGACATTGATCTTCCATCTTACCATCATCATTCATTCTTGATCATTTCATGGAATACTTCCTCTCCTATAAATAGAGGTGGTCTTGCATGTTTTCAAGTACAAGAAAATATAGAGTTCCCAAAAGTTGTAAAAAAAAGTTTATTAGTTGAAGGGAGGTGTTTCTTTTGTGGACTTTGAACTCAACTTTTATCCAAAGTTGGTTGAGCTGTTCTTTGTGAGAAGGTTGTTGTATCTTGAAGGGGACAATTCAAGAAGATTATTGTTGTACCAGTGAAACAATTTGCTGCAGTGAGCTTGAATATCCTTAAAGAGAATGAGATATCCGCACATCAACCGAAGAAGAAGATAATTTTTATTTTTCTTCACTTGTAACTTTTCAGTAGTAATATTATTGTAATTTCACTAACCCTCCCTTTGTTCTAAGCTTTTCCAATTCATTAAAGTTTCAAATGTGTTATATTATGGAATCTCTTTTTCTCCAAGTGTTCGTAGTTCTTATTTGACTGATAAGCATTATATTTAGATTGATCTTGTGATAAAATGAC
This sequence comes from Capsicum pubescens, assembly GCA_030864215.1. Taxonomy (NCBI): domain Eukaryota; kingdom Viridiplantae; phylum Streptophyta; class Magnoliopsida; order Solanales; family Solanaceae; genus Capsicum; species Capsicum pubescens. The sequence continues at coordinate 99,686,899 of CM061547.1, forward strand.
TCCTATTTTCCTTATCCTTTCCCTCTCAATATTGAATATACTTAGGTATTGATATTTATTTCCTTTTTTTCTTGTGTGTTTACTAGAAACCAGATATTTTAAAGAATAACAAATTAGTTTCATTATTCAAGAGTAAATTTGGCCATTTAGGTGTTGGTATTTTTTATTTTATTTTTAGTTTTCCACCCGATGTTCGATATCCATATTGGAGCCCCAACTAATCCGAATCGCGCACTACAGAGCCCATTCTGGGGGTGGCGCTCAACAGGATTTTCTCCATACCCAGGGCTCGAACCCGAGACCTTTGGTTAAGGGTAGAGTAGTCCCACCACTACACCACAACCCATGTTGGTGGCCATTTAGGTGTTGTTGTTTTTTTATTATTTTTCACCCGGTGTTCGATACCCATTTGGGTATTGATTTGTTATAACCTTAGGTCCAAATCCTCCCTTGTATTGATATGTTTTTTCTTTCTTAGATTCGATATGAGAGTGAGTAGCGAGAATGTCTCAATTAGATGATGCTTTCTCTTAAATACAATTAACTGATTTATATTTGAGTTTCATAAACCATGATATAATGTCTTGTTTACAACATGTTAAATGGTTAAATTTTTAATATGTGTTTTCCTAATTAACTAGTGAATTTGGCCACGCTTCGAGCGATCATAAAAATTTAATTATAATAATTTTATTTTTTATTATACTTGAATATTAAAATAATTGTCAAGTATATTTATAAAATATAAAGCCTTCTTTAAATTTATTTTATAAAATAAAATAAAATTATGCCTGAAAGAAGTGATTAAAAGTAGTTATAATCATCTACATGTTAAAGTGAAATGTTGAAATCAACTTTATAAATAAACAATTATATATTTGAATAAGTTAAAGTGAAATGTTGAAATCAACTTTATAAATAAACAATTATATATTTGAATAAATTAAACTACTGAAATTGATTATAAACAATAGTGTGTTAGATAAAAATATGCAAACACACATTTTTTTTTGTGAAAATTAATTTTTCTTTTAATTCCCTCGTCCCCCTCTTGCGCCCCCAAGAAGACAATCTAAGCATACAAGTTTATTATCTGAAATATAAATAGATTTACAAAACTAAACTTTTTAAAAAGAAAAAACTCATAATCTTAAGAAAATACACGCAATAGTCAATATCTAAAAGAAAATGTCAAAATCATTCGTGCATTAAATATATTAAGTAAAAGAAAGAATGAAAACGAAAAAAAAAATTGAATATACTAAAAAATTTTGAGACTCAAAGGTCTGTCAAACATTACAAATACTAAATAGAAAATTATAAACAAAATCTTTATATGTTCTCACAAATGAATTTTAAGTGATTTTATAATTTGAAATAAATGTGTAATAAGTACATAATAAGAAAAATGATAAGTTCCTTCACATAGTTATCCTAGATAAATGAATTAAGATGAAACAGAGTCATATTTTGCTTGCATAAGGTAAGAATCAAGCATTATAATTAACACATATAAATATAAAAATTATGGAAAATGCAAAAAAAAAAAAAATGTAATTGCTAGTTATATAAAGGTGTCACATCATCGGACCTAAGAAAAAAAGAGAAAAAAAAGAAAAAAAAGGAAAAAAAGAAAAAAAGAAAAAGAAGAAAAAATAGTGAAAGTTGAATGAGTAGTTTAATATTCAGAATTTAATGAACAAATAAATACTTAAATTTTAATGGACAAATAAATATAAACAATAAAAAAAGAAAAAAAAATTGTAACTTCTTGCTAGCTCTATGACGTCTTTTTTTAATAGTTAAGCAATTAGAATTATTTATAATTTGCTTGGAACAAAAAATAAAGGAAAATTAAGAGTAACCAAAAGAAAAAGGGAAGAGAAAAATGTAAAAGATCAAATATAAAGTTATCAATTTAAAAAAAGTTAACACTATTTGAAAAATTAATAATATTATTTCATAAAAATTTATTGTTACATAGTTGTAGTACTTTACCTTTATATTGTTAAATTATATTTCTCATTCAGTAAATTCTTTAATATTTCATATATATAAGTGTGTCTATTTTCAAAAGTTAAAATTATATATTTATAGTTTTTTTCAGAATTAAATGTCAAAAAAAAAAAATCAAAAGAAAAGTAATTAAAAAAAAATTAAAACTAAAAGCAATCTAATTTAAAAAGACTATTTTTACATTTAATTTTCTTTCATTGTAAATGGGTCAGAGCTACTTGGGTTTAGCCCGCTGAACATCATTTAGATGGGCTCGGATCCTTTACATGATTTCATATGCCTTTGACAGACTTTGAATTTGGATAGATCTGGAGAGCCTTCTTGCATTGACTTGGACTTGCTTTAATGATGGACAGGTCTTTTCTTCGCATAGGCCTTCCCTATAATACTGGAACTAACACGCTAGGTCGAGCGGTCGCCGAATCTTGCTTATTAGTATAAAATTAATGAAAACCTTAAACCAACCAATATCAAATCCTTATTCTTTTTATTTCTTACCTTCTAATTCAATATCTTCCTTTTATTCTGTATTCAAGTGTCAAACTAAATTTATTCTTTACTTTTAAATGAAAATCATAAATCATTCTTTTTTATAACTTTCCATATTAGTTTTTAGTTCTACTTTTATTAAATCTTGGACAACTTCTTTTATGGAAGTTAAAATTAAAAGCTTTTTATAGTTTTTCTTATTTTAAATATATCAAATAAAAAATAATTTAAAAAGTGGTTAAAAGAAAAGTAAAACTAAAAGCCACAATAACTTAAAACATCTATACATTTTGTTATTTATTTTTTTATTATTAGTTATTTAGTACTTTATATTTTTCTTTCCATTCCTTTTGCTTTTCTTACTACCTTATTTTTAAAGAAAAAACCTTTCATTTAATTCAATATTTGTTTCCTTTTGTTTTGTAATTTGTCTCTTCATTCTTCTCCAGTTATCACACTAAATATATTCTTTACTTTTAGAAGAAAATCATAAATTTATTATAACTTCTCATATCATTTTAATACAAGTTCTTCACTCTTTATAAATCAAAAGAATAGAAAAGAAGAACTTACACACTTCTAAATTAAATGTCAAATAAAAAAGATCAAAAGAAAAGTAATTAAAAGAAAAAGTAATACTAAAAGCAACCTAACTTAAGAAATTATATTTTTACATTTAATTTTCTTTCTTTGTTATATTTTATTATATATTTAATATTTTAGATGTTTTTTTCTTTCTTTTCTCTTATCTTTATCTCTATTCTTTTTATTTTTTACCATCCAATTCAATACCTTCCTTTTATTTTGTAGTTCATCTTATTTGCCTCCTCATTTCCCACTTGTCACACTAAATTTATTCTATATTTTAAAATAACAATCGTAAATCATTCTTTTTAATAACTTTCCATATTAATTTTTTGTTCTACTTTTAAGAAATCTTGAACAATTTCTTTTACGAAGTTAAAACTAAAAATATTTTATCGTTTTTCTTGTTTTAAATAAATCAAATTAAAATAATTTAAAAGGTGGTTAAAAGAAAAATAAAATTAAAATCCACATAACCTAAAACATTTAATTTTTTACATTTTATTTTTTATTATTTATTTAGTACTTTTAGATTTTTCTTTCTTTTCTTTTTTTTTTTGGTAGAAGATGGCATTAAAATAAAGTTTTAGTACAACCAGAAGGTTAGCCATTAGTGTGACTCTAAATAGAAATAGTCTGAGCCCTCAGAGTTTGGGTAAGACTTTACATTTCTTACATAAGTAATTCCTAAAATGTATGCGCATACAAGTTTCTGCGCATACATAAAAAGAACTGCCAAAAAGTTTGTGTTCCCAAAAAGCTTGTTTGTTGCTCCCTTTTTTGCTAGTACATCTGCTACAGAGTTTTAATCTCTAAAGCATTTTACTACAGGTGGCCTCCCTATTCCTCTCAGTACAGAGCAGCAAGCATTAATAATAGAGTCATAATGTAAGTTTTCATTCTTGAGCATTAGGATAATTTTCCTTGAATCCATATTTATTTCCACTGGTAGGAGATTCTGGTCTTCCAAAAGCTTAAGACCTTCAAGCAGTGCTAGTAATTTCATCTGATTGTTAGAGATTGTAGGGAAGCCTTTGTTAAAACCCAGAATCCAATCCCCTTTCTTATTTTTGATAATTCATTCAATGCCTTCAGTACCTGAATTCCCTAAACAAGACTCATTAGTATTCAGTTTGAAGTTATGATGAGTAGGAATATTCCATTTGATATGTATCTATGTCATTGTAGGATTGATGTCAATCTACTTATTTGTTAGATATATATATATTCAACAGCCTCAGAATAAGCAATCCTAAACAAAGTAGCGGCATTTTTGTTATTAAAGAAACAGGAATTCTTACATTTCCATATGTGTCATACACAAATAGCATATAGGACATCTAAATTGATAAGGTTGTCAAAACATATATTTCTGAAACCTTTCCTGATGTTTTCCCAATTACCAGGGTCAGGGAAGAGGTGTTTTGGGATGTCAGGCTTGTGGCATTTAGCTAACAGGTCATTCTAGAAGTTAGTTACCCCATGACAGCTTCATAATAGGTGGTTGATATCTTCCCAAGAATTGTTGCAGGTCGTGCAGCTGGGGTCTATATGGATGTCAATTTTAAATAGAGTGGATTTGCAGGATAAACGATTATGGTGGCATAGCCACAGAAAGTGTTTAATTTTGGTAGGAATCTGCATGATCCTGATCCATTGGTAAGATTTTTCATTTGTAGGACTCATTTTCTTAGAGAGGATAAATATATAGGCACTAGCATTGGTAAATTTTCCATTACTTTTTAGGCTTCAAATGGGGTGACATAGGTGAGGAGGTCAAAGGAAATATAGTTAAAATACCAGTTATCATTTTTTCAAATGTCAGTCACTGAGGTGTTAAGGTGATTGGCTGGCAAGGGACCATGGATGAGGTGTCTAAGAGGGGCAGAGTTTTGGATCCACCTATCATTCCAGAAGTTTACCTTGTGGATGATCCAAGTGGAAGATTCAGTGCAAATCTTCAATCCCCTAGAAATCATTTCCAGATTCTGGAAGCATTGGTCTTGAGATTAGAGCCCTTATTATTGTTCTTTCCTTTAAGAACATTAGCTTATAGGGAATCGGGGTGTTTGGTTAATCTCCAAGCTAGGGTAGTATGAAGGGTTTGATTTTTAATGTCATCTTTTTGGATCTCCAAGCCACCAGTCTTCCTGGGTTGGGCAACAAACTCCCAGTTCAGCAAATGCATTTTCCTTTTGACATCAGTGGTGTCCCAAATAAAATTTCTTTGGGTCTTGTCAACTCCTTTGAGGATTTAACTAGGGATGTTGATAAACTATATTACATGGTTCAGGATACTGTTCAGGGAGGCTCTAGCTAAAGTGGTTCTACCAGCTATATTGAGTAGCTTAGTTTTCCGTCCAGCAAGCTTTGTCCTCATGTTATCCAAGATGAATTGGAAATCAACACTAGTAGGAGCCTTATGGAAAATGGAAAACCCAAGATATTTACAAAAAAATCTTTATGTTGAATATTGAGAATAGAGGTAAGATCATTGATGAAAGCTTGAGAGCAGTTTTTTGAAAAAATAGACTTTAGATTTGCTCTTGTTGATTTTTTTCCCGGAGAAAGAGCTGAAGCTAGCCAGGGTGTTCCTAATGGTTAGGTAGTTTTTATTGTCTGCTTTTGCTAACAGGATGAGGTCATCAGCAAAAAAAAAATGGGAAATTTTTAGACGTTCTCTGCTAATGGAAATGGGGGTCCAATTCAAAAGGTCAACCTCATGTTCAATTCTTTTGGAGAGAAGTTTCATACACAGAATAAAGAGATATGGAGAAATGGGGTCTCCCTACCTGATTCCTCTAGTAGGTTTGAAAGGATCAGTGAAGGAATCATTAATAAAAATGGATATAAAAGGTGTAAAAATACAGGAAAGGATGAGTTTGCTAAGGCCTGAGGGAAGTTAAAAAAGTGAAGGGCTTGCCCTATAAAACACCACTCAATTCTTTCAAAGGCCATTTCCAGGTCTATTTTCAAAATCATGTTGCCTTTTTTCCTTTTATTTTTTAGTAGTGGTTAATTTATTCCTGGATAATTACAAACAAACCTTCTGTTGGTTAGGAAACTGTCTTGAGTTAAACCTATAATATCAGAGAGGCAGGGCTTGATTATGTTGAAAATTATCTTAGTGATAATCTTGTATTGAGTATTGCAAAGCCCAATGGATCTGTAATTTGTAAGGATCACAGCATTGGCACATTTAGAAATGAGGCACGGTAGGGAGCGTTAACCAGCTCATCCATAGAGCTAGAGTTAAAAATATTTGTGCAAAAGGTGAGCAGCTGGGAGTAGATAGTGGCCCAATATTTTTTAAAGAAGGGGGGGCGGAGTCCATCAGGGCCGAGAGCCTTGCTGGGCTTGAAGGAAAAGACAACTTTCCTAATTTTAAAAGAGGTAGGGGTATCTAGGAGGGGATTATTAGTGGTAGGAATTAAACCCCTAGAGGTAGGGATATCCTGGGATTTATGATAAGCCAAATTGTGGTTAGATTTATGATGTCCTCATGCTTATTAAGCCATTGGCTAGACTCAGTTTTGATAGATTTAATTCTCTTCCTCCTCCTTTTGTTCAGGGTAACAATGTGGAAGAACCTAGTATTTTCATCCTCTTTCATAAGCCAAATTGTGGATTGTATTGATTTAAGACATCTTCATGGGCTTGATTAATATAAAATTGGTAGACACTTAATGTCTAGGACTGGTATATGTACAAGAGTTCATCCCCTATAGGTCATGGATAGTAGGCAATCATAAGACCTTTAGTATGTATATACAAGATACAAGTGAGTGTGATGGTTCCTTTAATGAATTGGAGATTATGTGTTTTCTTGCTATATTGTTTCCTTGAGTGAATTGGGGCTAAGTGTTGACCTATTATATTGATTCCTTGAGTAAACGTAATATCCCAAAAATCCAAATCAATAATTAGAATCATGCCTCAAACTCATGAGAAATAAATTACATCGTTTGGGTATTTTTATGAGTAAGTTTGATGTATATTAAGGCATCAAATAACGCATATCTATTAGACGAATCAAAATAGCCCTTACCGATTGAGTTCTTGAGAAAGATGTTGCTATAGTCAACTTCAAATGAGCATATCATTCGTTTTACTAAGAATTTTTTATCTCATGACACACCAATAGATAGATAATTGAATTAGCTTTTCAACGATATCAATTTCGCCTAAATCCGATAACCGAGTGAAAAGTTATAGTATTTTTCGTATGAGGCAGTGGGCTGCCGCGATAACACCGCTCGGCGGTGCAATAGCGGTGAAGCCAATCCCACTCAGCGGTAAACCTTCAAATTAGAGTTATCCCAAGGCAGTAGGTCATCGCTATTAGCCCGCTCAGTGGTGCTATAGCGGTGGGACCAATACCACTCAACGATAAGCCTCAAAATCGAGATTTTTAATGTCCAGGGACCGTTTGGTCTTTTTTCATAGCTCCAAATCCGTTCACACACGGGATTTAAGTCCCAAAAGAACATTATATATTCATTATTTCATAAATTACTCAAATTAAAGTAGCCTTTTTTCAAGAACAAAAACCCTAGCCTCCACAATTCAAGAACAAATCTCAAGAATTCACCATCAAATCTCACGAATTCATCAATCTAGGTATGTTAAATATTCATCCATGGGTTCCTTCCACTCATGGAGTCCAAGAATCTAATTTAAAATTCAATGTTATGATCTTTTACAAGTTATTATGATTTTAACCATGAATCCCCATGAATCTTGATTATATACGTTTGTTATTAAACCCCCACACGTTTGAATAATGTTGTTCGTTGATTTAAATCATAATTAAGTGATGTTGATATTGAAATCATGTTATTACTACAAGATTTAAACTATTTTTCATGCATAGCTTAAACTACGAATATCAAGTGTTTGATGAAATGCCTACAAGAATGAATTTTAAATAAATACTTTCATATGATATCCCCCAAGTTTAGTACTATTTTACTATTGTTGATATCGAGTCTCGGGGTTATGAATACCCGAAAAAATAGTCGTTTACTTAGTCTCAGTATCTTTAGAATAGTTTTAGAATATGTTATGTGCATTATCAATTCAATCTGAAATCATAATCAGTTTAACTCAGAACAGTTTAGTATTTCGAGTTAGTTCAGTTGGGAGTAGGATTTAGCACCGAGCGAACCTAGGGATGAGGGTAGTTCAATTGGGAGTAGGATTTAGCACCGAGCGAACCTAGGGATGAGGGCTCACCTGCCAGCCGAGGGTGTGACCTTTAGTAGCAGTCCCTACGTTCCAAAACTTCATAGCCAGCGTAGGTTGAGATGTTAACCTACCAGTTGAGGGTTGATCTCATTAGGGCCCTGCCAGTTGAGGGTGACCCTTAGTCCTTCGGGATAACACTATAGTGGATCAACACAGCCAGTGTTAGTACCCGTGGCACGGTACTGACACCCTTCCAACTGGGGTCACAGGTTGGACCTCAAATTTGCTCATTGGGGTATGTCAGTTAAATGATAGCTCCCACAGTCTCAATCCAAAAATCAGCTCAGTAATTCAGCTTCAGTGTTGTTTGACCATAGCATACAAATATCAGATATTCAGTCATCAGATTTCAGTAACTCAGTTTACAGATTATATTCAAAACATATTTTATGTTTGGTCATGCACGCTCAGTACTTACAGATTTCATGCATACTCAGTATTTACAGATTTCATACACACTCAGTATTTACAAATTTTATGCACATTCAGTACTTACAGAATAGATTTCATGCATTCTATTTAGACTTCATGCTATTCAGTCAGTTATTATTATTCATGTACATGAAACCATGCATATTAGCCTACCTCATTTAGCATACCAGTACATTCAAAGTACTGATTGCATACTCTTTTCTTGCGCTATGATGTATCATATCATAGGTTTGGACATTCAGTTCCCGGATCGCGCATAGACTTTCTAGATTATCAGTTGTAACAGTGGTGAGTCCTCATATTTTGAGGACAGACTATATTTAATTTTATGCTTTTAGTTCAGTAGTCAGTTGAAGTTAGTTAGGGCCTGTTCCATCAACTCTTATTCAGTCAGTAGAGGTTTTTCAGACTAGTATAGACAGTTAGTCAGTTTTCAAATTTCAGTTGTTATTATCAGCATTATTAATTTTGTCTTACAGACTTATCAGATTTATGACTTAAAACCTTATGGAATTCCTCAGTTTATTTTCGCATATGATATTTTGATATTAGTTTACTCAGTGCCTACAGCAGGTACCAGCTCATGGGTTGGCTTGTGGTCTCTCGGGACTGTAAGAACCGTGTGACGCCCAGGATGTACTCTCGAAACATTACAGTGAACCAGATTTATGTATTTACTTTCTATAATTGATTTTTTGATATAAATCGAGACTCATGATTATTGTCTTAGTAGTTGTTAGAATAGATCCTTGAGTGGCTCGGGTTTAATTGCAAGATTGACTTAACTCTACATTATCTATTTACTAGTATAATTGACATATAATTGATATAATTATTTGAGTCATGGTTGCTGACTTGGAGTCTTGTTGATAGTCATGGTCTTGACTTGAATTGTTATCTATGTTGAGTTGTATTGACTAAACTATGATGTTATTGTATAAAGTTAATGGTGCATACCTGAGGTAAGGTTACATGACAAGTGTTCATGGTTGTCTTGCTTTCTTAAGTTATGGTTACTTGTTCATATTTTTCATTTTGAATTGGTCGATGATCATACCAGTGCACCGTTATTTCATAGGTACTGATACTACACATGCTCTTCTTTTTGCTAAGTGCAGAGCGTATTTCAAATACTGTTTTGAGACCTCAATAGTAGAGCAGATAACTTTCGAACTCAAAGTTGAGCTACATCTTTCGGGTTTCCATGAGTTCTTCACTTATGTTTCTAGTTCATTATTTCGGACGTAGATATTTTTAATTATTAAACCTTTTTATTGATATTTGTAGTGTTTTGGTACAATGACTTTCATATTTTAGGGGATTGTTTAGGTGTTGATTATTTTTGTAGGGTTATTGTTAGAGTTGATATTTTTATCTTATTTAATACAAAATAGCTTGTTTGCCTTATTTTTGGCTAAGTGTTAGATTGCATGTTTGGGGTTAGATGATTCTTCCGTCAAAAGCTAGTATAGGTGTCACTCACGGTGGGTTGAATCGTGACAGAAGTGTTCAAAGATTTTTTTATGAAAGTTTACAAACTCCTTTTATGGATGACATTCGATTTTGAAAGAAATTATTGTTGTTTTTATTTTATTTAATGCAAAATAGTTAGTTTGTCTTATTTTTGGCTAAGTGTTTGCTTTGCGCGTTTGGAGTTAGATGGTTCTTCCATCGAAATCTAGTGTGGTGCCACTCAAGGTGTGTTGGGTCATGACAGCAGTGTCCAAAGGTTTTTTTATGAAAACTTACAAACTTCTTTTATGCATGACATTCGATTTTGAAAGAAATTATTATTATTTTAAAACTCCTAAAACAGTACGTGATTCAGTATTTTCATTAAATAAATTGGAGCATAAGGGCTCAAAACCATGATGTTTTATATATGTAAGTGTAAGAAATTACAAATAGTATGTTTCATGATATGAATTTAAGTTAATGACTCTATGACATGATTTTAAACTTATTTTACAAGTTTACATATGACTATATATATGTTTTGGGGGACTATTTAGTACTAAGATAGGTATTGAGTTGAAAGGGATCCACTATCCAAAACTATGTTTGTCACTGTAGACTATGGATCGTACCACAAATCAAAAGACTCCTCCATATTATCCGAAATATGTTTGTTATGGATTCTTAGTTCATGTTCATCCTATTACCCAGAAAGATGTAGGACAACTCTACCAATGTGGATGCAAGACGGTGGACATCATGAGCACAGATGGGGTATGTCAGTTATAAGAAATGCTTCAAATAGAAAAAACTTGTATTTTCTTACCTATGCATTGTTTTATGACTTTTTCGTTTGTTCTAAGTACGATGACATTTCAAACAGCCAGCTTTAGTTCATGATTCAGTTTTATGATTATTTACTATTCTTTTATGGTTTCGATAATGCAAAGTTTTCAGTTCAATAATTTGTTTTACACTATCAATTATTAAAGGTTTTACAAGATTATTATGTCACATTGCAATTCTTATTTTCCTTTATTGAGTTACTTAATAGTTTATTCATGCTCAGTCTTTATCAATTACTATTATTATTTCATTTCGCTATTTTACATACCAATACAGAGTATTAATTCCATTGACCTACAATGTTTCATGATGTAACTTCGTGTATTCAGGTGAGTGATCAGACTCTTCAGTAGGCTTCAACTCTTCAACTATCGGTGAATCCTCTGTCTTTCCAGAAAGCACCATCTAGTGTTTATGTTGGCTTAGCCCTATTGTTTAAGGTATATCGAGGCCTTGTCTCGGAAGACATTATTTACTTGCTTAGAAGTTCCGTATAGACAGATGTAGTAGTAGGATTCAGATATTATACGGTCTTTGAATTTTCAGAATTTCTAGATTTATAAAAATGAATTTCCATTTATTATGTTTTGATGGTTTACATGTCTTTTTTGTACTCCATAGATTGTATCTCATGGTGTTAGCGAGAAGGTTCTCTCGAGCCAGTGATGGTCTCGGGTGCTTGTTAAGTACAAGATCTAGACTTAAATTGTGACATAAATTGATTAATACATATGTTTCTTTTTCTCGATACACAAAATAAATTAAATAATTGTGACATAAATTGACTAATAGATATATTCCTTTTTCTCGATACACAAAATAAATTAAATAATTTTTTGGTTACTTTTATTTATAACAATAATGTAAAATTTATACATCAAATATCATCATTAATATACATATATAACAATATCTTATAATAATAATCACATTTTTTAGACAAATATAATGCTGACGTACAACAAAGTTTTACCGTAACAACAATTAAAGGAGGATTAGGTGAGTGTAATATTTTCTCCTACCTCAATTTATATAATTTAATTTCTTTTTTAGTTCGGCCAAAAAAAAATATATATATTCATTTTACCATTAATAAATTCATTTTCAGACACAGAAATTTATCAGACTAATTTCATACCATAAATTTCAAAATAGTCTTCCTTTTTTTGAATTTCATGTCAGTATTAGTTAGGATGAGAGAAATACTTGCTGTTTGTTTGCAAGCTCTGAATTAGTACTGGACAGAATAAACCAATGATTGTATTACAAGAAACCAACAGTTGTCAAAGGAAATGACGACAAACAGCGAAGAATTACAAAAAAACATTTGAGGTCTCGATCAATCAGCCTAGACGAAGACCACTATGTGTCCATATTTCCACCAGCATAAAATGCACCATTTCTCCTCGTCATCATCTCCGTCCTCGATTATGACCCTCTTCTACTTTGTTCCCGTGAAGACTCTATATAAGGTCCTCTGTTTCCTTTGCACACTTCTCATGTGCATAAAACAATTCTTTATTTCTGGTTCCAATGCACTAGTTTCCTCCTCATGGACGATAACGAGCTTCATTTGTCACCTCCCACGGTAACTAGTGTGCTTTCGACTAGAAAACATCTTTGTTTCTGTTTTGGTAATTTTTATTAGTTTTTGGCTTGGTATTTGCTGTGAAAATTTCTCCTACGTTTTGATTGTTCTGTATTTTTTTTTAGGGAAGATTACGTTCTGTGTCTATTGACAGAAAATATTTACACAACGTAGCATATGTTTTGAGTTTTTTTACCTGAGTTAACCTATATTTGCATATAAATATCGTTTATACATTATATTATACGAAGTTGATACATTAATGTGTAATGTTTTCCCCAAATATAATGTTGTACTATAATATATTTTTCCTATTCACTTTTACTTGTCAACTATACTTAAAATACATCCACTTGTCACTTTTTGCATATGCAGAGAAAAACATATTGTTTTTCATATTTTACCTTCAACATTAAGTGCTTATTCATCAAATTCTTTCCCAAGACTTAAACTATACATTAATTATTATGGTAAATACTCATATTAATCATTGTTTCCTAAAGGGTGTGTAAAGTCTAAAATAGGCAAGTAAAAGTTGACGGAGGAAGTATATATTATTGGGTTAAGTAGCATAATATTTTATGTTTTACAATCTCCACATAACTTGTATATGGGGTTGAACCGTTTTGTTCCTACAAAAGTTATACAAAGATAGTAATGGATGGATTAGTAATATCTAATGCATGAATTGTATGCAAAGAACAACATATTCAGTATAATCTCACAAAATAGGGTTTGAGAAGGGTAGAGTATATGCAGACCTTACCTCTACGTCAGGTAGAGAGGTTGTTTCCGTAAGACCCTCGGTTCAAGGGAAAAAAATAGTCCAAAGCACTCCAGAAAGAGATCAAAGTAAAAGAAGTATAAGAAAAAAACAGATAGTAACAAGACAGTAACTACAACAAAATAATTTGATAATCAAAAGACTTTTACCAACCGTTCAAATAACTAGTAAAAAGCGTGATCAAGCAGAGAAACACAAAGCACCCTATTCATCAATGATTGAATCCAGACCTTACCCCTCGACTCAAGTAAAAATAGTTTGTAAAAAGAAAACAATTAGAGAAAATAAGCCAACACACAAATGCCATAGAAAGCATGACCAATCATACTAAAAAGGGAACAATCATTACAACAAAATAATGTGACAGTTAAAGTACAAGAAACACATAAATAGTAACAGAAATGGACTAACAAGAAACTTCCAGAGTAATACTACGCCTAGAGTAATACTACGACTACTAATACGAGACAACTCTCAACTACCTAACTAACCCTCTACTCTAATTTGCGTCCTCCATAGCCTCCTATCTAAAGTCATGTCTTCGGTAAGTTGAAGTTGTGTCATGTTCTTTCTATTATAACCTACTGATCTGGAGATTGGAACTGGAGATTAACCTAGATGTTTGAAGTATTTTTAGGAATAAGAATGATATAAGTTCGAAGAGATGACAACATTTATGTCATTTAAGTTGTTCCAATCCATGTATTGTCAATACTCATATCCTTATTCTACATTTTATCCCACATAAATTTCCGCATAACTTATGTGCATATTATTATGAGAAAAGGTAAAATGGTAGCCAAAGAACTATGGGATTCATAATGCCGAAAACCTTTGGAACATGGAATAGTACTTTAAGGTTGTTCGTGTCCCTTGCTGCTGAATTTTATTTGTTGATTAATTATCCTTACAAACCAACCAAATGGGCCCTATGCTCTCGGGGACAAAAGTAACTTCTTGTTGTCTTCTAATCTTTCAGAACTTTGTTTTTTTGGTGAGAGTATATTGTGTATGTATATTCTTTTCTCCTTTTGGAGGAGATCACATTAGACTCAGTTGTAATATGATTGAGTTGCAGATATGACCTTTTATTTCAGAATCAGTTAACTTGCAATATTTTATAAATCCTTCACAAATATTAATTATATAGGGTATCCATTTTATAGGAGAGTTAATTATTTACTGTTGAAATACAGAGTTGTATTTGCAAGTAAGTAAATTAAAATATACTGAATTTGATATAACAAAACAGAATATAATGAGCTTGAAAAGTCAGCTATGGTTCAATGACCATGCGAATTAAATAGTCAAAACTATGCTATGGTTATCATACAAATCAAATAATCAACTGCTCAACTTTTCATAAAACTTCCCTATTTCATAACTTGCTTGGCAATTGTTCCATGTATTTCTTCCTTAGCATTTGATGAGAAGGTGATTTTCTAGAGTTATTAAGAGCCTCCAGCCACTCGATGGTCTATTTCATTTGAGGCAAAAATGAAAAACCACGTCACATTCCCTCTAGCAAACTATTAGTTGCAAATAGAACAGTTTATTAGGAAGCACTTGCCTTAGGGGCATACACAAGAATTTGTGTGTGGTATCAACTTATTCATGTCACAATTCACCTTGTACGCGTCATTGGGCCTTGAGTTCAGGGGTTCCAAGGCTTTACTTTCAATCCAAATAGTTATTTACTTGCATTATTTTTCAACACAGCGTAATGTACATGTTATTCTTATAAAAAAGATATATATAACTACATATATTGAATTAAATTTCTTGGCGAAGTGACCCAATGTGTCTCTGCTCCTGCCCTGCTTGCCATAATGGATGTTGTCTCCATGTGACCATGTCCCACTTGCTTCTTGTAGATTGTCTAGTGAAGTTTTTTCCTATATTACAGACTAACTTTGGTTAATGGTACGTTTTGAGCTGCAGATGATACCTCAAAGAATGGACTCAGGAGGTCCTTATCGTCTTCTGCACTGTTCAGGTCTTGGTGACAAAGAGGGAGTGATGCAAGAGCTTCAGAAAGGAGTGGAACCGAATCTGGTTGACTATGATAAGAGAACAGCTCTTCATTTAGCTTCTTCTGAAGGCTGTTTGGAGATTGTTGTTCTACTTCTTGAGAAAGGAGCTGATGTGAACTCCACAGATCGCTGGGGTCGAACTGTAAGTTGCGCACTTATTGAAATTAAAATGAATTACCTTTGCTGCCGGTTTTGGATTGTTGTTTCGTATTGTTTTTACTGTACTGTGCATTGTTGTTGAAATAATATTTACATTGACTACATAGTTTTATTAAAAAAAAAAAAAACTGCATTGACTACATTGTTTGTCATCATTTAAAAACATTTTTCTTATTTTCTTTGACTGTATTATACAAATATACAATAACTAATGAGCTGTAAATATTGAATTTATCAGCAATTCAAAGCTCGGGAAAAAACAAAAAAAAAGGAATGGAGATGATTGCAATGAGATCGTAAGTGGCTAGAAGGAGGAGTACCTGAATCCAGTGTAAGGGTGTCAAGTGGGCCGGGCCCGTAAATTTTATCCGGTTAGTGGTCCGGTCTGGATTCGGGCCTTGTTAAATGGGTCGGGCCAGTCCGGGTCTAATAGTAAAAAAATTTGAAACAATCCTGACCCGGCCCACTTAACCCAACCCGGTTTAAACCACCTAAACCCAGTTAAAATCGATTAAAAATTCGGTCAAAACCAGTCAAAAACCCAAAAAAAAAGTTTTTTCTCCAACATACTGTATATATCCATCTATATACATTTTAAATACGTTAAACAATAGATATACACTATATATATAGTATATACTACATTAGTATTTAAAAAATATATACACATAATACATATACACAATTACACATGTAATCGTATATACGACTATACATTAGTTAAATATATATACTACTCTAAATAAAACATATACTACAAGATATATACTACAATATAATAATATATATACTAATTCATAAAACATATAGTCATATACACATGTATACGTTAAATATATACGTCTATAAAATGGTATATACACATATATACGTACCATTCAATATATACATACTACTTTAAATAAAATATATTACAATATATATACTACAATATATACACACGCTATATGTATAGTTATATACTAATCTGTAAAACATATACCCATGTGTATGTTAAATATATACATCTATAGAAGATATATACACACATATATACGTACCATTCAATATATACATGCTACTTTAAACAAAATATACTACAATATATACACATACACTATATATAGTGATATACTAATTTATAAAACATATACATATGTATATACGTACACATATAAAATATATGTACTACTTTAAATAAAACATATGCTACTTAATATAATAAATTAATAATACTTGAAAGTAAATTAGTAATATATTAAAACTAAGTATTTAATTTAAATTTTAAATTAAAAATTCAATTTAAATCATTAAATGAAAAAAATTACAAAGTAAGGATTAAGGACTGAGGAGTGAATGAACGTTGAATTTTATTGATTGTAAAATGATCCAAAATTTATAATTTACATGGATGAAAAATCTACAAATTTTGCATCATTTATTCCAACTCATTCATGTTAATATTAACGGGAACTTGCATAGGATAGTCATAGTCAACGGAGGCAAAACCATGCATTAGACTTGATTCTGCTGAGTTCTCCCGAGAAGTCATAATTTCTTCAAGTCTCTGCTCGTAGTTCGACTCCGTTTTCATTCCTTGTTTTCTTCATTCTGCTTTAATCCAATCTCTAAGGCAAACTAGAATATTCATTGTGTTGCTTCCCAATGAATGTCGGTTGTCTCCAAGCAGTTGTCGTCCCTGACTAAAAGCGCTCTCCGATGCAACGGTTGACATTGAAACATTCAAGATATCTCTAGCTAATCTTGAAAGCACAGGATATTTTGTTTCATTATTCCTTCACCAATCCAACACGTTGATTCGTTGTTTGCGATCCTCTATCGGCGTTCGGAGATAATACTTCAGCTTTTCCCGATAAGTTAATGTGTAAGCTCCCTCCTCAACACTGTTCCAGCAATTTAAATCATAAAAGTAATCAGGAAAACTACTATGTGCCGGCCTTTTAGAAGATGAAGGCTCCTCGGGAGGATGAGGAGCGACAATTGGAGTGATATTTGTAGGTACAGCTAAATCAAGTAAATCAGCATAGTGGTTATATAATTTATCTATGTAAGCACTCACATCACCCATAGTCGTCCACAAATCAAGTTGTTCTTGTTCTTCATCATCAGAATCATTGTTAGTATTTATCTCTAAGTTAGCATAAATAAGAGTACTAAAGTGGCACATAATAGTATATTTCATGCACGGATTTAGCATAGCACCAACCAAGTAAATAGGGGGAATCGGAAAAAATATTTTTAAAATTTAGCAAACATGGCACCAACAACTTCTTTGTAACCTTCTTTATTTTTATATATTCTTTGAGCAAACCAGAAATATCGGCTATATATGCCAAAATATTACAAACAGTAGGATAATAAGCATCGAAAAATTCAATCGTAGCTATATAAATTTTTTTTAAAAACTTAACAAGATCATTAATTACAGCTCAGTCAGAATCATGTAGCATGCAGTGGGCAGAATCAGCAAACGAACCACAATGTTGGTTAAAAGATAGTGTAATAGAAACTCTATATTTATAATAAGTTTTTAAAAAATCATACGTAGTATTCCATCTAGTATCACATTCTTCAGGCATCAATATCGGTGCAACTCCATTTTGTTCACATTTAAGTTTAAAGTCTTTAATTCTTCTTCTACGATTATTTCCTTGAATAAAACCAACGTCAAGCCGATTTTTTTCAATATAAAGTTCAAAAAACTCAAGACTATCTCTTACAATTAAATTATATATATGACAAGCACATTTAACATGAAAAATTTCAGGTAACAACGGAGATAGCTTAGATTTTAACTTTGTTATAACAGTTTTATTGTTAGAAGCATTATCAAAAACAATACATAAGTTTTTATTTTCAATACCGTAAAATTCTGCAACTTTAGCAATCGAATCAGCAATAAAATCTCCAGTATGTTTACGATCTTCATCATATAAAAAGGCAAGAATACGTTTTTGCGTAACAAAATTACTATCTATCCAGTGACAAGTAATGGCTAAATAATTATTTTTATTTACAGCAAGACCAAGATCAGAAGTTAGGGACATTCTACATTGAATATTTTTTAACAATGTTGATAAATGAAAATAATATTGTGAATGAAGTCTAAAAATATCAGTCCTACAAGTAGTTCTAGGAATATCATTAAACATAGGATTATAAATTGCTTGAATATAATGAATAAAGGCATCAGAAGAAGGAAAACTAAAAGGCAAACAACCCACAGCTACCATTTTAGTTATTTCTTCCCGGTCTTTCAATTGATTATACTTCTTCATTACTTGATCGGTTGTTGGGTCCATTCTAGTTTTCGTTGGCCCACCAACATCCGCACCACCTCGTGTAATTTTTAACTCTTTTTGTGATTATCACTTATATGTCTCATTAACGCACCCGTACCCCCTTACTTACCTCCTCTTTTATGCTTATATATTTGTTGACAAATATTGCATTGCACCTCAAAAGTTGATATACGGTCAAAAAATTATCATGCAATACTAGTTGGTTTACTAGCTCTTGGGGTACGGGGAGGACGAGGAGGGAGATTAACCAATTCAGATCTAACGTTAGCATTTCCTACTGCGGGTGTCTCACCAATATTTTCATCATCTTCGTCTAAATTAACCGCATCTACTTTATTTTCTTCTTCTATACCGTAATTTTTTTGAGTTTCTACATAATCCATATTGTGGGCACCTACACCTAAAGGTACACCTACTTCTTCCTCAAAAAGTTGACTAAGCGGTGCCGAAGGCACACGGGTATATCTACTACTTGAAGTACCTCTACCGCTAGTAATTCACTTTTTACTACCACTACCACTTTCGGGACAAAAAATTTTAACACTCACTCGCACTTTGTAATCGCAAAATTAAAAAATTAAAAAATTAAAAATTAAATTGAGCACTTTAGGAAATATATAGAATATTTGAGAATTGAGATTTGAGAGAGAATGAAAAATTGTGTGAAAAATGATTTGAAAGTGTCGAGTATTTATAGAATTTTTTTTGGGTTTAAAAAAATAATTTAATTGAATTTTTTTTTTAATAAAAAGGGCATTATAGCCGTTCGGCTATATGACCGTTGGGCCCAATGGCTATAATGGCCCAACAGTCATTTTTTCAGAAAATCCGATTGAAAAAAAAAAAATCTTATCCGGGCCAGGCCGGTTAACCGGCGGGCCTAGACCGGTTTACGTCCGAGCTGAGTTAACCGGGCCCTAAAAAAAATAACCCAAATCGGGGGCTGACCGGGCTGGGTTGGTGTGATGGGCCAGTTCGGGTCGAGTCAAACCGGCCCGTTTGATACCCTTAATCTAGTGGCATGGAGGAGGAGTACTGGTTGCCTCCATGATATAACTAAAATTTACTTGAAGATATATGGTTTCTGTTTTCTTCTCTTTTATTCGAACAATCTTATTAAGGTTATAGCGTAGGACTATAGCTTGATGTTCAACAAAATTGATTAGTGTATGCATTGATTGAAATCTCGTGCAGCCACTGTCCGATGCCCATAACTTTAGTCACGAGGATGTCTGCAAGATTCTAGAGGCCCATGGTGGTTATGATCCGGTATATATCTTAACTTTTTCTCATCCATATATGATCGTGTCCATAGTATACTTTGAATGATAATTTTGTTGCTCAGTACTGTTACGGTTTTTGCCCTATTTTTTTACCAAAATTAAGTTTTACTTTTTCTTGTAAGGAAAATAAAAGTAACCATAAATACTTTTATTTTTCCTAAAAGAAAAATATAAAACTTTTCCATTTTTAACAAATCTCTTTCTTAGAGGAAAGGTTTTGGACATGTATAAATAGAAAATCCTCTTCTCATATCAAAATGCAGTACCTTCACAATGTAGTTATCAAAGAGTCTTGTTGTTTAGGGGGAGATTTCTCTCAACATGTTTATGTTTTTTCAATAGGTTTTAAGTTTTTTCAATAGTATTTTAATATGTAGGTCGTTTGATCAAATTATATTGAGAAAAAACATCAAAATCCCCCCGAATTTGTCGTCAAAACTTACTTTAGACCCTAAACTAATCGAGTAATTATTTACCCCCCTTAACAACTTTAAAGTAAATTTTTTACCACCCTATAAAAATTATACCACTCTCACTATGGAGAGTAAAGTACACACGCCCCACGTCATTGCCACATCAGTGTCATATCATTGCCACGTAAGAAATTATAATTGTTTTTTAAAAAAGTAATCCAACACACACATTATTTTTATATATTTTTTTTAAAAAAGAAAAAAATATATATGTACTATTTATATATATATATATATATATATATAAATAAAATATATATAAAAATTCTTTATATATTTTTTTTAATATATATATATATATTATTTTATATATATATATATATATATATATATATATAAAAAGACCCCTACCTCACCCCCCTTCCTCCTCCTTCTTCTTCAATAGCCCACCCCACCCCCCAACCCACCCCCTCGTTCCTCCTGCTCCTTCTTCTTCAATAGACCCCACCCCCACCCTCACCCCACCCTCTTCTCCTCTTTCTTCTTCTTCCTCCATCTATCCTTCCTCCTTATAAATACATACACACTCATACGCATAGAAGGGGAATACATATATATTCATCTACACACACAGACATCCATCGTTCTCATTCACTGAATTTTCTTCACAATACACACATACTCCATCACTGAAAACACAACCTCACTGGAAAACACTACACACACTCACACATCGCATTGGAAAGAAATACAACACGCAGCACACACAACACCATACACGCACCCAAACGCACCAAAAACACACCACTGGAAATATGTGAGGAAAATCCACCAAAAACACATACCACCGGAGAAACGAACCACCACCAGAAAACTACAATTGGTCTATCCCAGCGTTAAATCCACCAACTCATTCACCCAATTGTACAAATTAAATTCATCAAATTTGGTGAATTTTCGATAAGCACCAGACAAAGAATTGAGGAAAATTAACAAGAAATTGACAGTGAATTGATTATGATGATGATATTTTTTGGTAATTGGATGTAGCCATATAAAAAAAATTAAATAAAGGTGAAAAAATTAATAAAGGAAGGGGTTAATGGAGCTTAGTAATGGTGTTCTTGAGAAAAAGATAAATTTGGCCTAAACGAAGAAGATGAAGAAACGGGGTGGGGTGGGGGTACGGAAAAGATAAAGAAACGGGGTGTTGAGGGGTAGGGGTGAGGGAAGGGGGTGTTATGAAGAAGATGATGTTGTATTTCTTATTTTTTTAATATATATATATATATATATATATATATATATATATATAAAATGGGCCCTTTTTTAAAAAAAAATCACTCATTTTCCTCTCTTTTTTTGCCACGTCAGTCGTAGGGGGTGAATTTAATTCACTTTAAAGTTGTTAAGGGGGGTAAATAATTGCCCGATTAGTTTAGGGTCTAAAGTAAGTTTTGGCGACAAGTTCTAGGGAGGGGGGGGGTTGATGTCTTTTCTTAACCATATTAATAATATATTTTTAATATTTATTTTTCGTTGTCATCTGAATTATCACCATATTAGTTTGCAAACTTTAAGCTTCCGCATGATGCCCTCTCGATTTTGAACCCAACAAGTGGTATCAGAGTCAATGGTTCAAAGATCCGATGGTCCGATTGAGGACAGTTTAAGATCAAAGTTGCAATCAACTTGGCGATGATGAAGTTTTTGTCAAAAAAAAAAGTTCAAAAACTATGTGTGGAGAAAAAGTTTCAAACAAAATTTAAACAATCCTGCTGCTAATCCATCTTTAAAACCAAAATCAATTTTCAACTCATGTTTATGGGCTTCAATTTTCAACTCATACTTGCTTTAACACTTGGGCTCCTTTCAACTCGTGCATTTATTTTTAACGCATGAGCTCCACTCTTAACCTGTGCTAACTTTCAATGCGCAAGGCTCAACTTTCAATCTTATGAACTCGTGCTTTTATTTTTAAAGCATAGGGCTCCAATTTTGACCCATATCAATTTTTAATTATAATAGGCAACAGTGATATATGAAGAATATATGAAGAGTGAAGATCAAGCACAAAAATAAGGAAGATCAAGAATATTTTGCATAAAATCAAGTCAAAAAAGAGAGATTTGTTAGGGTTTTTGCCCTGATTTTCTTATCAAAATTAACTTTTACTTTTTCTTGTCAGAAAAATAAAAGTAACCATAAACACTTTTACTTTTCCTAAAAGAAAAATATAAAACTTTTTCATTTTTGACAAACCTCTTTCTTGGAGGAAAGGTTTTGGACATATAAATAGAAGAAGATCCTCTTCTCATACCAAAGTACAATAGCATCCACAATGTGGTTATCAAAGAGCCTTGTTGTTTAGGGGGAGATTTCTCTCAACGTGTTTATGTTTTTTCAATAGATTTAAGTTTTTTTCAATATTATTTTAATATGTAGATCGTTTGACCAAAACATATCAATAATATATCTTTAGTATTTATTTTTCGTTATCGTCTGAATTATCACCATATTAGTTTGCAAACTTTAAGGTTCCGCATTACGCCCTATCGATTTCGAACCCAACAAGTACTTCTCTAAAACATAATGGAAATTTGCTTTTCCTGATGTACATGATTAAAAAAAACGAACCTATTAAGATTGACTAGAAAGCTGTTGCAAGAGTAACAAATTTATATTTCTATATATAAGCATCTTCAGTCATTTTCAGGACACAATACATTTTAGACGTGACTTTACTGGGGTAAGTAAACAAGAATGTGGAAAATTTTCTTATAGGTTTATTACTAGAATAAGAGGGTCTTTTTTATAAGTAAAGGTATTACTGATAATACATTCAGCACCAAGAAAGTACCAACAGAAAGTACAACAAAACTAGATAGGAATCCTCCAATACTGTAAAGAATCCATAAAATCCAGCATTACATCAAGATGATTCGATAATGGCATTACACCATCTTTTAAAACTATGAATGCATTTGTACTTCAACTGTGAAGAGTATCTCTTCCTTTTCCTCAAAGACATCTTTTGTTCCTCTCAAGCCAAACCTTCAGAATATGCATAATGGGATGGTCCTCCAAATCTTTTTCTTCACTTTTTTTTTGGCTTTGGCAGCTGCTTAGCTCTTATTCCACGTTTGTTGGCATCACCCACTGAATCTCTACAAGTTGAGAAACATACACCAAATCTGCCAAACAAATTTGCAGTGTAATAGGAGATGATTACTGTCTCGTTATTTATTTTGTGCAAATAACACCATTTACATGTTAAATCCTCTTCTTTGCAATTTGTCCTGCGTAAAACATGTTTTCATGTGCTTCGGGATTCTTAGCTAAATAGACTTTTTAAGTCTATTATTTAATTAAATGGACCATAAGTTTTTTTATTTAGTGAGATGACCCATTTTTAAGACAGATCTATTATCTGTCCTACAAATATGTCGACAGATCTATTATCTGTCCGATAGATCTATTATCTGTCCTACATATATATAGACAGATCTATTATCTGTCCGACAAATTAGAAAATAAAAGTAGGTCATTTTGCAAATTAAAAACTTGAAGAGGGTTGGACATTTTGCTAAATGCAAACTTAAAAAGGCTTAACAGCTAAATTTTCTCATGTGCTTCCATCCATCCAAAGCAGGCAACTTTGGTTTGAGCTTTAGTTACCCGAAGTGATCTCCATGGTCCATCTGTTCAATACTTCCTTAGCTTCTGCCCTGATAACTCAAGCTTACGTAATTTACTATACATGTACAAGTGATTCTATTTCGAGTTGAAATTAAATAAAATCAGGAAAACCCTAGAATTCTCTACCCATAGTTGTGCTATGTATATTACTTGGGAATGAGTATACCTACATTCGGTGTCTATGTA
This sequence comes from Capsicum pubescens, assembly GCA_030864215.1. Lineage (NCBI taxonomy): Eukaryota > Viridiplantae > Streptophyta > Magnoliopsida > Solanales > Solanaceae > Capsicum > Capsicum pubescens. The sequence goes on from CM061547.1 coordinate 99,711,416, forward strand.
TATCTTTTAATACTCTTCCTCAAGTTGGAGCATAGATGTTAATCATGTCTATCTTGTTACACAGATACCATCAGAGTTCCATTTAAAGCGTTGGTGAATATATCCATGGGTGGAGTCACCTTAGGTGAAAGGTGGTCCTGTGCATACCCTTCGCTGAAAAATTATGTGGTATTTAAGGTCAATTGTTAGCTATTATAAGTTTATATTTAAGTTTGCACACCCTTAACACAACTGAGAAGAAAGTATGCACAACTTTTGTCAAATTCTAGGTTCCACCATTGAATATATCACCCCATTGCTCACATGTCGTCACATGCCCAGTAGAGATAAGATTCTGTTGAATCAATCTCAGATCAATTAACAATCAACCATGATATGTTAGTCTTTTCATAGACACTTTATTTGTGGCATTGTGTAGTGCCACCCAATTATTGCACCAGAGTTTTATCGGTGACAAAGGCTTCAAACCAATTTCAACTAAAGTGTGATGCATCCATGTTATTTCACTTGTGGACTGAGGCTTAGCCTTGTACTTTGGTTCTACCCTGGATTGAAAAATAATACTTTGTTGCTCTCTATTCCATGAGGTTCCCCCAACAAGACACAATATCCAGTGGCAAATCTTCTATCAACTCTAGAGCCAACCCCAATCAACATCTATGAAACACTTAATACGAGTATGCCTATGATTGTTATAAGCCAAATCCAGAAATGCTTTTAAGAAACATGAGATATGATTTAAGGTTGCCTTAATATTTAACTCTAGGTACAGATATAACTAACCAACAACACTAACTGCATAGGCAATATTCGAAAAGGAATAAAAGGATCAATATGATATAGTTCAATCTCCCAACTAACTCTTTATATTTTTCTGGATCATAAAAAAAAACACCGGCATTATTTGTAAGATGTACGCTAGTGGCCATCAGTATACAACAAGTCCTAACTCCTAACTTTTCGGTTTCTGCAAGTAGATCAAGCACATACTTCCTAAAAAATAAGCAAAAAAAAATTCCTACTTTTTTTACTTCTTCTCTCAAGAAGTATTTCAGATGCTCCAAGTATTTAGTATGAAATAATATGCAAGAAAGACTTAGGGGAAGATATCCCTGCATAATCAGTTCCTGTAATGAGTAATGATTGTATGATCAATATATATAACAAGTAAGACATCACCACTTAATGATTGCTTGTAGAAGACTAAGTGATCACATTTTCTCTCTCTGTCCAAATACTAGGACTAACTTACTAAACCTGACTAACCAAGCATAGGGGCTTACTTCAATCCGTAGAAGGACTTTTGCAAAAACTTACTTTTTTGGTCTTCTCCTGAGCAACAAAGCTTGGTGGTATATATACCTCTTCATAGTGTTCACTATGAAGGAATCATCTTCATAAACAGTTGATGTAAAGGCTAATGTTGAGAAGAAAATAGAGGTATAAACAAGTGGATAAGAGTGATTTAGCCATTGGAGCGAAGGTATCGAATAATCCACCCCGCAGAGCCATCGAGATTAACTTTGGGAAAGACTCACTTGCATCCTATTGTTTTTGTTCCTATTACTTGATTTCAAGAATCTCAAGGATTCGAGGATCGAAAGACTATCTAGGAATGGAGATTCGAGGATACAATCAAGAGAATTTAGAGAATTTTAGAAGAAAGAGAAGGAACTGAGAAAATAGAACCTTAGGAAGAAGAAGTTGTAATTTCATATATGACTGTAAAAAATGATTGCAAGTACTATTTATAGACCATGTACTAATTGCTTCTATCTAATGAACATCTTTCTTGATAGTTGTTCTAGCTGATAGTCACTAACAGCCTTAACTAACTTCCTGAAAAGTGGGCACTATAGCTGTAATAACTAACTTTTAAAACTAACTAACTCCAATTCCAATTTCTAACTAACTCTAGTTCCAATTTTTGATAACAGTACTACCCCCAATAGAAAGATCCTTGTCCTCAAGGATCAAATGAAGGGAATCTAGTCTTCATTACAGTAGAAAATTCCCAAGTAGCCATATCAGCAGGTAGATCACACCATTTAACCAACACTTGAGCCACAACCTTATTCCCTTTCTTGACCATCCTTCTTTGTAAAATAGCTTCTGGAATAGGACAGTTTAGATTGGCTAAATCTACAGTAGGAGGATAAGATATAGTGGAAGGGACTGCAAAATACCTCTTAAGCAAAGAAACATGCACAGTGGGATGACTCTTGACAGAACTAGGCAGTAGAAATGTGTAAGCCACAGGGCCAATCTTCTTTATGATCTGAAATGGTCTATAATACTTGACATCCAACTTATGAGATAAATGGTTAGAGATAGTAGCTTTTTTATAAGGTTGAATCTTAATATAAACCCAATCTCCCACAAGGAAACTCATGTCGGTCCTATGTCAGTACTATGTGCATTAGCCTGCTGTTTCATCCTATGTTATTCCCAGATCAAATGGTGCTTAAGAAGTTGTAGTTTAAGCTCCCTAGTGATCAAGGTGGTATCAACCTCAGTAGAAGCTAATTCACTAGGTAAATAAGGGAGGTGTAGAGGAGGTGGTCTACCATATAGAATCCCATAAGGTTGTGTATGAATGGCTGAGTGAAAGCAGATGTATACCGGTACTCAGCCATAGGCAAACAAGCAACCCAATAAGAGGGGCCATCACGGCAATAACACCATAAATAAGTTTCCAAACATCTGTTCAATACCTCAGTCTGACCATCTGACTGAGGATGATATGCAGTATAAGTGTGTAACATAATCCCTTGAAAGTTGAAGAGCTCTTGCTAGAAAGAGGTAAGAAAATATGCATCTCTATCTCTATCACTTGTTATGTAGTCTCACAATAGTATCAAAAAACACCTTTGCAACTGATTGAGCAATATAAGGATGTTTGAGTGGCATAAAATGACCATATTTACTTAATTTGTCCACCACCACGAGTATTACTTCAAAACCCTGTGATTTGGGAAGACCGTTACTGAAATCTATGCTAATTTGAGACCACACCACCTCCGGAATCGGTAAGGTTGTAACAAACCAGGATAAGCAGCCAAATCTGATTTGTTTTTCTGACAAACATCACATTTCTGAATGAATTCTTTCATATCTGCTCTTAATATTTTCTAATAAAACAGTGTCAACAGTCTTTTGAGAGTAGCATCAACTCCGAAATGGCCCCCCAGTGGTCCAACATACCAAAGTGACATAATTTCATATCTCAAGTTCGGTACTTTTCTAATCACCAACTTCCCTATTCTTCTTAATTGACCATGAGCCCAAGTAAATTGGTTGTGAGATGCAGGATTAGCTTATAGATCTGCAATTAACTGAGTAAGCTCAGGATTTGAATGCCAACTATTCTCAATAGCTAGGAACAGGTCAGTATTAGTGGAGAAATAATCAAATAAAGCAGTTCAGCGCCAGTCACCCTAGAAAGTACATCAACAACCTTATTGTTCACTCCCTTCTTATATTATATAGAGTAGTCAAAAGGCATCAACTTAGTTAACCATAAAAATTGAGAGTTGGTGTATAGCTTTTGCTCCATGAAAATTTTTAGAGTTTTTTGATTTGTTCTTATAACAAACTTCTGCCCCAACAAATACTGAGACCATTTAGTAACATCCTGAACAATGGCCAATAATTATCTATCATAACACATAGAGCTGCATGTTTTGGTGATAAAGCCTTACTGATGAAGGCTATAGGATGTCCCTCTTGCATTAATACAGCTCCAATCCCATATCCATTAGCATTAGTCTCTACCACAAATATTTTACTTGCATCAAGCAAAGCTAAAACAGGGGATTGAGTTAATGATTCCTTTAACTATACAAATGACTCATGTTCAGTATCATTCCATTTGAACTTATCCTTCTTGGTGAGGTCAGTAAGAGGCTTGGCAATGATACCAAAACCTTGTATGAACCTCCTGTAATAACCAGCTAGCCCCAAGAATCCCCTCAGTTGTTTCAAGGTAGAAGGAGTAGGCCATTCCTTCACAATTTTAATCTTTTGAGGATCAGAAGATACCCCTTCTGCTGTGATAAAATGACCAAGATTTCAATTCTAGTAACACCAAAGAAGCACTTACTCTTTTTAGCAAATAGCTAATGCTCCACCATTTTCAGAAATACCGACCTTAAGTGCATAATATGTTTCTCCATTGTTTTGTTGTAAATCAGTATATTATAAAAAAAAACCAACACATACTTCCTTAAAAACTTCTGAAATACAAAGTTCATGAGTCCTTAAAATATAGCAGAAGCATTTGATAATCCAAAAGGCATCACTAGATATTTAAAGTGTCCAGAATGAGTTCTGAAAGCAATTTTAGGTATATCATCTGAGGCCATTCTTAGTTGATGGTATCCAGATCTTAAGTCAATTTTAAAAAAGATCTTGGAACCTCCTAGTTCATCCAAATGATCATCCACAATAGGAATAGGGAATTTGTTTTTAATAGTGTACTTGTTCACGTCCCTGTAGTCAACACATAATCTCCAAGACCCATCATTTTTGCCTACTAAAACTACAGGTAATGCAAAGGGACTGCAGTTAGGCTGAATAATGCCTTGATCCATCATTTATTGTACTATTTCCTCAATAATGACCTTCTTCACAAAAGTATATCTATAGGGTCTTTTATTGATAGGTTCAACCCCAGGTTGCAACACAATTCTATCGTCATATGTCCCTCTAGGAGGTGGTAGACCTATAGGCTCTTCAAATAATGCAGAAAATTTAGACAATACCTCAAGCAATTTAGGATCATCTTCTTGACTCTTATTAGCTTGTGAGGGATGCCATATAACTTCTTCACTTACTTGGGGTACCACCTGAATCATACACAGTTGGGACTGGTTTTCTAAATGTTTTGCTACTTTTCCTGCCCCGGAGTCAACACCTGATTACCAACACCTCCGAGTACATATTTCTTCCTTTTATACCAGAACTCCATGGTCAATTTCCTAAAGCTCAACTTGATGTATCCTAGTATGAGTAACCACTAAAGTCCTAGCACCACTCCACAAAAACCAAGAGGAAGCAATAAAAAATTATTATAAAACTTAGCCCCTTGAAGTAACCAGGTAATAGTTGTCATTTTATTCACCTGCATACTACCATTAGCAGCAGCCACCACTTCAGGTTTGATAGGCTTGACTTCACAACCCAATCTTCTAACCAACTCAGGGTCAATGAAATTATGGGAACTACCAATATCAATAAGGATATGCAACTCTATTTTGGAATGATAACCAGTCACCTTCAAAGTCCTAAATCCCAATGAACCTTTCAAAGCATACATGGAAATTTCCATATGTTCTACTGGTTTTCCCAACTCTAACTGATCACCTTGCTTTTCTTGGACTTCACCATCTTGTTCAATCTGTGACTCATCTAATTCTTCTGATTCATCAACCTCCAACAAATACAACTATTTTAAATTCTTGTATTTATTGCCAGGCATGTATTTGTCATTGCAGAAATAGCACAATCCCCTTGCCCTCTTATCATTTATCTCCTCAATACTTAGAGTTATCCTATTCACCCCTTTAGAGAATCTGCAAGTAGTGTTTTTAGGAGTAGGTAAAATGCCCTTACCATTAAAGTGCTTTTGATCTTCAAACTTCCTTGCATTGACTTGAAAAGAATTAGTGAAATGTTGCCTCATAACAACCAAATATGCCTCTTGCATTCTTGTAAGCCTGAGAAGGAGAGGAAGGTTTTGTGATCTTGACAACAATGTTGAGTTCAGTCTTTAAGCCTCCAATATAGCTGCTGATAGTAGTCTCCTCTGATAAGTTCACCCTAGTTAAACTTCTTTCAAAAGCTTCTTGATATTCTCTGACACATCCGGTTTGTATAATCTTCTTAATTTCCTCCATGGGATCATCAAAGTCAATCCCAAACCTCTGCACCAAAGCTCCTATATATTCCTTCCAGATGATAGCCTGCACATACTGTCTGTATCTCATAAAAGAAATATGCCACTGAATAGCTTCCCCTTCCAATTACATGGATGCTATGGTCACCTTGTCCCCCAGACCCCACTTTATGGGAGCACACTGGGTTTGTTGTTGTTATGGTCACCTTGTCCTCAGGAGCAATATTCGCTATAGAGAAGAACTACTCAATCTTGAATAACCAAGATCGAAGATCCCCGGGAAATCTCAAAAATTCCATTCTTGTCCATCTATTGAAATGAGAATGTTGAAAATTTGAAGAAGTAGGAAATTGAGAAGTATTACCAAAATTAGGGCTCATTTCCCTCTCTCTGTTATTTTCCATGTTCCTTTCTCTTTCTTTGTGATTTCCCATACTACCTTCTGGGTCATAATGCTCTTCAGGCATCAATGGAATAATGTTCCTTCTCTGTTCCCCTACCAGTTGTTGCTTCAATTCCATAACAGCATTATCTAATCTCTCCAATAATGAGACTTTTCCTGCTAAATGTCCCATCTCAGTCACCAGTTTGCAACATTTCACGCAATTCTCCAACCTCTGCAATAGCAAATTCAATTGTCGAATCACCGGTTACTCTTCCCTCTTTCACCATTGTTGCCAAGGATGAGTGGCTCTGATACCAATGTTACTCGATTTCAGGAATCTCAAGGATTCGAGAATCGAAAGACTATCCAGGAATAGAGATTCGAGGATACAATCAAGAGAATTTTAGAAGAAAGAGAAGGAACAGAGAAAATAGAATCTTAGGAAGAAGAAGTTGTAATTTCATATATGACTGTAAAAAATGATTACAAGTACTATTTATAGATCATGTACTGATTGCTTCTATCTAATGAATATTTTTGTTGATAGTTGTTCTAACTGACAGTCACTAACAGCCTTAACTAACTTCCTGAAAAGTGGGCACTGTAGTTGTAGTAACTAACTTTTAAAACTAACTAACTCCAATTCCAATTTCTAACTAACTCCAGTTCCAATTTCTGATAACAGTTCCCTTTGTTTAAATCCACCAAATTCTAAGTGTGATTTTTATCTAAAGCATTTATCTCCTCAAGCAAATCTACATATCCCATCCAGGATGATTCAATGTCTCCATTATTTTAGGTACATATACAGAGTCTAGATAGCCAATCAAAGAAATAGAATTAAGAGAATTGTGGTCACAAGAAACATAATTAACAATGGGATATGCCATCCAGGATGATTCCAATTTCTAACTAACTCCAATTCCAATTTCTGATAACAGTTTCCTTTGTTTAAATCCACCAAATTCTAAGTGTGATTTTTATCTAAAGCATTTATCTCCTCAAGCAAATCTGCATATCTAAAGCAAATCTGCATATCCCATCCAGGATGATTCAATGTCTCCATTATTTTAGGTACATATATAGAGTCTAGATAGCCAATCAAAGAAATAGAATTAAGAGAATTGTGGTTACAAGAAACATAATTAACAATGGGATATGCAGATTTGCACTGATGTGTACCTTTGTGTAGAGCGATAGGAAGGTCAAAGTTTCCTGGAGGAGGATCTGATGACAAAGGTACGGTTGGAGGATATGTACCATTGATCTCTTGCCTTCTAGAGTAAAAATGCACAACTGGTGGTCTTGATAGTGCTTGTAGTTGGTGACTCATTAGACACGATTCTGACCCATTATGTTCACACATAATTTTTCAAAAATTTGAAAAAGTTAGTTGGAGATTATTTTAAATAAGGTTATCAAATTGGCCCTCCATTTCAACTTCTAACTTGAAATATGAAATTTGAAGTTTGAAAAATAGGTGTCATGAATTTTTTAAAGGATTTTCAAGAGTTAACTCACAAAACTTTAATAGTATTTTCATGTCCAGACATAGCTTCAACTTCCAAATATTCTTTTTCAACTTAAACTCCAAATATTACCACTTTTCAAATATCAACTGACTCATGTCGAAACACCTACTTATATAATCCATCAGTGTTCAATAGAAGAACTGTCAAAGCACCTGTGACTCGGTAGATTAACTACTCATCTTCCTCCTCGAGGTAGACAAGAGGTGCATAGAAGGATGTCATATTCTCGAAAAATACACAAAATATGTCAAGTTTAGAAGAGTACCCCTTCTGAAGGCGAGAGTAGCCCAAGAAATATATTTCAAGCGATTTGGGTCTAGCTTAGTAACAGATGGTCGGACATCTCAAACATAGCATTCTTCCAACACCCTATTTTCCACCGGAAACAGTAACTTGTGTGGAAAGAGAACACTATAAGGGACACCAACAAGCACAGCAGATGGCATGTGAGTAATCAGAAAACAACCCATAAAACCACATAGACCCAAAATTGTTTAGGAACCTTTGTTTGGAGCAATAACAGCTGAGCTGTCTCAAGTATATGCCTATTCTTCCTCTCAGAAACTCCACTTTGAGAGGTTGTCAGAACATAAGTTGTCTGGTGGAGAATCCCATGTCATCTCATGCTGGGCTGAAATGATTGACATGTACTCTTTAGCATTCTCAGTCCTTAGTATATGCATAGGAGCATTAAATTTGGTTTTAACTTCAGCAAAAGAGGATGTTCTCAAAGGATCTTTTGGGTCCTCATTTTGGGCTTGAACTTGACCATGGAATATGTGTAGCAGTTACACCACTCTCAATGGATGCTATCAGAGAGCAGGGGGAGGGGGGGAGATAGATCTGTGAATGAATTAGGGGATTTATACAATGTGTTAAGATCTGTGAGACATCCTCCTGTTTCTTTTGTTTTTCTTCATCTGTTCTTCTGTTGTAAGTGATTTTATGAGTATGTCTGAACCATGACATCCTATGAGCCATCCATTTTGTGTGAGAATATATTGTAGTTTGAACTCCAACTCATTTAACCTAATTCATATGAGATAATCTTGTGATCAGCTTGCTTTGTAGTTTGAGAAAAATAAGGGAGGCTAAGTGACAATAATCCCCAGCAGGAAAAGAGGAGAGGCCAAGTCATAAGTATGCCTAGGATCCTTGTCAGAACTGCATGTTTTTTATCGTTATGTCATCTTTATTTTTGTGGCAGTGTTATATAATATGAATTTCCAGGAAATGTTGTATGATATCAAACTTTCTTCTTAACCTTCATTTCGTTTTGCTTACGTAGTTGTGTGACTCTGATACACCATGTTGTATAATTGGTCATGGTGAAGTGGACATGAAGGATGCAACTCTTATTGGAGAAGTAATGTCTTTTACCCAGAATCCAAGGCAAATATCAACTTAACTATGTTCTTTAATGTGTCAATTTACTTTATATTTGTTCTGATTGTTAATGACTGTGAGTGCAAATAGCAGGGTGCATATGGTGAAGTTTATTTAGTAAAGTGGCGCGGTACAGAAGTTGCCGCAAAAACCATTCGTGCTCCCATTGCATCAAACCCAATGGTGAAGTAAGTTCACTGATTTTTTACAGAGCTTAATTTTAAATTCACATCCACTACTGATGGGACTGATTGGAAGTGGTTGGCTGTTATGCTCTTACTTATCCATTACAGTAACTTTTTTAAGGTCTTCTATATCTTCGGTAAAACTAAGAACCAACTGTACTACCAAGGAGATAATTTTACTCCAGGTCTATATGTGAAATGCTTGCTAAAAGGTCCTTCCCCAAGTAATGGACTCTGATTAGGTTCATAATTTAAATGGCTTTTTGGATCTCCATTACTTTTTCTTCCAAATTTCGGATTAATATGATGTAACAATTACTCTGTCAATTGGCTTTAACATCTGGATTCATAGCATCCATAATTGAGAGCTTCACAGGAATGCTTTTCTGAAGGAACTAGCGTTGTGGCAAAAGTTGCGCCATCCCAATATTGTGCAGTTTCTCACGGTTCTAAATCAAACTGATCGATTGATCGTTCTCACTGAGTATCTTCGAAATGTAAGTCTTGTATGATATTCAGGAGCACTTGGTCACATGATATACCTCAGTAGCTTTGAAATATGGGTATTATTATACGTGGATCCGAGCTTTTAGTAATGCTCGCACTGATATTTCTACAAATTGGAAATCTAGGGAAGCTTGTATGACCAATTGAGAAAGAAAGGAAGACTTGATCCACTGACAGCAGTCGCGTATGCATTAGATATTGCAAGGTATAAGTTTCAGTGATAAGTTAGCCTCCAATTCAAGTGTTACATGACACTTTTTAGCACAACTTACCAGCATTTCTGTTTCTTTGTTTTTCACTCAACTTTGCTCCTTTTTTTCAGTTTATTATTTTGCAATTTCTTTTCCATAAATGCAATCATTAACTTGTCATCTACTATATGCAATTATTAAGCTGGAAAAGAGGAAAAGCAGCACTCTTCCCGGCATTAATGTGCTTTTAAATTTACTATGCATCTTATGCCAAGATATATTTGATCCGTCACAGATGATATATGGATCAGATTTTTATGTCCGAGTTCTTAATTGATATATGTAATATGTGCTTAGTATAAAGTTTGTACTATTTCTGAACAGAACCAAGCAATGACCAAATATCCCCTTAAAAGTTATTCGGCCATGGCCATAGGTAGAAAGTTGCTCGGATGTTGAAAGGTGTAAACAACTACGTGCAATCCTCAAACTTTTTAATGCAAGTATGAACTGCCAAAAAGATTGATGGAAGGATGAAAATTTGTAGACATCCTTGCGAGCTTTATTTGTTCTCCACCTCGTTTACATAATATAGGAAGTAATTCTTGGTGATTTATTTGTAGCTTGGTGCTCTCATTCTGCAAAAATCTTCTTCTTAAATATTGAATATTTGTCAGTGTCACCTTTCGTGATTATGTCACACTGTACACACTCTTTAAAGCAGCTTCAACCTAAGTTCTCTGTTTGCATTTGCAGAGGAATGAATTACCTACATCAGCATAAGCCTCATGCTATTATCCATAGGGATTTGACTCCTAGGTACTGGCAGTTCCACTAGCTACATTTAACTCAGCTCATACGCATGAAACCTATTGGTACTTGTCAATCCAGGGACTACAAAATATTTTTATCATTCAGTTTAGAATTTATGTGCAGCTATTATGTCAACTTTCTACTCCTGCAGAAATGTATTGCAGGATGAGTCGGGGCATCTTAAAGTCACGGACTTTGGACTTAGTAAAATTGCACAACAGAAGGATTCTTATGGTTACAAAATGACTGGAGGGACTGGATCATGTACAGTGTATTACTAAGATAATCTTTATTTCCTTTTCCTCAGTCAGTTGACTCCTGAAACATAATTATATCCATGTTTATTTAGATCGATACATGGCTCCAGAAGTTTACCGTCGAGAATCATATGGGAAGAGTGTTGATGTTTTTTCATTTGCTCTAATTGTCCACGAGGTGAGTTAAACTTACATGCTTATATTTACTTGTATACATGACTACACAACTTTCCCCTACTTATCATCTGAGTTATTTTGAAAAATTGCCTTACACCTATTGGCTATTGATGCTGACCTAGTACTGTGTTCTCAAATTTTTCTGTGGGAATTTAGGCCCCCACAAGAGTAGTATCTAGGAAAACAATCCACATACATTTTGATCATCTTCTATATAAGCATATTCTTGGCCTTGCAACGCTATTCTTTTTAGTATAAAGTAAAACCTGAGCATATGCTTCTGCATTACAGATGTTCCTAGGAGGACCATCAAATAGGGAGCAAGCTCCAGAGCAAGTGGCAGATAAGACAGCATATGAAGATTATCGGCCACATCTCGCTTCATACATATTTCCTGAGCAAATCAAGACGTATGTTATTCAATTTTGCTGCATTTTAAAACCTTACCAGTTTTCCCTATTCTTCTAACAAAAACTATGCCTATGTGGTGATCATGGAAGTCTTAACTGTTATAGTTTGTATTTCATGAGTGTCTAAATGATATGATGTCCTTTAGGAATGAGACCCTCTTGGTAATCAGTTTCAATGGTCTTACATCTTGCATTTGAAGGTTTGGGGGAAATTGGAAGTACAGTATTTTTGCGTGTTTTTATTACTTTTGCTGCAAAAATGTGTGCTAATATTTAACTTGTTTGAAATCTTTGGATTGCAAAATCTTGGAAATGTTGCTGATTTTGGAAAGGTGAAAGAAACCATTTTTTTAGTACAATCAAGTTAATGACAGGCCTTCAGTTGTAAAGAAACAACAACAATAACAACATACCCAATGTATTCCCACATAGTGGGGTCTGGGAGGATAGAGTGTACGCAGACCATACCACTACCTCAGGTGAAGTAGAGAGGCTGTTTCCGATAGACTTCCGGCTTAGGACCGATAACAGTCTAACAAATACAAAACATATATGCATATAAACTAGTACTGTAAGCAAAATAAACTAACACCGCTACCCACAAGATAATACTAAAAACTATCTAATCGAAACCATAGACATCACACAACACCATGAACAAGAAACTTTAGACACAAAAGAACGTTGCCCTACTATTACCGACGCATTCCCACCCCCGAACCTACTACCCTAATCCGCGTCCTCCACACCTTTCTATCAAGGTTCATGTCTTCTGTAAGCTATAACTGCTCCATATCATGCCTAATCACCTCCCTCCAATATTTCTTTGGCCTACCTCTACCCCGCCTAAAACCATTCATAGCCAAGGTCTCACACGTCCGCACTAGCACATCAGAACCCCTCCTCATCACGTGCTCGAACCAACATAACCTCACTTCTCGCATCTTGTCATCCACCGAAGCAACTCCCACCTTCTCCCAAATAATCTCATTCCTCGCCCTATCTTTACTGGTATGGCCACACATCCATCGCAGCATTCTCATTTCCGCCACCTTCAACTTTTGGATGTGAGAGTTCTTTACTGACCAACACTCCGCTTCATTTAACATAGCCGGTTGGACTATCACTCTGTAGAACTTACCTTTAAGCTTCGAGGGCACCTTCTTATCACATAAAACTCCCGAAGCGAGCCTCCATTTCAACCACCCTGCCCCAATACGATGCATGACATCCTCGTCAATCTCACCATTTCCCTGAATCATAGACCCCAGATACTTGAAATTCTCCCTCTTCTGAATGGCCTGAGAGTCTAGTTTCACCACCACGCTAGCCTCTTGCGATACATCACTAAACTTACACTCCAAGCACTCCGTCTTGGTCCTGCTCAACCGAAATCCTTTTGCCTCAAGCGGTTGTCTCCAAATCTCCAACTTATCATTAACTCCTCCTCGAGTCTCGTCAATCAGTACCACATCATCTACAAATAACATACACCAAGACACCTCCCCTTGAATATGTCGCATCAAAACATCCATCACCAAGGCAAATAAAAAGGGGCTAAGAGTCGATCCCTGGTGCAACCCTATCAAAACTGGAAAGTGCTCTGAATCTCCACCTACCGTCCTCACACGAGTCTTTGTGCCCTCATACATGTCTTAAATCGACCTAGTGTACGCCATGGGCACCCTCTAGCGTCCAAGCACCTCCACAAAATCTCTCTGGAAACTCTGCCACATGTCTTCTCAAGATCAATAAACACCATGTGCAAGTCCTTCTTCTTTTCCCGAAACTGCTCCATTAGTCTCCTCACAAGGTGAATGGCCTCAGTAGTCGAGCGACCTGACTTGAAACCGAACTGATTCTCAAAGATAGTCACGATCCTTCTCAGCCTCAACTCTACCACCCTTTTCCAAACCTTCATTGTATGACTCAACAACTTAATACCTCTATAGTTGTTGCAACTTTGGATGTCTCCCTTGTTCTTATATAATGGAATCACCGTACTCCACCTCCACGCTTCAGGCATCTTCGCCGCCCTAAAAATAATGTTAAACAAACTTGTCAACCACTCCAAACCTGCCCCGACAGTGCTCTTCCAAAAATCAACTGGATTGGTGTGGGTTGGGTAGGGGAAATGCGTTGTTTTTAATTTTGATTTGAAGTAATATTTGTTAAAATTTGGATTTGGTGACGTAGACTTTCAATGAGAGGTCATGTGACAAAAATGGTTTTGCAAAACCACTATTAGAAAATAATGACACAAATGAACCTATTTTGTAACGGCGTAGCATGGATGAGCCAAACGTTTTAACCGTTGGCATAGATGAGTCATTTCTAATAGTTTAATGGCGTATTTGCGCATTTTCCCTTGTCTAAATTGTACAACAGGAAAAGAAAAAAAAACGTATGCAAGTTGTTTTCTGTTTCTAAGAAAATAAAAGTAAAGAAGTTGCAATCCTATAGGCAGTAGCATTCTCAGATTCATTTCTGTGGCAGAATCTGGAAGTCAGTTGAATAGAGGACGTGAATGTGGCTATTTGGTTCTTAGCTTTTGGTTCCTGTAAAACAATTGGGAGTATAACTATAGGAAACTATGGAATATCAAGTTTTCTTTTTCATCTTTTCTGAGTGCCGAGCTGATAACCCATGTGCTAGAAAATCTTAAGTAGGCACTCCAATCACTTAAGAGAGTTGGTTACTCCTTTTTATATGCCATCCCATGGTGCCCATTTTGATTGCTACAGCCATTTGCTTTCTAATTGCTGATTGTACTTCATAGCATAGGATCCAGTGCTTAGGCACTTTTTTTCCTTAAAATTCCTTGTTAGTCAATCTCAGCTCCCTTCATCATATTGAAATTTGAACTAAAGTTATATGCACCGACACAATCAAGTCACTTGTACAGTAATCACATGTCAATCTCTATTATGAGCACCACTAGGTAGCCCAGTAAAACTGGTAATTGACCTGCTATCAGAGGCTGAATTCTGTTAGTGTAAAATATCTTTGATAAATACATCAAAACTTAGAGACGTGCATAGAAACATTAACCGAAACTGGCATGACATTGTGTGCAGGCTGCTTCGTGAATGCTGGCACAAGAACCCTGATCGTAGACCCTCATTTCAAGAAATAATTGATCGCCTTGAGAAAATCCATGAGACTATGCGAGATAAGATAGTCTCGGGAACATGCTGTACCTGCATTATAAGTTGAATCTGAAGCTGATCTGATGCATCACATATTGCATTTCATTTCTCTGGTTACAAAAGAGCTTCTGTATTGCCCTTTCAGATATGAAAATATATAAATAAATTGTGAGTTTTTCTTGAGATATCTTCAAGGGAATACTTCCTGAAAGGATATGAGTTTGCAGCAAATTTTGTTAAGAGTTAACTTGTATACACCGGCATTTCTAAATATATTACAATAGTATAATTGTACCTGTGATATCTACTTATTTACCAATGTTTTGCCGGTTACCATTTCATGCTGCTATGAGAAGTTACCTGTTAATCGCTTTTAAGTGATCTAGTCGTGTATAGCAGTTGAACTCATGTTATTATTACTATACTATAATTATTGGGCCAATGTTGTTGTCTGATATCTCTGAGCCTAATTCAGCTTGCTCATAATTTGTTGGTCAAGTATTTAATAGTGGCTCTTCTTTAGGTTGTTCACATCCCTTCCTAAACTCCTAGCATTGTTGTTATGATTTTTTTTAGCTAAGACAGACAAAACTAATTTATCAGACAGCCGCGTCTGTTCTTGATGATATATCCATTCCAGACGGACTTGCGAAGCATTGATCGCATCATCTGCATGCTAATCTCATAGTTTTTAAAGGACTTGCCGATTTAATTGAAGCTGACAAAGCAGAGATCACTTTTTGTAATCTGAATCTCATCTAGTAAAAGTAATAACTTAAAAATATGGACACTATTGCCCCAGCTAGTTGTTTTCCCTTAGATTTGTGTATGAGGTCAATAGCACGTGACTTAATTCAACTTTTTTTATTTAGGTGTCAAAACATTAACCTTTTTTAGATTAGTTTGGTGTTTGTCCTTGTGCCAAAATAAGATAATCGACAAACAAGTAAATATGCAAATTTAAGAGCCAAAAGAGGAAAATGAATATATCCAGGGTTCCCAAGCTTTGGGAGTCCACTCCGAACTTCCACGTTCGTTGCTGAGAAATACAATTCTTCCAAGAGTACTATGTGAGCTCGAAGTAATATTTCTTTCTATTGCTTTCAGATGATCCCTTTAGATAGAGAGAATAGGCTATTTATACATTAGATGAATGAGATTGTTACTGATTTTCCACTGTGCCCTAAGGACCCACTAATCACAACATGCTGCGTGTCCATCCCCTGTTTGTGCCAGCCAATATTCTGGCTGTGCTCAGCTCCGTACTGGACTCATCCACCCACCTGACTTGCATAACATTCTTGTCTCCTTGTCCTTTTGTCCACGTAACGGATCCAGCGTCCTTTGAAATCTGCCTCATCAATGAGAGTGCAGTTAGACTTCCGATCGCCACATACTCTCCAGGCCTCATCTTGTTCACTGCCATGTGTCAGCCATGTTGACTAGCTTATTTCACCCGATACTCTACTAGTCATAGCGTTTCCGTTAAGTCGAATGTCGTAGTTCCTTTACCCGATGATCCTAATGCGGCATCCAACTTAAAAGATAGATAACAAAGAAGAGTAGATATTGTTCGTTTTAGACAACTCAACTAGCGTAAGAGTGTGTCATTTTGATACCTTTTGCACAGTTGTCATGGTGCGTGCATTACACCAACATGAAGGCGCGTGGAAGCCCTTTTTTGACTGATGTGTCGTCCAAGTTGGCCCACAAACACTATTTTAACTCGTCCCTATTAATTTATATTTTCTTCCTCATTTTTATCCACAATTTTGTCAATCTTAAGTTTATTTAATAATAAAAATTGTTGAGAAATTTAATTCATGAAGATTAGATAATCAACACCATTTTTTATTTTCTTCTTCTTCCTCCACCAACTCAACCTTCTAACATCACCATCCACCAAACTACCACCAATAATTTTAGAATTATAAAAACATAGAAGAGAAAAAATTATCACATTCTAGTTTTTTGAAGAATTTTAGAAAAATATGAAAGAATATAATGAAAAAAAATACCCTTTCGAAGAATCATATCATCCTCGTTGTAATATCACCAAAATAATACACTTTCAAACTTAATATCACCAAAGTTATACACTTTCAAACTCTTCTCTTCCCTAAAATCTAAATCCTCCATGATTTTTGCACAAAATCTTACAACAACAACAACAAAATCAAAAATAGTGATGACAAATTTTTCACACAACCACCATTAATTTCATTATTCACGTTCAAAATTTTTGCACCACAATTGAATTCAATAACATCATCATCTTTAACTTAGACCCAATATCAAATTTTGAGAAAAAAATATATAATTTAAAATTAAAAAAATTAAACCTACAACAAATAAAAAATAAAAAAATTTAATGATATTCAAAAGTTTTAAAAAAAAAAAAAAAAAGTGGGCGATCACTTTACACGTGATATTGGTCAATTTACACGTTATAGCGCGTGTAATACACGCACATCATATATTTTTATGAATTAAGCAAAAATGTCAATGATACACTCGTAAGCTAGTTGAGTTACCTAAAGTGAACGTCTACTTGAGGTGTCAAAGTGAAAGATCATGTAAGTTCAGTGGTATATCAATGTATTTGGCCATTTTTTTTTTTGTTTCATCTTATATTATGTTTAGTGTCAATTGTACTTATTTTATCTACTAAAAACTCTTGGGAGAAAAAGACATGGGCTGATCACTCAAAAAATTATGACAAAATTTTTTTTATATAACCACCCTTAGCTGATTAAATGTAAGTTATAGCAAAACTTTTTAGTATACAATTTGTAGTAAAATTTTGGTATAAAAAAGAAAAAAATTTGATATAAGAAAGAAAAAAAACATTTTTTTAATTAAAAAAATATAACACAAATTATTATAAGAAAAAAAAGATTTCATACCCATTAAAAAGATGACAATTATTATCAAGATATCAATCATTCCCTTTTTTCTTTTAGAAATGGTTCTCTCTTTCTTCATTAACGACGTAATATTTTTTCCTCAAATTTTTATTATCAAACATTGACCTTTTCTTCTTCATCATCATTTTCTTTTAAATTATTTTGTCATATTTATCTTCTTCTTCTAAAAAAAAATATTGGTATTAGTATTTTATCTGAATCTAACGTAAAATGAATGATGATAATTTATATTTTTTGCTTGTGATGCATGGACGAAGATAAAATGTGATCGATATTTTTTTATTATTTTAATCAACTAATTGAGTGATTTTATTAGTTCTATGAGAAATTCAAATCGTTTTTTTAAAATAATTCAAATCGTTTTCTGAAATATAATTATGCAAATTTTGTTGTTTTGCTCAACAAAATATAGTTCAAATCCTTTAAATATCTTAATTAAATTCGTCAATATTATTCTTGTTGATTTGAGTATAAGCAGTTAACCTAGTTTTTTTTTTTTTTATGTGTATGATTTGTTAGTATTAAAATTTGATGAAATTTTCAAATTTTCTATCTTTACATTTTCTTTAGCATTGATTCGTCAACAATTCTATATTGTGTTTACAGGTAGACGTAAATATTTTTCAGTTGATGGAATTATGTATGATACAAATATCAAGTATAAATGATTGGTAAATGCAATAGAAAAACAACTTAAGATTGACATTAACTCAATTAAAATTGAGATTAAGTTCTTAATAAATGATAGATGCCCACTGATGCTCATACACAAAGATGCGGAAATAATGATGTATCTAGTAGCTGCAAAAGAATAAAGATAGAAAGCGTTAAACAAAGAAAAATATTAAAAAATCAAGGTGACATTAATAGCTGCCATCGAGAGAAATACAACAGAAAAGCATGCCATAAATATGCACCACAAGTTTAATAAATAATTGTTCTTAATTTAAGTTTATTGCTAAACTTTTGTTATAATTCTGCATTATATTTTAAGATACTAAAAGATGTTTTTTTGTTGATTTTATAATAATTAAATAACTATTTCATAGTTTGATTTAAATAATGTTAATTTTCTGTCAATAAAATTGTAGACTAAATATGTTATAAAATATTGAGTCATATTGTAACTACCCATATGGATACTAAAAAAATAGAATTAGATAATCAATACAAACTATAACAATTCATAATTATTGATTAAAGATATATTATATCAATTTTAATATAAAAATATACCTTTTAGAAGCAAGATATTTTTAGATTCAATTAATATGAAAATAATAGATTCACCAATTTCATAATTGTAAGATATTTAATATCAAATTAATACAGAAGAACATTAAATTCAAAAAGAAAACCTATTATTAACTGTATATATTCAACAAGTTAAGAATTTGATTCAGTTGATATCACTTTTAATACCAACTGAATTATTGATTACATAAAAGAGCTATGTTATATTATTTTTATATACCATGCATATACATAGCAAAAAACAACTATGATAGCACTTGATTTAAATTTTAAAAAAAAAAAACAATATAAGAATAAATATATCATCTTTAAAATCATAAATAAGATTATAAATTCTAAAATATCAAAACATAGTTTGGTTCATAACATGTAGATTGTTTAAAGGGCACCAATACTGAGCAATAAATCATAAACAAAAATTTAAATTTAGACACAGTCATCATAAACTATGCAAAAAAAAAAAAATTATATCATTCTATTATTTTTTACTGTCGTTTTGAAGTTTTTTAACATTTAAAATAATTTCTCTCAAAATTTTTGAATCACCAAATCTACTAGTGATTCATTCTATTATTCTAGGACTTTTTGAGGTGGAATAGAATCGAACTTGAGTTTAAAAGACATGATTCATATAACGTTGAAAGCAACTAATAATATGAACATATACTGAAATTTAAGCAAAAAAAATTTAGATAAACGATATGAAATTGCACCCACAAATATATAAACGTTTGACAGATGTCAAATTTGATATTAAAATAATACTTCAAAGGATTTTTATTATTATTAATGACTGAATAAAAAATAGTGTAGTAGTTCTAGAAGTATAGATGAAACGTGTGAATTTGATAAAATAATTTTATTTCAAAAAGATAGTTCTAGAAAAACGTGAGAATTTTTTGAAAAAAAGAAAGATAAGAATGATAGTAAATGTAGATATAATATTGATCAAATTATACTCCTTTCATAATTATCACACATTTATTTATGATATATTGAATACTAATCCCTAAAAAAAGGAGTAAATTATTCTTTAAAAAATTATTCATCAATTTTTTTAAATAAAATAAATTAATTAATTTTTTTAAAATTGCTACAACTTACAATTAAAATCTTAATAAAATAATTATCTACAAGTGTTGTTATAATTTGCAATAAACAATCTCATTCATGCATATGAGATAATTTTCTCAAAACAATATTGGCCCATGTTTGGATCTATAGACATTCTATGACCCATCGTCCAAATCAATGCCATTCAATGGTCATTGGATCATTCGACCATATTAGCCATTTTCACCCTTTTTCAATTTGGGTCATTCCACCTTTTTTTTTTTAATGTTTCAGGCTTTTTTTCTTTGCTACAATTTTTTTGACTAAAAAATGTCTGTTTTTTTCGTTGTTTAAAAATAATAATTAAATATAATTGTATAAAAGCGGTATAATTGTAATATAAATATGAACCTATATATGATATATGTGTAGAAATTGTATAGTTACATCAAATATGTATATGTATAAAATATATATATACAAAAATGTATAGAATGTGCATAGAAACTTATAGTTATTGTATAAAATACGTATCCAAATAATAATTGCAGAGAAAAACTGTATAGAATGTGTATAAAAATTATATAATTGTTGTATAAAATGTGTAAAAAAATTATATAATATTGTATATAATGTATATCAAATTTGTATAATTGCTCATAGAATATATTTTTTGTATATGATATGTATAAAAAAAATATAAAACGTTTATAGAATGTGGATCTGAATAATTATTACAGCATTGTATAGGATCTGTTAAAAAAATTATAATTGTTGAATAGAATATATACATGTATAGGATGTGTACATAAATTGTATTGTTGCATAGAATATGTATATGTATAAGATGTGTATAAAAAACTGTATAACTATTATATAAAATATGTATCTAAATAATTATCTATAAATATACATTGTTTAGATATTGATTATACATTTATTACACATGAATTATATAAAACATAGAAGCGGAGAGTTAGGGGCGAAAAAACTACAACTCTACATTTAGTTGTTACAAAACTAAAAAGAAAAAAAAAAACAGATTTATTCACTTTATAAAAATAAAACCACAAAAAAATAAATTTAAAAAGAAAATAGCGACAAAAAAAGGCCTAAATGGTTGTATAATAAAAAAGTAAAATTAGTGGTCACTCGATTGGTAATTGTTTTAACTGGGTGGCTATTTCTGTTCATTTTCCAAACTTTTAATAAAAAAATGTCATATAATTTGTAACTTTGGCTTTGACGAGCTCCCTCCCGATACCAAAACTTTCTTTGTCCTCCCACCATCTAGAAAGTTGGTGTATCACCATCTAGAAAATTGGTATTTCTCCTATAAGTGAGAATGAAGCAGCCGAAGCAGGCTGCTCATAGTCGATATGCCTGCTTCAGCTGTTTCAATCATAATTTTACTATATTACCCCTAATTAATTACTATAAGTTATTTATGTATTAAAAAAATTATAATATTTAATAAAAAAAACTAAAATAGACATTTATGATATGACTACTTCAGCTACTTCAATCGTGATTTCCTATATCACCCATAATTAATTATTATAAGTCATATAATAAGTGAGAATGAAGCAGCCGAAACAGACTGCTCATGATCGACATGTCTGCTTCAGCTGTTTCAATCGTGATTTTACTATATTACCCCTAATTAATTATTATAAATTATTTATGTATTAAAAAATATAATATTTAATAAAAAATTAAATTAAATATTTATGACATGACTGCTTCAGCTACTTCAATCGTGTTTTACTATATCACCCATAATTAATTATTATAAGTTATTTAAATATTAAAAAATTAATAATATTTAATAAAAAGGTAAAATAGACATAAAATGATAAATTAACTCGACTTTTTATATGGAACCACTTAAAAAAAATTAATAAGTACTTTTATAATAATTTTACTATGTCACTTTTAATTAGTAGAATAGAAGAAAAAATATTATAAATCACAATAATTAAAAACTTAAATTATTTAAAAAATATAATTGATTATCTATACCACAAAAGTTTGAACAACTTAATATATTATTATACAAATTTCATTAATCTAAATATAATAATATATGTCTAACTTAGAATTTATCAACCAAACAAATGAAGGTTTTAATTAAATGATAGAATTATACATAACGTAGAATTTTTAAGGATCAACATTGAGCAGTGTGTAGCATGACTTAGCCAACTAGTATCAATATAAGCAAATCATAAATTGATCTAATAAATAAATACTTTATATGCTTTAATTTATTTATCTAGTTTTGATTTAACACGGAGTTTAAAAAAATAAAAGACTTATAAATTTATGATCTTAAATTAAAATTATATTGAATGTATTAAATAATTTTTTAATTTTATAGTTTTTAAATATGTCATGCGAAAAGTTGAAATTAGAGAGCTAGAGAAAAACATTTTTTTTAGATGGAATGAAAGGGGAGTAAGGAAACAATTTCCCCGAATGGGGCCCTACCCGGCGCGAATCTGGATTAGTCGGGCTTCAATGCGGGTATTGGACACCGGATGAAAAATAAAAAAAAAAGGAAATAATTTGCAACAAAGAATTATATAGTTTCACTAAGATTTGAAGGACAAAGAAAGTTGAGAAAATTGAAGGAAAAGTGTCTTTTAAGTCTTGAATGAAGGATTGGTGACATTGACCAACAGATAGGGTCAAATATCATTAGAAAACTTGATTAAGTTAATTGTGGACTTGATTAATATTTTCAAAACTTTCTAATCTTTTAAAAAATACAAATCAACCCAACCCACACCCCTCTTCAATCCAAATCAACCACTCTCTCATCTCTCTCCAGCTTCTCTCAACTCTCTCCCAACCAACAGTTCTGCAAAATTTCTCCCTTCAACCCCCGACGACTTCTACCTCCAGCGATAAATAGTTGGGCTTCGAGTTCCCCTCTTTTCTCCCTTCAACCCCCGGTGACTTCTACCTCCGGTGATAAATAGTTGGGCTTCGAGTTCTCCTCTTTAATTCAATCAATCTGTCTCTCATCCCTCTCTCGACAGCTTCTCTCAACTCTCTCCCAACCAACTGTTCTGCAAATTTCTCATTTCAATCCTCAGCGACTTCAACATCCGACTATCAATATTTGGGCTTCGAGTTCCTTTTCGACTTCAACCTTCAATCGACGTGACAGCCTCGCTCTCCGGCCACAACAACTTCGAATTCTTCATCGTTTCTTTTCTTCTTTCACAGGTAAAAATTTATGGCCTTTTTAGTTTTGAAGAAAACGAGGAACTTGAGCCAACTTCTCTTATAGTATTGGTTAACAATTTCAATATTTTTTGCACTAATTTGAAATGCGGTCTGAAATGGCCTTTTTATTGTTTGTGTTTATAAAAACAAAACGACAATTTGGTTTGATTTGTTTTGTTCTTGTTCTTGGTAAAAATGGTGAAATTGTTGTTTTTTGTTAAATAAAATCGTGCTATTGTTTTTGTTTCCTCCGATAGATTACCCATCTGGTGCAACATATTAACTATCTGATGCAATAGATTTATTATATGATGCACCAGATCAACCATCTGATGCAACAGCTTTACGATATGTTGCAATAGATTAAGCATCGGATAAAAAATCTGATACAACTAATTAACCATCTGGTGCAATGGAAGAACCATCAGATTAATGATCTGATGCAACAGATGAACCTCCTGTTGGATAAAATTCCATCAACTCTTCCTACAGGAAATATCCAAGACTTGATTTTTTCAACTGATCATTCATCTGCCGCGATAGACGACCCAATGTTGGAATAAATCTAAATAATATTGACCGTTGATAACTGTTCTAATAGATCACTCATGTGTTGCAACAGATGTGCGACCTGTTGCACAGACCATTCATCTTTCTCAACAAATGAGTGATATATTTTGTATTGTCGCAACAGATTACTCAGTCGTTGCTACAGGTTAGTTAACTGCTCTGGCAGATCACTCATATGTTGCAACAGATGTGTGATTTGTTGCACAAACCATTCATCTTTCTCAACAGATGAGTGATATATTTTGTATTATCGCAATAGATTATTTAACTATTCCAATAGATCACTCATATGTTGCAACAGATGATGTCACAACAGTTGTGTGATCTGTTGAACAGACCATTCATCTGTCTTAAAAGATGAGTGATATATTTTGTATTGTTGCAACAGATTACTCATCCACTGCAATATTTTGGTTATATGCTGCAACAGATATACTACCTGGTGCAACAGATCGGTGATCTGTTGCAATTGTTATTTTACTGTTTTGCTTGTTTGATTTACTGTTATCTTTTTTTAACGATGCATTAATCAACAATAATATATTATTTTATGTTCCTACTAATTTTAGATAATATGATTTCCAAAAGAACAAAAATCGAATCAAGTCTAAGTAAAGGAACAAGTGAAGCATCTAGGCTACATCCACCACTCTATGAGTTTGCTTTACAAGCGTTATCTCAATCGGGAGCAGAATATGATGAACACGGGAAGAAGGGATGTTTTAAAACAGATGATGCAGATGCTAATAGCCCTTCCATCGAAGAGTTGGTCAAAGCCTTCAGCATTGATCGTTATCCTGTGAGAATGCAGTGCGATGGTGCCACAGATTTAACAGGTGATTTCGTGGTTAAGTCAGCCATGGGAAAATCTTTCGACGCCTTCAGAAAAATACTTTGAGAATAAAAATTGGATCCTTATTTCAGAGACAGCTGCTTTGGGAAATATCTTCATTTTTCGGAGGACAACAATGCTCGTTTCCAAATAAAAATGGTATATGAACTACTCAAGCGTAGGTTTATGTATGAAAACAAAGATAAGATGGATGAGGTGTGGATAAATTATTGTGGTATGCCTGTTTGTTTTGGTTGGAAGGAGTTTGTCATAGTTACTGGACTAAAATGTTATCCTCCTTCTCAAGTTATACCTATTCTAACCTAAAAAAAAGCACCCCTCACACCCAAAAAAGGCAAAGGCAAGTCGTGTGATCGTGATGACCTGGTGTCCACTGTTGGTCCAAGCTTCAAAAACAAAAATTTGATAGAAGCGTTGAAAGGTAAAGGACTTTCAAAGAATCACAAGCAGTCATTGTGCTTGGTTTGGTTTGTACATAATATTCTTTGGGCGAGAGACGTTAACAACAACATAAGCCTCGGTTTAATAACGCTCTCCCATGATCTTGATGCGTTTAACAGCTATCCTTGAGGGTATGAAAGCTTCAAAATGAATGTCAAATATTTGTTGACTCCGTTAGCGCCAAAGATAGTCAACTTATATGGCTTCCCATGGGCTTTCATGGTAAATGCTTCTTTTTTCTATTATGATATCATTTATTTTTTCGCTCAATAATGGTTTTGATTTATTGGCGTTATTTTATAGGCTTGGGCATTTGAAGCCATTCCTTATTTGAGACAACAAGTGAACTACCAGGAAGGAGTTTCCTGTCCAAGAATCTTGAGATGGTTGTCGGCCAAAACTGATAAAAGTGCAAAATTTCTTGATCTCTTCAACCCTCCGAAGGATGTAGTAAGTATAATTATAATTAATTTTTTCTTTTAATTAATAATTTTTTTTGAATAATTTAATCATCATTCTAATATATGTAATGATTTATGTTAGATTGTACATCCGTCGCTAGTTTGGACCAATCGAGAGTTGAAGATGCCATTTTTTCTTACTTTACGGTCTGTGCAAACTTTATCGGACCCTAAGGTCATCGACAGAATAAAAATGGAATTTTTTGGAGCAACAACCATTACAAGAAAAATAATTTTGGAGGGTGGGCTTGTTGTTATTGTTGATGGTCTTAGTAGTGATGGAGCTGTTGGTGGTGGTAGTGGTGCTGCTGTTGGTGCTAATAATGCTCCTCTTACAGTATTTAAAGCAAACCATTATAAGTATGATCATACTGGTTATACAGATTTTGCCTCTCCCAGCAAATGTTCTGCATGCAAATGTCAAGACTGCAGGGCAAAACATGATGTAGTGATTAATGTTATTAGTGCATTAACTGCTTCTGTAAAGGAATTGACATCTAAGAGGAATCTCATTTCATCAAAGTGGATTTTATTTCCACCCGTTCCATTAGAGATTAGGGCTAAGAGGAGAAAGAGAGTGATTTCCAGGGCATTATCAAGCATCCAAAAAAGCAAAATTGCAAATCCTCTGTTTGTGTATTACACTGAGCAACGTACAATGTCCAAATGAGAGCAGCACGAGCTAAAGAAGGTGAATATATTATATGTCTTCCAACTGACGAAACAAATAAATACATATCTATTTCAACAAATGACACGTCTGCTGAAAATTATCAAACAGATATATACATCTGTTGCAACAGTTGACTAACCTGTTGCACCAGATACTTTATCTGGTGCAACATATGTCTCATCTGTTTTAGCAAATCAAACAGCTCTTCGTACCGCTTTTATTTGTACCAATAGACGACCTATATGCTGCAACAGATGATTCATATGTTGCAACGGATGGTTCATCCGTTGGAAATTATCGCACAAGGTTTTTCTCATGTAGAAATTTATCCCAACAGTTGATTCATTGTTGCAATAGAAATATAATCTGTTTGAGACAATTTAAAATGGGAGGAAGACCTGTTTGATTTGCTAGAAGAGATGAGTTATTCCTTTTCCGTTTTGTTGTATCTCCGTGATTAGCATTGACCAATTTTGGCTTTCCAGGTGAATGTAGAAGAAGATACTGCTGAACAGTATTGACAATATACTACTCTTTTTATGGAAATACGGAGAACATAAAGCGCAGAAACCGTACGTAAGCGACAATAAACATCCACGATGAGCAAAGTCGAATTCCATAGCACCGGATGAAGAAAAACTTTCCCATACTGAGTAGATCTTTATAGCTTGAGCTTGTCAAATCAAAGCAATCCTTGGAAGTATACTTAAATTGTTGTTGATGTATTTGTTAAGATCTGTACCCATAATAATTTTTTTACATTTTATTTATTCATTGACTTATTTCAGCTAATTTATGAAGGATTCGATTTATTTTATTTTATCAACAAATTTTATTTATTCCTTAGATTTGAACTTATTAATTGAAAAGGAATACTAGATTCAATTATTGCAACAAATAATGTATCTGTTGCAATAGACGACACATCTATTGGAAAAATCGAACAAATTTAGACATATGTTGCAAACAGATGAACTTTAGATAAAAACAATCGAGATAATGCAACAGATGACCAACCTATTGCAACAGATAAACTATATGTCAGAATAGGTAGGATAACTGTTACAACGGATGGAGAATTTATTGCATTATAAAAAATCAACTTTCGTTGGACATAAAAAATTGCCACTACGTGTAAAAAGGTTAAAGTAAATTGAATTGAAATAAAAAAAGCGCAACCCATCGATGGTGTTCAGTTCAAACACCTAAAATAAGATAGGCATTAAGTAGACAGTGTTCATTTTAAACACGTAAAATAAAATAGGCATCAAATATGTTAGTGTCAGTCTGGCACATTTCGCTGACTTGCCGTCACTTGGCCCCCAACGGTTATTTTTTTTCCCCCATTATCTTATATATTCATCTTCCTCCTTTAACCCTAAATTCCCAAATCTTCTTCTTCATAGTCATCTTCTTTTATCTATTCAAATTATTTCTTTTCTTTTTTCCAACTGAGCTTGACAATGTCGCGTGCATCTTCCACTATTTTTTGCGATAAAGATTATCGATATTGTAAGTGCGGTCATGAAGCTCTGTTAAAGACTTCTTGGACTCAACAAAATCTGGGTCGTAGATTTTTTACTTGTAAGATTTCAAAGGTAATATTTTTTTATTTAATTAATTGATTAATTATTGACTTGTAATTATGTTGTAATTGTGTTCTCTTTTTTATAGAAATTGGGTGGATGCGATTACTTTGATTGGTATGAAGAATGACACCCTTCACAAGCAAATCGTGTAATCTGGGGTTTGTTGAACAAAGTCAAGGCTTCTGAAAAGAAACAAAATCGAGCAAGAAGATACTACATTATTGTCGTTATTGCTACTGGTTTGGTGTTGTTGGGCACATGGATATTCAAGCCTAATTGCTAAAATTTTCATGGTGGTGTATATATTTGCTACTGGTTTGGTGTAGTCGAACACATGGATATTCAAGCGTAACTGTTGGAAAATATCAAAAAGATTTAGGCATATGTTGTAAAATTTAGGTCATCTGTTAGAAATTATCAAACAGGTCTTCCCACTGTTGTAACAGATTAGACTTAGATTATTAGATTATTCATAGAAATAACATCGTCGTAATGCAACAGATGACCAACCTATTGCAACAGATAAACTATCTGCCAGAACGGATTAAAGATATTTTACAAAAAATTTACAATCTAATCTATTGCATTATAAAAAACTCAACTTTCATCAAAAAAAAATTATTGCCACTACATGTACATGTAATAAAGTGAAGGGTGACTTGAAATTAAAATTTTCTATTTCACAGGCTCTTCTATATACACAGGCTTCAAGCGTCCAGTTCTCCAGTTAGTACCTCATAAGCCCAGACCTCTTGTAGGTTTGCCACAGCATTGTCGCACAGAAAAGTGGTTGGCTCGGCTATTTCTGTGTCGGTCAGCAAACATTCGATGTGTGCAAGAGCGTGCAAGCCGCTCGCTTTAGCATCATCATCTTTTGGAAGGATCATTCCCCTGTTTCGACCTTCAAAATCTCATGATTTCTTCATCAACACTCTCTTTGGCAAATGATTCATCAGTTTACTCTCCCTTAACAAGATGGGCAACAGCACCATCAGTGGCTTCACGAGGAGAAAGATCGAAATCGTCGATGAGAGATACGTTGGAGTCATAAACATTGATCTTTCCCTCCTCGACTAGTATCTCAACAGCTCAATAATGCATGTCATTCACGCTAATGACTGCAAGAATCTTTTTTGCCTTGGTCCAGCTCTTGCTGTGTGGATTTGGCTTGTCCCCTCTAACATATCTTAACATTTTTTCTTCATCCAAGACCAATGTAGGAACTAGGAAATCAAGTCCCACGCTAAGAGATGACGTCTCTCCATTGAGTTGATCGTACCTATCCTTGAGCTTCTTGCAGAAGTCGAGGTCCATTATCCTATCGGCAACATCATAAGCTTCCCGGTACATTAATTGCCTTTTCCTCATGAGGCAGAGAATTATGTCAACATGTTGTGAGATAAGAAGTCAATTTTTAAATAGGTTAGTAATTGTAAATATGCAACGGATGGTCCATCTGTTGCATAGGGTTCTCTGAATTAATAATCCAACGCAACTTATGTAACAGATGGATAATAAGTTGCAACAGAACCATTACCAGTTGCACCAGTATACCCAGCTGTTGCAACAGAACCATTACCAGTTGCACCAGTATACCCAGCTGTTGCAACAGAACCATTACCAGTTGCACCAGTATACCCAGCTGTTGCAACAGATGTGAAATCTGTTGTGTAGCTTCTTCTTCATGGCGTAGATTAGAAGGGATAGTTTAGGAAAAGTAAACTTGCCTTGTACTCGTACGGCATACACATATCAGTCATAATCTGGAAGTCTTCAGGGGAAAAGGGAGGCCTGGGGTAATCTGGTGCGCCTGGCTTGGCATTTTTGGCCTATCGCAGATCCTTCTTCTCTTCGGCACCAAGTTCCGCGTATATGTCCACCTTCTTGACTGGACCCTGAACTTCAACAGCTTTTGGAGAGGGAGGAATTGTAATTTCTTTTGATTTTTGAGCGGAGAGTACGTCTTTAATTGCTCTTTTCTTTCTCCTAACCAACGTTGTAGGAGTGTGTGGCTCCCTCACCTTCTTGGATGGTATGACACACCTCTTGGATTTGAATTCCTCGATAGATTTAGAGATAGCCTCAACTTTTTCAAAAATTTATCCTGTCTTTCCTTGCACTTATCGCATTCGCAACGAGAACATGAGGGTAAAGAGGGGTGAGAGGGACCTGTGTAAGGGCGAAAAGGGGTGTTTTCAAATATATTTATTCTTTCTTGAGCATCAAAATGCTCATCATCACGAGTGGTAGCAGCATCAGCATGCCTGCCACCAACACCAACAACTCCACCAGAAGAAGCACCCGGATCTGCCTTAGTAAAAGGTTGGTCATGAAGAGCCTCAACATTAGGCTGACCTTGCCTAAGTACTCTTTTTATGGCTGTTGCTCCAGCCAATTCCTTCTTTATTAACTCCACCGTTGAGTCTGTTATAGTATCAACATGACCTAGAGTAATATAAGAAGTCATCACCGACTCCTTCTCAGTAGGCACAATCCATGGCTGCACAACCTATAAAAAAGAAAAAAAAGACAGATGCATTTAAATCATATAATAAAATAATTTTCACAGTTGGGCTACGTTTTAAAAAAGAAGGCCCATCTGTTGCATAGTTTGCAGTATATGGTTAAAATTTGTTTGAGTCTGGTTCAGAGAAACAGAACAACACATGGATAATATGATGCAAAATATCAATCATCTGTTGCAACAGTTGCACAAGATGGGTAATCTGTTATGCAATAGATGATTTGTACGTCGTAACAGATAAACAATATGTTATCAGATTAAACATCTGTTGCATAATTTGCAGTAGATGGTTAATCTTTTAGGATTCGGGTTCAGAGAACCAAAGTA
Organism: Capsicum pubescens; assembly: GCA_030864215.1. Classification (NCBI taxonomy): domain Eukaryota; kingdom Viridiplantae; phylum Streptophyta; class Magnoliopsida; order Solanales; family Solanaceae; genus Capsicum; species Capsicum pubescens. Next base: position 99,742,210 of record CM061547.1, read on the forward strand.
AATGGGTAATCTGATGCAAGATATACCCTGTCGCAACAGATGTCCCATCTGGTGAATTAGATATAACATCTGTTGCACCAGATATAACATCTGTTCAATATCTTTCTTATCTTTGAGTAGAATTATTTTACTTGAAGAAGACGTACTGCATCATCCGTAGGGTTAAAGAGATCAACCTCCTTAATATTGGTGTTTCTATTTGCAGCCAACCATCTAAACATCCTTGGATGAGAAACCTCATCCGGATAATCCATTAACTGCTTTCGGAGGGGAGGAATGGTTTCAAATGCCCAAGCCTAAAAAATGTAAACAGAAAGCAAGCAAAAAAATTAAAATAAATATATTCAATATAAATTAATGGATAAGTAAAATTAGTGATTAATTTCACCATGAAAGCCCAAGGAAATCCGTATAATATGGTCGTCCCTGAGGATAGCTTTGTCAATAAATATTGGACAGTGAAGAAGAAGTTGTCATATCCCCAGGGATAATTGTTGAATTTATCAAAATCCTCAGCACGCACCAACAAATCATCTTCTATGACCATGTTGGTGTCTCTTGCCAATATAACGGAATGGGCAAACCAAACTAAGCACAATTTCTCCCTGTACTGCTCTGGTATGGCTTTATCCTCGAGATCTGTCAACAAATCCGATGCTTTGTAGCCACGTCGAGCAATGTCAAACAACCCATCTATTTTTTCCTTGCATTTTCTTGCCTTGGATCTTTTGCGGGGTGGTGGTTCTTCTGGATGATGGCATCTCAAGCCCGTCACTATGGCAAACTTTTGCAAGCCAAAACAAACAGGCATGCCACAGTAGTTGATCCAGATTTCATCCATCTTCTTTTTGCCCCCTCCTCCGGATCTTTATCTTTCCCCGCGTACTTGATCATGCGCTTGAGAAGACCGTATACCATCGTCAAAGGAAAATGGATGTGGGCAGAGGGGTCCTCAGGTAGCTCGAGAAAGCATCCAAAGAAGCTCTTCTTAAAATGTCCGCCTATGTTTTCGTTCTTCATAATTTTCATAAAATATTCAAAAAATTTCCCCATCTGACATTTAAGTACAATTTGACCAGTTAGTTGTTTTCCTTCTAGGTCATTTATCGGCATCGCAACTTGAAACCTGTCAATACTAAAAGTTTTGACAGGATCATGCTGGGATGTCGATATTAACTCACGCCCCGTCGGTGATCCATTATAATCACGTTGATGATCATCCTCTTTCTCTTTCTGACTCTTCAATTTCTTCTCTTTCTCACTTTTATTTTTTTCATCACCGTCTATGGACCCTTGTCCACCCCCCTCAACGTTGTTTTCACATCTCTCCCCAACTTCACTTTTCCCTAACTGCTCTTGTTCAGGAAGCTCCTCCGAATCCCTCTGTACTGTAGCCTTTTTTTTTAGTGGTCAGACGTTGATCCACTTTCACTTTCTTTTCTTTTGGGAGACATGTTTTACCTACAGACAAAGAAAAACAAAAATTACATTACAGTTGATGTATGCATAGATTTTAAAAAATACATTACAAACACTATAAATATCGACACACCAACAGCCACCACCACAAACACCACCACCCAATGCCAACAAACAAACAAACACCACGAATACTGACACCACCACAAATACCACTAACCAATGCCACCACTGGTGCTACCACCACGACCACAAACACCACCACCACCACCAACACCACAAACACCATCCAACTATACTGCGATAGTCAATGGAACACTGCGACGGAAACTAGGGATTTCTCGAGTTCTTCCTACAATTTTACCATCAAAACTCAAAATTGTAAACCCATTCTCGAAGATAATACAACTAAAAGTTTTATTTTTCATCATTAACTTAAAGTCCCTTATTTTTTAGAAAAAAAAACAAATATAGAGCTCTTCTCGAACTTTGTTGCCTACGAAGACAAAGAAAACGACTGATACAAGCAAGAATGAAGTCAAAAATAACACCTATGTGGTCGAAAATAAGAAGAAAAATGATCTATTGTGGAGGGTTGAGCAAATTTATTGAGTAGTTGTTGTCTGTACTGTATTGTTAAGTGAGAATGAAAGAGAAAAAGCCAGACCTCGAGATTTGAAATGATGAAACATTTTGTATGGGTTGATTTGTATTTTGGAATAGAATGACAAGTAGTTTTGAAAATGTTAATTTGGTTTGAAATGGTCTTAATTATTTTTAAAATCATAAAATATATGCGTAATTTTTAACTCTCTCATCATGCAATTGCCAAAAGGATAATTCAATTGAAATTGTATAAAAATAATTGAAGTTGTAGTTGACCGAGTACTCTAGGAGGTGACCCTGTGAAAACTCACCCCTGGTCCTAGATTAATCAATTTAGGTACTATTAGTCTAACATATGAACTCAATTGAAATTGTAAAAAACAAATGTTCAACATGTTGCGTCAGATTTCTCATTTGTTGGAAATTATCAATCAGATTAGGTAACAATAGATTACGAATATAATGTAAATTATCAAACAGATTAAGTCATCTATTGCTACAGATTACCCATCTGTTGTAAATTATTAAATGGATTGTCATATGTCGCAACAAATTACCCATATGTTGTAAATTATCAAATAGGCGCTGCCATCTGTTGTGGTTGACCCTATGGGAACTCACCCCTAGTACTAGATTAATCGATAGTTTACCCTATGAGAACTCACCCCTAGTCCTAGATTATTCAATTAAGGTATTAGTACCCTAGTCCTAGATTAATCAATTAAGGTATTATTCTAACATATGATGTAGTAAGAATCAGTTAAGCTCAGAGTGATCGATCGATGACTCTGTCGGGAGGAACGCAGTACCGTCTCATTATGTAATTGATAAAAGACTCAATTGAAGTTATAGTTGACCGTATGAGAGCTCACCCCTAGTCCCAGACTATTCAATTAAGGTATTAGTACCCTAGTCCTAAATTAATCAATTAAGGTATTAGTCTAACATATGAGGTAGTAAGAATCGATTTGGCTCAGAGTGATCAATCGATGACTCTATCGGGAGAAACACAGTACATCTCATTATGCAATTGCCAAAAGACTCAATTGAAGTTGTAGTTGACCCTATGAGAACTCACCCCTAGTCCCAGACTATTCAATTAAGGTATTAGTGCCCTAGTCCTAGATTAATCAATTAAAGTATTAGTCTAACATATGAGGTAGTAAGAATCGGTTCGGCTCAGAGTGATCGATCGACGACTCTGTCGGGAGGAACGTAGTACCGTCTCATTATGCAATTGCCAAAAGACTCAATTAAAGTTGTAGTTGACCCTATGAGAACTCACCCCTAGTACTAGACTATTCAATTAAGGTATTAGTACCCTATTTCTATATTAATCAATTAAGGTATTAGTCTAACATATTAGGTAGTAAGAATCGGTTCGGCTCAGAGTGATCGATCGTCGACTCTGGTCGGGAGGAACGCAGTACCGTCTCATCATGCAATTGCCAAAAGACTAAATTAAAGTTGTATTTGACCCTATGAGAACTCACATTCAATTAAGGTATTAGTCTAAAATATGAACTCAATTGAATTATATATAAACAAATATTCAACCTGTTGCAGCAGATGTCTTTTTTGTTGGATCAAATCAAACAGATTATGTAATCTGTTGTAACATATTATACATCTATTGTAAACTATCAAACAGATTAAGTCATTTGTTGCAACAGATCATGAATCTGTTGTAAACTATCAAACAGATTAAGTCATCTGTTGCGACAGATTACCCATCTGTTGTAAATTATCAAATAGGCGTTATCATCTATTGTAGTTGACATTATGAGAACTCACCCCTAGTATTAGATTAATCAATTAAGGTATTATTTGAACATATGAGGTAGTAAGAATCGGTTCAGCTCAGAGTGATTGATCGACGACTCTTGTCGGGAGGAACACAGTCCTGTCTCATCATGCATTTGCCAAAAGACTCAATTGAAGTTGTAGTTGACCCTATGAGAACTCACCCCTAGTCCCAAATTATTTAATTGAGGTATTAGTTGAACATACGAGGTAGTAAGAATCGGTTCATCTCAGAGTGATCGATCGATGACTCTTGTCGGGAGAAAAGTAATACCGTCTCATCATGCAATTGCCAAAAAACTCAATTGAAGTTGTAGTTGACCCTTTGTGCTCATTCATCCATCCCTAATTCCACCTAGATTAATGTAGGTACTATTATTAATCTTAACATTAAGTTAATGAGAACACATTTCAACTCAGAGTGATCGATCGACGACTCGGGTCGAGATGAACGTAATACTAATACCATGCAAATGCAACGACTCAATTGGATTTGTAGTTGACCCTATGAGCTCATTTATTCATCCCTCGTTCCACCTAGATCGATGTAGGTACTATTATTAATCTTAACATTAAGTTAATGAGGAGCTTATTCTTTCATCCCTAGTTCATCCTAAATCAATTGCAATGAAATCTGTTACAACAAATAACTAAGTTGTTGGAGAATTTCAAACAGATAACAATATCTGTTGCAACAGATGATATTTCTTATTTAATTATCAAATAGATATTTGCATCTGTTATGACGGATGACTGAGCTGCTGGAAATTTTCAAACAGATATTGATATCTATTGTAACAGATGACGTTTCTGATTTAGTTATCAAATGGCATTTCCATATGTTGTCACAGATGACTGGGCTGTTGGGATTTATCAAACAGATATCTAAATCTGTTGCAACAGATGACATATCTGTTTGAAAATCTTTTTATTTTCTTTAATTTTAAAGCAAGCTACTGCCCGAGTAGATAAAGTAGTAGTACTACTAAAGACGGTAAAAAATATTTCTTGGATAACTCAAAAATCTCATTGAGTAGTCTTGTCCTATCTTTTCAATGTCACCCATTTTCTTCTTCGTGCCCCTCAAATTATTAGTGAATATTAATTAATGAATATTGAAACCCCTAATACTTCTTCGTTTCATATTGACTTGGCACTCTCATCAAGAAAATATTAATTAGGGGTTTATTTACTACCAAATTAGCCTTATTAATTATGCTTTGAAAATATAAATTTGAATAAATACACTTTGTTTAATCATTTAATATTAAGGGTAGTACATCTAGAAATTAGAATTATCTCCTCTCTCCTCTCCTCTCCTCTCTCCTCTCCTCTCCTCTCCTTCATCCCTAAATCTTTCATTTTTTTTCTTTTTATCCTCTTTAGGGTTATCACAGCCTTTTTTTTCTCTCCTCTTTCTCAAAATTTTTCGTTCGGATCTAAACCGATCGATATCCATATCTTAGATTCCTTGACTGAAATTATTGTTTTGACCCCCTTTTGACATTAAGGTATGATATGATTCACTATTGCTCTTTCATTCTCGTCTTCTTCTTGCAACTTTATTTACATCTTTTTATTTATTTAATTATCATTTTTCCATATCATATTTATTTCAAAAATTTGAAGAAACTTTTAATTGTTGAATAAACATACCGAGACTTTTTATTATAAGATGCAAAAAAAAGTCATCTGTTGGGAGAAGTTTAAAAGCCTTGTTGGCAGTATCATTTTTTTTATGTATTTTGTTTGTTTCTTTGTTGTTGATGTTGTTATTAATGTTGTTGGTGGGGTTGGCGTTGTTGGAACTTGTGGTATGGTGTGGTTTAGACGGTGGGTGCTTCTTAGCTTAAAAATAGTGGAGTCCAAACAATCAACACAAGGAGTAAGGGAGAAAAAAATAAAAAGTTTAAAGTGAATAAGATGAGAAAAGTTGGTTACCAAAATTAAAAAAATATGTGCTGAGGGGGAATTAAACTCAAGACCAAAATAAATAAATAGCCTTAAGCACCCATAAACAACAATTAGGCTAACCAAATAACTCTTACTATGGGTGCTCACTGATTAGATTATATACGTTTTTTTCTTTATTTCCACATACATATATAAAGTTCGATACGAGTTCAGTTTGTGCTCGCGCACCCGGAGGACTCCATGTGGGTTCGTCCCATGTTGTTGATGGTGTTGAAACATAGGACGTATGCTTCTTTGTTGTTGATGATGTTGTTGGAACAAATGTTGTTGTTTTCTTTGTTGTTGATGTTTTTTATTTGTTGTTTGTAGTTTATGTTGTTGTTGATGTTGCAATAGACGGAGCAACTGATGGAACAAATCAAACCACCAGCAAGGCTGCTATGTATTCCAACAGACTCCATATCTGTTGCATCAGACTCCATATCTGACGCAACAAACTCTACATCTGACGCAAACTATCCGAGATTTAATGTAATATTACTCAAACTATCCGGGATTTATCTATTGTGTGTGTTACTTAAATAAAACTGGTGACTTTATTAATATGTAAATTAAAAAAATGGATCTAAATACAATATTTTATCTTTTTGTTGTATTTCCAAAAGAGACAGATTGGTAATCTGTTGCAAAATATATTTCACCTGTCAGATAACTTACAACATATGGACAATCTGTAGCAACAGATGGATAGATCAGTTTACATTTCTATCAGTTGTGGCTTCTGTTGGAACTGCTAATCATCTGTTTATTCAATTTCATCGAGAGCAATAGATTTTTCTAAACACTTCTTGGCCAAACTCAATTTTTGCTCTTGGATTGCTTCTCTTTTTTTCTTTGCATCCTTCAAGATGGCCTCCAAATTCAATTTTTGCCCTTAATCCAATAGCAAAAATTTAGTTTGGTTGACGGATGCAAAGAAAAAAAGAGAAGCAATCCAAGAGCAAAAATTGAATTTGGCCAAGAAGTTTTTAGAAAAATCGATTGCTCTCGATAAAATTGAATAAACAGATGACTAGCAAGTTGCAACAGACGTCATAGCTGATGGAAAAGCAAACTGATATGTCCATCTGTTGCAACAGATTGTCCATATGTTGTAAGTTATCTGACAGGTGGAATATATTTTGCAACAGATTACCAATCTTTCTCTTTCGGAAATACAACAAAAAGATAAAATGTTGTATTTAGATCCGTTTTTTTTTTCTAATTTACTTATTAATAAAGTCACCAGTTTTATTTAAGTAACACTAACACACACAACACATAAATTCCAGATAGTTTGCTAATTAAATCTTATCCTAAAATTTTGAATTGTGATATATATGTTAAGCAGTGATACAAATATGGACTAGTGATACATATGTATATGTATCACTAGTATATACATATGTATACAGTAGTGATACATATAGCATATGTATCACTAGTAAATATGAATTCGGAATTTTATGTAATTTTTTAAAACATTAAGGGATATTGTGTAATATGGTGTCTTAAATATGGAATTTGTGTAATTTTTCCTTTCAAGGGATATGAACAGTCGTGGATTTTTGTTTGACTAAGTCCAGTCTTTTCCAATTCAATCATTTTGTAAATAGGTCCCTCCGGCCTCCTCACTCACTCTCACTCACTCTCGTTCATTCTACTATACTTACAATACTAATATGTCAGATCCAGATTCGTACAAGAAGGTTTATATCGAGTCCTTGCAGGAACTTCAAAGGCAGTTTAATGAACTCCAGAGGGATTTGGCCGACTTCCGAGCAAGGCTGAGGAGGGCCCTGCTGCTGCCGGATAAAAATTGTCAGGTTGACAATAATAATAATAATAATAATTATTATTATTATTATTAGGTTATGTTTTTTCTTTCTTTTAGCGTATGTATTTCCCTTTTTTATATCCAATCTACCTATAAGGAATTCAAAAAAATCCATGTATATGTTTGGTTTGGTTTGGTTTGGTCGATTTTGAATTTTTAATTCTTATTCAATATTTAATTATCATTCTATTTATTCTCTATTCTCAACATGTCGGCGGTTGGAGTTAGGGATACGGTCATGATGAGAAATTCTCCTAAAAATGGTTCGTTAATAAATAATAAGGAACTAAATGATATTATAATCGTAAAAGAAAGATTATTTAATTTTAAAAAAGTCACAACATTGGATTAATTTAATTAAGATATATATATGATGATATGATTTTTAAGAAAAAAGTTAATGAATAGTCGTGACTGTGACTTTTGTTTAAACACAATCAACAAACAAACAAAAACAAAAAACGCTTCTGATGCATCAAATTCCTCATATGTTGCGACTTATGAATTAGTTAGAAGAAATCAAAAAAGCTCCTTAAACAGATGGTCGATTTATAGCAACAGATGGGTTATCTGATGCAACAGATATAATCTGTTGCCATAACTCAATTAATAAAAATGGTTATTAAAGAAACGGAACGGTTATTGAAAATCAATTTTTAAATTGAGAAAAAAATTATTTAAATTTAATAAGCTGAAAAGTTATGACTTGTCACAATAATAAAAAACTCACCACCAGCTTGATTTAATTAAGTAATTTCTTTTCAAAGAAAAGAATAATGAAATAAATGACAAACACAATTTAAACCGTAAAACACTCACCAGAAATATTCTTGTTTTTAAATCTTCTTTATTAATTTATATAATTAAAAAGTCAGAAAATTTGGATGTCATGAAGATAATTTATTTTTTTAAAGATATATATATATATTATATGTTGCAACAGATATATTATCTGATGCAACAGGTTAACTATTTGTTGCAACGGATGATATATCTGTTGTAACAGATAATTTATCTGATGCAACAGATATATAATTTGATGTGCAACTCAGTGTAAAAAATAAATGGTTGTTGGAAAGAACTAACTATTTTAATAATTATAAAGCTAAGCTTCAAGATGAAAAGTCATGACTTATCACAATATTGTTTAATTTAATTAAGTCATAACTTTTTACAGTAATCAAGAATGTCATTAATAAATGGAGGTGAACACTTGCGCCTTTAAATCTGCTTTATTAATTTATATAATTAAAAAGTCATAAAATTTGGATGTCATAAAGATAATTTATTTTTAAAAAAAAAAATATATATTATATGTTGCATCAGATATATTATCTGATGCAACAGGTTATTTATTTGTTGAAAATCATGATATATTTGTTGTAACAGATGATTTATCTGATGCAACAAATATATTATCTATTGTCCAAAACAGTGTTAAAAAAATGGTTCCTGGAAAGAACTAATTATTAATAATAATAAAGCTGAAAAGTCATGACTTATCACAATATTGATTAATTTAATTAAGTCATAACTTTTTACAGTAATCAAGAATGTCATTAATAAATGGAGGTGAACACTTGTGCCTTTAAATCTTCTTTATTAATTTAAATAATTAAAAAGTCAGAAAATTTGAATGTCATGAAGATAATATATTTTTTAAAAAAAATTTATATATTATATGTTGCAACAGATATATTATCTTATGCAACAGGTTATCTAGTTGTTGCGAATCATGATATATCTGTTGTAACAGATGATTTATCTTATGCAACAGATATATTATCTGTTGTCCAACTCAGTGTAAAAAAAAATGATTCCTGGAAAGAACTAATTATTAATAATAATAAAGCTGAAAAGTCATGACTTATCATAATATTGATTAATTTAATTAAGTCATAACTTTTTACAGTAATCAAAAATGTCATTAATAAATGGAGGTGAACAGTTGTGCCTTTAAATCTTCTTTATTAATTTATATACTTAAAAAGTCAGAAAATTTGAATGTCATGAAGATAATATATTTTTTTAAAAAAATATATTTATTATATGTTGCAACAGATATATTATCTTATGCAACAGGTTATCTATTTGTTGCAAATCATGATATATCTGTTGTAACAGATGATTTATCTGATGCAACAGATATATTATCTGTTGTCCAACTTAGTGTAAAAAAAAATAGTTCCTGGAAAGAACTAATTATTAATAATAATAAAGCTGAAAAGTCATGACTTATCATAATATTGATTAATTTAATTAAGTCATATCTTTTTACAGTAATCAAGAATGTCATTAATAAATGGAGGTGAACAGTTATGCCTTTAAATCTGCTTTATTAATTTATTTAATTAAAAAGTCAGAAAATTTAGATGTCATGAAGATAATTTATTTTTTTAAAAAAATATATATATTATATGTTGCAACAGATATATTATCTGATGCAACAGGTTATCTATTTGTTGCAACGGATGATATATCTGTTGTAACAGATGATTTATCTGATGCAACAGATATATTATCTGTTGTCCAACTCAGTGTAAAAAAAATGGTTCCTGGAAAGAACTAATTATTAATAATAATAAAGCTGAAAAGTCATGACTTATCATAATATTGATTAATTTAATTAAGTCATAACTTTTTATAGTAATCAAGAATGTCATTAATAAATGGAGGTAAACTGTTTTGCCTTTAAATCTTCTTTATTAATTTATATAATTAAAAAGTTAGAAAATTTGGATGTCATGAAGATAATATATTTTTTAAAATATATATATATATATATTATATGTTGCAACAGATATATTATCTTATGTAACATGTTATCTATTTATTGCAACAGATGATATATCTGTTGTAACAGATGATTTATCTGATGCAACAGATATATAATCTGTTGTCCAACTCATTGTAAATAAAAAATGGTTCCTGTAAAGAATTAATTATTTTAATATTAAATCTGAAAAGTCATGACTTGTCACAATATTGTTTAATTTAATTAAGTTATAACTTCTTACAGTAATCAAGAATGTCATTAATAAATAGAGGTGAACAGTTGTTCCTTTAAATCTGCTTTATTAATTTATATAATTTAAAAGTCAGAAAATTTGGATGTCATGAAGATAATTTATTTTTTTAAAAAAATATATATATTATATGTTGCATCAGATATATTATCTGATGCAACAGGTTATCTATTTGTTGCAAATCATGATATATCTGTTGTAACAGATGATTTATCTGATGCAACAGATATATTATCTGTTGTCCAAAACAGTGTTAAAAATAGTTCCTGGAAAGAACTAATTATTAATAATAATAAAGCTGAAAAGTCATGACTTATCATAATATTGATTAATTTAATTAAGTCATAACTTTTTACAGTAATCAAGAATGTCATTAATAAATGGAGGTGAACAGTTGCGATTTTTTGCCTAACTCATTCAAGTTCAGTCCTCTATAAATAGGTCCCTCCTTACTCAATCATTCGTTCTACTACACACTATTTATTTTTCGCTCTTGTTACACCTTCAACTACTTTTTCTTCAAGGACTTGATAGCTTTTTCCTGTCTCTGGTAAAAAAAATTCTTGATTTTTGTGTAAATATACGTTGTATTACATTACATTCGAATTTTTTCTTTTCTTTACTTTTGTGTTTACGTGTGTGTTTTGTCAACTTATGCATTTTTTAGATATGGCTGATCCTGTGTGGGATGTCGCTATTTTACGAGACGCCATAAGGGAACTGCAGAAGGAGGTTCATGACCTGCATTGAGAGTTGGCCGTCGTTAGAGTAAGGATGCTGCGAGAGATCTGCAAGCTGCGGAGGGCGCTGCTGCTGCCCTTTGAAGATTGGTCGGCTGGCCATACAAATAATAATGATGATAATAATAATTAAGCTTTTTTTTGTTATCTATGTATTTTTTTATTTTTTTTATAAAAAATTATGTTTGATGCACTTGAATTTTTATTTCTTATTTAATTTTCGTGTTGTGTATTTCTATTTCTTAACGAATGGCATGTCTACAATTAAGGAATAATTTGATTCCAATATCAATAGCAAGAACATATGAGTTATCTGTTAGGTTTTGTGTGTAACAGGAGCTGTATCTGAATTTTATTGTTCGAAACATATTAGTAATCTGATGAAACATATTATTTATCTGTTGAAACAGATTACTAATCTGGTGCAACAGAATACCCATCTATTCGATTCATATTACGGGCACCTAAAACCCTTAAACATAAATCCATCCAACATGAGTCTACTGTTACAACAGAACATTTATCTGTTGCCGCAGATAATGGATCAGTTTAAACTGATTACTCTTGTATTGCATTCATGTTCGCGTGCAAGCTATTGTTGAAAAAGCAACACACTAGCAATTACTCAGATTCAACTAAAAAGCATAATCTGACTTACCAAAGTCTCCTCTCAAGTAAATTCGAAAGTTGAAAGTGATTTACGAAACAAAATTTGACATAAGAATTTGGTCAAAGAGCAGTAGTTGGGATAACAACAACAACAACAATGGTCAACAAGAAGAATATGAAGATGATAATGAAGTATAAGATGATGATAATGAATCAGAAGATGATGAATAAAGCAACAACAACAATGAACAACAAATATCGCGAAGAGAGAGAAAATAACAACGGATGAGGAGAGAGAAAAATGCGTCTTTTTTTCCTTCGTTCTCCGTTATATATTAACTAACATTTGGATTAAAGTATAAATTTAAAAACTTATGGGTTATTTTAAAATTTTCAATACTTTCTTAAACCATAATTAAGTAATTATCACATCTACTCAATTATTAAGACTTGTGTCACCTACACCTCATTTTAAAACTCTTTTGTCAACTGTGGCCCAAACCCCCAAGAAAGTTTGGGTGGTGTAGTCGGTTATCACACTAGTCTCACACACTAGAGGTCCCCGGTCCGAATCTGGGCTCAAACATTACATTTTTATTTTTGCATTTCATCATTTTCCGTATAAATTGACTTTCTTAATTCTTTTTTATTTTTTCTTGGGCCATCAATATCTTCTTTTAATGAAAAAACTACAAGAAGTAGCATACTTAAGACTTAAATTATGAAAAATAGCAACACTTTAATGAAATTACATTGTATAATAAATATAACATTATTTTAAGTGTGGTCCCCCACTTAATGCCTTTGAGAAGTTACCATGTATAAGGTTTCTTTTTTCATGTCACTTCTTTCTCTTTCCTATAAGTGAATTTTAGTTTACCTTTTATTGTTTGAAATCACTTAGATTCTTCTTTCAATTTTTTTCCTTTCCCATAAATTACTCTTTATTAAATTAGTAGATTCATTTTTCAAATCAAACTCAATTATGAAGATTATTATCTTCATGATATTCAAAATTTCAAAATATCACTCTCTTATATCTCTAACTTTTTTCGTGCTAGTTTTTTCACTTTTTATCGTTTTATTTTTTTCTTTTTCATTTTTTTCTTTTCACTTTATTTTCTCTCTTCTACTTTTCTTCTTTTTCTTTTTTCACTTTCTAATTTTTTTCCCTTCTCATATTTTTTTCTTTTTCTTCTTATTTATTTATTTTTCGCTTTTGATTTTACACTTCTATTTTTAGTTTCTATTTCTCTTTCTTTTTTATTCCTTGTCACTTTTTTTTTTTCAGATTTTTTTTTTTTTTTGTCTTTTTTTTTTCTACTCTTCTATCTCTATTTTTTTATTTTTAAAAGATAAATATCTATATCACATATACATATTTCAAAAATATACAAAATAAATAGACATACAGATCTACATATGTATTTACGGTAAAAAAACATACATATATATCTGCATATGTATTTATAGAAATACATATCTGACTCACGTGTATATATAAACATATAGGATATATATTATGTATTTTTGATTACCTATATGTATATGTATATAGTTGTCCTTTTTCTTATAGAGATTTTATGTCTTATATGTTTATATATACATATGAGTGAGATATGTATTTTTATAAATACATATGCAGATACATATGTATGTTTTGTACTGTAAATACATCTACAGATTTGTATGACTATGAATTTTGTATATTTTTTGAATATGTGTATGCAATATATATATATTTGTCTTTTCAAAATAAAAGTTAGAGATAAAAGAGTAAAAAAAAAAATAACAAAAATAGAAAATGAAAAAAAGAAAAAAGAAAAAAAAATTGACTCTGAGCAGCTTGAAAAATCGATTTTGATCACTATATTGTTCGATCAGTTCAATTTACTGTTGCATTACTTTTTTTTCGAAATTTATTTACAAAATATTCAAAAATAATTTAACAAAATAAATTATTAAATTGTACAACGTAATGGAAAATTGATTTTGATCACTCTAACGAAAAATCATTAATGGCTCAAAATATTCTAAAATAATTTAACGAAAAATTAATTTTGATCACTCTATTTTAACGAAACATCAGTAATGGCTCAAAAAAATTTGAACGAAATAACAGTAATTGTTCAAAAAATATTCAGAACGAAATTTTTTTAATTGTTTCAAACAACTGATGAAATTCATATAATAAAACAATATTACGATTAAATACCTTTAATAAATGAAATAGTTTAATTTGAATTTTCGAAGATATTGAATAGAAGAAGTTTCAGCTGAATTTGATTTTGATTTTGATTTTTTGGGGGATGAAAACGATAATGTGAAACTGAAATTTGAATTTTGATTTCAGTTGGTTACAAATAATGAAAATCATGTTAATTAAGAAGTTTTAATGGAAAACGAATCTCCACATTTAATTCATGGCTAATTATACCATATTTAACTCAACTGATTTGAGTTAAATATGGGCAGTAAAATGATTTGTATATGTATTTTTATAGCAACAGTTTGTTCAAATAAAAAATACAAGTTGCTAGTTTAAGTAATTATGAAAGTGTTGTTATGAATCTCATAATTATGATGTTAAGTAAGCTATATATGAATTTTACCCCTCTTTAATAATTGGTGTATTAGCATTTAGCAGTAGGGGTTTAGGACAACAACAGTGAAGCAGTATTTGACATTTGTATTTTGTGATCATATTTTTCCATAAAATGTAAATTGTTAAAGACACAATCATAACGTACAGATTCGGCCAAACACTGTATTTATTTTAAGAAATTTGTTTGGTATATGTAAACTATTAATTCAAAATTCAGTAATATAAAAATGACTATAAAAATAAATCCATTAGCTTCAAATTTTGACACCGTCTCTCAACTCAAAATTCTTTCCCCCAAGTTGGTCAACTATGAAAAATATCTAAAGTGGATTTTTTGGAAGAATAAGTATCATAGTTTTTTAGTTAAATTTCTAAAATAGTCTAGTTAGTGAAACATAGGTCTAGATAAGTTTCTAGGATAATCTAGTGTAGTCCATTGGATAAGGAAATATTTAGAGTGGATTTAGAAGATAAAAATCTCTACATTTTTCTTGTAGAAGTATCTAGAAGATTTTCTAGAATCATCTATACACAAGTATAAAGAGGGATGCCTTGAACATTTGTAACCAACAAAAAAAAATCAATTCAAGTAGTGTTCTCCATATTAAAGTTCTTTCTTCTCTTTTCATAGCTTCCTCTTGTTAGTTGAATCTTCTGATCTTAGTTAATGATCTTGGGCTAGCAGAAGGTTTCTCCAACTACAGCTTTCTCCTGCTATTCTCTACATGGTATCAGAGCCATAGCCACACGTTGACTTCTGAATTTTATTTCAAGATCAAGTTAGTGATAGATTCAACTTGTTTCTCTCTATGGATTTTAGCGATCGCGTTACTGGACTGGGAATGAAGTTGTTGAATCAGTCCAATTACAAAGTATGAAAGACTTGCATGGAATCATACCTTGTGGACGAGGATTTGTGGGATGTTGTTAACGAGAGTAACACAAATCCTCTGAGCGACGGACCGGAGACTAGTAGTGCATACAAAAAGTGGAAGCAGACTAATGTGAAAGCGAAGTTCATTCTGAAGAGGTCTATCTCCTCCAATTTGTTTGACCGTAATATAAGGCGTAATTTAGCTCATGAAATTTGGAGGAACCTCGATCTATTGTTCAATAAGAAGAATGAAGCACGGCTATAAATGTTGGAGAATGACTTGGCGAACACCACTCAAGGTAATCTTTCTATTGTCGAGTACTTTTTAATTATTAAGAACTTATGTTCTGAGATTTTTTTATTGAATACGGACAAGGCTATCTCTGAAGCACGAATGAAAAGAATTATCATTCGTGGTTTGAAACCAGAATACATTTTCTTTGTCACATCAATTCAAGGATAGGCTAAACAACCATCCTTGGGGGAATTTGAGAATTTGTTGTCGTCACAGGAGTTACTAGCCAAACAATTAGCTGGTGAATTTGTCAAAGAAAGGGAAGAAAATGCTCGTGTAGCTGACAAGAGAAACGTTAAAGAAAAAGCAAGAGATATGCCCCACGCTCAATTCGCATGTGGTTCAAGCTCGCCTAGAAAGAAGGAAGAGTCTTTTAACAATTATAAAAAGCCTCTCAGATGTTATTTGTGTGGCAAAGTAGGACATATAAGAAGATATTGTCGAGCCACAGAAAGCAACATGGTTAATACTGAAAAAGTTGTTGAAGAAGAAGAAGGCTGGGAAAGATGCTTAGAAGCTGAGAGTTGAGCAATAAATGTCTTGGCTTTCATAAATTTGGAAAGAAATTGTATCGGATGTAATACAATTTATAATGTGGAGAAGAAAGACACGGATAAGAAGCAAGAGGATACTGAAGATGTTCAGACTGGAGACGTGGTAACTGCTATCGAGGAAATCAAAGAAGCAAATCCTGAAATTGGCCATAAAAGTCTGAACGTGAAAGATGTTGAAGTAGATTCTGACGAGATAGTGTCTGAAAATCAATATGCCAGTGATGACATTATCGGAAAAACTATTAAGGGAGATGTAGTAGAAGTTGAAGTCTCTGGTCAATCATCCATTGCATCAAGTTCAATCATTGGCTCAGAGAAAATATTGAAAGTTGATTAAGAAAACAACGATCCAATGAATGATGAAGTTGAAAGAGAAGTTCCAATTTTAAATGGAGATATATACAATATGATTGAAAGAGATAGAGACGAAATCTAGTGGTGGATCCTATTATAGCGCTAAGGCTTCACAGAAAATTGATGATCAGATCGTCATCGAATCAAATGAGGAGGCTGATGCAGATGAAATGTCCTTGTGTTATGGAGCTTCTTCAGAAAAAGTAAGTTCTAAAATCTTGAATGCTAGAGCTCCAAACTTTTCCATCACATGTGTGTTTTCAGATAATGAAGTTGTGGAGGAGTCCGGAGAAAGGGGGAGCTCGAGAATTCAATATCATAAAACACAGCAAAGACAAATCAATGACGAAAAATCTTCATCATTGAAAGGAGAAAAAGGAGTTGGGAAAAAACTACTAAGAGTTTCACCAAGACATGGTTCAAAGCTTCGTTTGAGTTCTCCTGCAACGAGTTTGGGATAGCTTTCAAAAAATCACTTTAAGGGGGTGTGTGAAAAATATCTAAAGTGGATTTTTTGGAAGAATAAGTATCATAGTTTTCTAGTTAAATTTCTAGAATAGTCAAGTTAGTGAAACATAGGTCTTGATAAGTTTTTAGGATAATTTAGTGTAGTCAATTGGATAAGAAAATATCTAAAGTAGAAGTAGAAGATAAAGATCTCTAGATTTTTCTTGTAGAAGTATCTAGAAGATTTTCTAGAATCATCTATACACAAGTATAAATAGGAATGTCTTGAACATTTGTAACCAACCAAAAAAAAATCAATTCAATTAGTGTTCTCCATATTAAGGTTCTTCCTTCTCTTTTCATAGCTTCCTTTCTTAGTTGAATCTTCCGATCTTAGCTAACGATCTTGAGCTAGCAAAAGGTCTCTCCAACTACACCTTTCTTCTGCTATTCTCTACAAACTTCGATTTTTGCATGCGTTCCAAGGCATCGAAGAACACTGGAGAGGAATTGTATTCCCCAATTTGCATTTGTAGACAACAAATTTGCTTCAAGAAAATAATCAAGATTGGAACTTGAGTAACAGAATATAGTAACTGATTTTAATATACAACAAATATTACAATCTCTATGATATAATATTCCTCCTATTCTTCCCAATAAGAATATTGATTATGTTTTGAGTAATGACTTCCATTTCCACGCAAACGAACAAGTAATCATCTCGAATACACTTTAAATCTGGATTTATTTTGTTATTAATCTTGATCTTAGATGTTGAATGTTAATAGAAAAATTTGCTGATTTTAATCTAAAAACTCTTGCTGCTTCTCATGAATTTTGATCACCTTTTTGAACTATAAAGACCCTATTTGTGACGAATTCTAATTTAATTGATTAGAACATTTAGTTTGACTATACGTTTTATTATTCCATCAAACAATAATGAAGTCACTAGAGTTTGAACCAAACTCTACACACTTATTTTGGTCAGTGAAAGAGCCTGTATTACTAGATAAAGAAATTTCTCCACAACATTCAAATGTTTTTTCCTATTTTTGTGTACGGGATAAATTTCGTGGAGGGCAATTTGAAACTTACGGGTATGCCTCTGTAGCTTCACTCTAAAATACCAAGATTTTGGTCTGCCATGAAGTTTGAACTTGTGAAATGCGTCTAATCCACACCCATTACATGTTCTCTTACTATTGAACCAAAGCACTGAAGGCGGGTTTACATGAAGTTGTGATACATAAAGGCTCATTACAAAAACTTCCCGAATAGTCTGCTATAAGTCATATTTCCAATCTTGCAACGAGAATTGCCAAAAATATCAAAATAAACATGCTCCTGCGTGACATTTACTACATTACTAACAAGCTTAAAGGAGGCAATCCTAAATATTGACATTCACCTTTAGAAGAAAAAGCATTCAGAAAATGTAGATAAAAGAGTTTTAGATGTTGGGTAAGCTGTAGTTCTAAACATTGCACGATTGGAAGAGGAAAACCAGTTAGCCACCAGACTTTTGATGTTTCTCCAAAGCACTAGGGGCCGATTTCTCAGCATCGTGTTCTAGAACATCCTTCTTTGATCCAAAGATTGACTCTTTGAGAGAATGTTCTGCTGAGAGTATTGCATTTTTAATCTGACATTTAAAAAGAAGAAAAACACACATCAGGAATATGCTATTGCAAAGCTAACTAATATTGCATTAAATGAAATAAATTCTTGAAAGGTTACTTGATAATAACACTATGACAGAAAAAAGAGAGCACTTAACTCTTACTACCGGAAATGACAATTTCTAATATTAGAAATTTCCCCACATAGCAGCAACTCAAAGTGATGCACAACAGCCATTGCTTTTGAATGTTGTACAAATGGTCTTTTTCAATGTCTTATTAGGAGGTATAAATGGCTTCCTTAAAACCTAACAAACCAAAACCACATGACAACTAAGGGGATCTCCCTCATGTCTAACAATGACTGCACTAGGGTAGGGAAAATGACTCCACGCTAAATGTTAATAACCCAAAACTGCATGGGATTATTGGAAAGGATTAGAAAGTCCAACAGGGCATGAGGAACGTTACCAGCACTTTCATATGGAACACTGATGACAAATACATTAACCTGCAACTTACCAAAAACCCTCAAGTCCTTGATAGAACCACGAGATATGTAATTAAGAAGTTTGTTAAACGACTCAAAGATTTATATTCTACTAATTAAACCCGCCAAGCTAGTTCAATGAAAAATGAAATATGAAACTCCTTTGTGGGTTCTATAAGAACAACAAAGGAAAATCTCAACCTCGGAAATGAGTGCCGAAAAAACATAAAGTTAAGATATTATGCAGACAACGTCATGTTTAGTCAACTATAATCACCCATGAGTAATATGGCTCCAAAAAACAAACACAAAGCTTGGCAGCAAGTCTGCCACAAACATTACTTCTTCGCACGTGAGAGAGGCCACTTAGTTTGCAAATAAGACACAAAGGAACAAAAACAAATTGCCTGTAGTCTTTACTAATTCTACCAAACATACAATTTCGCAGGGCATGTGAGTACACCAAGAGCTACTACCCAACATGGACTAAAAAATCACTTTATGCGAAATAGACTTCCAACAGTAAATCTCCACATCTCTCAACAGGGTTCCATGCATCTGTGCATAACCTGAGTAGTGGATAGAAGTGCAAAAGGTGCATATGGTTGTTGGAGAGAGATAGGAGACAACTCCACCGAAACAAAACTAAAAGGTTCAGGTAATATATAATGAGAAAGGACCGAGTAATAAGGCATATCCAATAAAATATTTTGAGCAATTGCTGGTTCGGTTCTGTAAAAAATATAATTCAATTATCTGAACTTGAAAATCCACTAAAACACCTAAAATATCTTCATTTGGTTAAAATAACATGCATATAGTACTGTCTTTTCTCAAGTGCAATTGTGAAGCTTTTGAAGCAATGCTACTTATAGTGCACAGTCAAATAGCCCTTCCAAGTCCTCACATTTTTTAAATTCAATTAAATTGCATGCAATCTCCTTACATCTTGAGACCATATTTGTTTAAGCAGCAGCTTTTCCCTGACTGTAGAACTAATTAATTGGAATTAAGTTTTAATCATGTTAGCACGTGTTCCTTAGGGTCTTTATGCTTTCTAGTTGTTCTTTAACCATGTTAGAAATTTACCAGCTAGTAGAAAATGTAGATAAATCACAGTATCTTTTATTTTGTATAAAATTGGATTGGTATAAGTTTAAATTTAATGACATGAACAGTGAGGATTCATGAGTTAATAACTCAAATGGTCACTCAATTTTGAACTTTTATCCCAGAAAGTCATTTAACTTTGACTTTACTTAAAAAATCACTCAACTTTAGATATTTTATTCAGAAAGTCACTCAACCCATTTTATTATTTTTTAAACTAATTTTTACTTATTGTGAAATTTTCTTTAATAATAAATGTTAAAAAAATACAAAAAATTCATTTAATGACTCTTTTACCCTTTTATCCTTCATTTCGCTTAAGTTAGATTTCTAGCTTCTCCTTCATGCTTTTCCTCTTTTTCTAATTAGGGATTTCTCCTCTCCCTCTTATCTTGATTTAGGGTTATGTTTCAAAAATTTACTTTTAAAGATGAAACGGAGAACAACAAATAAATCTCAAATAGAGGGCTCGAACTTGTCTTTGTTTCATGAGGAAAAGGACTATTACGTGACTAACTCCCAAGAAAATTTCTCAAAAATTAATGCAAATATATACAACTACACTATTAAGTGAAAAACAAACTCAAACTTTTGCGACTAACCAAAATAGAATAACTTTTCAGAAACCAAAAGTTAAAGTGGAAAGCCAAAAAAATCATACTGCAAATGAAGAGGGATGCAAGAAAAGTCAATGGGATTTAAGAGAAAGAATATTGACCCCTTAAATTATGAGGTTAGGTAATTCATAGATCAATCAGCTAATTTAAAATTTTCAATTAATATGAACCTAATTTAATAAGAAAAAATATATCATGTGTGAACACAATTTAAGAAAAAAATGTAACTAAAGAATTACAAACACAATAACTAAAAATTCTCGATCAAGAAAATGACTTTACATCATATTAACTAAAGATGAACTATTGAAATACTATAGGCTCTCAAACTTAAATGTAGGTTATCAAATGAAAGAAAGGGTAAAAGGGGTCATTAAATAGATATTTTGTATTTATCAGAATTTTGTTATTAAAAAAAATTTACATGAGCAAAAATTAGTTTTAAAAATAATAAAATGGATTGGGTGACTTTCTGAGTAAAACATCTAAAGTTGAGTGACTTTCTGAGTAAAGTTTAAAGCTAAGCGATTTTTTAGGATAAAGGTTCAAAGTTGAGTGACCATTTAAGTTATTAACTCGAGGATTCATATATCCACCCCGACTTGCAGAGGATTGAGGCGTACTTAATGTTGTACTACTCCAACATTCTAATTACCAATTTCCTACAGTACAAAAGGGCAGCCCAACGCACTAAAGCTTCCGTGATGCGCAAGTTCCGGGGAAGGGTCCCACCACAAGGGTGTATTGTAAGCAGCCGTACCTTGCATTTTATACCAATCTCCTACAGTATATTCCAGAATAAACCAATCTACAGTATGCTCACTCCATTACATTTTTCACTTTAAAATATGCTAATTAATTACCAAAGAAGAAAAGGGAATTTCGAGGGTAAGAGCAGATAGTAATTCTAAAGAACCTCAAAATTGGCAGAATAGATCGAAACCAACAACATCGCAAGTAGGGTCTGAGGAGAGTAGAGTATACGCAGACCTTGCCCCTACCTTGAGAGGTAGAGAGGTTGTTTTTGATATACCCTTGGCTCAGGACCAACCGAAACCAGTAAGGCTAAATTCTGAGTTGATTTCTTACAGGTTGTTTGGATGGTTGTTACCTTTTGTATTGTGTTGTGTTGTTAGTTTAAATACAATGTTAATTTTGATTATTACTTAAATTTTATTGTATCATATCGTTAATCCATCGTTAGCTAACGAGGAAAAGTTTCATTTTGTGTAACGAACGATTTGATGTGATTGCGTCGTTATCCTTTTTTTTTTTTCTAATTATTATTATTATTTTGAATTTACTTATTATTTAGTCATCCTATGTTATCTTTTACCCTATCTTTTTATAGTAGCTCTACCGCATGCCCTAGTTTTCTTGTAGGGTTATCCTTCAAATGGTTGTCGTGTGACATTATGTAACAACGGAAAACGATATAATCTATGTAACCGTTGTATTCATTAAGACAATGCAGTACAATACAATACAATCCGATACATACATTCTGTAACAATCACCCAAACAAAGTGTTAGATATTACTCAACTAATAATTATTATTCAAAAAGTCACTTTCTATATTGAAGAAAATTGGAATCAAGAAGAAAAATGACTTTCTGAGATAATAACTAATTAGATGAGGTGACCATTTGAGAAATTCTTCACCAACACGAAACTAGGTGCAAGAGGAGGCATCTTATTCGGATACATATGTGATTATTAACAGTTGATGATTCCAATTTCCATAGAATGCGATTTATTTGTTCAAAGGCTTTGATTCCTAAACTTTACACACCAGCGCCACCAAATGTTACAGTTCACGATCAGCTACGCAGACGCAAAATGACAAAGTAATAACCAAAAAAGTAGAACATGAAGAAGCCACTGAAAGTAAAATCAAATTAGAAAAATACCGGGTCGAGAACATTAGGTTCAGCGCCATAATCAGCAGTAAGAAGGAAATAAGAAGCAGTAACAGTAGCCACCATCGTTGTCCTTCTCACCACTTTATCAACTCTTGGGTTCATCTTTTTCGCTGAAAACAAATACACTACTGGGGGTAGAAAAATGAAGACGACAAAGTAATGGAAGCCACTGGAAGAGTTTGCAAATTATTTGGGTATTACGGAATGCTCCTTACGCTTTTATGAAATGTCTCTGAGGCCCCAAACCAATCTTTTTTGTTTTTACCTTCTTTAAACTCACAAACTTGTTTATGTTATAAAATATAAAGGAAAGAAGAATAGTAGAGAGAGAATAGAGAGTATTTCTTATTTCTCTTGAGTGATGAATTATACTGAGGGGAAATCGTTTTATTTATAGGGAAAAATTAACTTTGGGGTTTGTAACTTTTTCATAAATAGACATACACAATATATGGTAAAATAGGTATTCACTATATATAGTAAAATAGACATTCACTATATATATGGTACATTTATAACACTCCCCCTTGAATGTCTAATTGATAGATAATACGCATATATGTTGCCTCATTAAAAACCTTACAAGAAAAACCTAGTAGGATAAAACCTCGTAAGGGAAAAAGAGTACAACGCGTATTAATTCCCCTTAATGAGAACATCCTTGAACCTTTGCATTCCGATCTTGTACACCATCTTCTTGAAAGTTGCAATTGAAGGAGACTTGGTGAATAAATCAGTCACATCGTCACTTGAACGAATTTGTTGCATGTTAATATCATCATTCTTTTGGAGCTCATGTATGTAGAAAAGTTTTGACGAAATGTGCTTCGTTCTATCTCTTTTTATGGATCCTCCCTTAAGTTGTGTTATACATGTTGCATTATCTTCATATAAGATTGTGGGTATATTGTCACATTTCAAATAATATTTTTCTCGAATGAGATGTATCATGCCTCAATTATACACATTCTCGACTTGCTTCATGAATAATTATTATCTCAACATGGTTCCATGAAGTGGCTACGATAGACTGTTTGGTATATCTTCAAGATATTGCAGTACCACTACATATGAACACATTGCCTATTTGAGACAGAGCTTTATGTAGGTCAGATAAGTACCCAACATCAACATGACCAATAAGATCGGGACTATAAATTTGCTAACAAATTAACTGAAAAAGGCTATATCAGGCCTTATAGTATTTGCAAGATACATTAGTGCATCAATTGCACTAAGATATGGTACTTCATAACCAAGGAGTTCTTCATTCTTTTCTTGAGGTCGGAATGGATCTTTATTCAATTTTGCATGTTTCTCATTAAAGCAAAAATTCTATTGCTTTTGAAAACTCTCCAAGAGTTCCAATGATACCAAATCATCAAATTATCTCTTATGAGAATAATAAAAAGTTTCCCAGAAACTTTATATGCTTCATGCATTTTGAATTTTTTAGAGATTTTCATATGGATTTTTGTCAAGTGACAATATCTAACATGTCAAGTATGACATCTTCAAGTGTCTGGACTGCAAATCAAATAAGTTTTATACTTACCAAAATACATCCTTTCGTGTCACTTGATAAATATTTCTACGTCACCATGCTTAAATAAACGTAGAATTCAGATCCTCATAATACTTTACAATATTGCATCAATATTGTATCAAAGATATTATCGATGATATATCATTTTGTATCGGTTCACAATGTGACATAACATTTTGAGATCTCATCACTTCATTATTTTCAGGTACCTGAACCTCTCATAGGTTTCATTAATTGTTATGTCGTAGGCTCTTCAAGAGCACATTGCCTTCTTATTATGATTATTTGCTTCTTATTCTTTTCAAGAATTATTTTTTTTGGAACCGATTAGTCTACCATGCATTTAAATATAAAGGAAAGAAGAAGAGTAGAGAGAGAATAGAGAGTAATTCTTATTTCTCTTGAGTGATGAATTATAATGAGGAAAAATCCTTTTATTTATAGGGGAAAACTAATCTTGGGATTTATAACTTTTTCATAAATAGACATACACAATATATGATAAAATAGATATTCACTATATATAGTAAAATAGACATTCACTATATATGTGGTACATTTATAACAGTTTACACTTAAAAAACAAAATTATATTTTGATTTTGTAACTTTGACATTTTCATTACTTTTCCTGTAAAATTACTAATATCTTGATGTGTCTTGCTATGCTTATTTTTTTAATTATTTAAAATATGAAATTCGTTGATCGATTAATTTAAGTTTATATCTAATAAACTTGTTAAAGAAGTAAAGCATCCTCGTGTGAATTGATTTAAAGGTGAAAATTTTTAATTATCTTATTATCAGGAAAGGATGTAGGGTGACAGATATTGGATTTATGGAATCCTGCAGTATGTTGACAAAATAGAAACAAAAGATATGATTGGAATATCCATATGAATATTATTATTAGGAGAAACACATAGCTAGCCTTTTCAAATTGCCATCAATTTTTGCTTAGGTATTTCAACTGGGTGTTATCTATTTTAGGCATCTATAATAAAGTTCTGCGGTATCATTTTGATATTTTTTGTTGACTCAGCAGATTATGTGTGCTATCAAATTTTTAGTGCATTTAATAATTTTTTTTCCTCTTTTTCTTCCTTCCCCTCTCTTTCTCTCTTATAATTTTCACTATTTTTTCTTCTCTTTGGTCTTCTTCCTCATTCTTTCTCTTGCCACCTTCCATCACCCTCTACCATCACACAAAGTTTTGATTTATCTTACAATTTTTTATTAGGTTATATTATTAATTTCTTTTCTTACTTTAAAATTGAATTTATTTTTTTAATCAATATGTATCACTTGTACAGAATATATAGTTTAAAGCTAAATTAACAAACTTCATATATCCATTACAATTTAAATTTGAATTGACCATTATCATTACAATTATAATATAATTTCAACAAAATTTAAATATCATTCTTGCAATTACAGAAAAAAACAAGAAAATCCAAAAGAAGACGAAGTAAAAAGGTAAAATTCTTAAAAATTTATAGTATTCTTGCAAGCAACGAGCATGAACACCACAAATACTAATTATACATTGAGTTTATTCGAATCAACTAACCCCAAATTTCAATTAAAAACAAATATGGAAATGAAGATTAAAGTTTAAAAAATCCATTGCCATTTTTGCACGTCGTGGTACAAACCAGTTTAAATAATGAAGAAGAAGAAACAAAAAAAAAAAAGAAATTACAGAGAACTAATCAATACTTTTTTTATCCTTATTTTGGTGGGGTTTTGAAAGACGAAGACAGAGAAAAAAGTAGGGTCGCGTGGTTAAAAAAAGGTAAAAGTGAGTTTTCCAAAGGAACAAAATTTTCACGTGTCGCATATGGATTAGTTTGTCACATAGGAGTCGATTGAAAATATGCACTTCAGTCTTTAGATGTGTTTGCAATAAATTTTCGTCTACGCTCAAAATTAACTGCAAATAAAAATAAAATAAATAAAAAGAATATTTTTATATAAATAAAATTTGCGGGTACAATTTCGTTATTCTCTCGATTCTTCTCTCGATTCTTCTCTCCTAAGTTTTTTCGTGACTCGAGGGCCTTTGCAGAGTGATTCTCGAATGTAGGATGATTTGAGCCTCCTAGAAATGTGTTTGGATCTCCAGGAATTGTCTGACAGCACTTCGTCTTGTCGAGTTGATCTCCGGGCAGAACTCCGTTAGTCAATTCGTTGAAGAGTTGTGTAGTCAATGCAGAAGTTTCCTCCAATGCTTGCAGAATGTCCTTTTTTTTCTTTTCTTCCTTCCTTTTAGAATGTTATGTTACCCCCTATTTATAATTGTGGGGTAGGCCTTAGTTGTTTGTGATTGGACGAAATATGTCACTTTGACACTTGACACCTTTTGACTGGTTGTTGAATTTGAATGAGATTTCCACATCATTTGTACATATAGCGGCGTCTTATTGGTTTTGGATTTGATTGGGATGCCACGTCACTTGATGAGTTTGGGCTTCAAAGTGAAATGAACCTTGATGAAGAATAAAATAGGCTTATTATTATTTTTTAGCCCAAAATAAGTTTAAACCTAATAACATATGACTCAAATTCAAATTTTATATGAATTTGATCCAATAAATTTTATGTGTCTACAGATGCCCCCTACTTCAAGGTTGGTCGACGTGTAGGCTTGCCGAAACTTGACGGCGAGACTTGAAGTACTCATGAATGTGTTTTCATTATCATGATTTCAAAGGTATTTGTTTCTCCCAATGTTGATCATGCCAAATTGAAGCATCGTGCGTTTGGTACCGACACTTATCGCCATATTGAAGTTTCACGTAGTTGGCATCAATCCGCATAGAACCGAGAAGCTTCATTCGGTCAATACTGTAGATGTGTTACATCTTTATTTTTTTGTACAGGTTTATGCAAATGGTCTTGATGTCAGACCAAAAAAGTCAACATGATTGATGTTGAACCATTTAGTGCACTACTTCCTTACTGCTTGATAAGAAAGTGACTTGGAATGATCTGATTTTATCCTTGACGACGCTGAAAGTTTTTCATTTTAGCTTCAGTGAGCATGTACTAGGTGTCATTCTTACAACCTTATGATGATGAAGTTTTGAGTGTCTACAGTCCATCGTTGCAAAGAAAGCATGTGGTGCATCTCATCCGTAGGGCTCGGCGATAAAGAGGCTTCGAGTAAGAGCATCCCATTCTTTTCAAGGAGCATGTACGTGGTGCCATCCAGCTTGATAATATTGACACAGGAAGTAGCCTTTTCTGACACATGAATCAAACAACTCATATTTTTGTTCTCCCATCGGAGAATAAATATTTTTATGGGTGTGTGCTCTTTTATCAGTTTTGCGCAGCGTCACGATTAATTTCGTATTTTGATGTAGGAGTATCGAAATCAGGAGCCTTTTTTTTCGTATTACAAACTAAACTCATAGAACTACATCTTATGCGGGAATCGCAATCAGATTGCCTCCAAATCGTCCCAGATATTGCTCCCAAAATAGCCTTCTAATCTTGGTTCGCAGGTTATTTCAGCTTTGCGCAGCGTCACGATAAATTCTATATCTTGATGTGGAAGTATCGAAATCAGTTTCCGTTTTTTGCATTGGAAAGTAGATTCACAGAGCTACGTTTCACGTGGAAACCACAATGAGATTGCCTCCGAATCATTTTAGATATTGCTCCAAAAATAGCCTTCTAATCTTGGTTCGCTGGTTATTTCAGCTTTGCGCAGCGTCACGATAAATTTCATATCTTGACTTAGAAGTATCGGAATCAGGTTCCGTTTTTTGAATTGGAAAATAGACTCACAGAGATACGTCTCATGTGGAAACCACAATTAGGTTGCATCCAAATATATTGCTCCAAAAACAGCCTTCTAATCTTGGTTCGCAGGTTATTTCAGCTTTGCGCAGCGTCACGATAAATTCCACATCTTGACGTGAAAGTATCGGAATCAGGTTCTGTTTTTTGCATTGGAAAGTAGAATCATAAATCTACGTTAAGAGTGATATCCATATGCATATAACCTTTATATTTTCTCAGGTACTTTTCCAAAATTGCAGCCTAAATCTTGTGATATTCTATTTCTCCTCAGATTTTGGATACTTCGTGAATTTCATCATCTACTTCAAATTTTGGGCCGCATTACTTCCGCAATATGTTGAAGGCCATATTAGAGAAATATTTAAATTACCACAAGTCTTTTTCTTATCGAGAAGACTTTATTGCTTGGGAGATAATGACGAATCCGTTTGCTTTAAGACGACATCTTCAAAGGACTCCAAATATGCATTCAAGCTTCATACTTTTCCTTCCTTTTTTTAGAGTCGTTCACAGTTTAGACTCATGTGGTCCAGGAGTGACTTGCAGTTTAAGCTCGTGCCTTAAGGAGAGTTTTGACTTGCAGTTTAGGCTCATGCATCGAGAAGCGTCTTGACTTGCATTTTAGGCTCGTGCATCGATGAGCATTTTGGGGAGGAATTCTCGTAATGTAACTTTCCTCCCAAACCTTTGTAATGGAGTATTGTTGCACTTCAGTTTGATATTTATTGCCCCAATTGGTTGAAACAGATTTACACTTGATCTTGGGTCGACTTTTAAAAGTTGGAGTTTAGAAGTCCTTTGATATTTTCTTCTTTTACAAGTGATCGATGTCCAAGTATCACCCTTCTTGCTATTAGAGAAGTTATTTTGCATGAATTTTCCCATTTTTTTCTTCAAGGTTGGAACCCCAAATAGGTCAAAGCTCTCGAATTGTAGCATGATGATTTCTACAACTTTTGGTGATTCCACAGAGCGCATGGCTTGTAGAGCTTTTGAAATTGAACCTTTCATATGGTGCAGTTTGGTGCTAACATGATTTGCATCAACTGTATCACCTTCATCAATGATGATCTTTCCCTCTTGCATTAATGTCATGATCTTTCCCTTCAGGATGAAGCATTTTGTGGTGTGATGACCAACAATGAGGTAAAATTTACAGTATTTAGGATCATCGACTTTGTTTGATTCTTTGGGTCGCTTTGACTTAGGAAGTTCAATGACTTCTTTGGCTAACAACTCGTTAAGAATTTTAGGAACATCAGAGTCGGAAAAAGGATATACCCTTGCTTGTAACTTTTTCAAGGTTGGTTGATTTTCTTCTTTTTGCATTTGTTGCTTTGGAGCTTTCTCTTTCAGTTTTTGTCTTGTGGAGGCCTTCTTAGAACTCACAGTCGTCACCATAGATTCCCCAATTCGATCCTCTGACGAGTCGTTGAATTTCGTGACTTTTTTTGTAGGATAAAAAATAGGCGATGCCATTCTATGACTTGCAATGCTTAACTCCATGTCATGAGCGCACGTAGCTAATTCTTCAAAAGTTTGAGGCTTAATTCCTTGGAGCATATACATAAGGCCCCAATGCATCCCTTGAATGCAAACTTCAACCGTGGAAGATTTAGAAAGTTGATCCTTGCAATCAAAGCTCAATGTTCTCCAACGATTTATGTAGTCCACTACAGGATCATCTTTACTTTGTCTTATGTTTTTCAACTCCATCATGCTGACCGTACGACGGGTGTTGTAGAAATGATTTAGGAACTGACTTTCTAGTTGCTCCCAACAATCAATTGATTTAGACTCCAAGTCCGTGTACCAATCAAAAGCGTTGCCTTTCAAAGAGCGAACAAATTGCTTGACAAGAAGATCACCATGTGTACCAGCACTGCTACAAGTCTCAACGAAATAAGCGATGTATTGCCTTAGATTTCCCTTTCCATCAAATTGTTGAAACTTTGGCGGTTGATATTTAATTGGCATCGGTAAGCCCTTGATTCTCTTAGAATACGACTTTGAGAATCCTACGAAACTTTGTGATGGACCGCCATATTGTGCCTTGATGGTATTTGTAATCATATCTTGCAGTTGTTGAACTGTTAGAGTAGCAACCGAAGTAGACTGTTTCTCTTTTTGAGATTTAGTCTTGCTAGGTGACTTATCGACATCCTTATTTTGTGGAGTATAGTCAGGTGGATAAGCAGGGTCGTGGCTCGATTCTCTAGGGGAGAAGGACTCCAACTTTTTCATCAGTTGAGCGATTTGAAAATCTTTATCCTCGATAAATTTCTTCAAAACTTCAATGGTTTGTTCCATTATTGCGAACTTCTCATCCATATCAGTTGCGTCAGCCATCAAGGCGTTGACCTTTGTTGAGGCTGGTGAATCAGTCGAATCTTCAGATTCACTAAAATTGACGCCAGTCTGATAGAATTCATCACATAGCAAGAACATCAAATTGCCCCCAGGAGCTGCAGCTTCAGCCGTCATATGAAATTTGCTCTTTTTTGCCTTCTCCAAAGAAATAAAGTATTCAGATTCGTCCCAACCACTAGTCTTAAATTTGTGTCGAGTGAGGGGACTAACAAGGCTGAGCTCATCAGATGTGATAGTAGCAGAGTTCTTGCATGAGACATCTTTCGTATTTTTGAAGTCCATGGCAGTAGTTGTATTTGATTTGCAGGAAGAAAAGATGGAGAGCAGAACTTGTCCCACTGGGCGTGCCAATTTATTCGCAATAAATTTTCATCGACGCTGAAAATTAACTGCAAGCAAAAATAAAATAAACAAAAATAATAATTTTATATAAATGAATTTTGCGGGTACAATTCTGTTATTCTCTTGATTCTTCTCTCCTAATTTTTTTCGTGATTGGAGGGACTTTGTAGTGTGATTCTCGAATGTAGGATGATTTGAGCCTCCTAAAAATGTGTTTGGATCTCTAGGAATTGTCTGACAGCACTTCGTCTTGTCGAGTTGATCTTCGGGCAGAACTCCATTAGTCAATTCGTTGAAGAGTTGTGTAGTCAATGCAGAAGCTTCCTCCAATGCTTGCAGAATGTCCTCCTTTTTCTTTTCTTTCTTCCTTTTAGAATGTTATGTTACCCCCTATTTATACTTGTAGGGTAAGCCTTAGTTGCTTGTGATTGGACGAAACATGTCACTTTGACACTTGACACCTTTTGACTGGTTGTTGAATTTGAATGAGATTTCCACATTATTTTTACATATGGTGGCGTCTTATTGGTTTTGGATTTGATTAGGATGCCACGTTACTTGATGAGTTTGGGCTTCAAAGTGAGATGGACCTTGATGAAGAATAAAATAGGTTTATTATTTTTTTTTTAGCCCAAAATAAGTTAAAACCCAATAACATATGGCTCAAATTCAAATTTTATATGAATTTGATCCAATAAATTTTATGTGTCTACAAGATGATTCTAAGAATATAAAAAAAAGGTGCCAAAATAACACAACGAGGCCTATTTGAGGTGTTTAAAATGAACAAGTCCTAGTTGAAGTGTCTAACACTTTATTTTGATGGTGGTTTGCCATGTTTTCATAATGTACGATACTTTATGATATAGTATTGTACTATATAGTATAATACTATATAATGTTTGGATGTACTGTATCGTTCACTATTATTTATGGTATTGTACTGTGCAGTGTAGTGCAATACAATGTTTGAATGGACTGTATGATTCACTGCAATTTAATAATAATTTTATTGTTTAATTTGACAGTATGGTATTATATCGTAATTGGTAAGTTTACTAAAACACCCTTAATTATTATAAATGTTAAGTTTATCAATAATTATTAATAAAATAATTTTCTTCCTACTAATTTATCATAAATTATTTATCATAAATTATGTCATATAGATATATTGAGTTGTTAAATTCATGTAAATTCTAACTAAGTCAATAAAAAAGGTATATCGAACTAAGTATAACTGAATTCATTTTTTATAGTAACAAATTTTATTTCTTTTTGGTGTTTTGAGACGTGACACCAATGACACGTACAAAATTTAAATGCATCTTTTATGTATGCTATGAGTGTGTAAGGTATGAGATCCAAAAAAAAATATTTTCTAGAAAAATAAATTATTTCTTACTTATTTTCTTGTGTTCGAAATACAAGTAGAAAAATATTTTCTAAAAATATTTGTATATATTTAATAAAAAATAATGAAAACGAATGTGATAAGAGGGGGGGGGGGGTGTAGAAAAGATATTTGATTTTTTTTTTCAAAAAATACTTCTGGGTGGGGATAGTGGAGTAAGGGGTAGGGAGTGGGGTAAGAACAAAATTTTAAATTCTTTTTTAAAAAATTAATTTAATTTTTTTGTGTCCGTCTTTGTGGGTGGGTGGGTGGGTAGGGGGATCTTGTAGGGGGTAGGGGCGATGTAAGAAAATTTTCTTGAAAATTTTTAAAAATAAAATAAATTGGTGGGAGAGGGCAGAGCGGTGAGGGTGAGTTTAGAAAAAGTCTTTGATTTATTTTTTTCGAAAAAAAATTGGAGTAGGGGTTTTGCGGTGGAGGGGGGGGGGTCGAGGTAGAGGGTGGGATAAGCAAAAGTTTGAAATTTTCTATAAGAGAATTTTTTTTGAAAAAACGGGGGTTGGGGGTGAGGGCAAGGCTGGTGGGGTGGGGGTCGGGGTAGGAGTTGGAGTTAAATATATATATATACATATATATACATATATTATATATATATATATATATTTATTTATTTTTTGATTTTATTTTTAAAGTAAGGACATATTGGAAAAAAATAAGCAAATCATGGGATACCACCAAATCGGTGGTTATATAAACTAAGGGTTTTCATGATTACCAAATCATGAAATTAAATCATACTGTACAATACATTTTAAGAAACAATTAAAACAAACATGATTCTCTTAATAACTATACCATACCATACCATGGAAACCACCATCTAAACAGAGGGTAAGTGAGGGCCGTCGATGTTTTTCACCTTGTTATTAAATAGAAAACATGTTATAACATACAATTTTTCAACAATTACTTGTTTTGGCGCGACTTAGAACACCCTTCATAAGATCTATATATTATGTATGCTTTTGAAGTTACATACGGTTAAATATGTATACTTTGGAACGTTAAAAGTTTTTTCAAATTTCATATGATTAAATATGTTTACTTTTTGAAGGTATCTTAATTAGTATGTAACAAGTTGTTAAAAGTGTTTCACCCATAATAAATAATATAGAAAGTGTGCATTTCATCAGCACAGTGTTTACCATATCTATTAAAAAATACTATTCTTTTACTTTCGGTCAAACCTTTTATTGCGATGTATACGAGAGCACTTGTATGATTGTATCCAATCATGCACTTTATTATTCTTTTGACTTTCCAAAACAAAATTGTATTTTTTCCGAATTTATGAAGGACTTTATCTTCTATCCTAAAAAAAATATACATATGTGAATTTAAAGTAGCTATCTATAAAGATAATAAAATATTTTACTTTTTCAAAATAATTTTTCATTTAATTCACATATTATTTTTTTGGTAAATATGATTAAAACTAGTATAAATTAAAGTATTACAGGGAGGTGTCCGAAGGCATTATTACAAACACAGTCGTTAGAAGTATTAGGTGCAGGACTAACTGCATTATAAAACATAGGATGACATAAACCTGGGGAAGTGGGATGGGGCTTGTTAACACTAAACTTTTCTCTATCTATGTCTAGGAGTGTAAGTACGAAGGGAGGAGCTTCGAAGTGTTGGGTTCAAAGTGTGTATGAAGTGTGAATGGAAAATAAAAAATGGTGGAGGAAAGGAGACACCCAATTTAGAAAGTGTACTCCAAATTGGAAAGTTCACTAATTCTCCCACATTGGTGGGAGAAGGGAACTTTGGAGTGTTTATAATAAGAACACTTACTCCACATGGTAAGTGAGGCAAGAAATAAGAGATGCCTCGCGCCGTCGTAGTCGTCGCTCGGCTCGGCTTTGAATTTGGATTTGGATTTGGCAAATGATCGATGAGATCTATCTTTTTGGACAAAGTTTATTTGACGAAAATAAAGAAATCCAGACAGAAGTTCGAACTGATGTAATACTTCATCGAGCTGGTGCCACTGTTTCGGTGAACTGATGCATTGTTTTGACGAACTGACACACTTATTCACGAAATGGCATGCTTGTTCAGAACAGTCACACTGTTTGGACGAATGCACATGAATTTTCAGAAAAGGTTACACCTTTTAGATGAACCTTTGCCACTTTTTAGAAGAGGCATCTTGTGGCTATATAAACCTGCTTTCATCCACAGGTTTACATACGAAAATTTCAGAATAAAAAATTACTTCTTCTCTTCCAAATTACTCTGTGTGATCAATCAAAACGTTCTGTGCGTTCGAAGATATTCCAACCGTTTGAGGTACCGCTACAGTTGATCTGTTTAGCCATTTTATCCTGGAAGGAAAAATTCCACAACCTCGGGTACAGTGAGGGGAATTATTTCCTTCAAGGAAACTCCGTGAATTCGAACGACTTGGCTATTTTCTGTTTCATCTTAATTTCTGAAAGAATAAAATACACCTCTTGGAAAGTTCATTTTGATCTTGTGTTGGGGGTATTTGATATACTTTATTGTGTTCTTGTTTATACTTGAACTCTAGTTGAAGTTATTGTTCTGCATATACTGATTCTGTGTACCCGAAGTACAAATAAAATAACAATCTTAATTTTACAGAATCTGTATAACTTGTTTTTGGAGATTAAAGCTTTAAGCTTTCTACTCCGCTTGAATTTAATTAGTGATTAGAAGACATAAAATCATCATCACAAGTTAAAGTTCACTCGATTGACGATTTAAAGTTATAAAAACTTCATCGTTAATTAGAAACAAAAAGAAAAGTTGAAAAGTTATTTAACTTTATAAGTAGTATTCTGAAAATACTAAATTTTTCTGTCTTGTGTTGACAGGAAAGATGACTAACGAAAGTCAAATGATGTATGTGACAACGTCTGTGGGGGCAACTAATATTGCCACATCAAGTCGGACAAATGCTCTGCCAACAATGGCACCGACGGAGAAGCCCGAAAAATTTTTGGGCATTGACTTCAAGCGGGCGCCCCCTTCCAGGGGACTTGGGCCCGGTCCACCACTGAGGACGCTTCTCCAGACTACAATTCGGACGACGAAGCCGCCCAATTCTAAGGCTGGGCCGACGGATCGCACGGAATAGCGATGCATGCTGCCATGTGCCCACACTGCACGCTGACACGTCCAATGACAAACGCCGACGGACATATAGTGGCCTACCATGGTGGTGTCTTTGTCAAGTTGGATATACGTGTGGTGGCAGCAAAAGATGTTGGTGTCTTTGTCAAGTTGGATATCCGTGTGGTGGCAGCAAAAGATGTTCTTTTCCCTCACCACTTTATGTCTGCAACGGTTTACTAGCGAAGACGCTCCTGAGGTGCCCGAGGGAACCTCGGACAAAGACCGCTTCGTTATTGTAGAAGCTTGGAAACATTCGGACTTCTTTTGCAGGAATTATATTCTGAGTGGTCTCCAAGACGACCTCTACAATGTTTATAGTGGAACCAAGACATCAAAAGAACTGTGGGGGGTACTTGAACAAAAATATAAGACGGAGGATGCGGAATTAAGAAATTTCTTGTTGCACGGTTCCTGGACTTCAAAATGATAGATAGCAAATCTGTTGTCTCTCAAGTACAAGAGTTGCAAGTCATCATACATGATCTCCTAGCAGAAGGTATATCTTTGAAAAATACCTTAGTTGAACAAATTAAAAATGTTTTTAATACTCACATAAACTGTTTTGTAGGTTTAATTGTGAATGATGTTTTCCAAGTAGCAGCGATAGTTGAGAAGCTACCACCTTTGTGAAAAGACTTCAAAAACTACTTAAAGCATAAA
Source organism: Capsicum pubescens (assembly GCA_030864215.1). Classification (NCBI taxonomy): domain Eukaryota; kingdom Viridiplantae; phylum Streptophyta; class Magnoliopsida; order Solanales; family Solanaceae; genus Capsicum; species Capsicum pubescens. The sequence continues at coordinate 99,778,385 of CM061547.1, forward strand.
CGCAAGGAGATAACTGTTGAAGATCTTATTGCCCGACTTCGTATTGAAGAGGATAATAAAGCTATCGAGAAAACGTCAAAAGAGAATTCTACAATTAATGGAGCACATATTGTAGAAGATGATCAAAACAATTCTAAGAAAAGGAAGAAAATTGAACAAGAAAGCAATCAACCCAAGAAGAAATTCAAGGGAAAATGCTTCAATTGTGGCAAGATTGGACACAAGTCCACATATTGTCGTGCCCCTAAGAAAGGCAAGAAAAGGGACCAAGCTAATATGGTTGAGTCCAACAAAGAATGTGATGATCTGTGTGCTATGTTCTCAGAATGCAACTTGGTGGGGAATCCTCGCGAATGGTGGATGGATTCTGGTTTCACCCGCCATGTATGTGCCAACAAAGAGTTGTTTTCATCATTCGCTCCGGCTCAAGTAGAAGAAATGGTCTACATGGCTAACTCCGCTACTGCTAAGGTAGAAGGAACAGGAAAAATATGCTTGAAAATGACTTCAGGAAAGGTTTTGACACTTAACAATGTCTTGTATGTTCTGGAGTTACGTAGGAATTTAATTTCTGTTTCACTTCTAGACAAGAACGGATTCAAATGTGTAACCGTTTCTGGAAAAATTGTAATTAGCAAAGGAGAAATGTATGTAGGAAAAGGCTATCTGACGGAAGGCCTTTATAAGATGAATGTAATGACTGTTGAAATAAATAAAAGTTCAAATTCTTCTTATTTGCTTGAGTCTTATGATTTATGGATTGAACGTTTAGGCCATGTTAATTATAAAACGTTACGAAAACCGATTAACTTAGAAGTTTTGCCAAACTTTGAGTGCAATAAATCAAAGTGTCAAACGTGTGTAGAATCGAAGTATGCAGAGCATCCTTATAAGTCCGTTGAAAGGAATTCCAATCCCTTAGACTTAATACACACTGACATTTGTGATATAAAGTCAACACCATCAAGTGGTGGGAAAAAGTATTTCATAACTTTTATTGACGATTGCACTAGATATTGTTATGTCTACTTGCTAAATAGTAAGGATGAAGCGATAGATGCGTTTAGACAATATAAACTGAAGTTCAAAATCAGTTAGACAAAAATATCAAAATGATAAGAAGTGATAGGGGCGGAGAATATGAATCTCCCTTTGCGTAAATATGTGTAAAGAATGGAATCATCCATCAAACTACGGCCCCATATTCACCTCAATCTAATGAAATTACGGAAAGAAAAAATCAAACTTTAAAGGAAATGATGAATGTCTTACTTATAAGTTCTGATTTACCGCAAAACCTATGGGGGAAGGCTATCCTTACGGCCAACCGTATACTCAATAGAGTTTCCCATAGTAAGATATAATCAATTCCTTATGAAAAGTGGAAAGGAAGAAAACCCAACTTGAAATATTTCAAAGTGTGGGGGTGTCTAGCAAAGGTCCAAGTTCTTGTGCCTAAAAGTGTTAAGATAGGACCTAAGACGGTGGACTACGTATTCATAGGATATGCTAAAAGTAGTAAAGCATGTCGATTTTTGGTTCATAAATCTGAACATCCGGATATAAATAAAAATATGGTAATTGAATCAGATAATGTTGAATTCTTTGAAAATATTTACCCGTATAAACTTAGACATGAACAGTCTAGCGGGGGGTCTAAACGACCTCGTGATGAACCAATTGAGAATGAACATAATAAAGAAAATCCAAGACGTAGTACACGTCAAAGAACGTCTACATCATTTGGATCGGATTTTGTAACATTTCTCTTAGAAAATGAGCCTCAAACATTTACGGAAGCGATGACATCTTCGAATTAATCCTTTTGGAAAGAGGCAGTCAATAGTGAGATTGATTCAATCTTAAGCAACCATACATGAGAATTGGTTGATCTTCCTCCCGGAAATAAACCCTTAGGTTCTAAATGGATCTTCAAAAGGAAAATGAAAGAGGATGGCACTATTGACAAATACAAGGCAAGACTTGTAGTAAAAGGATTCAAACAAAAAGAAGGTCTTGATTACTTTGATACATACTCGCCAGTAACAAGGATAACATTGATTCGAATATTAATTGCCTTAGCGGTGGTATATGCTCTTCAAATCCATCAAATGGATGTGAAAATCGCTTTCCTAAATAGAGAATTGGAGGAAGAAATATACATGAAACAACCTGAGCGTTTTGTGGTTCCAGGAAAAAAAATAAGGTGTGTAGACTTATTAAGTCGTTGTAAGGACTAAAACAAGCACCTAAACAATGGAATGAGAATTTTGACCAAACCATGTTGGCAAACGGGTTCAAGATAAATGAATGTGATAAATGTGTATTTATTAAAGATACTCCAAATTACCAAGTCATTGTTTGTTTATATGTGGATGATATGTTGATCATCGGCAGAGATATTTCTGACATAAATGCAACCAAACGAATGCTCGAGAGCAAGTTTGATATGAAAGACCTTGAAATTGCAGATGTGATCTTAGGTATAAGAATCCATCAAACTCCACAAGGGTTAGCATTGTCACAGTCTCATTATATCGAAAAAGTACTTGACAAGTTCAAGTATATGGAATTCGGTATTGCCAAGACTCCATTGGATGTGAACTTTACACTTCGAAAGAATGAAGGTGAAAGTGACTCACAATATGAGTACGCAAGAGTATTAGGATGTTTAATGTCTATAATGAATTGTACACTACCAGACATAGCATGTGCTATTAGTAAATTGAGTCAGTACACGAGTAATCCTAACAAAACTCACTGGATGGCAATGAAACGATCTTTGGGGTATCTTAAATACACTCAAAATTATGCTTTGCATTATAATAAATATCCTTCGGTACTTGAAGGATATAGTGATGCAAATTGGATCACCGGATCGAACGAAGTAAAATCCACAAGTGGATATGTATTTACTATCGATGGAGGAGCAGTCTCTTGGAAATCATCCAAACAGACTTGTATTGCTTGCTCTACAATGAAATATGAATTTATCGCGCTCTATAATGGAATCTGAATTTATCGCATTGGATAAAGCCGGTGGAGAAGCCGAATGGCTTCGAAATTTCTTAGAAGATATTCCTTATTGGCCCAAGCCAGTGGTACTAGTATGTATACACTGTGATAGCCAATCGGCAAAAGGTAAGGCAGGGAGCATGATGTACAACGGTAAATCTCGTCACATACAATGAAGACACAATACCGTTAGGGAACTTCTCTCTAGTGGAATTATCACTGTAGACTATGTAAAGTCAAAGGATAATGTGTCGGATCCACTTACAAAAGGCCTATATAGAGAAGGAGTAGAAAGAACATCCAAGGGAATGGGTTTAAGGCCTAGAACAAGTCAGCATGGCGGTAACTCTACTTAGCAGACTGGAGATCCCAAGAACTAGGTTCAAGGAGATCAAACAAAGTTGTTTTTGGCAGGTTCAACATTGTCAATTACCCAACTCATTCTCATGATGTAGACAATGTACAGTAAACTAGGATAAGACTTAAGGTGAAAAGTCTTTTAATAATTATCTAAATTTAGAAGATTTGACCAAATAGTTTAATCTACAGGATTGAACGTTTAGAAATCACATATGCGAGGGCGAAGTGGAAACCGCTTCAAGGAGAATGTTAGTAAAGGTCTATTCTCTAAGCTCTCATGAAATCGGGACGTGTTCATGGCTGAAAAGAGCAAAACCGTGAGAACCATAAATGTTAAAAGACTGGTTGTATGACATATATTATCTAGGTGTACATTAAAGCTCGACGGTTCAAATATATCAAATCTACCGATTGACCGAGTGCATCCGATGCATGTTTACTACGAAAAGTTCAAAGGAAAACTCACTTATCCAGATGCAATCAGTCTTTGCTTGATGATCACATACTTGTCCGTACAACTTTTATGAAAAATAGCCATTCCCCATTCATGTGGGGGATTATTGGGTTCAAAGTGTGTATGAAGTGTGAATAAAAAATGAAAAATGGTGGAGAAAAGGAGACACCCAATTTAGAAAGTGTACTCCAAATTAGAAAGTTCACTAATTCTCCCACATTGGTGGGAGAAGGGAACTTTGGAGTGTTTATAATAAGAACACTTACTCCACATGGTAAGTGAGGCAAGAAATAGGAGATGCCTCGCGCCGTCGTCGTCGTCGCTCGGCTCGGCTCGGCTTTGAATTTGGATTTGGCAAATGATCGATCGATGAGATCTATTTTTTTTAACAAAGTTTATTTGACGGAAATAAAGAAACCCAGACAAAAATCTAATCCGAAAATATAAAAAATGCAGTAAAATATTTTCTGGTTTTGGTACTCCATTTATACATGCATACAGAAGTTCGAACTGATGCAGTACTTCATCGAACTAGTGCCACTGTTTTGGTGAACTGATGCACTGTTTCGGTGAACTGATGCACTGTTTCAGTAAACTGATGCATTGTTTCGACGAACTGACACACTTATTCACGAAATGACATGCCTGTTCAGAACAGTCACACTGTTTGGACGAATGGACATGAATTTTCAGAAAAGGTTACACCTTTTAGATGAACCTTTGCCACTTTTCAGAAGAGGCATCTTGTGGCTATATAAACCTGCTTTCATCCACAGGTTTACATACGAAAATTTTAGAATAAAAAATTACTTCTTCTCTTCCAAATTACTCTGTGTGATCAATCAAAACGTTCTGTGCGTTCGAAGATATTCCAATCGTTTGAGGTACCACTACAGTGTGTCTGTTTAGCCATTTTATCCTGGGAGGAAAAATTCCACAACCTCGGGTACAGTGAAGGGAATTATTTCCTTTAAGGAAACTCCGTGAATTCAGACGACTTGGCTATATTCTATTTCATCTTAATTTCTGAAAGAATAAAATACACCTCTTGGAAAGGTCATTTTGATCTTGTGTTGAGGGTATTTTATATACTTCATTTTGTTCTTGTTTATACTTGAACTCTAGTTGAAGTTATTGTTCTGCATATACTGATTCTGTGTACCCGAAGTACAAATAAAATAACAGGTACGCAGAAGTTAGTAGGCGTTGATGAACGACGAGCCAGAGGAAAGTGCTTAGTTTAGGAGGGGAGCTTAAGTTTCCAAATCCATGAATAAAAGTTTGGGGTTGAGGGAGTTTGAGTAAGAGCATGATAACATAATTTGACTGTGAATCTACTTGTAGGAGTTAGATCCCAAATAATTTGGTCGTAACCCTTATTACTGTCGGAATCTTGAAAGATATAATGAGTGTTAATTAGACGCTGAATCTGAGGCGGTAGGTCGAACGAGAGCGACATTTGTCCGTGTAGGAAAGATTCGACTGTTTGGTTTTCGTCGGTGGGTGTAAAGGTCTTGAAATTAAATTTCGGAGAAAGATTTTAGGCCAGATCTAGGGCTCCATCCAGAATATGATATTGGACCTATTGTGGATATGCCAAACAAGGCCCTCTTAGCAGGTATTCCATCCCCTAAGGAGATATTTCCAATTTGCAGACGAGTTGGTTGGTCTTGGGGAACCAAATAAGGAGAAGTAGAGAGAAAGTAAGGAAGTAGACCATAGAGATTTCAGGTTCTGGAACAGTCGTCAAGGAGTAGAAGCTAGGAGTGAATCATTTTTAGGCCGAATACATTGGATACCCAAGCCTCCCGTGGCTTTGACTTGGGTAACTTGGCCCTAACTTAGAAGGTGTAGCGTTTTACGTTGTGGGGTAGATCCTCATAAAAAGTGGCATTCACAACGCTCAAGAGTGTTACGTATGCCAGTAGCAACGTTTATGAATTGCATCACATGATTCAACATTGTATTTAGGGTGGTTCAGATAAGAGTGAGTTGCCCTGCCAGGGTCAACTGCTTAGCTTCATCGCTAACTTTAAGACATCCCTGTGCAATGGGAAAACCCAGATATTTTTCAAAGCGAGTGCCTTCCTGGATGGTGAAGTAATTAAAGGCAAGAGCTTTATCAGTTGGTGAGGCCGATGCGGAGAAAAAGATTCGACATTTGAGATAATTAATGGATTAGTCTGAAGCCGATATGAAAAGATCAAGGCGATCCCGGATAACTTGATAACTGGAAGAGGTGATTTCCCCTTTCTCACCTCTTCTTCGTTGAATTCACATATCTTAGAATGTACTAATTGTAATAATTAAATAAATCTTTTTGTTTTATGAAAAGATTTCTTATCTATTTTGCTTTATGCAAATTTTACATTTTTTATATGATCATGCTTGCAAAAAGTATAGTCTATTTAGAACATATAATTTAACGAATTAAAATTTAAATATAATAATCAAGCATGTCATATAAGATAATTACAACAACAACAAGAAGCCCAGTGTATTTCCACACAATGGGGTCTGGGGAGGGTAAGATGTACGCAGTCCATACCGCTACCTCCGAAGAAGTAGAGAGGTTGTTTCCGATAGACCCTCGGCTCAAGATAAAGAATAGTAAACAAAGTCGTGATGAAACGTAAAGCAGGATGAGTGGCTTAACAGGAGTAAAGAATCAGAAATAGTAAAATAGAACTCAAAGCTCATATCAAATAATTAGACTAAAAAATATGAGAAGAATTATAATTTATTGCATCAACAATAAGTTTGAACATGCCACCAAATGTGTAGCCTTTTTCAGTAAATACGTCATTCTTAAGTACTATTATATGATTAAATTCAAAGATTATTTTAAAGCCCCTTTAAACAGCGAACTAGCGGACGCTAGAAAAATTTTTCATGTCAGAAACATGGTGTGCATTTAACAATGTTAGCTTCTATCTAGATATAAAATTGATATCAACACTTTCTTTCTCTATAGCATTCAACATAACATAGTTGCCCATCAGAATTTTCTTGGAGTCTTTCACCTCTACATAGGTCTTGGACATATTATAATCTTAACAAATGTGAACAGTAATTAAAAAAATTCACCACTATCTGAATATTTGTCACGAATCAAAAACTCAGGTCATGATGACACTTATCGCGGCTAAGTCTTGACAAGTAAGTCAATCACTCAAATTGGTGTGTAATAAAAAAATCAACAACACAATCCCAAGGCGAGACGTATAGAACGAACGAAGTCGAACCATACATGCACAATAATAACAGAAGTCTGAATCACAATAATACCATAAACCATCCCAAAACCTGGTGTCACAGTGTAGAATAATTTAAATGCAATGCAAATTAAAAAATACAACTGAAAATCCAAAAAGACACCATAAGTATGTTTGTGAATACAAAATAAGACCTAACTAGATAGGATGAGGTTGAAAGTCAACTCCGAAAGCATAGAGAGACTACTACCTCGAATGTATCAAATCACCGTCCGGAACTCAACCGTCGTGCGGTGCACTCGTACCTAGATCTGCATCAAAAGAGCACAGTAGGAATGAGTACGATCCACTTATGCTCAGTATGTATCATATGCCGACTGAGCAAAATAGAAAATAAAGTATATAAATACCTACTATGAGCATGTCACCTGCAAGCAAAAAAAGTCTCAAACGGTAGCTCATACTGTCTCCACTAACATTTCTAAATATAGCACATAAATAGAAAATAGATATGTCAAAAAAATAGAATAGACATGCATCAGAAAAACAATACGAAAATATAATCTAGAAGATGCATCAATGGATGAAATGAAATGAGGATGATAATAATGATGATGTGATATGATCGACGTTATCGCATAGCCTCCGTATATACCTACCGAGCCTCAGCGCTTCCAGGTAGGACCCATAGGGGGTTCACAACCCATATACTATCTCAATACTCAAATTCCAAACTCAATATCTATATCTCCTCTCCGCACTACAAGAATATGTATTTATAGTTACGGAATCTAAGCTATGAATATAAAAATCGTAGCTATTATCAATTAATAGCCACAAAAATCTGAATTTCGTGGCTATCTAAAAATTCGTTAAATTTCTTAGTCACGAAAGCTAATTTGACAAAGCTAAATCTTTGTTTTTGCTACAATTGCTAACATTCGTGGCAATAATTGCCTAAGTAGCTACAGTTTTTCTGCTACAGTAAAATTGGATAGCTATTTATAAGATTTTGCCACGCAAAAAAAGTAATTGTAACAATAGTAATTCTTTAGCCACAAGAAGTTATTTGAAGCAAAATATTGTGGCTAAATAAATAATTTTGCTTCAAGCTATAAAAAATGTGGCAATAGTTAAATGAAATAATCATAGATTTTTTGCTATAGTAAAATTTTGTAGCTAATTATTAATTTTTGCCATAGTTAAAATTTATCATAGTAATAATAATCTTTTAGCCACAATAAATTATTTGAAGCAAAAATTATAGCTAAATAAATATTTTTTTTAAGTTTTAAAGTTGTAACTTAATAGTTATAAGTATTCGTCAGTGGCTAAATGATATAGCCATAAAATTATTGTTGTGACTTTATATGGTAGCTACTAATTATTTTAATCATGGGTAGAAATTGTTGTAACAATACTATCTTTTTAAATTCTTCATTATTAAGCAAAAAAAAAAAACGTCAAAATTTTAAGATCATACATACCTATTCATTACATTAGTACATAACGAATATTAACCACCGAAAAGTTTTAGTACCTAACCTATTGAATCAATTGTCTCTAGTTAAAGTCGAGATCCGTGATAACTTGTTTATGAAAACTTATTTTTTGAGATTCATGAGAAACTTCTCAAACTTAATAGCATAAACTATAAATAAAAGGTAATATAACCTTATAAACACAAAAGAGAGAACTTTATACATCAATTCAATGAAGTAATTCTCTTCTCAAACTGTATTGCACATCTAACACCCCTCAACCATTGAAAATAGAACATGAAGCCGAGTAGAATTTGTAAAATAAAATAAAACACATGTTCAACTACCACACGAAAATTTAATCTTATAAAAAAAACTACCATGAAAAGACTATAGATTATAAACAATAAGTAAATAAGACTTTCAAATATTTATAATAATAAATCTTCATCATCCGTATCTAATTCTGATTCACTGCCTTCAATAATATCATCAACTAAAGTAACATTCGTGCTAATAGCATCAAGATCATTTCTTCTCCAATTTATGAAGTCTTCACCGTCCTCAAATGCATGCAAAACATCATTACAAACAATTTGTTAAAAGGTTTCTTCATCAATAGCACCTCCAGTGAAATAAGTAGAATGACCATTCAGAACAATTGACCAATTGGGATGAAGATTATCCTTAACATAAAATACTTGTTCCGCTTGAGAAGCAAGCACAAATGGCTCATTTGTTGCTAATTTTCTCTTAGTGTTAACACTAACACAATCATATTTGTCTATTTTCACTCCTTTTCCGATGTGATCAACATCCCACCAATCACATTTAAACAACACAATACGTTTACCATCGAAATATTGAAGTTCAACTATTTCAGTTAGAACACCATACTAATTGATATTTTGACCTTTCACTACTCCTCTTACTAGAACCCCACTATTTTGCCTCTTCCTCTTTTTCTCGAGTTGTTTAGTACGAAATCTAAAACCATTTATTTCATGCCCCTTGAATCTTTGCACCCCATTAAAAGGACCTCTAGCCAAAGAATACAATTTATAGCTTTCTAGTGGATTTCCTTCTTTGCGCATTTGTACAATCTGTACAAAAAAAAAATTAATTAATAATAACAGATAAGTATTACAAATTTAATATAAAATACAACAAAAATTAATAAATAACTATTACAAATTTAATATAAAATACGACAAATTTTACTCGATGGAAAAACCAATCATCAAAGTTCACGTTCTCATTTTTACTGTTCTACTCATACTCGCTGTTATACAAATGAGTGTTAATTAGATATAAAGGAGGAACAACCACAAAATTAAAGGCCAATAACATGACTGACAGACAATCTGGTGAGCTTAGAAATTTAGGGTCAATTGGAAAAAGACAAGGGAGGAAAGTTGTTCATCACGTTGATCCTACCGACTGTGATAGAGACGGGGAGCTGCATGTAGACTCAATTAGTCATGAACCACTCTGGAAATGAGTGGCCCAAACATGATAGTTGGGGAGTGAGACAACCCTAAACCATTTTTTACCCTTCTGTTCTTAACCTAAATCTTGCTTAAGCACTCCTGTCAATTCCGTCCAAACCTGCAAGGATTCTAAACCATTTAAGAAGCTCACGGAGCCTTTACAAATTTTTGTACACGTCTCTTTGTTTATTTTTTTCAATAACATATTAAGGCAGTTTCTGGAAGATCATCTAAACAATCAGTCAACTGGATGAAACGCAGAGATACAGGAATGTGTTTCAATCAGTAGTCGCCATAAATCAACTCGTGGATGCTAGGCATCTCATCAGTTTTTGTTTTTTTAAAAAAAAAATAAAAATGAAAGGATGTCTAAAACAACTTTCAAGAAGCAAATCGGTAAGTGGAGGACTAAATGAACAAACATTTTTTTCTGGAGACAAGCAAATAAGTGAAAGATGTTAACAAGAGGACAATATCTGGTTGCAATTTCTCAATAATTATTGTGACAGTTGGAATGTTTTTTCCCAAGCAATTCAGAGGGGTATCCAGAATTTTGAGAGGATGGGTGCACATATGAAAATACTTCGAGCATGATTTCACATATCTACATTTACATATTTTTCAAAAAAATATAACTCTATTATATATGATCTAGGGAGGGGAGAATGAGTTCACGTGAACCCGGTGACCCCCACCTAGATACGCCCCTGCCAAGCATCATTACACCAACTTCACATATATCTTATCCTTTGTCCTTCTTGTACCTCCTCTACTTGCAGTTTGTTATATCAATGGCACCTCACTTTGACATTCTATTTTTTCTCTTAAATTTTCCATGAAACACTAGTTAGTAACTTGCACATATTTGAATCTTGACTCAAGACAATGGACAACATTACATAAGAAATGCTTACCACAATATATTTTACAAAAGATAGGATGCATGTGATGCTTATTAGATGACTCTACTGAACCAGTAAAGCACATCCTTTTACACTGCAGACATGTATCGTAGTTCTGACACATCATTCTGAATATGTATGGGGTACAAGGTGTTCATGTTTATATGTATGGTGTACAAGGCTTCAACAGCTGATGTCAGGAAAAGACAAGAACTAAAGGAGCAAAGAAAATATGGAAAACAATACTATTATGTATGCGCAGACAGTTTGGGTATATAGAGGTTTTGACAGAAAAACTGAACACAGATTATATGAGGTTAGATGCCTTCAATTATACAGTTTGTATAATTAATATTGTAAATGATACAAACAATATCTGGATCTTATAGATAAGTGCAAAAAGGAGCTAAGCCCAGTGAATTTTGTACATTTGTATTACCTCCATCTTAATTACTTTAACAGAAGGTTGTACTTTAACCTTATCTAAAAAATAAAGAAAAGTTGCAGACTTGCAGTTTACTCTTAAAGTAGTATAACAACAGTAAGAGAGTTTTGACAGCAATATCATGTGGAGGATATCTTGGAATACCAGCATAGAAATTTTGCAAAATCCACTGGCATTACAACAGTTCTGAGGCTATAAGAAGGGGAAGGCATGTCTTCGTGTTATCCCAATAACTATAAGAGTTGAAACAAAGCTAACAAAACATACCGTAGAAATGGCTGAACTTCTTCACAATTTCTCAAGACATAAAGATGGGCTTGTTTTCTCTCAAACTCTTCAAGATCTCTCGATGTATCTCTTAATAAAGAAGAACCTTTTTTTTCAAAAATCGATAATCCACTATATGTCTCAGCACGATCAACTTCATAATTTTTGTCCATTCGATTATGCCCTATTGTAATTCCATGTAGATACCTTGAGCAAAATATTAGACTTTCTTCAACAATATACCCTTCTGCAATAGACCCTTCAGGTTGATTTTTATTACGAACATAGCACTTCAATAAGCGTAAAAATCTGCATGATATAACATCATATCACTCAAAATAGCATGATAAATTAAAAAGCTACATAAAATTAAGTCAAAACTATACATTAAAAACATACCTCTCAATTGGATACATCCACCTGTATTGTACAGGTCCACCAAGTTTAGTCTCTCTTGGAAGATGAATGACTAAATGCACCATAATGTCAAAAAATGTTGGTAGAAATATCTTTTCCAATTTACTCAATATTATTGGAATTTGAGCTTCAAGCTGATCCAACACATCAGCCCTTAGTGTTTTTGAACACAACTCTTTGAAGAAAATACTTAACTCAGTGATAGCATCACGGATATTGTTAGGCACGACTCCACGAATTGCAAAAGGAAGCAGTTGCTCTAATAAAATATGAGAATCATGACTCTTTAATCCATAAATTTTACGATCCTCTGACTTCACCCACCTTGATATATTGGAAGAATAACCATTTGGAACCTTAACCATTTTCAAGAACTTACATACTTTAGACTTCTCCTCCGATGATAAAGCATAACATGCTGCTGGATAATACCATCTTCCATCTCTTTGAGTGGGATGTAAATCTTTTCTTATACCCATTTCCTTCAAATCACGACGAGCATTTAAATTATCTTTTGTTTTTCCTTCAATATCTAAAAATGTCCAAATAACATTATCACACACATTCTTTTCAACATGCATCACATCTAAATTATGGGGTAGTAAATTATTTTTCCAGTAAGGAGCCTAAAAAAGATGCGCCTAAAAAAGATGCTTTTCTTTCTCCAGTTATGAGTGTCTTTACCTTTTTCGTACTTCCTTTTTTTCTGGGTCTTACCAAATTTCATGTCTCCTAGAGTAAGCAGCTGGCGTAAAACATCGTCTCCTGATAGAATTTTTGGAGCAGGTCTTCTTTCTACTTCTCCATTAAAATCACGTTTATTACTCCGCCACTTATAATTAGATGATAAAAACCTCCGAGCACCCATGTAAGAACACTTACGACCAAACTTTAATCGAGTAGATGGAGTGTCTTTGTTGCATGAAGGGCAAGCCAAAGCTCCCTTTGTGCTCTATCCAGACAGGTTCGCATAAGCGGGAAAATCATTTATGGTCCATAAAAGTGCTGCCCGCATACAAAAATTCTCTTTTCTCGAAGCATCAAATGTATCGACTCCACAATACCATAATTCTCGCAACTCATCAATCAATGGTTCTAAGTACACATCAATATCATTTCCAGGAGCTTTAGGACCAGGTATCAACAAAGACAAGAAGCAATATGGTTGTTTCATGCACATCCAAGGAGGTAAGTTGTATCCAGTAGTAATTATTGGCCAAGTGCTATGAGAAACACTTAAGTTACCAAAAGGATTTATCCCATCAGCTGCTAATCCAAGTCTAACATTACGAGGATCTCTAGCAAATCCCGGATTAGATCTATCAAAATGTTTCCACGCTTCAGAGTCCGCTGGATGTCTAAGAACCCCATCTTTCAAACGTTGATCATGATGCCATGTCATGTCTGAAGCTATTTCTGATGACATAAACAACCTTTGCAATCTTGGTTTCAAGGGAAAGTAACGTAACACTTTTCGCGGAACTTTATTCTCGATCTTTCCTTGAACAGCCCCATCAGTTTTTTGACCTTCAACTGACTTCCACCTAGACTCCCCACAAACTAAGCAAGATTCAGCTTTTGCATTTTCTTTCCAAAATAACATGCAATCGTTCTCGCAAGCATGCATTTTTTCATAACGAAGACCTAAGTCTTGAATTACTTTTTTGGCTCCATAAAATGCCTCTGGTAAAGTTTCACCGGAAGGAAGTGCTCGTTTAATTAACTTCAATATGCTATCAACTGCTTTATCACTCAACCCATAAAGACACTTAATTTGGAACAATTCCACAATCATTGATAATTTGGAGAATGTCTCGCAACCAGGATAAAGTTGTTGTGCAGCATCCTCCACTAATTTGAAAATTTTGGAAGTCGATTCTGAAGCATCACCTTGTTTAAACTTAACCCCACTAGAATCATCCGTGAATTCACGACCAGCAGCATCATAAATCATTTCAAACATATCATCACTTCGCTCTTTTCTTTTCTTTTGAGATGGATCACCTTGCTCTTTTTCTTTCGTTTGAGACAGATCACATTGCTCTTTTCCTTCTTCGTTTTGGTTAATGGTTTGCTTTTAGCTACAGATTATCCATGATACGTGTATAGTTTTTGACTATCCCGCTAATTATTAAATGTTCCCTGACATCGGCTCTAGACCCATTTAAAACATTATTACATAGTGTACAAGGAAAAGGAATTTCACCATCGACTTCTGAGTGCTTAAAAGCAAATTGAAGAAAATTGTCAACTCCTTTTATATAAACATCGCTCGATGTGTCAGTACAACGCATCCAAGACTTGTCCATTTTCAAATTTCCTACAAAGAAAAAGTAGAGAAAGACACTGTTAGCATGAACAAGAATGGATCAATCTATCTATCGTACAAAAAATATGGTTTATTCAGTCTATCTATCGTACAAACCGTGTCATCTATCAATCTATCTATCGTACAAACAATATGGTTTATTCAATAAGGAGTTATGAGCTGACAATTCAACCAATTATCTATGCAAATAAGGGTTATCATGGGTGTTCCAAAAATTTATGTAGGGGAAAGCAACCTCTACATCTCTAAGAAAAGAATTTCATATCCTTCAAGTGCTCTTGTTTTCCATTTTCTTTTCTCCTACAACAATAGCAATGTACCTAGTATAATCCCAACAGGTGGGGTCCAGTGTTTTCGAAAGAAAGCCATCAGTATGGGCATCCTGGAATTTAAGTTATGCAACTAACAAACATTGTGGTAACAAAAAAAGACAATCTTCCCTAGCTAGAATCTAATTGTTCAATCATAGATAAGAGTTTCAGTTGCCAGAAACTTAGAAGAGAAATTGTTCACTAAGGTTTGTTACACAATTTGCTTGAACTTTGAAAAACTCAAAGCAAACTAGGAGTAATTTCAAACTGTTGTATATTTTTGTACTAGTAAAATTGGAATTCAACTCTAACTACAATACTAATCTTACTAATCTTACTGAGTTTTACAATCACTGATTTGTCTGTGTTTGGGAAAAAACACGAGAAGATAGGGAGGTGTTACGCCTCTAATTTTGTCAATTAGGCATCCAAACTTAGCTAGTGACAACACAAGACAGACAAAGGAATTGGCCACTTCGATTTCATGTGAAACACCCTAATGGTTAACCTGTCAAAGGTACAAATCAATATCTACAAAGTATTATGACAGTACCAATAAATAAATAGAATAGGCCTCTCCCTCCCGTCTTAAGGGCATCCGGTGCACTAAGTTTCCATTGCGGATGGGGTTTGGTGAAAGGTTGGACCACAAGGTTTTATTGTATGTGGCCTTATCGATATCCTTTGAATAAATCGTACCCGGAGATAGAGAGCTAAATTAAATACTATGGATTTAACCTCTGAAGCTACTAGTACAAGTAAAGAAGTATAATATATCTCAAGAAGGAAATGGACCATGGAAGACTAAGGACCGTTTGCCCATAAAAGGGACTACATTGTATCAGTAGCTCGGTTTTTCCTCACCAGTTCAATAAGAGTACATTGAATTGACTGAAGTTTAGTGTTGAACCAGATGAATTGGCAACACAAGATCATACTCTGTGTTGTTAAGGTTTAAAATGATATCAACATCCATACAATCGCCTTTCCAAGTAGATACAAGGGCTAATTTGTTAGAAATATTTGCGTATATAAATCTGTGTAAAAGAAAATATACAGTGAATTAAGTCTAGAATTGTTTGTTTCTGCAATTCTTTGAATAAATCGTACCCGGAGAGAGAGAGCTAAATCAAATACTATGGATCGTTTAAAGGGGAATGCCGAGTGTACGCTCTATCTTCTCTAACGGGAACTACTAAAGGAGAAAATAATTGGTGATTCTAAAATCAACTAATTTCAACGCTAGAATGTCGGAGATGTCATCCTCTACCTAAGGATAATACGAACTAAACTAAAATCATGAAGCAACGTCAACCCTGAGATTCATGAAGATCAAAAGAAATTGCTACCTCAACCCTGAGATTCATGAACCAACTACGCCACCGCTCCAAACGACGAAGCAATAACTCTTTTAGGAGTTATCCATCAACCTCAAAACCGACCACACCACCAAAGTCAGACATTTGTTTCTTTGCAAGATGATATTCCGAAGGTTTTAAAATTTAACAACAATTCAGGTAAAAATGTATATTGCTAAAAGTAATATCTCTTGTCAAACTCTTCCCTAAATAACTCACTAATCAAGCTAAAATTTGATGTTATGTGACGTTGCGGTACTGTAATTGAGAACGAGGAAGAAAAAAAACTCACTAATCAAGCTCAAACTTGATGTCCCTTTTACTCTTAATGTGAGGAAATAAAATTACCTGTTGTGTGATGATGCAAGAGGAGCTGAGAATGATCGATGTTAAACCTTGGGCATACTAAATATCATCCTAAACTTGCATCAAATTAATTTTGATAGTGCTCCTTAACTATTTAAAATCTAAACAAATATGACCTCCAACTTTACAATCTCATGCGCGAGTTGCACTCGTACCTATGTGGAAAGCTCATCCAACCACATGGTGTCACGTTATTAAAAAGGCTGATTTGGAGGGAGGTCATATTTGTACAGTTTTAAATAGTTAAAGCTCATATTTGTGTACTATCAAAATTTTACTTTTTGTGTTAATACGACGTCGTTTTTATTATCATTATTATTATTATTACTAAAAATTACACAAATACACAATTTATGTTTTCACTATTACAAAAAATCTCAACTCCTTAAGCATATTACAAAAATCACAACATATACACAGAATGCTATGTATATGTCGGCTATGTTATGTATAGAGTAAAGTAATTAAAAAAGTGGGAGAGAGTGTAATTACTTACAAAAGGATTTTTTTTTTTTATTATTATTATTATTATTATTTATTTCTATAGCAGCAACACCTAATTTTTTTTTTATTAAAAAAAATCCTTTTATTATTATTATTTATTTCTATAGCAGCAACACCTAACTTTTTTTTTATTAAAAAAAAAAATCAGGGATCGAACCCGCGCAGTAGGCTGAAAGAAGTGCGCAAGAAAAGCAAATAACACCACTGGGCTATCCAAGTGCCTTGTTTCATGTGGTTCAACATTAATATACGTACATAAATATAGATTTTTTACCTTATATATACAACGTAATCTTTTTACTGAGGAGTTTGGGTGAACTCTATGACAACCACGTAGGTCCGCCTCTACGTTAATTTAATAACGTTTTGATAACGTTAATTTAATACTAACATTTTAATAACGTTAATTTGATAACGTTAATTTAATATACTACTACTATCCTTAATAACGTTTTATTGAAACTATAATTTTTTTTATTATTAGTATAATTTCATCTTCAATTTAATATTTAAATAAATTATATAACATAAATTCGCCCTTTGCTTTATAATATATATACATATCCACGTGATTTTTTCGTATGAGGTTGACCCACCTAATTATTAAATCTTCAATATTGCTTTTTTATGCAATGACAAAAGAAATTAGATGTCATTTTCATCTTTGAGCCGAAAATAATAGTGAAAAGTCATTTAAAGGTCATATTTGTGCAGTTTTGAATAGTAAAGGTCATATTTGTGCACTGTCAAAGTTTAAGGTCAAAGTTATAAATTTGATGTCAAGGTTAGAGTCATATATATATGTATTATGCCCTTAGATTTTAAGCTGGACGCGCCCAGTTTTGCGTGTTGAACACACGTTTTGCCACGTAGGATCAGAGGTCATATTTGTGTAGTTTTGAATAGTTAAAGGTCATATTTGTGTACTGTCAAAGTTTAAAGTCAAAGTTATAATTTGATGTCAAGTTTAGGGTCATATTTATGTATTGTGCCTAAACCTTGAGCTTTGATACCATTTGTAGGGGGTGCAGATTAGGCGCGGTAACTTTACTAGATGATAAATAGTTATTAAGTAATAAGTATTTATTTTTAAGTAAAGTATTTCGTGTATATTATTGGTTGGTTTAATTTTCATTTTTATCTTCTTGACTTAAGATGTTTTATTAAGTCATACTCTAAATTAGATATTATCGTAATTAAATTATCTAATGTTTTAGGATCTTCGTTAGTACTATGTAATCTTTTGTATTCTAGGTATAAAATATATAGTTTAGTTTCGATATCTTTTAATGATTTATTCTTTTCGTAAGATGTATTCATTAATTTGTGTAGTTTATTATTTTATCCTATTGAAATTTTAGCAATTTCTGTGTAGTATTTTATTCTAACTTTGCTATATTCAATGCGTAGGTTTATGTTCTTTATCTGTTTAACTAGTATTTGTTGTTCATGTATAGGTAATTTCTCATCTGTATTAAATAATTTTCCGTATGTATTAAATAAATTATTATCTGTATCTTCTTTTTCTAAGGTTAATTTTATCTTAAGTAATTTTTCTTCTAGTTGTCTTTTTTCTATTTCAAGTTGATTTCTGTAATTAACTTCTTCATATATCCAATTTTGCCTTTCTCTAATTTTTTTTATATATTCTAACATTTATTTATTCTGAATAATATCCATCTGAATCTAAGTAATATTGATGTTCATAATATATGTGGTAGTTTTCTATATTGTTTAATAATTCTTCCTCTTCACAATCTTGTAATTTTTCCCATATTATTTTCTTTATGTCTATAATTTCTATATCTCTAAGTATATATAAAACAAGTATTTTAATATCATCTGTCATTTAAGTTCGATTAAATGCTTTTTCATAATATTTTCTAGTTATTTGTGTTAGTCTAAGTAATTCTTGCATATTTTCATTAAGAAATTCTATATATTTTATATCTTTAGTTTTCATGTATTTGTTTAAATTTGTTTTCATTTATTTTTCTACTAATTGTATATTTTTCATATCTTTTTTCCAAAATTCTAGATATATGTGATTTATCATAGTTGATGTGTACGTAGGTATTTATAAGAGTAATTACGTAAGTGTGGTATGTAATTTATTCTAGCTATATAATCTTTACCGAATATTTTTTCTAATATGATTTTTCTTATATCTATTATTCCTATATCCTTAATCACATACAAAATAAGTATTTTAAATTTATCTACCATTACATCAGATAAATAATTATTCATTTTCATAAAATTTCTATTTTCAAAATATTCCCTTCAATCATATACATAACAAAATATGGTCATCTTAGATTACTATATACTAGATTATTCTTAAATAACATGTTCTTCGGTCACTATTAGCATGATAATCTGGATATTTTTTTCCTTAAACAGCGCCTCTACTCTGGTTACTCCCCATTATGGCTTCTTGCCTCATTGGTTTCACCTTTAGGATGACATAGTTCTTAGGGATTTTTCTCCTTTTCCACTTTGCTAATAAACTTCTTAACATATTATTCTTCGAATAATTCTACTATAAAGTAACTAACATGAATTTATTTTATCATACCATGATTGTTGGGAATTATGAATTTAGCTATTCATAATCATAAATAAATATACCTGTTCGGGTAGGTTTGATATTTCTAAGATTTGTTCCTCCATGACTTTTTTCATTGAAATATACCTGTATTTTTAATAACTAAGCAAAATATTTGTTGTGGACAAGAGAGAGTATTTGTGCTTCAACTCCTGAAGGCTTGCCTTCCTCTGAGCAAATGCTCTTCTATTTATATTGTTAAGAAAATCCGTAAACGTTTTACATTTTTACATCTGTCCTAATCTATTACCTACCTATTTTACAAAAGTCTTTACACCTATCTATAAAAGTAGAAAAACTTTACAAAGGTCCTAAATTATTTCTACAAAAGGACAAAACTTAATAATGACATATTGCCAAAAAGTCAAAAAGTAGCTAATAATTTACGTAAATGAATTAAGAAAGATATCTAATCTTCCATATGTCATTTTCTAGCATTAACTTGTCTTCTTTTTATTATTTGCTCCGTATCTCCATTATTGCTTCATATCTTGTATCTTCCAGCTGTCGTTCTTATCTTCTTGGTTGATTTTTCTTCTATTCTAGCTGAATTTCTGGGATATCATTATCTCCTGCATTACATTTTGAACATTTATGATCTGGATATTTATGTTCAATTGTCTTGTAATATCTGGTTAATAATTCTTCTGAAATAATTTTTTCTCTGATAGCTCTGGCGATAGGTTCCGTCTCTGGTTTGAGCAACGTCAAAATCCATTGCCTAATAGTTTTCATATCTGTTTCTCGTAATTCCTTTGAATTTGAATATATTAGTACATGATTTCTTGAATAATAACTCCAGATGGGATTTTGGTTGCGGTATGTGTTTGCTAGCTCTTGTAAAATTGTAGATAGTCCGATAATCCTCTTATTCGCATAAAATTTTGGTATCTCAATTCTAGGTATTTCTGGTTGTGGAATAATATCTTGTGGTATAATCATATCTCGTCTCATTCCTATCTTTACAACTTGTATGGGATTTTTAACTTCATCATATAATATCTCTGCTGGTGCCGTGTAAATTTTTATAAAAAATAGGGTACCTTTGGTTATTCTTTTAAAAATGCTAAATGCTTCATATATTTCCGGTATAGTGGATATCTCATTTCCATCAAAGGTATATACAGTATTGAGTAGTCCATATTCATAACAAGTTTTAACTAGACTTGGTTTGATTTTAGGTAAAACAATTAGCTTATTGTATCCGGTCAATCTTTGGGTTATATAGTTTGTATTTGGTTCTTGGATGTTTGTAGCTTTGGGGTTAGTATTTAAAAAGGTTTGTACATTGTAGATATTTTCTATATATGTTCGGGCTGTGTAGTTGTAAGTCTTTTTGTCTTGATTTAAACTATCTCGGTATGTGGTAATTTGTGGGGGTATAAACATGAGATCTTTTGATGTATTTGGAATATATGGTTTATCAAATAGCTTGTTTAGGTTCATATTTGTGTTTTCCCTAACTCCTTTGCTTGTACCTGCAAAAGTAGATTGATAAACGTTATGAGTTTTGAGGAGTGTCCCAACGTCTCCTTCTAGCTCTGAAATTTTAATGTCTTCCGATCGACATAGCTCTGCACACTGCTGAGTTATCTGATTTGTAGCTATAGACTTCAGTTTATCTTCATTAGTCTTTAGCTTTTCTATTTCATTACCCATACTGTCCATTTTCATTGAAAGCGTAGTTAGGGTTTTGAATATCTTTTCTAAAGCATCATCTTCTATTGTATCAGTCTGTGTAGCTTTGTCTTGATATGTAGTTTGCAATAACATTTTTGTTAGTACTAATTACTTCAATTGTAAATGTAAAATTTAATATATTCAAGACTAGTCTCCGAATCTCTTTTGTTGTAACAGAATTTTGTATTTTCTTTGTTAACCACCAACGTACATGTGTATTATCCGTTCGTACAATAAACTTGTTATATACAATATATGACTCAAATGCTAATAAACATTTATATAATGAACATAATTCTTTCCTATTTATTTTCCATTTTATTTCTGTTTCATTGAACGTACCTGAGTAATATCTACAATGGTATTCTAATTTTTCTACTTCATATCTGTATTTAAGTACTCCTCCATAACTACATTCACTAGCATCTGTTTCTACTATATATATAAATTTTCTATTTTCATCTGGAAATTGTAGTTTTGGTAATTCTTTACAAAGTAATTTTATTTTCTGAACTTGTTTTTTATCTTCTTCATTATAGTTATATTCTACATCCTTTTTAAATTTTTTCTGTAATGATTTTAAGTTTTCTGCAAATTTTGGAATATATTCCCTTACTTGGTTTACTAATCTTAAAAATGATTGTAATTTCTTTTTTGTATCTAATTCTTCTTTCGTATTTATTATTTTTTGTACTATATGTTGTTGCATTTTTACTCCACTTTTATCTATTTGTATTCCTAAAAATTCTATCTGATTTTTCATAATTTCAGCTTTCTTTTCACTTAGACTTATTCCCGATTTTTCTATTATATCTGCAAATTGTTCTAATAATTTTAAATGTTCTTCTTTAGTTTTTGTATATAATAGTATATCATCTATGTATACTATACAATTAGGTAATTGTTTAAAATAACTATCCATAAAATGTTGATATCTACCTGGTGCATTTTTATATCCAAATGGTAATACGTTCCATTCATAAAATCCTTGTGGTATCGTAAATGCGGTTAATTTCTTAGATTCTTCTTCTAACTTTAAATGGTAAAATCCTGATTTACAATCAAATTTACTAAAATAATTATATCCTTGTATTTGTCTTATTTTTAATATCTTATTTGGTATTGGATAATTATATGTCATAGACTTTGCATTTAAATTTCTATAATCAATAACCATTCTACTTTTTCCTCTTTTTTGTTCGCTATGTTTATTTACTATAAATGTTGTGCTATTATGTTTACTATTATTTTTTTGTATATATTGTTTTTCTAATAATTCATCTATATGCATTTTAAATTCTTTTAAATCGTCAAAATTATATGTTAATGATTTCTGGGTTATTATGCTATTTTTATCTATTAATTCAATTTTTATAGTAGTTTTATGTTTTTTCCCATCCTTTTAATGAATCTTCACTATATAATTGTTCTAATTTTTTCTTAATTATTTCTATCTTATTTATTGAAAATATAGTTATTTTTGTTTTATTTATCGAAAATACGACTAGTTCTATTGTATCTTCAGTATTTTTTATATTTTCTAACTTTTGTGTAATTTTTTCACTTCATTCTATCCAATCAGTTTTCTTTCTTATTTTATTACTAACTCTTTTTGCTCTTACTTTCTGTTTACATGGTGTTGTAAACCACCAATCTGTTCTAGTTATTATATGTGGGTATAATTTATCTAAAAACGGCATTCCTAAAAGTATATCTTTTGATGTTAGTTCATAATTATAAATTTCTTCTATTGTTAATATCTTATCCCATACTTGTATTTTTACATTCCTAGCTTTATAAGTAATTAAGCTTCCTTCATTATTAAATCCTTTAACTATTATTGGTGTTTTTAATTTATCCCATTTATTTTCTGGTAAACAATTATATCCACATAAATTAGCTTCTGCTCCTGTATCTATCATAGGCGTATAATATCTACTGTAATATCCTTCTACTACTATCTTCATTAATACATATATTTTCATTTCTTGTTAAAGCTCTTCTTAAGAATAATTTCTCTCTGTTATATGTTATGGTTAATTGTGTATGTTCTATATTATATGGTTTTACTTGTTCTAGCCATTTTATTCCTAATATTATGTCTGCTTTTTGCATTTCTTCCTTTACTTCAAATTCTATTTTTATTTTTCTAATTCCTATTATTATTATTATTATTATTATTATTATTTTGCTATATTTTTAGTATTTATTAAACTTTTTGGTAGATCTGGGCATATATTATTATCAGTTTTTATTTCCTCATCTTTTACTAGATATTTTGCTATATAATTTTCTTCTTGTCCTGTATTTAAGAGTATTAAATATTCTTTTTCATTTACCTTTCTTGTTATGTAATATTGGTTTAAATTATCTGTAGAACTTGTTTCATAACTTGTTCTTTTTTATGAGCTTGATGATTCTGGTTTTTCATAAGCTATTCTTTTCGTTGTACTTATTCTATCATTTATTATTTCTAAATTTTCCTCTATATCTATGTCTCTATAGCTATAATCATTATTATCTATTGTTTTTACAATTTGTTCGAATGGACTTTCAATTTGTATTTTGTTAATCTTATTTTTTTCTGTTATTTTATGTTTTGTTGTTAATACATATAAATTTTTGCATTTTGCTGTAAATATTTTACTTCCTGGGGTTAATTCTAATCCTGATATTTTCCAATATAATACTAATGATTTATCTATATTTTTATCTGTTAGTGCTACTGAATAATTCGCACTTATTATAAATTTAAATTTTTGGTATATTAAATTTCCTTTTATGACAATTATTATACTTTTTTCTATAGGTTTTATAATTCTATCATCTTCTAAATATAATTCTATTGGTGTATCTATTCCTTCTCTAAAACATGCTTTTATTAATATCTCTGTACCTCCAAGGTGTACATATTTTATTGGGTCTCTACTTTTTATATCGTTTATCTCTTTATTAATTATTCTTTTTGTTACTAGTGGTATACTAGCTTTACCTTTTACATATCTACAGTCTATTACATGTTCCTTTTGGGGTACTACATAATATTCTTCTTTTTTCCTAGTAAATATATTTTTTATTGTTGGTATTTTAAATATTTTTTCTACACTTAAGTCAAATTCTTTTCCTTTTATTTCATCAAATATGTTACTGCCAAATATTATTTTTTGGTCTGTTCCTTCATCATTTAAATATTCTTCCTTTGTTATTATTTTTATATCTTCTTCAGTCATTTGGTTCGTTTGTATATCTTCTTCAGTCATTTGATTCATCTATTTCACTATCTATTTCATTATTTGTTTCATTTTCTGAAATTTCGTATATACTATCCTCACTCTCTAATTCATAATCTATATAATCTATCTGCATATATTTTGTATTTTGTATTTTTATTTCTGATATTTGTTTATTTTTTGGATTTTTAGGTAATTTACAATCTCTAGCTAAATGTCCTAATTTTCCACAATTATAACAAGTACATTCTTTTATAGATTTCTTTTTTCTATATGGTCTTTTGTGTTTATAATTTTTTACATAATATCTTTTTCTTGGTTTCTTATATTTATATTTTAATTTTTTATATTTCTTTTATTTCTTATGTCTTTTTCTTTTCTTATAATATCTTTCTTCACATCCGAATTGGGGTGCTATTTTATCTTTGCAACATGCTAAATTTCTTATCAATGTTTTTTCCATTTTTAATTCTTCTCTATATTTTTCACATAAGTTTCTATACCATTGTTGTAAAAATTTTATTCTTGCTCCTAGAGTATCTACTATTTTTGCTTCTTCCCAACTCTTTATTATTTTTGAACTAAATGGTTCGGGTAATTTATTAAAGTATTATTCCCTTATTTCTTTACTTTCTTCTATATTATATGCTCTTTTATAATAATATTCTTTAAATGCGCAAGTATATTCATCTATGTAACACATATTACATATTGCTAATTTTAGCATTAAATTCCTATTTGTATCTTTTTCTTCATTTTGTTCTTCTTCTATTGTTGTCATACTACCAAATTAATCTTTTATAGCTGTTTCATATTTTTTTAATAATTCTATAGGTGTTAGTTTAGTTGTTGTTGATGATGTTCCTTTTGTAGGTTTATCAGTTCTTCTTAATATTTTTTTGCTATTTTCAGTTAAATTTGAAAACCATAATTTCACTGTTCCTATTAGTGTTCTTTCTATATATTCTGGTGCATCTGTTACGTTTATATTATTATCTAATAATTGTTTTGTCATATATCCTATCCATAATTGTATTGTTTTTTCTGTATCTATTACACAGTCTAAGTCTAAAAAGTTATAATTTTTATTAACTATTTGTTTTGGTGTCCATTTGTCATATTCTTTCTTTAGATTATATCTTTTAAACTTATTCTTATAATATGTAGGTTTTCTTATTTCTGATGTACTAGGTATTATATTTTGATCTTCTTTTTTATCAAGAGTATTTATTTCTGTGTTGGTATTTTCTAAGTTTTCTTCATTAATTACTTCTTGTTTTTCATTGATTTCTAATTTTTTTGTATTTGTTAATATTTCCGTATATGTTTCACTATCTTCTGAATCATAATTATCTGTCTCTTCAACATCTATATTATTTATTTCTAATTCCTTGTTTTTTATTTCTTTATTGTTTATTTCTGATTTTTCTTTAAATTGATTTATTTTGTTTAGTAATTTTTGTTCTTTATCTTTTTCTTCCTTTTCTTTTTGTCTTTCTTCATACAAATCTTTTAACATTTGTAGTTCTTTTTCTAATTCAGCAATCCTACTATTTTTAGTTTTTTCTATTTTTCGTATTTCTTCTGTAGTTTGTTGTTTTATTTTTTCTATTTCCTTTTTTCTATCTATTTCTTCATTTTTCCTTTCTATTCTTACCATAACTGTCAATTTATCTTCTAATTTTAATTCTTTTTTTTTTCTAACATTAAATATAAATGTTCACCTATTTTCTTATATCTTCTTCCTAGATTAGAAAATACTATTTTTATTTTTAATCCTTCGTGATTTTCATATATTTTTTCATCTATTATAAATTCTTCTTTGTTCATTTTATTGTAAATAGTTCATGTTGATATATATATTCTAAACTGTCTATTTGTGATTCTAAATTTGATATTTCATCTTTTTGTGCATTTATTGAGTTTTTACTAACTCTGACAAATATATTATAATGTAGTCTTTCTATTCTTATTTTTAATTCTTTACGTTTTTCAGAAATAATTTGTTTTAATTCTTTGTATTTTTGTACTTTATTCATTTAAACCATATTTATAATATTTTGGTGGATATCTAAATCTGATTTTATCATAATTAGGTGGTATGTGTCTCATTCTTCTAGATTTTAAATGGATTATTAATTTTGCTTCAATACTAGATATTAAGGTAATTAGGTAGGCTAATCTTTGTGGGTTTTCTTTTATTTTATTTAGATTTATATATTCCGAATAATTATTAATTAAAGATTCTTTTATTTTTCTAAAAGCTTCTCTGTTTTTAAATGGTCTTCTCATAATTAATCCAATCCTACACGGTGCGTAAAAATAATCAACCTCCAAGAAGGACAAAAATTATCTGTAGAATTTGATGAAGATAATCAAGCTATTGGCAAGAATGCAACTGAATTTACTTGATTTTTGGGACAAATAATTAGAAGTTGAAGTTGTCCTTTAAAAGTTAAAAGTTGGAGAGAGATTGAGCAAGACAAGATTGACCACATGTGGGACATTATCTTGGTAAGAAAAAATTAATGAAATTTTAACTTTTTATGATTGACAACTATTATAACTTATGATTATGAATTATAATTATATATTTTCTATAGGAAAAGTTTCATTTTGATGTCTCAGAGGAAAGAAATGATGCAATCATTAGTCATATGAGTGAGCTTTATAGATATTATAGGTACAGAATGAAAGTTAATAATTTTTATTCAAAAATATCTTATCAACTTCGTTTACGGAACAAGCCTAGACTTGTTAGCACCACCACCACCACCAACAACATACCCAGTGTATTCCCACCTAGTGGAGTCTGGGGAGGATAGAGTGTACGCAGACCATACCACAACCTCAAGAGAAGTAGAGAGACTATTTCTGATAGACCCCTGGCTTAGGACCAATAAAAGTATAACCAATACAAAAAGTAAGCGCATATAAACTAGTATGGTACACAAAACAAACTAACAGTATAACAAACAGAAAAGATAAGTTCATAATAAACTAGTACGGGATGCAAAAAAGCCAACACCACTAGCCCCCAAAACTACAGCCACAAAACTACGAACCAGAAACT
Source organism: Capsicum pubescens (assembly GCA_030864215.1). Lineage (NCBI taxonomy): Eukaryota > Viridiplantae > Streptophyta > Magnoliopsida > Solanales > Solanaceae > Capsicum > Capsicum pubescens. The sequence continues at coordinate 99,805,890 of CM061547.1, forward strand.
CCAGACCCAAAGGAGCACTCCCCTATTACTACCGCCACACTCCCACCTCCTAACCCTCTACCATAATCCGCGTCCTCCACACCTTACTATCAAGGGTCATGTCCTCTGTAAGCTGTAATTGCTTCATATCATGCCTAATCACCTCCCTCCAATATTTCTTCGATCTACCTTTAGCCCGCCTAAAACCATCCATAGCCAGAGTCTCACACCTCCGTACTGGAGCATCAGGGCCTCTCTTCATCACATACCTGAACCAACGTAGCCTCACTTCTCGCAACTTATCTTCCATCGAGGTAACTCCCACCTTCTCCCAAATAATCTCATTTCTCACCCTATCTTTCCTGGTATGTCCACACATCCATCGCAACATTCGCATCTCTGCCACCTTTACCTTTTGGATGTAGGAGTTCTTAACTGGCCAACACTCCGCTCCATACACATAGCCTTCCGGAATACCACTCTGTAGAACTTACCTTTAAACTTTGGGGGCACCTTCTTATCACAAAGGACTCCCGAAGCGAGCCTCCACTTCAACCACCCTGCCCCAATAAGATGCGTGACATCCTCGTTAATCTCAATATTACGCTGAATTATGGACCCCAGATACTTGAAACTCTCCCTCTTCTGGATGGCCTGAGAGTCTAGCTTCACAATCACTCCATCTTCTTGCGACATATCACTAAACTTACACTCCAAGTACTCCATCTTGATTCTACTTAATCGAAAACCTTTAGATTCAAGCGTCTGTCTCCAAATCTCTAACATATCATTAACTCCACCCCGAGTCTCGCCGATCAGAACCACATCATCTGCAAATAACATACACCAACGCACCTCCCATTGAATATGTCGCATCAAAACATCCATCACTAAGGCAAATAAAAATGGGCTAAGAGTAGATCCCTGGTGCAACCCTATCAAAACTGTGAAGTGCTTTGAATCTCCACCTACCGTCCTCACACGAGTCTTCACACCATCATACATATCCTGAATCGACCTAGTGTACGCCACGGGTACCTCTCTAGCCTCCAAGCACCTCCACAGAATCTCCCTCGGAACTCTGTCATATGTCTTCTCTAGATCAATAAATACCATGTGCAAGTTCTTCTTTCTCTCTCGAAACTGCTCCACTAATCTCTTCACAAGGTGAATGGCCTCAGTGGTCGAGCGACCAGGCATAAAACCGAACTGATTCTCAGAGATCGTCATGATTCTCCTCATCCTCAATTCTACCACCCTTTCCTAAACCTTCATAGTATGACTCAACAACTTAATACCTCTATAGTTGTTACAACTCTGAATGTCTCTTGTTCTTATACACTGGAATCATCGTGCTCCACCTCCACGCTTCAGGCATCTTAGCAACTCTAAAAATAATGTTAAACAACCTTGTCAACCACTTTAGATCTGCCCCGCTAGTGCTCTTCCAAAAATCTACTAGAATCTCGTCTGGCCCCGTCGCCCTACCCCACCGCATCCTGTGAATAGCTCTCTTGACCTCCTCAACCTCGATACGCCTACAAGAACTATAATCGCGACCCTCCTCAGATATCTCTAAGTCTCCCAACACAGAACCTTTGTCCCCCTCGTCATTCAAAAGTTTATAAAAATAGGACTGTCACCTCTCCCTAATGAGGGCATCCTCAACCAACACTATACCATCCTCTCCTTTGATGTACTTCACTTGGTCAAGGTCATGAGCCCTCCGCTCCCTGGACTTGGCCATCCTATCCAACTTTTTATCTCCGTCTTTCTCTTCTAAAGCCGCATACAAACTCTCAAAAGCTGTTGTCTTAGCCGTCGTAACCGCTAACTTAGCCTTTCTTCTAGTTACCTTATACTCCTCCTTATTCTTCTGCCTTTCCTCATCATACTTTCTCCCAACCAACTTAGCATAAGCCACCTTCTTAGACTCCACCTTTCTCTTGACCTCTTCGTTCCACCACCAGTCTCCTCGATGTTTGCCAGATCGACCTCTCGAGACACCCAACACCTCTCTAGACTTGTTAGCATCGATGAATGAAAATACTTGGTCAACCTTTGGAGTGATGCTGATTTTCAGGTAATATTGATTTATTATCTTTAAATTATTATTTATTATAGAGACATTTTTTTTTCTATTATAGAAAAAAATGTTAATTATTATTTTTTAATATTTATTCAGAAGAAAAGTATTCCGAACAAAACAAATAGGTCAAAACGTTCCTTGCCTCCATATATTGGAACCAAAAGTTATGCAAGACTTAGAAACGAAATGGTATATATTATAGTATTTAAATTTAAGTTAGAAGAATTATATTACATTATGTAAAGTCAATTAATAATAATGATTATTATTTTCGTAGGTGAAAGATGGAAAATCTCCTTCTCGTGTTGAAGTTTTCATAGAATCTCGCAAGAGAAAGAAGGGAAAACAAGTAGATGCTTTTCAACAGGATGCCATTGTAATTTCATTGTGTTAACTTTTCTCTGTCTGCTTAATTATTATATAGTTTCATATATTTGTAATCGATTCTTTTCATTGTAGGATCAATTTGGCCAATTAAAAGAGCAACAACAAAAAAGAGAAATTACTTTGAATGATGATGATATCTTTGCAAAAGTACTTGGGATAGAAAAAAATGGATATCTTTGAGCATATGGCCCTGGAAAAAATATTACTGAATACTTCGGTGGAAGACCAACAAAGGTACAACTCATAAAGCAATTAGAAACAACAAGAAAAGAATCAAACGAGTGTGTGGAAGAAGTTAAAAGGGAAGCTGATAAAAAAATTGAAGAAATGAAGAAAGAAACAGATAACAAGTTAGCAGAGTTTAGTAAAAGATGGGAAGAAAAATTTCAAATGATGGTAACAGTGCAAGGTCGACAATCAAATGTTGCAAATCTAACTGTAAGTACTTATTTATATTACTTATCTAGTAAATATGTAATTTCTTAAAGAAAATATTCACATTAATAGTTAAGTTTAACATTTAAACAATTATTATATTTTATGATTTTCTTATTTGATTGTTTTAATTGTTATTACAGCTTACGAAGGAGTGACGAAAGAATCAAGATGGACAAGGACTTGAACAACTATTTTCTTTTGTAAAAACATATTGATATGTTTGAGTTGAATAATGTTTTATTGTTTTAAATAATTTTGTTGCACGTTTGTTAACTCTTTTCTCTAATATATTGCATTATTACATAATTTAAAACATTCTTTTATAATTTCTATAAATTTTATAAATTTTTATGCCGTTCCTCAAATACATTTATGAATTACTAGCTATAATTTTTTAAATTTGTAGCAAAATATACATAGTTACCACGAAAATAATAATAATTTTTCATAGCAAATGAAGAAGTTTTTTTGCTACAATTTATATCCCGTGACAAAAAAATACGTAACTTAAGCTATGATATTTTAAGTTCGTAGCTAGACATTCTTGCAACTGCCACATATCAAGAACATGGCTAAAAAATTTAAATTTTCATAACAAATAAAGATTTTTTTCGCTATAGTGCTTTGTAGTTCATGGCAATAGGTATGGATTCTTAGCTACAATATGCAAATATTTGTAGCAATTATTTTAATTCATAGGTACAATTTTTTTTTAATTTGTGACTAAGTATGAGTATTATTGCCACCAAATTAAACCATAGAAATAGCCATAAAATTTAAATTTACATGACAAATAACTAATTTTTTTGCTACAATTTAACGTCTCATGGATACAATATGAAGATAGCTACACATTTGATTTGTCGTGACAAGAAAACAAAAAAACTTGCTACAAATATAATTTTTGTGACAGAAAATTTGTACCATCATAGACACAACACAATTTTTTTGTAGCAATAAGTATAAATTCTTAGTCACGGATCATGTAAAGTTTGTAGCTAACTTTTAGCCACGCTACATCTTGGTACGCAAGCTACGGAAATAAATATTGTAGCTAAAGTGTTTAGCCACGAAAAATTTCATATTTAGCTACGGTGAATTTTATAACAATATATATATCTGTTGTTGTAGTGCCGACTCGAGGGCTACGACAGAGGGTTTTGTAAAAATGACTCATTACTATCAAAATTAGTGTCTCCATAATAGTACCAATATCTTATGAATGTATGTATGATATGAGGATGTAATTCTCACAATCAAACCAGTATGAAAATCTCAAAATCTAACCAATAAATGTACACTTGAGCCCAAAATCCACTTAATATATCAACCAACCATGAATACGTATAAGCCATGCACTAATAAAGTGAAAAATTTAAGTAAAAAATCATTAATGTCACATTAACCACAACTTACGAATTTCTATAATGAAAAAAGCAACCAAATGCATACATAAGGCCAATAATATCAGATAAGGCCCCCCACATGGGCCACATGCAGAAAATATCATCTCCAATCACCAATATCAACAATATAAGCCCCCACACGGGTACACAACAATTATAATATTATTTTCTTGGTTATTATCCATACCCTTAACATGCTTTTACATAAATATTAACTACCCAACCCAGTCTGAAGAAAATTAAGACATAACCTACCTCATGACGCCAAAATTCAAGTCGAAAACCCTTACCTTTTCCCTCTCGGATGGCCTCAAAATCAACTAAAACATAGAAATATAAAATCTACGCATCAAAAGAGAGCCAACGATACCCATATTGCCCTTCTTTAAATCGGAATCAAAACGGACCCCTGGAATGGATTTTCGAAAAGAAAGAGTAAAATTGAAATTTTAGCTTATAAACATATTACCTAGATTAAAGGAATCCATAGGAGAAGACCCAAATGAAAATGATTTAAAGAAATTTAAAATTGAAAAAAAACCATTTTAGGCCTTCTAGGCCAAAATTCTCAAATTTCACTTTTATAATCTCCTTTTGACGAGTTTTAGGTGAAGAGAATCGAAGTAAAATAATTGAAATAGTGATTTCGAGCTTACCCAAACTTGAAAATAAAAGAAATTGATCAAACAACCCTAACCCGAAGCTCAAAATTTAAAAAATGAAAGAAAATTCTGAAAAAGTTTTTTTAAGCAACTCAGCTATGACTGCTTAAGCGACCATCGCTTACGCGAAGGGTTGACCGCTTAAGCGGTCTAGCCCCTACACGAGATTGATTAAGAGGGCCTCCTATCGCTTAAGCAGTCAATAGTCTGCTTAAGTGGTAGTTGCCTGGCTTGCCAGATCACTTAAGCGGTGCATAGTCTTTTAAGCGGCTGCACTAGACTCAGCTGGATCAACAACTTTGCTAAGTTGCAAAGTTGCCGATCTACCCCTCAGGATTCATTCGAAATCCTGTCAAAACAATTGAAATATGCTACTAGACTAAATTCGATATGTCAAACTCAATGTCGACATTAGATTTTCAAAAAAAGATTGTTTTCACAAAATTGACCCTCGAGATCCAATTTTAATTTTTTTTTAAAATAAGGGTCCAAAAGCCATAAAAATGAACCAACCACACTACAAATCCAAAATCAATATTTCGGATCTACTGGCGTAGTGTATTTTTTCATTCGAAATATAGGACAATAAATGCTGACCGAAGTCAACTATAAGGCCTATTTAACCTCTAAAAACCACAAACTTACACAAATCATTTCGATTTGTATTGAAAACTGTGTCAACCATCTCCACACCCCAAAAATATCACTAGAAACCATGGGGAGAGGTAAAATGGTCAAAACACATAGCAATAAAAAATTCACAGAATCAAGTCCTTATAATATCTACCACTAAGAATCTAGGTCGTTCTCAAACTAAAGGCAAGGAAAATATCCGAATTAATGAAAATCTAGGGGTAACTACTACATATGTTAGAATCGACCTCCCAAGTAACCTCATTTATAGGATGGTGTCTCTACTGGATATTAACCACCTGAATATCTTTAGAATGTTGCTGCCTAGCACCTCGGAATAAAATAGAGACTGACTCCTTAATAAGGAACAACCTCTCATCTAACTAAATTGTATCCCAACGAATGATATGAGACTCATCCTGAATATAACGTCGTAGCATGGATACATGAAAAAATGGATGAACAACTGATAAATTTGGGGGCACTTCTAACTCATAAGATACATCCCCAATAATATGAAGAATCTCAAATAGCCCAAATATACCCAGGGATAAGCTTGCCCTTCTTCCCAAACCTCATCACGCACTTCATGGGCAAAACACGAAGGAAAACTCAATCACTAACACTAAATCTTAGGACACAAAGTCTACAATCTATATAGCACTTATGTCTACTCTGATCCGCCCTAAGTCTATCCAGAATGACCTGAACTCTATCTAAAAACTCATGAAGCAAATTCGTACCTCAAGGTCTAATCTCAAAAATCTCATACCAACCAATCAAAGAGCGAGAACACATACCATATAAAGCCTTAGAGGGTGTCGTATCATACTGGAGTGGTTGCTATTATTATATGCAAACTCCGCCAAGGATAAATGCTGCTCCCACTAACCTTCAAAGTCCATAACACAAATGTGGATCATATCCTTCAAAACCTGAATTGTCCGCTCTGATTGACCATCGTCCTAGGAGCAAAAAATTATGTGAAGATTAACCCGGGCACCCAACTCTTCCTGGAAAGCCTTCTAGAAGTAAGAAGTAAACATTGAACCTCTATCTGAGATAATAGACACTAGTGCATCATGGAGACAAACTATCTCACGAACATAGATACGGGCCAACCTCTCAGCACTGAAGGAAACCTAAATAAGAATGAAATAAGCATATTTGACCAATCGATCCACAATTGTTGACACCTAATTTTTTCCCTCCACGACTAACTTATCATATTTTGGATCATCCACCATTTCAAGAGGACATTCCCAATCATCACTTTATTCGAGGTGACACATCTTATTATATTTGGGACATCCTGTTTTAAAAGAATGCATCTTATTATATTTGGATCTTCCACCATTTAAGAGGGTGTATTAGATCATCTCTTTATTTGAGACAACATGTTATTACGTTTGAATCGTCATCGCCTTCAGAGCGACATGTTATTATGTTATGGATGGTCACCTTTTTTGATATGACATGTTATCACGTTTGGATCATCACCTTCTTTAGAGTGACATGTTATTATGTTATGGACCATCACCGCCTTCAGTGTGACATGTTATTATGTTATGGATCATCACCTCCTTCAGAGAGACATGTAATTATGTTATAGATCATTACCTTCCTCAGAGTGACATGTTATTATGTTATGAATTGTCACCTCCTTCAGCATGACATATCATTATGTTATGGGTTATCACCTCTTTCAGAGTGACATCTTATTAAGTTATGGACCGTCACCTCTTCAGCATGACAAGTTACTATGTTATGGATTGTCACCTCCCTCAGCGTGATATGTTATCATGTTATGGAACATTATCTCCTTCAGAGTGACATATTATTATGGACTGTCACCTCCTTCAGCGTGATATGTTATCATGTTATGGAACGTTACCTCCTTCAGAGTGACATATTATTATGTTATCAACTGTCACCTCCCTCAGAGTGATATATTATTGTGTTATGAATCGCCACCTCTTTCAGAGTGACATGTTATTATGTATTTAGACTGCCAATTTCTTTAGGGTGACATGTTATTATATGGATTGTCATCTACTTCAACATAATATGTTACTACATTATGAATTTCCACCTCCTTCAGTGTGGCAGACTAACGCAAAGTATGCATGATTGCCCTCATATTGCATTTGATACTAATAAGTTAAGTGCAGGTGATTAATAGATAAGTTGGATCGTCACTCCGTTCAAAGTGACATGTTATATTTAGTTTGGGTCTTTCACCCTTCAATGAGACACGTTGGACCATCACTCCGTTCAAAGGGGTACATTATATTTAAATTGGGTCATCCGCCCTTCAATGAGACACGTTAGACCGTCACTCCGTTCAAAGTAGAATGTTACATTTAAATTAGGTTGTCTGCCCTTCAATGAGACACGTTGGACAGTCACTCCATTCAAAGTGGCATGTTATAGTTAAATTGGGTCGTCCGACCTTTAATGAGACACGTTGGACCGTCACTCCATTCAAAGTGGCACGTACATTTAAATTGGGTCGACCGCCCTTCAATGAGACACGTTGGACCGTCACTCTATTCAAAGTGGTACGTTACATTTAAATTAGGTTGTCCACTCTTTAATGAGACACGTTGGATCATCACTCCGTTCAAAGTGACATGTTATATTTAAATTGGGTCGTCCGCCCTTCAATGAGACATATTGGACCGTCACTCCATTCAAAGTGGAACAATATTTTTAGAATAGGTTGTGCAACTTAGTTCATCAACTATCTCAACGTGTCATGTTCAGACAGGTTCTCACTAATTTAGATTTGTGTAATGCTATATTTACAACTAATCGTTTGTTTGAATTGTTGTCGAGAGAATCCAAAAGAATAAAATTCTCAAATCAAAACCACAGGTGTGGACAACTCTTAAAAGGATGCAGCACAACGTGGAACTTTTTCTTAGTAGCAAAATGGGACGTAGTCTAGAGAAAGACGTCAAACTCTTTGGACACGAGCTAAAGGATGATTGTCACCACCCTCATACCACACCCCTATTATAAGGCATATGGGTACCTTGGGATGTTCTGTTTTTACCTTCACCATCGGGATATTTCTACACTCATACCGAGGGTAACCTTCCCTTTCCTTAAATCGAGTGATAGGACACCTAAAGATATGGAAATTATGCCCGGATAAATTCATATCGATGGATGTGAAGGATCCCACATGAATGGTTAAGAGGTTACAAGCCTTTTTTTCATAACTCGAACGACTTGTCACTCATTCCTAGCCAAAGATTGACTAAAATAAAAGACTATCTTTTCTATCGACCGAGTCAAACTACAAGGTCTGATTCCCTAAGTCTCAGGGATATGTAGGCTGGGCTCTTTGTTGAAAACTCGATTGCATTCTAACCTTCCTTCCCCCAAACCGTTGCCCCCACCTTTCTTAGAAACGAATTTGTGGTCGGACAAAAATTAGGAACGTCAAACCCACTTTGCCCAGGGTTACTTGTATCCACCCTACCCACAAGGTGGGGGCAGTGCTGACACCTAATTTTTGCCCTCCACGACTAAATTTAATCCTGGGTTTCTTCAACTTTAAATAAAAGTGAAATATTTATTTCATCTGGATAAATGCACTCTAAAATATTTATTTAGGTTAATTTTGTCATTTAAGTGACGATTATATATTTTTCGTATTCACATATACGAGATTGTATAAATTTTGTTACTTGAATGAATATTTTTATCAAAGTTTGAGCTTTTACGGAGATAAGCTTGAAAATTAATTCGAACGGATAAAGTTTTCATTTAAATATAATTTACTCTCAAAAATAATTTATTTGGATATATATATTTGATTTTATTAATCAAGAAGCTCGGGGTTAAAGAAAGTATTAATTCGTATCGAATTTCAATTTAATTTAGCTGATCTATTAGATTTGGTCATAATTAAAATTAAATTGGCCATAATTGCAATGCAATCCGTCAATTAATTTTTAATTTGATCAAAATTAAATAAATATTGCTAAATTTTAAATTCCAATTGGGATTATACTTTAAATAACCCCAAAATTTCCCAAAACTCTCATAACTTCTACCCAATTCCCACCAAAAATAACTTCAAATCCCAAAATTCAAATTTGAAAGTCAAAATTTGTACTAGATTGTACAATTCCTCCTTAAAGTCATTTTTTTTCAATTTTTGAAATTCAAAAATTGAACTACATTGTACAATTTCTCCCCACCTTATCTTCAATTTTAAAATTCTAAAAACACTCCTAAATTTTTCTCACACATTGGAGGATGTAAAGAAGGGAATTCCCATCATTTCTTATAAATACTACCACTATTTTGGTAGAAATATAAGTCCCAAGGTTGAAAAAAAGAGCTTTGAGCAAAGAAGTTTTTTTTTAGTAAAAAATTTTTTTTTTCATGAAATTCACGGGCTAATTGAAGTTCTCGAGTTGAACGCTTTCCGGTGGTGATAAAAACTTTGAAGAAAGCTTGTAGTTCCATTTTGCTGCCCCCCCAAAAAGGTAAACACACCTTTCTCCTTTTTTTATTATTTTCTTTTTCATCATCTTCTTCTTCGTAGTTGTAATTTTTTAGTTCTATTATTATTTTCTTCTTCATCTTTTTCTTCTTCGTAGTTGTATTTTTTTTTTAGTTTTATTATTGTTTTCTTCTTCGTAGTTCGTAATTGTAATTTTATTTGCTGAAATTATTTGTTGTAGACGGCCTTGAAGGCCATAGGATGTTATGGTATCGATATTATGCCTATTTTTATATTCATGGTATAAAAATGAGCTAGCAATAGGTGAACATATTTTTTTGCTTTACTCTTTAATTATTATGGGTAAAGTTTTGAGCTTTGCTTAAAATATATACTAATGCTTTGTTTAATTCATTGTTGGCGTATATGTTTGTTTTTAGCATATAAAGTTATTTCCTTTATGTTGAAAAAAATTAGTTAATATTGATTGTTTCGCCTTTTGGCTTTATTCTTTGATTATTATGGGTAAAGTTTTATTTTTTGCTTAAAATATGTACTCATGCTTTGTTTAAATTCATCGTTGGCGTATATGTTTGTTTTTAGCATGTAAAGTTATTTCCTTATGTTGAAAAGAATAGTTAATATTGATTGTTTTGCCTTTTGGCTTTATTCTTTAATTATTATGGGTAAAGCTTTTATCTTTACTTAAAATTGTGCTCATGCTTTGTTAAAATCCGTTATTGATGGATATGTTTGCTTGTAGTGTGTAAAGTTATTTCCTTTATGTCGATAAGGAATGGTTACTACTGTTATGAGTTTGTGAAATTGTTTCTCAATTAGAAGTAGTGAGTTACTCATTTTCGTGGTTAAAATTGTCTTTGATTTTCTCTTGTTTAGATTGAAAAGTTGTTAGGGTTATAATTTTTGTTGAAATGGTGTAAAACTAAAATAGGAGTTGCCATAATTGGACCCTTTTTCTTAGAATTAATTATTTACTATTTGTCCTATCTTATCTTCGAATATTATCTCTCAAATATGTCTAATATATGTTATTTACTTTACTTCGCTTATTGGTTTACTTCTTAAAGTGTTTTTATTCATTTAGACGTCCCATTGTCATTCACATGCTATAGTGATTTTTTTTTCTTTTCTAAGTTATAAATATGTTGACCGATCCACTTTGTATTAAAAAGTATAGTTGCATTAGTATGTCTGGTATTTCATATTTGAAGTGCTATTTCCTCATCTCTTGCTCATTCTCTTTTTTTCTTTGTTTTATGAAAATATGCCTTAGACTTCATCATAGTATTTGGAGCAAATATGTGTTAATCTATTTTTTTAAATTTTAAGCAACTATGCTTGTGGATTCATGTCTTCTTTTCTAGGGGTAGTTAATTATATTGTGCTAGATTCAATTTTTTGTAAGATTGTTTAGGAGATGGGTTAATTTTTTTTTCGTTGGATAATTTGATTTGCTTTGATATCATAGCTTACCATTTCTTTATGCTTGAGAATGATTTTTTTTTCATCTCATCATTTATCTATTAAGTGTAGAATTTTTGAACATATATTATTTTTTTTTTTTATCTTTTCTTTTGCATGAATCTGTTTTGGAGTCCAAATGGACTCCTTTCCTCTTGCATTCGTAATGGGCCAATAAGGCCCATCTCTCCGAGTCAAGTTCAAAGTTTTATACTCAAAGTCGATTATATGGCGTGCGGGTGCAAGCAGATGAAAGAAGAAAAAAAATGGATGAAAACCCATTGATGACGTTACTAAGAAATTTGAAAAGTCTCAATTTTTATTATTGCCTTATTTTTGTTTATTCATTTATTTATTTATTTATTCATTCATTTGGGACTCGAAGCCAAAGTTGTAATTTAATACAGGTGAAGCGAATTTTGGGTTTCAAAGGCCCGAAAACTAGCTTAGGACAGGTTATGGGCCAAAAGCCCAAGTATTTAGATTAGGACAGGTGGAGATGGGTCAAAAGCCCAAATTAGCATAGGACAGGGTTTATGATTTGGGACTAATAGCCTAAGTCCTTTAATCTCCCCCTTTTTCTTTTATATGCTAATTGTTCTTATTTTTTTAGACTTAGTTAAAATACGTGCTAAGTTGTCAGAATTTGTTTTGCACAAATCTTGAAGACAATTTTCCTTAATCATTTTCTTTTCAAAAGAAACAATTTTCCTTTTTAAAGTTAGTCAAAAAGTTATTTTCAAATAGTCCGGATAACCGTATGTTAGCGGATACTCTTGGTTCCTTAACAACCTTCCAAGAGTATTAATAGGAACCGCTTACTTAGAATTTCTAAACTTAAAAGATTTTTTCTGTTTTGAATCTTTTAAGTAATATTTTTAGTTTTTCTTGATATTTTCTCAAAAATCAAGTGGCGACTCTGTAATTTCTTAGATTGTTCCAAATTTTCTTTAAAGTTTTGAAATAGTTTAAAAGGTCAAAAATAATATTTTTCAAACCCTTTCGTATCGAAAAGCGGCAAAACAACGATGAACCAATGTCACATTTCAATTTATGAGTAATGATGACACCTACTTTACACCACCAGTAAGTAAGCCAAATCGTATCCCAGAGCTATAAGCAATGGGCTAATTTGGGGGAAAAAGTCATAACTACTAGGAATTTATAACTAAAGACCTACAATAATAAATCAAGTAATAATAATAGTCTAAAAGATAGATAAAGATAATAATAACATCCTACGATCTAGTAGTGTAAGTTCTAGAGCCACCAGCAAAAGGGAATATAAGTACTATAATAGTCAAATATAAATATAAATGTCTCGAATAATAAAAGACTAAACATAAATAAAAGAAGGAGAAAAGGACAACTTCGACTCCGAGAGCTCACCCTGCCTCCAAACTCTAAATCAACACAAACGTCACATCAGCGACGACCACTAGTACTCGAATCTATACCAAAAAGGTACAAAATTGTAGTATGAGTACCAAAGCCATGGGTACTCAGTAGGCATCATTGCCGGCTGAGATAAATCAAAATATAAGTATAATAATATGCAAGATAAATAAGCTAAGTCAAGTTAAAAGAACAAACCCGAAATAATGCTCCAAATATTATACATAAATAAATAAATAAATAAATCTAGAATAATAATGTAAAGATCACACAATTATAACTACTAAATTGGCCCCCATAAGCCAATAAGTGTGGAAAAGTAAATAATCCAACGTGGGTGGCCATAAGCCAAGAGGGTGCAATCAAGGATTAAATAATCGAAACTTCATAACTATATGTATCGCAAGCCATAACAAAGAATCTATCCATACAAAAAACCTCAGATTAGAACTAATACCTTTATCTTCATAAACAACCCATCAATACTGGACTTGGATTGAAACTCAAATAATCAAATGTTGGACTTGAATCAGAGACAATATTAACTCCCAAGTACCAAAGTAGCATAATAACCTGTAACCACCCTTTTCAATCTACCAAATATACAATTTAAAATATACATTTGATGATAGGCGAATTTACACGCCTATAGTGCTATATTTTACCCATATTTTAGCCATGTTTTGAGGACAAATTATATAATTCATGCACTGTTAGTCCTTTTTCCTGTAAGTGAGCTAACAAACATGATTAGCAAGTTTTCAGGTATAAATGATGCAGAATTCAGCATTTTATGGATAACTTGACGCCAAAGAAAGCTTCACGAAAGGAGGAAACCAAATCTTGGACGCCAAGGACCAAAAGTGGCGCATGGAAAATCTGTCCCGGGCAAAAACAATAATTCTGAAGACTTTGGGACTAGCAGTAACTTATTAGGATTAGGATAATGATACCTTAACCTAGTAGGATGGGTTAAGTAATTCATTAGCTTAGTAGGAATAGGATATGGGTATTATAAATACCCTATTTTGCTAGAGATTTTAATACTTCGAATTACAATTCTAATTCTACTTTTCAATTCTTATTCTACTTCCGCAAGACCTTTTCTATTAATTCTACTTTTTATTCTTCTTCTATTCATCTAATCAATTCTTAATTTCCGCAACAAGAGAAACGTTACTTTGCAAGGAATTCACGCCTAACGCCTACCACACTTTTCTACACGAAATATTTATTGTGGTATAATAACAATGTCTATTGTGATTTCCTTCGCACTCATGGGTAACTAAACTTCTCTGTTGGGGTTATGGAAGCCATATGAGATACTATCTATTGCTATGAGTTTGTGAATTCGTGACACATATATTGCTTATATCATTATTCTCTTCATCTTAATCTAAATTCTTTGTGGTTGCAAACGCATAGAATACGCCAGTATAGCATTAACTTGTTCGAAAGAAAGGTTATATGTCTGGAAAAGAGATAATGTCAAGGTAATAGGGTCCCATCCCCTATTAAAAAGTTAGTGCTGTAACTGGATTAACCTCTTGGAGAATTTGTACCGTTAGATACGCTTTAAGCTCGAAAGAGTTAAAGTGAAATAGTCCTTGTTCAGGTTGAAAGACGCTTGGATTTACCATCGAATACAATTCTCTATAAGCACATGCATGTCTGAACTCCGCATAAATCATAGCCAATAGAGACGTACAACTCATAAGGTGGACATAACCCCAACTTCTCAATTCTCATCATTTACATCTTACTAAACATTCTTTCTTTTTACTTTGCTATTTCCGTTTTTTCTCTACTATTTGGTTACATTACTTGCACAACAAGACTCCCCCCTTTTTCGAGACTTTCACTAAAAGTCTAGTAATCTTCGCTTACTTGCTGACCAAGCTATTCCCTGTGGGATCGATACCTAACCCAGTTGGGTTCTATATTTGACAAACGACCGCTTTACACTCCTACGAGAGCTGTAGATTGAGAATTATCAAAAATTGGTGCCGCTGCCGGGGAATACAAGTGTCAATTAAGTTCGTAATAATTACTAGACCCTTTGGTCAAAGATTCTCGTACTTTTACTTTTAGTTTTTGTTTTTGTTTACTGCAGGTTTTTATTCAGTGCATGCCCCATACCCGAAGTTCTGGTCAACCGTTATTACCTATCAATCCTGAACCACAACGTATTCGCAGAATGGAGGCACAACACGCAATTGAAAGGATGGCTGCTCAACAGGAATAGGCGAGACTAGCTGCGCTAGCCGCCGCTCAATTGCATCAACAGAATATTGATAACCCTGGGCGAGCAACAAATCTTGACGATGAAGATCTAGGTGATGACGAGCTACTAAACCCTAGGCATGCCGCTGAGATCGCAACACCTGCCAACAGAAGAGATTGTCAAGCTAGGTTTAGGCCTGAACGCCAAGCTATGCATCCAGCTTTCGACGATGATGATGATGATGATCTTGATGGAGCCGGAGCCACAAGAGCCATTATTCCTCCACCATTGGCACCCGGAGCCATGTTCAACATCACGAGCACCATGATTCAGTTATTGCAACTCAAGGGATTATTTGGTGGACTAGCAGGCGATGATCCGAATATGCATCTCATCAACTTTATTTCTACATGCAAGTCGTTTGAAAATTCTGGAGTTGGTCAGAATGCAATTCGGTTACGCTTATTTCTATTGTCTCTGTCTGGGGAGGCAACTCTATGGTTGAATGGGCTGACTCCTGATTCTATTACAAATTGGAGGCAATTGAGAGACATTTTCCTAGAAAGATTCTTTCCGCCATCCAAAAGAGCACAAATGAGAGATGAAATCAGCAACTTTCTTCAGCTTCCAACTGAAGCCCTTCATGAAACATGGGAGAGGTTCAAGACGAAGCTAATGAGGTGCCCAAACCATCACATGACTAATGTTCACCTAATGGAGATACTTTACAGAGCCTTGAATTCAATAACTAAACCAGTTGTGGATAATGCGGCTGGAGGATCATTTATGGATCTCACCTTTGGTCAGGCAAACAATATGCTAGATCGTATGACGAAGCAAAGTAGAGCTTGGCATACCAGGGATTCTGAGGTAGCAAGCCCTACTTTATCTATAGGCATGACTGCAGACCAAAGGAGAAGAGAAGAAGAATGTGATCAAGATATGACGCACATGAAGAAACAAGTGGATCTTCTTACAAAGCATCTATTATCAGGGAAGACCGAAAAAGTCAAAGCCATTGCGTCAAAAGGAAGAGACGAATCTGATTCGGAAGAAGAAGCCAACTACTTAAACATTCAGGGGGGTTTCCGAGGTAATACCCAAGGAAACCAAGGTCGGAAATATTATGATAACTATGGAAACAAGGACCAAGGTAGTTGGAAGAACAAGAATGACAAAAGTGGTTTGTATGTTCCCCCTGGAAGACGTGACGCCACCACATCTAGTTCTGGAAGTATGGAAGACATGATGGCTAAACTACTGAAAGGAGTGAAAGCAACTAGCGCGGGAGTAACGGAGGTAATAAATGATTTATCCTCTATGAAGAAATTAGTTGATTCACATTCCACTTCAATCAAGTAAATAGAGCAGCAACTGAGCCAACTTTCAGCAGCACTCAATCAAAGAAAGGTTGGCACTTTACCTAGCGACACTGTACAAAATCCAAGGAATGAGGGATCATGCATGGCTATTACTACTCGAAGTGGTAAGGCGCTGGAAACTTTATCTAAGGGAAAACAAGTGGTCGACGATGTAGCAGACATTGATGACAAGGCAAAATGAGAAGCTGCCGTAGAATCCACCCACGACGTCCATGACGGTACACCGAGTATGTTGCAGCCTGAAAAGGCTGAAAAACGAAGGCAAGAGCAGAAGAAAGCCGTGGAGAGAAAAATTCCATACCCACCACCACCTTTTCCTTAAAGATTGAAGAAGGTGGCGGACGATACAAAGTTCAGCAAATTCATGACTATGTTAAAGCAGCTGACCATTAATGTTCCATTGGTGGAGGCACTTGAACAAATGCCTGGGTATGCGAAATTTATGAAAGATCTTTTGACGAAAAAGCGGGCAGCAATCTATGAGTTGAAAGATAATGTTCATCACTGCAGCGCCATCGCTACCCGATCACTAGTTCAGAAGAAGGCTGACCCCAGAGCTTTCACTATTCCTTGCACTGTTGGATCTTTGAATTTTGCCAAGGCATTATGTGATTTAGGAGCCAGCATCAATTTGATGCCATTATCTATCTATAAAATGTTGGGGTTAGGTGATCCTACTCCAACCAATATGAGGCTCGTAATGGCGGATAGGTCGGTAAAACGACCTGTTGGGATTCTATGTGATGTATTGGTAAAGGTTTCTTCATTCATCTTTCCGGCAGACTTTGTTATTTTGGATTGTAAAGCAGACTCAGAAGTTCCCATAATCTTGGGGCGCTCTTTCCTTGCTACAGGAAGCGTGCTTATTGATTTGAGAGCTAATGAGCTTTCATTCCGAATAAATGACGAAGTAGTTCGCTTTGATGTGTGCAAATCAATGAAGCAACCCAAAGAGCTGAACGTATTCTCGGTGGCTGATGTTTACTTTGATGATGAGAAAGAACTACTTGAAGAAAAGCAAATTATTGATGACCCAGTGGCGGTTGTGCTCATGAATGAAGAGAGTAAGGATGCTGAAAATTACGAAGAAGCTATTTGTGCTCTATCAGGATTAGGGACATATCGCCATACTCCCAAGAAGCTGGACCTCGATCTCAAAAATCGACCCACACCACCAGCCAAGCCATCTATTGAAGAGCCACCCATGTTAGAATTGAAGGAGCTGCCTAGTCATTTAAAGTATGCATTCTTAGGAATCGAAAACACACTTCCAGTCATTGTGGCAGCAGATTTGGGTGAGCAACAAGTTGCAGCTCTCATTGCTATTCTACGGAAGTATATAAGAGCCATTGGTTGGACCATTGCTGATATTATTGGTATTCCACATGGGATTTGTACACACAAGATTCAGCTTGAAGAAAATTGCACACCCACCATTGAGCATCAAAGGCATCTCAATCCACCTATGCAAGAAGTGGTGAAGAAAGAAATTATCAAGTGGTTAGACGCAGGAGTTGTGTATCCAATCTCCGACAGTACATGGGTAAGCCCGGTACAATGTGTTCCCAAGAAAGGAGTCATGACGGTGGTCGCAAATGAAAAAAATAAGCTTATTCCACTCAGACCCATCACCGGATGGAGAGTATGCATGGACTACAGAATGCTGAATTCTTGGACACTCAAAGATCACTTTCCAATGCCATTTATGGACCAAATGCTAGATCGATTAGCTGGGAAAGGATGGTTTTGTTTTCTAGACGGTTATTCAGGCTATAATCAGATTTGTATTGCCCCCGAAGACCAAGAGAAGACAACGTTCACATGTCCATATGGCACATTTGCCTTCAAACGTATGCCATTCGGGCTATGTAACGCACCAGCCACCTTTCAACGTTGTATGATGTCCATTTTTTCTGATATGGTTGAAGATACTTTAGAGGTATTCATGGATGATTTTTCAGTCGTTGGTGAGTCTTTTGAAGCGTGCTTGGTAAACCTAAGTATGGCGTTGCAAAGATGTGTAGAATTCAACCTAGTGCTTAATTGGGAAAAATACCACTTCATGGTTAAAGAAGGTATTGTTCTGGGGCATAAAATCTCCGAAAGAGGGATTGAGGTTGATCGAGCGAAAATTGAGGTTATTGAGAAGCTACCACCACCAATTTCCGTAAAAGGAATTCGTAGTTTCCTCGGTCACGCAGGTTTCTATCGGCGGTTTATCAAAGACTTATCCAAAATTGCTAGTCCATTGTGCAAACTCTTGGAGAAAGATGCAAAATTTGACTTCAATGAAGATTGTTTGAAGGCATTCGAACGCCTCAAAGGAAAACTAATTGAAGCCCCTATCATAGTTGCACCAGATTGGGCTCTACTGTTCGAAGTCATGTGTGATGCTAGTGGGGTAGCCGTGGGCACTGTACTTGGCCAGAGGAAGGAGAAATTATTCCATCCTAGCTACTATGCTAGCAAGGTCCTGAACGGATCCCAAAAGAACTACACTGTCACAGAACAAGAGCTCCTAGCGGTTGTGTATGCGTTTGAGAAGTTCCGTGCTTATTTGTTGGGGACCAAAGTGATCGTTCATACAGACCATGCAACTCTAAGATATCTAATGACAAAGAAGGATACGAAACCAAGACTAATTCGATGGGTGTTGCTGCTGCAAGAATTCGATTTCGAAGTTAAAGATAGAAGAGGTTGCGAGAACCAAGTGGCTGATCATCTATCTAGACTCGAAAATGAGCATATGGCGCAGCCTGAAATCGAGATTGATGATGCATTCCCTGATGAGGAGATCTTAGCAATGATAATGGAAAAGTTACCATGGTATGCTGACTTTGCAAATTTTGCGGTAAGTAATGTGATACCTGCAAACTTATCTTACCATCAAAAGAGGAAGTTTATGCATGATGTAAAACACGACTTTTGGGATGAGCCATATTTGTTTCGACGATGCGCGGATGGTGTTATCCGACGATGTATATCCCATGTAGAGGTGCCTAATATATTGGAAGCATGCCACACTTCCCAAGTTGGGGGACATCACGCAGGTAATCGGACAACAAGAAAGGTATTGCAAAGCGGATATTATTGGCCTTCGATATTTAGAGATGCCCACGACTTTGTTAGAAGATGCGACCAATGTCAGCGACAAGGTGCTATTTCGAAACACCATGAGATGCCCATGTCGAAAATCCTTGAAGTAGAGCTCTTTGACGTATGGGGTAGTGATTTCATGGGTCCATTCGTAAATTCGTTTGGAATGAAGTACATCCTAGTTGCTGTAGATTATGTCTCAAAATGGGTTGAAGCAGTAGCATTGGCCGACAATGAGGGAAAGCGTGTTGTTTCATTCTAGAAGAGAAATATCTTCTCTCGCTTTGGAGTACCACGTACTATCATAAGCGATGGAGGATCCCACTTTTGCAACAAGCTATTCAAATCCGTGTTGGCAAAATATGGTGTCAAGCAACATAAGGTAGCCACACCTTATCACCCACAAACTAGCGGTCAAGTAGAGGTTTCCAACCGAGAGATCAAGCAAATCCTTGCTAAAACGGTGAATGCTAATAGGAAAGATTGGTCTAGAAAGCTGGATGATGCACTATGGGCGTACAGGACTGCATTCAAAACACCCATTGGCATGTCCCCGTACCAACTAGTTTATGGGAAGGCTTGTCACTTACCCATTGAGCTTGAGCATAAGGCATTGTGGGCGTTGAAGCGATTGAATTTGAATTGGGATGATGCAATAAATCTGAGATTGGAGCAACTGAACGAGATGGACGAATTCCGTCTCCATGCTTATGAAAGATCAAACCTATACAAGGAGCGGATGAAAAAGTATCATGATCAGCGGATTGTTCGACGAAACTTTCAAAAGGATGATATGGTCCTTCTTTTCAATTCCAGACTGAAGTTATTCCCAGGTAAGTTAAAATCCAAGTGGTCTGGTCCATACAAAGTTAACCAAATCTACTCGTCTGGAGTAGTAGAGTTGGAAGACAATAATGGTGTTGTCTTCAAAGTGAATGGCCAACGAATAAAACCCTATATCGGTCCTCTTGATTCGATAAATTATATGGCCCTCACTTATCTCGATGAAGTCTAAGTACTCGAGGTAACTATGTCGTGCCGCGATAATAAATCAAGCGCTAGATGGGAGACAACCCATCGTTTATCGTTTTTCATTTTTCCTTTCGTTCTAGTACGTGTTTTGCTTTTGATAAATAAAAATCCAAAAATAAGAGTCGTGCCACGACCAAAACTAAGGCGCTGGATGGGAGGCAACCCATCGTTCTAATCATTTTTATTGTCTTTGAGCAAATGTAGGTGCAAGAGGTGTAAAACGAGGAGATTGGTTTCAAATCTCGATTTGGACGTGTTGCATGTTAAAGGTGGTAAGTTAGGAATGAGGAAGCAAAAGGTTATGGATTGAGCATTGCTCATGAAAATTAGGGCATCAAACAAGGATAGGCCTAGGTAAAACTAGGCCACGAACAAGGCAAAACCTATACTATGGCCTAAGATCTCGGAATCTAGTGTGCCATAGCATAGGCGCCGCCTATGCCCAAGTATGCCATAGCATAGGCGCCACCTATGCTAAAGCCTTTTGTCTCTGAATCTCATATGCCATGCTAAAGGCGCCGCCTATACCTAGGAATGCCATGGCATAGGCGCCGCCTATGCTCAACAATGCTATGCAAAAGGCACCGCCTATGCCAAACATAGGCAAAGCAAAAGACACCGCCTATGGTCACTTCTTGTCTCCAAATCTGATTTTAAATGGGTCAAAACCCGACCCAACCTTCTCCTATAAATATGAGACTTAGTCTTGAACCAAAAACACATTGGAAACCTAGCCTAGGCGCTGCCTATAGTCTCCAAATCCTCTCAAAAATTTTCCATTTGCTCTATTTCTTCACAAGAACATTATCCAAAGGCATAAATCAAGTAAGTACTACTTTGTTCTTCATTTACATTCCGTAAGTAATACACTACTATGCCTATTATGAATTGTTAATTTTTGAAGAAGTATTGGTGATGTGAATGTGTTTGAATTGTTGATATACAACTACGTGAATGAACGTATACGTAAGGATGATCTTAACTTATTTCCAACTTGAATTTGATTTTGATGCATTGTCATACTCTTGCGGAATTTCTATGGTCAGAAAAATTGCATAATCTTGTCACTTGAATACTTACATGATGGAATGACTTGTTCATCGGGATAAGAATTATAGTTGTCTACCGACATATGAGGTTGTGATTAGTTATATACTATACCTTGATTCAATCCCTATGTAGTAGTCATGATATATCAAACATGAAAGCATTGCCAAGATTATAAGAAGTATGACTGCTCTGATTTTATTGTTGGAATATAGCACCTAAAACGTATGTCGATGAAGTCTGACTAGTCGACCACTTTCACTTCACTAGTCTGTACCAACAAACTAAGTGTGGGGTGGTGCCCCTACTGCTCGTTTATAGATTGTATCTATCGAGATGATGTTAACATGAACATTATTTTAGTCTCAGGTACAATGGCACCCAAAGCAAGACAAGGCAAAGATAAGGCTACCATTCACAAAAAGGCAAGAAAAGAGGCCGAAAAGAGTAAGGAGAATCATCCTCGATGCAATTACCACGCCGCATGTTCGGAATAAAATGGGTTCTTGAGGAGGAAGCAAAGGAATGGTATAGGAACAACAAAGAAAGAAAATATATTCATGTGGACTTGATAAACAAGGAAAGCCTAGCAAAGAAAGAACCGCGCATGTTGGCCAAGATCATGGCATTACATCTGGATTTCATCTTCCGAGACATGGGAGAATGCAATCTCGATTTAACAAGAGAATTCTATGCCAACTGGTCACCGAAAACCACAAGAAGCGAGGTCAAGATTCGGGGCCAAGTTTTACAACTCAATGCGGATTTCTTCAACTTTTTTCTTGGCTTGCCTTCAGTCGATCCATCACCATTCAAGGAGCTGTACAGGAGACCTCCATATAGAGCTATTCGACACATACTCTGTGGAACAAGATCCATGGCACACTGGAGTAGACACAAGGACACTGGTCGACACAACACCTTCCCATATGCTCCTTTGAATAGGGAAGCAAGGATATGGTTGCGCATAGTCAACTCTTGCCTAATTCCAGGGACTCAGTACACCAAGATAACAAGAGATAGAGTGTTCTTGGTATACGCATTGATGACGAATGTCCCTATCAACGTCGGGGCAATTATTCGTTCCACAATGCGGAAAGCTAGGCTACACAAGTGGTCCCACTTCAGTTTTGGCAACCTGTTGACTGCAATACTAAGGAAAGAAGAAATCGAAGAGGAACCGGATGATCACAAACTCCCACACAACACAAAGAAGGTTGACCTCACGAAGGTTAAAGATGCTGAAACCACGCATGGAGTCAACCTTACCACTTCAGAAAGGCATGCTCGCGATGAAAGCTTCTCCCACCATTTATATGGCATGATGAAGTTTACCATAATGAGTGGGGGTCGTATTCCAATTGCTGCAGAGCTCTAACAGTTGGATTATGACTACCCAATGAATGAGCATGCGAGGGCGATGTGTGGAGTAGGTGTATATTTTGAGGAATCTCTTGATGACGACATGCCAACCGATGATGATCGACGAATGCCAGACTCCGACGTGGAAGAGAACTCAGATGATGACGACTCTGATGACGATTTCGATGCAGGGGGTATGACCCCAGACATAGAGGATGAGTCTGACTAATCAGGTTCTTCTTATTTATTTTTTCACTGAGGGCAGTGTGTCCCGTCTAAGTGTGGGGTGCTGGTATTTGCATGCTATACTTCTTTATCTGCATTTGCATTTATTTATGTTATGTTTGGTTGTTTGATTTAGTTAGTAGTTGTAGATTTTTTTATTTTGATGCATGAAATTGTTCTGATAGGCGGCATGGTGTTATGACAAGAGTTTGTGCTAGAATCATTACTATTGAGGCACTTAGGCTCTAAGTGTGACTCACTGTGTGATAATTATGTGGTTTAATTCATTCATCTGTTGGGTCAAGAGTCTATACTGCTCCCAATAAAGTAACCATGTGCCTTGTGTGTGTGAGATGATAGTATATTCTGTGCTTGTGACTGATGCTAGAACTTGCCTGGTGTGTGTGTAAAGCGAAATAAAGAGTGTGAGTTTAGGAGATGATTTAGGCATTTCTTTGGCAACCGATACTTGTTTACCTTTGTTTTACCTACCCGTGGACATTATCCTAGTCAACCCCTTTGAGCCTTTAAGCCATTTTCTTTGATAGCCTCATATGTAAGCCTAATCCATTTTTTTCAAGACCATAATTTGATCCAAATTCCTAAGTGCTTTAAGTTGTGAAGTCATGTGACAAAATAAGAGGAAATTGGGTGAGAGTGATGCCTTAGAGTGTATTGGTACTTGAATTTGTTATGAAAAAGAGTGGCTATCATGGAGGTGTGTTATAAAAAAAAAGAAAAAAAAAAGAGAAAGAGAAAAGAAAAAGAAATAGAAAAACAAAAAGATAAATTGTGTTTATGATTAAATAAAAAGATAATTATGCTTGAATGGAAAAATTAGGTGAAAAGGGGTGATAGATGAAAGAAAGGTAGCAGGGTTGATTAAAAGAAAGTGTTAATGGCATAATGTGATGTATTAAAGCGCTTAGGAACATAGTCACTATTTCTGGCCAAAATAGTCCTACCCGTCCCTTAGCCTACATTACAACCTATAGAAGACCTATTTGATCCTAAGCTTAGCATTTTGATATTAGTAGAGCATTACACTATGGGCAAGCCTATGGTCATCAGTTGCAACATATGAATTCTTTGTGAGAGTGAGAGAAAGGATAATCTTTTACCCATGTTCTGAAAAATGCAATACTTGTGAGTGATTATGGGTAATATCTTATGTAAGACACACATGGTTGATGAGTTTTGGGTAGTTGTGTATGATTCTTTGTGCCTTAACTTTTGAATACGAATTAGCCATCATCACGAGTCTATGTTAGAGGTTAAATTGTTTCTAGTAGTGATCAGAAAACAACTCTTTGTTAATGATTGTCGTGCCTGTCTTGATGAATATTTTGTGCTGTTACTGTGAAACCCTAAGTAGATGTTTAGATGGACATGATATTTTGTTCGAGGACGAACAAAGCTTTAAGTGTGGGGTGTTGATGATCGGCGAATTTACACGCCTATAGTGCTATATTTTACCCATATTTTAGCCATGTTTTGAGGACAAATTATATAATTCATGCACTTTTAATCCTTTTTCCTGTAAGTGAGCTAACGAACATGATTAGCAAGTTTTCAGGTATAAATGATGCAGAATTCAGCATTTTATGGATAACTTGACGCCAAAGAAAGCTTCACGAAAGGAGGAAACCAAATCTTGGACGCCAAGGACCAAAAGTGGCGCATGGAAAATCTGTCCCGGGCAAAAACAACAATTCTGAAGACTTTGGGGACTAGCAGTAACTTATTAGGATTAGGATAATGATACCTTAACCTAGTAGGATGGGTTAAGTAATTCATTAGCTTAGTAGGAATAGGATATGGGTATTATAAATACCCTATTTTGCTAGAGATTTGAATACTTTGAATTACAATTCTAGTTCTACTTTTCAATTCTTATTCTACTTCCGCAAGACCTTTTCTATTAATTCTACTTTTTATTCTTCTTCTATTCATCTAATCAATTCTTAATTTCCGCAACAAGAGAAACGTTACTTTGCAAGGAATTCACGCCTAACGCCTACCACACTTTGCTACACGAAATACTTATTGTGGTATAATAACAATGTCTATTGTGATTTCCTTCGCACTCATGGATAACTAAACTTCTCTGTTGGGGTTATGGAAGCCATATGAGATACTATCTATTGCTATGAGTTTGTGAATTCGTGACACGTATATTGCTTATATCATTATTCTCTTCATCTTAATCTAAATTCTTTGTGGTTGCAAACGCATAGAATACGCCAGTATATCATTAACTTGTTCGAAAGAAAGGTTATATGTCTGGAAAAGAGATAATGTCAAGGTAATAGGGTCCCATCCCCTATTAAAAAGTTAGTGCCGCAACTGGATTAACCTCTTGGAGAATTTATACCGTTAGATACGCTTTAAGCTCGAAAGAGTTAAAGTGAAATAGTCCTTGTTCAGGTCGAAAGACGCTTGGATTTACCATCGAATACAATTCTCTATAAGCACATGCATGTCTGAACTCCGCATAACTCATAGCCAATAGAGACGTACAACTCATAAGGTGGACATAACCCCAACTTCTCAATTCTCATCATTTACATCTTACTAAATATTCTTTCTTTTTACTTTGCTATTTCCGTTTTTTCTCTACTATTTGGTTACATTACTTGCACAACAAGACTCCCCCCTTTTTCGAGACTTTCACTAAAAGTCTAGTAATCTTCGCTTACTTGCTGACCAAGCTATTCCCTGTGGAATCGATACCCAACCCAGTTGGGTTCTATATTTGACAAACGACCGTTTTACACTCCTACGAGAGCTGTAGATTGAGTGTTATCAACATTTCACCCATAAAGTGATAAGAAGCTAGTCATAATCTTTGTCTAAGGTGGGCCGGAGGGGCCACTTCTAATTCTCAAAATCTATTCTAAGGCAAAATCTATTCTAGACTAGTTTAAGGTATCTAAATTCACTTCTAGATGTTAGATGAGTCATATTAAGTCCTAAGATAGTAATTCTACCCTAAACATGAGTAATTAAGCTAATTATGCCTAAAGTACAGTTACTAAATAGGCTGAAAGTCTCAAATTATACTAATTATACCTTCAAGACCTAATTCCCAAAACATATCTAACACATTATTATAAATATACTAAGATTAAGCTCAATCTATAAGAAGGGTAAACCTAGCCTACCTCAATGCTGAATAACGCTCGATGAACTCTACTAAATCGATGATTTTCCTTTTCGAAGAGCTTCCATAAGATACCACGCTATCAAAATCATAATCTACTCATCAATATGAGAACAACGATACCCATATTATTTTGTGCTTCGTGTCCAAAATTATTCAAAATCCTATGTAGGTCCCACTTGTGAAATCATACTTTTAAAACTATCAATGCATCCCTTTATGCTCAATAAACTTTTACCCTCAAGAATGGGTAAATTCATGCTCAAATGGTGCTAAAATCAATCCACCAATATTTTAGGGATTATAGAAACTAATAGAGAAATTATCCATGAAATTAATGAGAAATCACCAAGAATTTTGAGAAGAAATGTGGTACACTAGCTTACGAATACCCCAAAATCACCCACCAATGATTCTCCCAAGTTTTCACACTTTTTAGGATTCTATACTCTAGAAAATAAGAGAAAACATGCTAAGTAGGGTTTATAGATACCAGGTGCTGCTAAAGTGGGACCAGGGCTGCTTTAATGGTCAGCTCTAAAGCACCCAGGTGACCGCTAAAGCGGTACCTTACTTAGGTGGCAGGACGCTAAAGCTGTCAGTTGGTGCTAAATGAACTCGTGCTTTAACGGTACTTGCTGAGACGGCCAGGGTCGCTAAATCTCCCAATGGGATACCAAATTTACCTCTGCTAAAGGGTTATTTTAGTGGTCATACCAACCTTTTATTTCACCAGTTGGAGGCTTGGAATTTTTTAAGTCTCTGTCGAACCCTTCGAATTCATCTAGAATCCCATAAGTGCAAACGAACTATGCTACCCTATCAAATTTGACGTTCTGGACTCAATGTCATAGTAAAAATTTCCATCTGGGTTTGTTTTTATGGAAAGTTGGTCCTACACCCAAGTATCATTTTTATTAACTTTCGGCCAATAACCCAATATGAGTTTAGAGGCCTCGGGACCCAAACCAAAGGCCTATTGTAACACCCTTAAAATTTTAGGTTTTTTATTTTTGGCTTTATCATACTAGAGATATTTATCTTTTGACTCAAATTATGTTCAGAGATGTTAAAAGGGTAACCCAGAAGAGTTTTGGAATTTTCGAATGGGGTTCGTGGCAGTTTTAGGTCACAGAGGTAGTAAGTCTTCGTGATAGACTTGTGTCATAGAGGTTAGTCTTCGTGATAGACTCTATGTCATGGAGCCTGGGTGTTTGCGGCACAAAGGATAGCCTCCGCGATGAGGTCCGTGCTGCTGACCTATGCAAATTTTAGTTGTTTTGTTCTGTTTTAATTGGGATGAAGGGTAATGCGTTCTTTTCACTTATAGGCTACCTTTAAAAATTATATCAATATATTTTCATCAGTTTTCATGATACAACATCAATTATTTCACTCTCAAACTCCAAACCTCAAGAAAGCATAAGGGTTTCAACTTACGTTCATCATTCAGGTTTCAAATTTTCAATTGCTCAGAAATCTTTGAGTGCATAAGGAGTATATCTCTCTTTCTCAAACTTATATTTTCTTAATGGAATTAATTGATTATCAATGCATGATTTTGATGTGGGGTTTAACATAGTTAAGGGCTTTTGACATGATTGATCATTTAATTGATTTTCCATGGTTATTTATGCAATATTCCTACTTTATCAATGATTTTGAACATTGTGGGATGCATGGGAATGGGGATTAAACTGAGGGGTCATGGTTAACCCCCAATTTGATGATTTTGCCTTGATTTATGGCTTGAAAATAATGTGCCCTCAACCTGTTTGTGAAATTGACAATGAATATGATTTTGTCACATAGTTTGGCTTGTTCGCTTAAACTAATGCAGTGGTATAAAAGGTTAATGAACCAAGGTTTAATCTTATGGAAATTGGGGAATGTGGATTCCTCGTGTGAATGTCAATTAATTTAATGGGTTAAAGTCCCAAATGGATAAAAGTTAATATGGCATAGTAATGAACTTGCAAGTGATGTTGGTATGACGATACCGATAGGATGCCTTAATGCATAATTGGTTTAATTAATAGGAATGTGTGTTAAATGCTTTAATTGGGCTTAGAAGAAGGTTGTGTAGATAACTGTGGAAGGTAGAGGTCCCGAGGGGACCAATACTGGAAACCGCGCTAGCCGGTACGGGGGTCGATATGGCCTGAGGGTTTGAGTCCCCTTGCTAAGACCAGGTGGTTTGAGTCCACCTTATTAAATGATTGAGAGGTTTGAGTCCTCCATATCACATTACGTGATCGGGTGTTAAGTCACCTTAGTATATAATTGGGAGGTTCAAGTCCTTCGTTCATATATATGAGATTATTCTCTAGTTCATACGGCTACACACCCTAGGGCCTGACTAGGGGGTGAGAGATGAGGCCCATATAGCCCTTGAGTACTATTATATGACGGTTAAACTACACAGTCTAGGTTAATATTTTTAAATGATGTTAAGACTAGTTCCCTACCCCGGCATATGATATATATATATATGTATGTATTTGCATTGATGATGTGCATGAGTTTTGATTGGTTTTCAATTATTACACATGGCATTATTTGTTCCCTTATCCCTGAGTTAGATGATTGTGCTCCAACCGCTAATCGTCTTCAGACACTGTATACCACGCGATGTAGGATCTGGCCATACTTCTACTCCCCCTGCACTGTGATCAGGGGTTCGTGAGTTGACTTGAAGTGGTGAGTTTCCATCCTTCGAAAGACTTCATTTGATGTTTGGTTTCTTATGTCATAGACTGTATTTCACATTTGTTTTGGCTATAGTCAGGGGCATTTCCCGACACTTTATTGGTACTAAATTTTGTTAGAGACTTTGTAGATACTTTAGACTTGGGTTTGGTGGATGGGTTTTGGATGTTGATCCAATATAGATTCTTCTTGGATTTTTTATTATATTTTATCTTTTATTGGTATTCATCTACTGCTAGGTGTTATTAGTTGTATTGGAATAGGTTCAGAGGGCGGTCTCCGATCCTCGGTGGACTTGAGATGACCGTCACGGCTAGGCCCTAGTTTGGATTGTGACAAAGTTGGTATCAGAGCTTGGGTTTTGGTCCCATGGGGTTTCCACAAGGACATGTCAAGTAGAGTCTCTTTTAGGGGGGTGTAGCGCACAACACTTATAAGAGAGAGACTACGAGGCATTTAGGAATAATTCTCTTTTCTTGTTGTCTTATTTCGTATAGAGTCTAAGGTGTTAGATTCCTCTCTCGTTTATTCACCTTTTATATCATGCCTCCCAGAAGATCTGAAGCTCATGGAAACTCATCTATCCCACCTGAGGACAATGTTGGCAGATCTCGTCCAACTTATGGGGTACATACCCGGTCTAGGGTAGCTGCTTCTGATTATCCCCACGGAGTTCCATTTGTTTCCATTGATCCTTCTCCAGCTGGTGGCACTCATACTCAGCCACCTCAGGGAGATATTTCCAATACTGAGTTTCTCCAATCCATTGATCTGTTGACTCAGTTGGTGACATCTTAGTCACATCAAATGGGTTCTGCTGGATTGGTTGGAGTTCACCTAAGGCCATTTTAGTTGGCCAATTTATGAGACTGAGTCCTCCAATTTTCACTAGTACTATGGTTGAGGAAGATCCTCAAAGTTTTATAAATGAGATGGAGAAAATCTTTCGGGTTATGCATGTTACTGATGTAAAGGGTATGAAATTCACTTCTTATCAATTGAAGGATGCAACATACTAATGGAACGAAGAGTGGGAGCAACTTAGGGTTGATGATGCTGAGTAGGGATGATTTCTCTAGTGTCTTTCTAGATTGCTTCTTTCCTCAGGAGTAAAGAGAGGTGAAAGCTAAGAAATTTGTGAATTTAAAGTAAGGCAGGATAATAGTAAAGGAGTATGACTTGAAATTTCATCAGTTGTCACGATATGCTCCTGAGCTAGTGTCTAACATGAAGGCTAGAGTACAAAAATTTTCTTTTGGTTTGTATCATGAGTTGATTTTAGAGAGTAAGTCTGCCTTGTTAAATAAGGATATGGATATCTCTCTACTGGTAGTGAATATGTAGCAGGTTGAGGAGGAAAAGAAGAGGTAAATCGATATGGGAGAGAGGCAGAGTAAGAAATTTCGGTATTCAGATTAAGGTGGAGGTCAATAGTAGAGTGGTAGAGGTGGTGGGAAATGGTCTAAGAAGAGGTGAAGCAACTCAGATTCATATTCAACGGCTAGTGCTCCTTATCCGAAGCCATTTGGGGATCGTCATTTTCAGAGTGGTGATGGTTATAGGGCCCAGGGTTCCTAATCTCAAGCTAGTGGGGCCCAGTCAGCTTAATTATGTCCTCCTTATAGATTTTATGGTTGGTTACATCATGGTTTCTGTGATGAGGGGAATAATAAGTGTTTTGGTGGTGGTCAGATTGGCCATTTGCAGTGGGATATTTTTTAAAAGGTTACTTCTGGGGCCAATAAGGTTTCTATTACTACTTCATTAGCTCCTGCACCAAAGGGTGCCACTTCTGGCTTTGACACTGGTCGAAGCCACCTCTATGCCCTTACTACTTGACCGGAGTTGAGGCATCTCCTAATATCGTCACTGGTATGTTAAAACCTTTCTCTCGTGATTTGTACTTTTTACTTGACTCAAGGTATACTCTTTCTTATATGACCCCATTTGTGGATGGGTATTTTAGTTTTGATCCTGAGTGTGTTTCGAACCCCTTTTTTATTTTTACCCCGATAGGTGACTCGGTGGTTGCTAGAAGGGTCTATAGGGGTTGTGTGGTATCTGTTGGTGGTAGGGAAACCTTGGTGGATCTATTTGAGTTATGCACTAAAGGCTATGCCTCTTTAGACTGTCAAACCCATAAGGTCATCTTTAAATTTCCTAATGAGCCAGTTATTGAGTGGGAAGGGAGTTCCCTAGTGCCTAAGGTAAGAATCATATCTTATCTTAGATTCTGTAAATTGATTTCCAAGGGATGTCTCTATTATTTGGTTTGAGTTAAAAATTCTAACTCAGAGATTCCGTCTCTATAATCTGTTTCTGTAGTTAGTGAATTTCCTGAGGTTTTTCCCGATGATCTTCCTGGTGTTCCTCCCGATAGAAAAATAAATTTTGGGATTGATCTTGTTCCAGACATCGTCCTATCTCTATCCCTCTTTATAGAATGGCTTCGGCTGAGTTGAAGGATCTTTAGAAACAGTTGAAGGTTTTCTTTGACAAGGGTTTTATCCGCCCTAGTGTGTTTTTGTGGGGTGCTTCTATTCTTTTTGTGCATAAGAAGGATGGTTCTCTTTGGATGTGTATTGATTATCGTTAATTGAACAAGGTAACTGTAAGGAATAAGTACCCTCTTCCTAGGATTGATGATCTGTTTGACCAACTTCAGGGTGCTAAGTATTTCTCAACGATTGACCTCCATTCGAGCTATCATCAACCAAAGATTAGGGAGGAGGATATCCCTAAGACAACCTTTCGTACTCGGTATAGACAATTTGAGTTCTTGGTCATGTCTTTTGGGTTGACCAATGCCTCCATGGCATTTATGGATCTCATAAATTGGGTATTCCATTAGTTTTTAGATTTATTTGTGATCGTATTTATAAATGATATTTTGATATATTTAAGAGTGAGGTGGATCTTGCTAATCACCTTTTTGTTGTGTTGCAGACCCTAAAGTATCAACAATTGTATGCTAAGTTTTCTAAGTATAAGTTTTGGTTGAATGCTGTAACTTTTCTCGGTTATATTGTTTCTAGTGAAGGGATCATAGTGGATTCACAGAGGTTGCGGTGGTTAAGAATTGTCCTAGAACCATGACTCCAACTGATATTTAGAGCTTCTTGGGTTTAACGGGTTGTTATAGGAGATTTGTGAAGAGCTTTTCGTCGATTACTTCACCTATGAATAAGTTGACTCAAAAGAAGGTGAAGTTTCTATGGTCCGATGCTTGTGAGGGGAGTTTTGAGAAACTAAAAGATAAATTGATTTCTACTTTAATTTTGACCCTACTAGAAGGTAGCGATAGTTTTGTGGTTTATTGCGATGCATCTCATATGGGACTTGGTGTGTTTTGATGCAGCATGACAAAGTGGTGGCGTATGCTTCTAGGCAGTTGAAAGTTCATGAGAGAATTATCCAACTCATGATTTGGAATTGTTGATTGTGGTGTTCATATTGAAGATTTGGCGACATTCTCTATATGGGGTTCATGTGACATCTTTTCAGATCATAAGAGTCTGCAATATGTTTTCACCCAGAAAGAGCTGAATCTCAGATAGAAGAGATGTCTTGAGTTGCTCAAGGACTATGACATGAGTTATCACTATCACCGAAGTAAAGCTAAGTGGTTGTTGATGCTCTTAATAGGTTATCTATCGGGAGCTTGTCTTATGTGGAAGAGGAAAAACGTGATTTCATGAAGGATATTCACCATTTGGATAATCTTGGAGTTCACTTCTTAGATTCTGAGGATGGTGGTATGTTTGTGCAAGAGGTGGTGAAGTCATCTCTTGTTGCTGAGGTGAAGGAAAAATCGGTGTTGGATCCTATCTTGATGCAAATCAAGGATGATGTGGGTAGGCAAAAGGTGATGACTTTCGGGATTTTTGATGATGGTACTTTGAGGTACCAAGGGAGGTTGTGTGTTCCCTATGTGGATGGGCTGCGAGGTAGAATTTTTGCCGAAGCTGATGAGTCGCGTTATTTGGTTCTTCCTGGTTCAACTAAGATGTTTTATGACCTTAAGGAAATTTATTAGTGGAATAATATGATGAGAGACGCGGTCAATTTAAGTGCATGGTGTGTCAACAAGTGAAAGTGGAACACTTGAGGCCTTGACACAACCTGAAACAGGGCCTTGTCGTGTGGGCATCTCAAGCCTAACTAGGACCGGAGACCGCCCCGTTAACCCAACTTAACCATCACATCAATCTACAAGTTCCAGATAAATCCCGGCTATAAAAGTAAGATAGTGGAAACAAGTCTACAATCATAGCTTAAGAAATGTCTAATAAATCCATTAATATCAACAACTAACCAACATACCCAAGTCCATAGTCATCCACAAAGCCTCTACAATTCTGATGTCTAAATATGTCGCGACATACCCCCTACAATAACCAAATACAAGTCTAATCAAGTTTATGACATAAGATAGAAAGACCATGAAATATGTGCCTTCCGAAGTAGGAAAGCTCACCACTCCAAAGTCAACACACGATCCGTCTCGAAGACCTAGTCACTATGCAGGAAGAGAAGAAGAATCTCCTGCCCCTATGTCGCGTGGGGACATAACGTTCGAAAATAATTAGCAGTGGGAATGCTAGCATGTAACTTAAGGATAAGGATAAAATAGTGCTAACTGTTCAAACCATTCAAACAATGCACACAACCAATGCAATACTTATATACATATACCATGTTGGGGTAAGAAATGGGATTAGCATGCATCTTGGAATCATTAACCTGGGATGTTTAGCCTTGCCATTCTAGATTCATCCATGGGCTATATGGGGTTAGCGCCATGTAATACCTCGGGAAATTTTTCGTTGAAATTTTGTACGTAAACATGTTGGGTTCTATCTTCTAGAATGAATTATAAATTTTCCGTGCGGAATTTCTTATATTATGACCCAGCATTGCGTAGAGTATTGAATAAGATTTCCAATGATATATGGATCATCCAATACGGACACCCGAGCGACGAGTTATGAACATTCCGATCGAACCATGAATAGTAGTGAACAGTAAAACGTGCAGGAAAAAAAGTACTGAGGCTTGACGTATTTTTGCTCCAACTTTAAATGATCATAACTCCTTGTACATAATGATCTGGGTGATCTACTATATATAAACGGAAATCTCTGCGAGTTCTCTTTCCGATGAAATTAGTTTCATCCAATTTGTCTATTGGAGCAAAAAGTTATGGTCGATCTACTTCAGCCTATCAAAAGTAAATTTTTGGGTCAACTTCAAATAATCATAACTCCTCGTACACAATTATCTGGGTAAGATACTATATATCAATGGAAAGATATGAGAGTCCTCTTTCTAATGAAATTGGTTTCACCCAATTTGGATATCGGAGTAAAAAGTTATGGTTGATCTACTTCAGACTATCAAAACAGTCCATCAAAGGACAGATTTGAGAATTATTTGATTTTTAGGGACGTTTTGGTCATTCCCCCTCACCCAAAATCCCTCCAAACCCTATATTAAAGCCTATTAGAAGAATTATATGTTATATTTCATCAAATTCCCTCAAAAAGAAAACCCTAAGCTCCTACATCCAACTTCAAGAACCTCCAAAGTTCATCATTAATTCTGTAAATTTATTCAAGATTCCAAGTTCCTAGTTCAAGAACCCCAAGAACTATCATTCAAAGGCACAATTAACATCTCAAAAATGAGTATCTATCTAAAGTTCATCATTCAAGGTATGTGGGGTTTTTCAACAAGAACTCTCTTTCGTTCTTGTGCCCAAAAGTAATTTTCTTTACAAAGGCATGATTTTTATTTGATTTTTATGAATTTGAAGCATGAACCCATATCTTATGATGATTATTATGAAATCTTGATGTTTATGATTTTGAAAGATGAATTTACATGTGTGGTGATATAAAACATGAATCTTGAACGATATTTATCATGATTTTGATATTTGGGTCGCGAACCCCATTTGAAATTGTGTTTTTGAGAAAATGTGTGTTATAAGCACGTTGATGTTGAATATTTGAGATGTTTTGAATTATTTTACCTTTTGGTCGTGAAAGAGTTATTTTGAACTCGACTATGAAAGAAATCCACGTTTTTATTGATTATGATAAAGGGGTAGCAAATTGGCCCCCGATGAAAATTGTTGAAGTGTTTATTGTGGATTTTCTTTAATGTGAGTCTGAGGCTGATTTAAATTTCTGAGGTAAGTCCGGGAGTAATCTTTAGCACTGAGTGGGAGGTATAAAGTGACCTTACTTTCCTAGAACTACGTGCCCCCGTAGAATATGAGCCTGAGACTGATTTATATAGTGATCATTAGTGTTTTTGAATTGATACTGGAAGTCCTACTCTGATGGCAAGGATAGGACGGCTTTCCCCAACGTGGGTTGTACGTTGGACTCCATGTAGCTCACATGGTTTATGTCGGTTATAGGATCTCCCAGTGTGTGTGTGTTTCCTTATTCTATAGTGAATGGTGAAGTGATTTGAAAGTGGAATTGTGAAAGTTATTCTTTCGAAAGATTTAAATGATATTTACATTATGAGAATTGATATTCTTGATGAACTAAAAGTGATTGACAAATTATATGATGACTCACATGTGTTATTATACTTATTTCATCCTCTCATGATTATGATGATTTTCTTCGGGCTATGTGAGTCTTTCTTACATCCTGCATATTTCTTATAAATATTTATGATGATGATGTTTATACAACTGCATACACCCCCATATATTCGGTTCCTTTCCATGGTACTGACCCACATCTTCGGATGTGGGCTGCATTTTCTCGAAATGTAGGTACAATGTATAGTTGCTCCTTCGTATCCAGTCAGTTCGTGGCATCCAGTCAGCAGGTGATGAGTCATTTTGATTCAAGGGCTTGGGTTAGTTATGCAGAGTTATAATGTTGTATTTTATTTATTCAGTCGTATTGAGTTGGGGTAGTCGGGAGTCATGAACCGGCTACCTACAGTCAGTACTAGTAGAGGCTTCATAGACAGTCAATAGAAGTTGATGTATTTTTTTTCAATTTTGGTTATAAAGGCAAAATTGTAATCCTATAAAATTCCATTTTTGTATCTATCAGATTCAGAAAAGAGTTAATTTCTGTTGATTTGTATGGATTTGTATTTTTATTCAGTTGCTTATGAGTTATGCCAGTAGAAGGGTTAGCTTGGGGTCACTTGTGACCCTAAGCACCGTGTGACGTCTCTGGACCCGATTTTGGGGCGTTACAAACTTGATATCAGAGCACAGAGTTCAAGTGTCCTAGGGTGTCTATGAAGTCGTGTCTAGTAGATTTTTGCGGAACGTTACATAGATGTCTATACTTTTCTTCGAGAGGCTACAGGGCAATTAGGAAATGTTTTCCTTCTTCCAAGTCTAAGATCGTGCTATAAAAAGTTTCTCCAAGAAGTTTATATAGATTCTCATCTTACTCTATTCTAGCCAACTCTGCCTCATTTTCAAGGTATCAGAAACAGTTAATCTTAATTCTCCATAGATAGTTATGGGATTGTAAGAGAGATATAAAGTATCCTGTCAGTGCTTTTGAGTTCCAAAGATTGAAATACTTTTTTCATGTTCATAAAAGTCGTGAACTAAGGCTAGGTTAGATGTGCTTTCAGATTCCTCCTCAGAATCTACAATGTTAATCTATACTTCTCCCTCTATGTATTATTTTTGAGATAACATGAATCGCGATCTCCAGTTCTTCGCCAGGTAATGCTTTTATATTTTCTAGAAGAAATTTCAAAAGTTACACAAAGGTCTTGATAGGAGCTCTCTAGTGTGTTAAGTTCCTTAAGTGAAAGTTATGCCCTCATTCTTATGAGTTATTTAATTAAGACAGAGTAAGGTGTATTCTTAGATCGTTGAATGTTGTGTGTCAAGTTCCTATCTCTTGTATTATGTAATCTTGTTATCATTTATTTGTGAAAAATCAAAGTCTAGTGAAGCCGCGTGGGGCTCTTTCGATTCACTAGCATAGCTTCTTTGTTATTCATCTCATTTTCTTATTCAAAATACAAACCAAAGTCTAGTGAAGCCGTGTGGGGCCTATTTCGATTCACTAGCATAGTTACTTTGTTATTCATATAACTTTCTTGATCAAAACACAAAACCAAAGTCTAGTGAAGCCGTGTGAGGCCTATTTTGATCCACTAGCAACTTGTAGTTCATCTTGTTCCTTGTGCTGGCTGAAAATGTGGGATGTGGAGGTGTAGTAGTAAGAAGAATGGTAAGTGTGATTTGTTGAGCATAAGTATAACAAAATCCCTTTTTGCATGCAATTGGGTTAATATGAGGTGATATAGTTTGTTCGAGGTATGAAACAGGTGTTGACTGTATTTGTATGACAGAGAGAATAGGTTAGTGATGGAAGTACTCGTTGGGTAAGTGTTGTTAATCTAGGTGCTCTCCAGATTGCAAGAGAAAGTTAAGTTAAGACGTAGAGAGCTATGAACTATGTTAAGTTGTGTATGAAGGATAGATAGTAGTGACGGGTGAAAGAAGGATGTGTTAATGGATTGTGAATAAGATAGGCTATATGATTAGGATCAATTATTATTGTTATGAAGTTTAAGTGGACTAGTGTTCATGGATGTGTTGTTTTATAATCTTCACGTGGGAGTTATGCGTGAGATGGAGTTGTAAATTATGTGAAGTGTGCGACCTTAAGTTTGAATGATTGGTGATTATGAAGCTGAATGTGACGGTTTCCGGATTAATGGTATTAGTTGCCGAAAGTGACCTAATAGGCTTGAACAGTGTACACAAGAGTTTAAGTGTAGTTGACTTGTAATTAAGTTTAATAATATATTATGATGAGAAAGTTCACCCAAGATATTATGGGACTGCTTTAATTTCGAGGATTAGTGTATGTGGTGTAGTGAGTCGTGCCATGGGATTGTTAGATGGATAAATACTAGTTAGACGATGGATGATGTTTTGATGGCTAAGTTAAGGCGAGGTGTATGATTGGAAATGTTGAGCCTCTTAAGTGTGATTTTGATTCTTATGGGTTAGAAACATAAGTTCATAGGCATGGTATTAGAGGGAGAAGACAGAAGTAGCATGGTCTGTCAAAAGGTTAGAAAGTATTCAAGTTGAGCTAATAGAAATAAGAGTTGAAGCACTAGATGGTGTACATTCCGGCGATAGAGATGTTCGTGGAGATTCGAAATTAGTAAGCATTTGAGAATTTGAGTGGTGGCTTAAAGCT
This sequence comes from Capsicum pubescens, assembly GCA_030864215.1. NCBI lineage: Eukaryota > Viridiplantae > Streptophyta > Magnoliopsida > Solanales > Solanaceae > Capsicum > Capsicum pubescens. Next base: position 99,844,284 of record CM061547.1, read on the forward strand.
AAGGGGGAGATGATAGAACAAGTAGTCAAGTCAAGCTTTTACATTTTAGTAGAAGTACCAGTAAGTTGTAAATTTGTTGTTGATGTTAGGCGTATTTACACGCCTAAAGCACCTTAATGTACCCATATTTTAGCTAAGTTTTGAGGACAAAATATATAATTCCTACACTTTTAGTCCTTTTTCCTGTAAGTGAGATAACCAACGTGATTAGCAAGATTTTAGGTATTTATGATGAAGATTTCAGCATTTTATGGACTGTTGGACGCCAAAGGAAACTTCACGTAAGAAGGAAGGCAGCTTCTGGAAACTTGTGGACTGAAAGTGATGCATGGAGAACTTGTCTCGGGCAAAAATAGTATTTCTAAAGACTTAGAGGATCAACAGTAACTTAGTAGGATTAGGACAAGTATGCAGTAACCCAATAGGACTAGGACAAGGATAAAAACCCAATTTCAGTAGGACTAGGAGAAGGATGTTATAAAAACCCTATAATGCTGAATTTTTCAGCATTCACTTATTCATTAATTCGTAGATTTTTATTATTGACTCATTCATTAATTCAATTCTTTTTCATTCGACTTTTGCTCCTAATTCACGTTACAATTTCTGACAGAGGACACGGCTCTTTTGAGAGCAACGGGCCAAGAGGAAAACGTCAATCCTGTTGTGACGCCACATTCCTCTTCAACGTGAGATTGCTATAGTTGTGGTATGATGATGATGTCTTCGTTGATTTGCGTTACCCTCATGAGTAGCTAAACTTCTCTGTTAGGGTTATGGAAGCCTTATGAGATACTATCTATTGCTATGAGTTTGTGAATTCTTGATACGTATGCTGCTTATATCATTACTCTCTTCATCTTAATTGAATTCTTATGGTTGCAAACATATAGAATACGCCAGTATAGCATTAACTTGTTCGAAAGAAAAGCTACATGTCTGGAAAAGAGAGAATGACAAGGAAATAGGGCTACCAACCCCTGTTTAAAAGTTAGTGCCGTAACTGGATTAACCTCTTGGAGAATTCGTACCATTAGTATACGCTTTAAGCTCGAAAGAGTTAAAGTGATATAATCCTTGATGGTCGAAAGACACTAGGATTTACCATAGAATACGAATCTCTATAAGCGCATGCATGTCTGAATTCCGCATAACTCATAGCCAATAGATACGTAAAACTCATAAGGTGGACATAACCCTAACTTACAATTCTCATTGATTAAAACCTACTAAACATTCCATTTTTACTTTGCTATTTTGATAATTTTACTTCACGCATAAAATCCCCCCTTTATCCGCAGAACTTTCACCAAAAGTCTACTAATCGTTGCATACTTAGTGACCGAGTATTCCCTGTGGGATTCGACACCCAACCCAGTTGGGTTCTATATTTGACAACGACCGCTTACAATCTTACGAGAGATGTAGTTTGAGCGTTATCAAATTTTGGCGCCGTTGCCGGGGAATACGGTTGTCAACTAAGTTTGTGATAGTTACTAGACCCTTTGGTCAAAGATTCTCGTATTTTACTTTTAGTTGTTGTTTTTGTTTTATTCAGGTTTGCTTGAGTGCATGCCAAACACTCGAAGTTCAGGTCAACTGTTATTACCTATCAATCCTGAACCTCAACTTATTGGCAGAATGGATGCACAACGTGACATTGACAGAAGGGCAACTCAACAGGAGCAGGCTAGACTAGCTGCACTGGCAGCTGCTCAAGTGCATCAACAGAATATTGATAACCCAGGTCGGGCAACAAATCCTGATGATGAGGACCTGGGTGATGAGGATTTACTTAATCCACGGCGTGCAGATGAAGTGGCAGCACCTATGCACAGGAGAGATCGTCAAGCTAGAATGAGACCTGACCGCCGAGCTGTGCAGGCCCCTTTTGATGATGATGATGACGATCTTGATGGAGCTGGTGCCACAGGGGCTATTATTCCTCCGCCCTTGGCACCCGGAGCTAAGTTCAATATCACTAGCACCATGATTCAGTTATTGCAGCTCAAGGGGTTATTTGGTGGACTCGCAGGAGATGATCCGAATATGCATCTGATCAACTTTATTTCAACATGCAAGTCGTTTGACAATCCAGGAGTTGGGTAGAATGCAATTCGGCTGCGATTATTTCCATTGTCTCTATCTGGGGAGGTAACTCTATGGTTGAACGGGCTAACTCCTGATTCTATTACTAATTAGAGGCAACTAAAAGACGCTTTCCTAGAAAGATTCTTTCTGCCATCCAAGAGAGCACAGTTGAGAGATGAGATCAGCAATTTTCGACAGCTTCCAACTGAAGCTCTCCACGAAACATGGGAGAGGTTCAAGAAGAAGCTTATGCGGTGCCCAAACCATCAGATGACGAATATCCACTTGATGGAAATATTATATAGGGCTTTGAACTCGGTGACAAAGCCAGTGGTGGATAATATTGCAGGTGGGTCATTCATGGACCTTACTTTTCTCGAGGCAAGTGATATGCTAGATCGTATGACAAAGCAGAGTAGAGCTTGGCATACCAGGGATTCTGAGGTAGCAAGCTCTACCATATCTGTTGGCATGACTGCAGAGCAGAAGCGTAGACAAGAGGAACGTGATCAAGATATGGCGCACATGAAAACACAGATGGATCTTCTTACCAAGCATTTATTATCAGGGAAGAGCGAAAAAATAAAAACGGTTGCGTCAAAAGGAAGAGACGAATCCGATTCTGAGAAAGAAGCTAACTACTTGAATAATCAGGGGGGTTTCCGAGGCAATGACCAAGGAAACCAAGGTCAGAACTATTATGATAAATCTGGATACAAGGACCGCGATCAAGGTGGTTGGAAGAATAAGACTGACAGGAGTGGTTTGTATGTTCCTCCTGGAAACCGTGATGCTGTGGCGTCTGGCTCTGGGAAGATGTCAATGGAAGATATGATGGCGAAGCTGTTGAAGGGAGTAGAGGCAACTAATACGGGAGTGAATGAGGTGAAGAACGATTTGTCTTCAATAAATCAATTGGTTGACTTGCATTCTACTGCAATAAAGCAACTAGAGCAGCAATTGAGTCAACTTTCAGCGGCATTAAATCAAAGAAAAGCTGGAACACTACCTAGCGACATAGTGCAAAATCCAAAGAATGATGGATCGTGTATGGCTATCACCACCCGAAGTGGTAAAGTGTTGGAAAATCTATCCAAAGGAAAGCAGGTGGTTGATGATATATAAGATAATGAGATCATTGCAGAACCAAAAGATGCCGAAGCAGCTGATGAGGTTGTTCATGACGTCACCTCTCAACGTCCACAGCCTGAAAAGATCGCCGAACTGAAGCAAGATGAAAAGAAAGCGGTGGAGAAAACTATTCCCCTTCCACCACCACCTTTTCCTCAGAGATTGAAGAAGAAAGCTGACGATACCAGGTTCAATAAGTTTATGACTATGTTGAAGCAGCTAACTATTAATGTTCCTTTGGTTGAGGCACTGGAACAAATGCCTGGGTACGCAAAGTTTATGAAGGATCTTTTGACAAAGAAGCGGGCAGCAAGTTATGAGTTGACAGATACTGTTCATCATTGCAGTGCAATCGCTACCAGATCACTAGTTCAGAAGAAGGCTGACCCCGGTGCCTTCACTATTCCTTGCACTGTCGGATCTTTGAATTTTGCCAAGGCATTATGCGATTTAGGAGCCAACATCAATTTGATGCCGCTATCTATTTACAGAAAGTTGGGGTTGGGTGATCCTACTCCATCCAATATGAGGCTTGTGATGGCAGATAGGTCGGTAAAACCACCTGTTGGTATTTTATATGATGTATTGGTGAAGGTTTCTTCATTCATCTTTTCGGCAGACTTCATTATTCTGGACTGTGAGGTGGACTCTGAAGTTCCCATAATCTTGGGGCGCCCTTTCCTTGCAACAGGGAGTGTGCTTATTGATTTAAGAGCGAATGAGCTTTTATTCCAGATGAATGACGAAGTAGTCCGCTTTGATGTATGCAAATCAATGAAGCAACCCAAAGATCTGATCGTGTTCTCGGTAGCTGATGTTTATTTTGATGATGAGAAAGAATTATCCATAGAGGATCAACTTATTGTTGACCCATTGGCGGCTGTGCTTATGAATATTGAGCGTGAGGATGCTGAAAATTATGAAGAAACTATTTGTTCTCTAACAGGAATAGGGTCATATCCTTATGCTCCCAAGAAGCTGGACCTCGATCTCAAAAATTGGCCTACACCACTAGCTAAACCATCCATTGAAGATCCACCAATGTTAGAATTGAAGGAGCTACCCATTCATCTAAAGTACGCATTCTTGGGAAATGGAAACACCTTCCCGGTTATTGTGGCAGCTGACTTAGGTGAGCAGCAAGTTGCAGCTCTCATCGCTGTTCTAAGGAAATACATGAGAGCCATCGGTTGGACCATCGCTGATATTATTGGTATTCCGTCTGGGATATGTATGCACAAGATTCAGCTTGAAGAAAATTGCATACCCACTATTGAGCATCAAAGACGTTTGAATCCACCTATGCAAGAGGTGGTGAAGAAAGAAATTATTAAGTGGTTAGATGCAGGGGTAGTGTATCCAATCTCTGACAGTAAATGGGTGAGTCCGGTACAGTGTGTTCCCAAGAAAGGGGGTATGACGGTAGTTGCAAACGAAAGGAATGAGCTAATTCCACTCAGACCTGTCACAGGGTGGAGAGTATGCATGGACTACCGGAAGCTGAATTCATGGACGAATGTCTTAGATTATGACCCACCATTGTGTAGATTATCGAATAATCTTTTTAATGATATGTGGATCATCCAATACGGACACCCGAGCGACGAGTTATGAACATTCCGATCGAACCGTGAATAGTAGTGAACAGTAAAACGTGCAGGAAAAAAAGTACTGAGGCCTGGCGTATTTTTACTCCAACTTTAAATGATCATAACTCCTTGTACCTAATGATCTGGGTGATCTACTATATATCAACGGAAATCTCCGCGAGTCCTCTTTCCGATGAAATTGGTTTTATCCAATTTGTCTATCGGAGCAAAAAATTATGGTCGATCTACTTCAGCCTATCAAAAGTGAATTTTTGGGTCAAATTCAAATGATTATAACTCCTTGTGTACAATGATCTGGGTGATATACTATATATCAACGAAAAGATATCAGAGTCCTCTTTCTAATGAAATTAGTTTCATCCAATTTGGATATCGAAGTAAAACATTATGGTTGATCTACTTCAGACTATCAAAACAGTCCATCAAAGGACAGATTCGAGAATTATTTGATTTTTAGGGGCGTTTTGGTCATTGCCCCTCACCCAAAATCCGTCCAAACCCTATATTAAAGCCTATTAGAAGCATTATATGTTATATTTCATCAAATTCCCTCAAAAATAAAACCCTAAGCTCCTACATCCAACTTCAAGAACCTCCAAAGTTCACCATTAATTCTGCAAATTTATTCAAGATTCCAAGTTCCTAGTTCAAGAACCCCAAGAACCATCATTCAAAGGTACGATTAACATCTCAAAAATGAGTATCGATCTAAAGTTCATCATTCAAGGTATGTGGGATTTTTCAACAAGAACTCTCTTTCGTTCTTGTGCCCAAAAGTAATTTTCTTTACAAAGGCATGATTTTTATTTGATTTTTATGAATTTGAAGCATAAATCCATATCTTATGATGATTATTATGAAATCTTGATGTTTATGACTTTGAAAGATGAATTTACATGTGTGGTGATATAAGGCATGAATCTTGAATGATATTTATCATGATTTTGATATTTGGGTCGCGAACCCCATTTGAAATTGTGTTTTTGAGAAAATGTGTGTTATAAGCACGTTGATGTTGAATATTTGAGATGTTTTGAATGATTTGACCTTTTGGTCGTGAATGAGTTATTTTGAACTCGACTGTGAAAGAAAATCACGTTTTTATTGATTATGATAAAGGGGTAGCAAATTGGCTCCCGGTGAAAATTGTTGAAGTGTTTATTGTGGATTTTCTTTAATGTGAGTCTGAGGTTGATTTAAATTTCTGAGCTAAGTCCGGGAGTAATCTTTAGCACCGAGTGGGAGGTATAAAGTGACCTTACTTCCCTAGAACTACGTGCCCCCATAGGATGTGAGCCTGAGGCTGATTTATATAGTGATCACTAGTGTTTTTGAATTGATACTGGAAGTCCTACTCCAATGGCAAGGATAGGACGGTTCTCCCCAACGTGGGTTGTACGTTGGACTCCATGTAGCTCACATGGTTTATGTCGGTTATAGGATCTCCCAGTGTGTGTGTGTTTCCTTGTGTCTATGGTGAATGGTGAAGTGATTTGAAAGTGGAATTGTGAAAGTTATTCTTTCGGAAGATTTAAATGATATTTACATTATGAGAATTGATATTCTTGATGAACTGAAAGTGATTGACTAATTATATGATGACTCATATGTGTTATTATACTTATTTCATCCTTTCATGATTATGATGATTTTCTTCGGGCTATGTGAGTCTTTCATACATCCTGCATATTTCTTATAAATATTTATGATGATGATGTTTATACAACTGCATACACCCCCATATACTCGGTTCCTTTCCATGGTACTGACCCACATCTTCGGATGTGGGCTGCATTTTCTCGGAATGTAGGTACAAGGTATAGTTGCACCTTCGTATCCAGTCAGTTCGTGGCATCCAGTCAGCAGGTGATGAGTCCTTTTGATTCAAGGGCTTGGGTTAGTTATGCAGAGTTATAATGTTGTATTTTATTTATTCAGTCGTATTGAGTTGGGGTAGTCGGGAGTCATGACCCGGCTACCTACAGTCAGTACTAGTAGAGGCTTCATAGACAGTCAATAGAAGTTGATGTATTTTTTTTCAATTTTGGTTATAAAGGCAAAATTGTAATCCTGTAAAATTCCATTTTTGTATCTATTAGATTCAGAAAAGAGTTAATTTTTGTTGATTTGTATGGATTTGTATTTTTATTCAGTTGCTTATGAGTTATGCTAGTAGAAGGGTTAACTTGGGGTCACTTGTGACCCTAAGCACCGTGTGACGTCTCGGGACCCGATTTCGGGGCGTTATACGCCACCTGCTGAAAGGGACCCGACATGTGTTTCCACACAAGCCAGAGAAGACATGAGATAAATAGTACATCTCAAAAATATAAGTGTGACATCATGCACACGATCATCAAGACCAACCTCACACTAGCAACCATGAGTTTCCAGCTTTGATTCCTCCCCGGGACCTCCGCCTTCCATGGCTTAGCTAACACATCCCGCTTTAAAGCCCAAGTTAAAACCATTCACACATAACCAATAAATTATTCATTTTATTACTGAAGGCATTTTGTTGGTATCGTCGTACCAACACTACTTGCAAGTATACACATGCCATTAGGATTGTCAATTAACCATTTATATGATTTTGGGGCTCTAGCCTATTGTCCAATAAGGACACTCATTAACTCCAACGTTTAGGGACTCAAATCAATTTTTAATCAATTTAACAACCAAGGTTTTCATTTAATCCATTTCATGTCCAACAAGGCCTTTAAAAAACCATTAGCAAATCATTCATACTCAACAAGTCACTGCCTTAGTTCAAAAACACTATTTACACCTGACTAGTAATTTCATTTAGACATTTTCACAAATACCTTGTGGGCATACCTTTATCAAGTCCAAAACCAAAGTAGAAATCATTAGGGTTAAGGTTAGACATGACCCATTTGTTAAGCCACAATCAACTAACACCCACACATGCAAACCATCACACAAAACATGTGAAAACATAATTTAAATCAATAGTAAACAATGCTCAACAATATGCATCAAAACCCTTAACATGGGTTCTTAAAACCTCTATTTAAGAATCAAAATCAATGTTTAAAACTATGATATTTTTGAACTAACAATGAGGGGAAAGTTACATGCCTTATACAAGATGATTCACTGATGGATTCTTGGTCTTCAAGTCTCTAGATGACCTCCTTGATAAACCCTAGCCCCAATCTTGGTTGAAGGAGTTTTAGAGAGGATTTTGGAGCATTTTGATCTTATATATGTGAAGAATAAAGGGAAAAATGAGGTTATAAGTCGTGGGTTATAAGGTTTTAGGTGTGGGAAATGTCTAAAATGTCCTCAGCTAATAACTATAAAATAAAATCCTAAGAGGGTACGACTCTATATCTAAACCGTACCCTAGGGTACGAGTGGTACCCTAAATCATACCCTACGCCTCACCATGGACCTTTAAACTGTTCAGGGTACAACCTCACATGCATTACTCGAATCTTAAGGTACAAATGGTACCCTAAATCGTATCCTGAACCGTATCCAAGATAGATTACATTAGATCAAACTCCAGACACCATACAACTTGGCATGATACGACCCATACCCTAACATACAACTAGGGAGTGGCTAACCGTATCTTGGATAGTGTGTTACCAACCTAAACTGATCTCTATACGAGAAGGGAGGGTACTAGTCGTACCCTAGCATTCGATTGGTATGATCAATACGTACCCAACCCAGAACCTCAAATCTTAGGGAAATTTTCTAAGGGTCCAAAGCTAAGGTGTTTCAATTCTCCCCCACAGGGATCATTCGTCCTCGAATGATGGATTTAAGAAAACACAAGCATAAGTTAACACATGTTACAATCCTTAATCAAGCTAGAAAACAAGGACATACAACAAAGACAAGATAATCAATACATACCTCAAGCCCGAGTTCTCGGAACGGGGAACAAATGTGGATACTTGGACTTCATGTCCTCTTTCGCCTCCCAAGTAGCTTCCTCAACCTCATTGATCCTCCAAAGAAATTTTACCAAATCCACATTCTTCATCCGCAATTGATGGACTTGACTATCCAAGATCTCCACCGGAACTACCTTATAAGATAAGAAATCTGAGATGCTCACACCTTCCAAAAGAACAACCGATGAAGGATCCCCCCCACACTTACTCAACATAGAGACATGGAATACCGGATGGATGGAACTCAAGCTAGAAGGCAACTCTAACTCATAGGCAACATTACCAACCCTCTTCACGATCAAATAGGGACAAACATACCAGGGACTAAGCTTCTCCTTTTTACCAAACCGCATCACTCTGTTCATAGGAGATACCTTCAAGAATACCCAATCGCCAACAATAGACTCCAAATCCCTATGCCTCACCTCCGCATAGGAATTTTAACGACTTTGAGCGGCTTTCAACCTATCGTGAATCACTTTCACCTTCTCTAAGGCTTAGTGAACCAAATTAGGGCCAAGCAACTTACCCTCACTAACCTCATACCACTCATATTCAATCATATTCATACACTTACTCTTACATATAGTTATATCATATGTAAATTAAGAAAATCAAGGCTTAACAACATTTTTAAACATTCATTCTTTAGGCATGAAGTGAGGGACTCCGACCCTCCACACTTATAGATTTAAGTATTTCTCATTAGGCATTGGACTTTAACCATATTCGCATACCATTAGACAAAGGACTTTGACCGTGCTCACACTTTCATTAGCCAAAGACTTTAACCACGTACACAATCATTCAAAAAAGGGACTCTAACCACACACCTATTCATCTAGGCAAGGGACTCCAACGTCGTACCCATTCGTTAGACAAGGGAATCTAACCTCATGCCAAGGGACTCTAGAAGAAAGCCATTTCATTCGGCTAAATAAATTAACCTCAAGCGATCTCTTTAAGCAAGAGACTTTAACCTCGAGCAATTTCATTGGGCAAGAGACTCCAAGCTTAGGCCATTTTATAAGGCAAGGGACTTCAACCTCAAGCCATCACAACTATTATTAGATGACATTGGGACTTTAACCCTTTTCTTATACATCAACATTAATTCCATACAATACTTAAGGACTTTAACGATTTAACTAATTCAACAATATACATGACCCCATGGTCCTTATGAGAGCCTTCATTGCTCAACCATTTCAATAGGTCATTGCTTTCATTCAATTCATCATAAAATTTAATTTATGGTCATCAAGACCCCCATAAGCTATTCATATTTCATTAACAATCTTATACTACATCCTCACCATCTTTTAGCTCAACACAAATTTTTAATTTATCTTCATAATGAGGGACTTCAACCCCTTATTAGTCATTAACTTAACAAGGTCATCAGTTCATAAAACATGACTCACAATACTCTTACAACATTATTTATCAATCATTCATACTTATTGGGCCATTGTCTTAGTTCAACATATCACCACATGTGACTAGATAATTCACTTAGATATTTTCACAAACACCTTATATGCATACCCTTAACAAGGCTATTTTCATGGTAGAAATCATTAAGATTAGGGTTACTCAAGACCCTCATGTTAAACCACATACAACAAACACCCACATATGGAAATCATCATCAATAACATGTATAAACACAAGTCTAAGCAAGAAACAACATTATTCATCATTAGGCAACAAAACCCTTTCATTTTATTTCAAAATCACCATGTACACTTACTAATTCAAAAGCAAAATACACTAGTTTAGAGTTATCTACCAAGGGAAAGAGTTACATGCCTTAGACAACTTGATTCACCAGGAGTCTTTACTCTACTTTGCCTTTTGAAGATCACCCTTGAAACCCTAACATTTAATTCTTTAAAGATGAGTATGAGAGAGTGTTTTGGATATTTGATCCACTGAAAAATATGTTTAAGGAGACCATATACACTTATAAAGTGAAGGGACTCAGGGTTTAGGGTGTAGGAAATGACCACAAGGACCTCAACTAAAAACTGGAAAATAGACCCGTCAGGGGTATGACTTACTAGGGAAACTGTACCTTAGGGTACGAGTGGTACCCTGACTCGTACCCTAGTCTTATCCTAGGTTATATATACTTTTAAGGGTATGATAACATACCTTTGAGTCATATCCAAAGGTAATGACTCAACCCTAACTCGTATGCTTCAATCGTATAAAAAATAGTCCACTCAAAGTTCAAGTCCAAAATCTATATGACTTACTTGGTAAGACTTGTACCCTTTGGTACGATTGAGGAAGGGGTCACTCGTACCTAGGATAGTGAGTAACCCTAACCATATTGCCTAGGATATGAGAGAGGAGGAAAAAGAAGATACGACTTGTATCCAAGGGGTATGACTCATGCCCCTAGTCGTATCCAACTCAGAGACACCCAATGAAGAAGTTCTTCTCATGGTTCCAATACCTAGGTGTTTCAGATTAGATCACTACTATAATTGACCACCAGTCGACCAGACATCATGTTCAGTGTATGTAAGTGTGTCAGGTTCCAATCGACTTCCAAAGAGTCTCATCTGACTGTCGTCAAAAGAATCATCCGAGATCTCATAGGAACTGAAGACATTGGATTATTGTATTCTTTCTCTTGCTATTTCAATTTAATTGGATATTCAGATGCTGATTTTATAGGTGATAAAAGCAATAGAAAAAACACTAGTGGAAAGTGTCAAATTCTAGGTGATGCCCTGATTTCATGTCACAGCAAGAAGAAAACTTTAGTTGCTCTTTCAATAACTGAAGCCGAATATATAGCCGTTGGAAGTTGTGGTACTCAAATTTTATGCATTGTGTATCAACTGCTTGATTTTAATTTGTCTTGTTAATTTGTCTTTTGAATCCGTTCCCATAATGTGTGATAACACCAGTGCTATTAGTTTGTTTAAATATATTGTGCATCATTCTAAGGCCGAACACATTGATATTAAGCATCATTTTATTCGAAATTATGTAGAAAATAGAGACTTTTCTTTAACATTTGTTGACTCTGAAAATCAACTGGCAAATTGTTTTATGAAATCCTTGTTAGAAGAAAGATTTTGTTACTTTAGAAAAAGACTTGGTATTCTCAGTATTAATGACCTGTAGTTTTATTTTTGGACAAAAAAAATCCTTTTACTTGTTTCAATTTTCTCTTTAATTTTTAACCAAAAAAATTAGGTTTTCAAAAAGGGAAGTCATCACTATTTTCACCGGTATTTATGTCATCTCTGCCTCTTCTGAACCCCTTTACCTTTCCAACACCCCCCTCTGCAGTTGTTTTACTTCTATCAGTCACCTTTTTACTTCATACCTTTTTTTCTTCCCTTACATTATCTTTTCCAACAGTCGCCTACATCCTCCCTCTTTTCCTCCGTTCACTTACCCATCATTTCTTCTCCTTCCTTGTCCCTTTAAAATCCAATTCCACTCATTTCCCATGACCAAAACTCATTTTATGGTCAGTGTTTCCACATCCCTTCCTAAAGCTCTCTCCGACAACCCTGTTCTCCACTTTGAGTCCTCTAATGAATCCCCCTCAGATTCTCAACAGTCTACTCTTATCAAAAGGCATCGACCCACTCTCAGCCAAGCCCCCTCTGCCAAGAAACCTCAAACCACTCCTCTAAAATCCTTCCCTCCTGAGGACATGCACAAGTTTTGTACATGCTCTCAGAAAGAAAAATTCTCTGCTTTAAAAAACTGCTCCATTATACTCGATCGCATAATCAATCTCTGTCAATTAAAAGATGCCCTCTGTAATGCAAGTCACTTCTTTAAGTTTCAAGATTTTCCCCTGGTCTTCCATCTCTGTGGACTTCTAGTTTATGAGGATCCGGTCTGCATGTTCTATGCGAATCTACGCCTCTCTCTTGATAGTGGTGAACTTGAGATTCTTTTGCTTAGTACAAGAATTATCCTAGACGATTTTCTGCTCGAGAAGGTTTTTGATAAAAAATTCTCTAGTGTGATTTCTTTCATGAATGGTACCTGACCCAAAGATTTTGAGGTAAGTTTTGAAGAACCAAAAAGGATCCTGTCTGACCCAGACACAACATCGTCTACTTTTGGTGTCCTTTGTCCCTGTGTTTCAAGTATCTCATCATGGCGTTACTTCCCTGATTCCAAGAAAGGTATCCCTCAACAACATTACCTACTGTGATATATCTATTTTATATTATTTGATTAAGAAACACAAAATCAATTGGGCAACCTGGATCCGTGAGTAAATGCTGGAGAGTGCAACGAATGTTCATGCCTCCGCCAGTTTACCATATGGATGATAACTCAGATTCTCTTACATCACTGTATTAATCTCTCTGCTTACCCCCTGGTGGAAGTTGTTTCCACTTATGATTCCAAAATTTTTGCTAGTATGGGCTATGTTTTGGTCGATAACGAGTGGTGCAAGAAGGATTCTTCTCAGGAAAAATCTGAACTTCCCAAGGTAAGCAAATTTTTTCTAACCCCATAATTACTGTGTTGAAGGAACTAGAGGAAATCAAAGATCGCTTCAAAGCTGTTGAGAAAGATGTCGTGCTGCTGCAAGAGTCTACTTCCAAACTTCTAGACCTTGGGAAGAGCATCAACACAGACATAGGTGTGGTCCGATTAGCTCTCGACAGGTTCAAATAAGAGAGCATCAAGTTGTTTACTCGAGTGTTCACCCGCATGGACTCCCTCAAGTCCCAAGTCCACTCATCTAATGATGATCTAGCTATTTCCATTCAGAAATCCTACTACTCCTTTTTAAAAAATGTTGAGAAATCGTACGGCGAATTCTGTCGTAATATACATAATACCCTAACATACTTTCTGACTAAGAGGTGAATGGTGACTTTTTATTCAAAGGGGGGTTGTGTCCTTTGTTTTTGTTGGGTTGTAAGATGATTTTTAACACACTATCTGCCACACTTTTTGTTTTTGCCTAGTACTTGGTAATTAATTAGATTAATTCTCTACTATATGTCTACTGTTGTTTATTTGCTCTATGGTTCTTTTTTATTATGCCAAAAGAGAGAGAAAGACAAGAACATCAGAAATGCTTACAAGTCAAGGGGAGTAAGTCGACTATCAATGGATAAGAGTCGACTGATACTCAAGAAATAGAAGAGCATCGAAATTGTCTACAAGTCAGGGGGAGCAAGCTGACTACTGTGACAGATAGGGAAGTCAACTGATGTTTAATACTTATTTGTCATTATAAAAAAGGGGTGATTGTTAGCCTCCTATATTTACGTTCTATATTTTAATAATGACAAACTAATGAGTAAACATTTGTAGGATATTGAAGATATCTAATGATGGAAGGAAAGATATTGAAGATACACCAAAGATGCAAAAACGATTCTAGAATCTCTAAGAAATCAACTCAAGATATCCAAGAATATCTTGCTAAAGGAAGCTAGCATCCAACATCAAGTAAACATTTGTAGATATTAAAGATCTCTAATGATGGAAGGACAAGATATTAAAGATACACCAAAGATGCAAAAGAGATTCTAGAATCTCTAAGGAATCAACTCAGGATATCCAAGAATATCTTGCAAAAGAAAGCAAGCATCCAACAACATGATGGCCGACACTAAATTTGGAACAATATCAATAATACGGAATCAATTCAATACTTCCAAGAAAATCTCGCAAAGGAATGCAAGCATCCAACAACAGCCTGACTGGAACAAAGCTTGGGAAAAGAGCATCAATCACCATAAGAGCAAAAGGAAAGAAGATCACGGATGTATCTGATACGTACGTGCATAAAGTACCGTGTATGGACATATCTGATATGGATATACGATACGGTAACATTCCTCAATCGAGAAATCAATTCAAGTCCTTGATTGAGATGAAATCTCTTGGGTTTTCTTACGAAGAAAAGAAGCTAAAGAATATAAAGAGAGGACTAAAGATCGAAGCACTCACGCAACTTTCAGGAAGAATCTCAAAATGTCTCAATCTTAGTCTCACAAAACTTTGCACTTATTAGTTTACAATAGTTATATAGAGAATAGGATTGAGTCGACTTTGTAATACAAACTGAAGCTGTGTCACAAGATCTGAAGAACAAAATAAGTCTTCGGAACTTGTTTCTCATCATTGTACTCGAGCACGACTTTGAAAGGTCTAAGGAAACATTGGAACCCAAGAGACTGGAATGGAAGTAGGCACCACATTAGTGTTCCGAACCAGGATAAATTTTCATGTCTTTACTTTAAAGTCAATTATTTACTTGTCTGTTTATTTGAATCTAATATGTTTTGTGGAGTGTACTGATTTGCAGGCAAGCCGACTGTGAAGACTCAATAGTCGACTCACAAAAAATTTCAATTCAACCCCCCTCTTGAACTTCAACGTGAACATTTGAGTTGTAAGCAACGAGTGAGTGGTCAGGTGATCAGAAGTAAGAGAATTCAACAAAGAGAGTTGCTAGAATGTGAATGACAAAAAAAATTGAGTGCTAAGAATTGTAAGAACGAAATTGATTGTTGTTTAGCAATAATAAAATTTAAGTTGCGAGCTACTAATTGTGCTCCGCAATCCTCAACAATCCTTTACACTCTTTATCTATCATTTTTGTAGTGTTTTTTGTTTTTTGAGCATTATTGGTATATAAAAGTTAAACTGAAAGAAATTTGCTCTATAGAGTGAAATTGCTATTCTAACATGATCAAATTTATATAGTTATCTTATTAACTTGTTTACAAGCTCGAAAAGAAACATAAAGCGGAGAATAAAAATACAGGCAAGAAATTTGATTACAACAAGAGGGTTTGTCTAAAAAGAAAAGGAAAAGCTTTATTTACGGATCAGAAATACACAAAACAAATTTGGATTTTTTTCAAAAAGTTTCAATTTTATCAATATCTTAGGATTCTTGTGACTTTTCCTCATCAGGCTCCTTTTCTATTTGCTCATCTGTTGTTTCCTTAGCAGATTCCTCTTCAGGTACTTCATTAACTGCTGTTTCAGCATTCTTCTTACTATTTGCAGCCTCAAGGACATGTTGATAAGTGCCTTTCTCCATGAAGAGTTGTGCAAAATGATGCTTGCAATAGAGGATTCCATCAAGTGAAGCATAGGTTGCATGTGTAAGAGGACACCCTCCATGAGCACATTTGAAACATGACTTGTGGAATGATTCTCCTTCCATTGTCACCTGATCGTAAATTTCAATATCCATTTTATTTTTTCTTATAGTTTTTGACATTGTATGTTTGGTACGACAAATTGTCAAGAGAGACTGTTTTTCGTGAAGAAGTCATTTTATGATGTTTCGTTACCAAGAAATATCTTCTAAAGAAAATAGTTTTCTTCAAAAGGAGGAAAAAAACGACCCTTATTTATGAACGGTGTGTTTATCCTTACTACTATTTTAACTATTTACTTCGTATTATTTGCACCAACACTTACAGATTAAAATTAATCTTACAATAAAAACAACAACATATCCACTTTATTTTTTCTTATAATTTTTGACATTGTATGTTTGGTACGACGAATTGTCAAGAGAAACTGTTTTTCATGAAGAAGCCATTTTATGATGTTTAGTTACCAAGAAATATCTTCGAAAGAAAATAGTTTTCTTCAAGAGGAGGAAAAAAACGACCCTTATTTATGAACGGTGTGGTTATCCTTACTACTATTTTAACTATTTACTTCGTATTATTTGCACCAACACTTACAGATTAAAATTAATCTTACAATAAAAACAACAACATATCCACTTTATTTTTTCTTATAATTTTTGACATTGTATGTTTGGTATGACGAATTGTCAAGAGAAACTGTTTTTCATGAAGAAGCCATTTTATGATGTTTAGTTACCAAGAAATATCTTCGAAAGAAAATAGTTTTCTTCAAGAGGAGGAAAAAAACGACCCTTATTTATGAACGGTGTGGTTATCCTTACTACTATTTTAACTATTTACTTTATATTATTTTCCCCAACTAACACTTACAGATTATAATTAATCTTACAATAAAAACAACAACATATCCACTTTATTTTTTCTTATAATTTTTGACATTGTATGTTTGGTACGACGAATTGTCAAGAGAAACTGTTTTTCATGAAGAAGCCATTTTATGATGTTTAGTTACCAAGAAATATCTTCGAAAGAAAATAGTTTTCTTCAAGAGGAGGAAAAAAACGACCCTTATTTATGAACGGTGTGGTTATCCTTACTACTATTTTAACTATTTACTTTATATTATTTGCCCCAACTAACACTTACAGATTATAATTAATAACATATCCAGTGCAGGAACGGATCCAGAATGCCGGGTGAGGGTTCCCGAGAACCCAATAACTTTCGCGTGGAATTAATATTTATATAGAGAAATTTAGTAAATATATAAAAATTATAAGTTGGGAAATCATAAATAAAGTGTTATTGGTCTAGTGGAGTAGATGGACTTGTAAAAGCTTTATTGACCTCTTGGCTGTGGGTTCAAATCCCCCCACCCCCCAAACTTTCAAACTCCCGTAGCTACTATTTGTTTTTATTTTTATTAATGTAGGAAACCTACAAACTTTAAATCCTGAATAGTCTAAAGATGATAGGATATGCTCAACTTCAAGTACTAAAATATTTTATAGGAATCATCCGTGATTTTTACCATTATTGATCTTTAATAGTATATATTTTTTTTAGGAGAACATTGTTCCTTCACCAACCAAACACCCAAAAAAAAAAAAAAAAACCACAGATCATGGTTTCTATCATACCAATCATACTTGTTACTAGTCTATGAATTTCTTTTAATAAATGAATTTTACCTTTTCAAGTGGATAGACAGTTTTGTTGCAGGCTGCGCATTTATCTTGGGTTCCAGAGAACATGGCGGCGAGTTTGCTTGGAGTCCTAGGCTGCACAAAATTTTCCCATAAGAAACATAAGAAAATTTTGCATTTACGAATTTCATTGTAGAATAGAACTTAATTCCAAGCATAACGCACCAGTGCATTTTCCTTGTCAGGCTTAGCTGCTGAAATGTTAATTACAAGGACAAAAATGATTAGTAAAAATGAAAAGAAAAGGATTGGTAAAGAATCTTCTTAATAAATGTATAATATTAGTTATAGGAAAAAGATATCTCACAAGTTTGAAAGTTCTTGCTAAAATTCCCACATTCCTTAAAAAGTTGTTCGAAATGAGTCTTGCAATAGAGGACTCCGTCCATAGAGGAGTAGTTGCTCATCTACATAACATTTTATAATGCCGGATTATCTCATGTAACATCGTAAAAAGAAAAAAAACAAAAATACAAAAATAAAAGTAAGTGAATGTTGAATAAACATTCGAATTTTTTAGCCAAAATCTGAATAAAAAGAAGAGGCTTGAAGTATATTGACATAGATGATACTTGTAATAAAACTCTATGTGAAGTGCTTAAATGGAGCGACAACAATAGTAAGAATTCATATGATCAATTCGGACAACTAATTGTTTGAAATTTAGGTGTAGTATTGAAATGAGAAGGTAAAAGAAATAGGAAATGAAAGAATAGAAAAGAAAGAAAAATTTGAGATAAAAGGACAAATTTCTTAGTCAATTTCATGAAAAGTGGATGTGACAAGTTGTTATTAGAACATCAACAAGGATAACTACGGTTCAATTTCAAATAAATTAGATAAATTCTTATAAGTTCTCACTGATTTTGTTCATATCGCAAGTATAAATTAAAAGAAAAAAAAGGTAAAGAAAGATGCACCAACCACAAGAGTGCCTTTACAATGGGTGCATTTGAAGCAGGATTTATGATAAGTTATTCCATCAGCGGACAACAAATCAATAAAATAAACAGTCTTATCACAAGCTTTGCATTTATCCAATGTTCCTGTGAATGCCATTCTTCTCTTTTTTTTTTCTTTGTCTTTTGCTGTCTCTTGCTTTTGTTTGATGGCCTAAAATTCAATCTCAATAACTTTTTTCGACGTTACATACAAATGGCAGAGAAAAAAATTCAACAAGAAAACTCTTCTGCCCAACCTCTTTGGTTATTGAGATTAAACAAAACAACAAAGAAAACCCTGTTTTTCTCAACCAATAGTAGAGAATTCACTAACTTTTCCAATGGAAAATAATTAGTTGAATTCTGCTAATGTGACCGATAATTTTCGGACACGTGATTGGACGATCCAAATACTAGGAGGTACAATTTGCCTCTCATTTTCCTGGATTTGAGAGAAATTAGGCCATTCTTTGAATCTTTCCCTTTTATTACAACATTGTAATTTTATCCATTCTAGGTAGTTAGGTGAGTTTAAACTTGGTAATTGGTCTTATCCCATCTTTTCGTTAAAAATAAATAAATTGGCTTAGCCGAAAAAGAATCCAAACTAAAGATTGGCTTTCAAAAGTTACCAATATGAATCGGACACATGTTCAATGAACTGGAGCAACAAATTAGTGTGATTTGAACATAAAACTTCCGGGAAAAACAGACTTTAACACATTGACTAGTCCAACCAAGCAACATTCATGAGTTGCTAGTTCAACTATCCATAGGCAGTTGAGAAGTAACAAGCACGATCGTCTCTTTCTATCAGTCTCACTTAACAATGTTCATGGAGTAAAATTAGGGGTAGCTTAGTCAATATTTTTCCTATTGCAATATAAGCACAACCCAAGGGAATTGAATGTGTGTTTAATTACATAATATCCTCTCATTTTTATGAAAATATATCAAGAAATTAATTATGTCTTCTACATTCCCAGTACAACTATGTGTATAACCAGATTTTCACTTCAATTTCTGGTTCAGGAGGAGATTGCAGCAGCAGTAGATTGGGTATATTATGCCAATTTTACACATTATTGGTTGTGAGACATACATATATATTATATCAATTTGATCTCACCATTTGAATAGATGATACACTTGCAATAACAGAAACTAGAGGCATTTCGCAAAGAACATTAGGGAGAAACCGAAGGTAGTTATCACCCCTTTATTAATTTCTTCTAAAAATTCCCAAATGAGATAAACCCCGGAGTCCAATAACGGATCACAAAGTACTGATCTTACAAAAAAACAATCAAAGAGAAGATCGAAGATAATAAACTGCGCATACAAGTTATCATAGCGGTTCCTTCTTTTCCTAGAAAACGACTCAAATTCTTATTTTACATTCTGATCATCACTCTTATTCCCTTCCTCTGAGTTGAGGCCATAAACCTTAAGATTTAGACATATAAGGAATGCCAACCACATGCAAGTTTGTTTTCTTCCGTACTGTTTCTCCGAAAGACTCTGTCATGTCAAGGTTGTTTGGTTCAATACCATTTGGGAGTTTCCAGTCAAAATGGAACAGAAGTTGAGCAAGTGGAAGTTCAAGATTTGAAATTCCAAACAAAATTCCAGGACATGCCCTCCTGCCAGCACCAAATGGTATAAACTCAAAGTTATTCCCTTTGAAATCAAGTGTCGAATTCCGATGTCTTTCTGGTTCAAAACATTCTGCATTTTCCCAGTACTTGGGATCCCTGCATATTGTCCATGCATTAACCATTAACCTGGTATTGGCTTCTATCTCATATCCACCAAGTTCACATCTTTGTCTAGCTACTCTTGGTACTAACAGGGGCACTGGCGCGTGCAATCTCAGTGTTTCTTTGATAACCAATCTCAAGTAGTCCAATTGCTGCACCTCAGACTCTGTGATCATACTTTTTCCTTTGAATGCTTGTCTCACCTCAGCCTGCGCCTGTTCCAGTACCTTTGGATTCTTCATCAGTTCTGCCATTGCCCACTCTAAGGCTGTCGATGAAGTGTCAGTCCCCGCAATAAATGTTTCCTGAGAAAAAAATTATAGTTAACTCTCCATCTAGTCCATATTAGTCTTTTAAGATTTTTGCACAGTACTTAAGAAAGGCATGTAACGTCCATAATAGTAACATTATTTGTCTAAACTACACTTTATCCATTATTTGTCTAAACTACACTTTATCTATCCTTAAACATCTCACTTAATTAGCATTCCATTAATTGGAACAGTGAGGGCACATCTGAAAAGAACTATAACAAATGATTTCTTGTTTTTTTCCCCAAACCACAAATATCTTGAAACAAATTCAATTTGCCAAAATTTTTGAGCCTGCAATACCTTGAAACAGAATACTTGAATGACATATATACAATAGCTACAATGAAGTTTAATCTTTGTAGCTTGTAAATGAATGTATTAGAAATAAATTTGTTGTATTAGAAATAAATGTGCTGTAGCAACTTTTCTTTACCAGTCAAGCATGTCCTGATGAACTGCATCTGTTCAGGTCTTAATAGTTAATAGGCCAAACCCATCGATAGCCCCTCAAACTTGTCCCTAAAATTCACTTAGGCCCCCAAACTAAGGCCTGTACTTATTAAATCCCTAAACCCACCAATTTGGTTCCAATTGTACACACTATCCATGTATGTTTATCTGGTTCTAACAGGCATGCCTTACTTTTGGGTTACTAATCTCACTTCTTATGACTGGATACCCATAAATATGTCTTAACTGAGTTGATCGTTTAAATAGTTCTTTTACATTAACAATATAAAATAAAAATAAAAAGACAGTTCGGTGCATTAAAGCTCCCGCTATGCGTAGGGTCCGGGAAGGACCCCACCACAACTATCAATAGATAGATGTTAAACTCAATACCTAGCTTTCTAGAGCATTAAAATTTTAGTCTCAAGATTAAGCTATTTTCTTCTTTACCTTTTAATAGAATGCAACAGCTTCTTTTGCCAATTTGTTGTAGAAACAAGTAAAAGTGAAATCATGTAAAACATACCAGAATGATAGCTTTGATTGTGTCAGTTGTGATAGGAACTTCGAGGTCACCACTTTCTAGGACTCTCAATAGCACATCTATAAGATCTTCCTTGTGCATCTTGTTTCTTACCGCTGACTGTTCTCCATGCAGCTTTATGCTCTTGGAGAACGCTTTCTAAAATCTTGTCGATTTGATGATGTATTTTCTCCATTGCAGCCTTTGCTCCAGTTAAAGGATGAAGAAATTTGAGTGACGGAAATGTGTCTGGCAAGTCAAATCCGCCTGCCAGATCAACTGTTTTCGTCAAAGTATCTATAAATTCATCTTGATTGTGGAGCTTCTTACCGAATGCTGACCTGGAAATTATATTGTTCGTCAAAGTAAATATCATCTGGCTGAGATTGATGGTAGTACCAGCATTCGATGAAATCGTTTTGATAAGATCTTCCACTTCCACTTGTCTTATCGACTCAAAGGACTGTACACGTTTGATATTAAGGAGCTCTGCTACACATTATTTTTCGAAGTTGTCTCCAATGATCACCATAAGGAGAGAATGTGATCTGAGTGCTTTTGTATCCAATTATCTCTGCAGCAAGAATTTTCGGCCTATCTGCAAACACAAGATCATGTGTCTTCATAACTTCTTTGGCTGCTTCAGCTGAGGATACAATAACAGTAGGGATTTCACCAAATCATAGGTGCATAATCGGTCCGTGTTCTTTAGCCATGTCTCTCAAAGCATGATGAGGGAGTGATCCCATTAACTGGTGCAAGTTCCCAATAAGAGGAAGTTTTCGTGGCCCGGGGGCAAATTGGGCCCTTTTCCTCTCTTGGATTCTCTCATAAGCTTAATAGCTATGACTAGAAACACTAGAAAGCTGACAAGTACATAGAATTTGGAGAACAACGGAAGCTCCATTTCAATGAGATTTAGTTATGTAAATGCGACTTTGACAATGTTAAAGTTTTATAGAGAAGTTCCAAAAATTAAATAATATCTCAAACATCTCAAATTTTTGTTCTCTAGTGCAAGTTGTTTCTGTGTACTTACTTTCTTTTAATCAGCATTGCATTGGGATTGTTACTGCAGAATTCTATTTGATACGTAAATGATTCCTTTATCCTGATGAGGATATCAAATTGATCAATCATAGAGCTTTGGGATTTACCTCCTTAAATCTTAAACTATATATATATATATATATATATATATATATATATTCATCTAGCATTATTTCAATTTAGATCAATCACTCACATCTTGGTCATGATTAATAGACAGGATAGGATAGTTTTAACTATGTCTAGGTGAGGGCTGCATTAGTGTTTCCAAGCAGGAGATTGTGATAGGTTCAAGTGGGGAAGCTAAAATTTTCACTAAAAAGTGTCAACATATAAAAAAGTAAATGTACAAAAATCAACGAGTGTCAATATGTAATATATATACATGAAAAGAACATTTTCACCTAGCTGCATAGTGTAATATTTTGACGAAGGAGTGTCGGTTGACAACCCTCAAGCACATGTGGCTCCGCCGCTAGGTTAATGAACTAACATAAAAATAATTAAACCATGATGACAGGATAGTTTATAATTGAGTGAATATCATTTTTTCCTCTCAACTTTGTTTAAAAATCAAATACGTATCTCCTTCAAAAGACGGCCTATGTCAATTGCTCAAAGTTGGAATATTTAATATTTAAAGCCAAATTGAAGGGGAAGATGATTTTCAAACCATTATAATTTATCCATTGATTAATGGGAAAAGACAATACTTAGCCTCTCCTAGTTTGGTCCATTACGTGATGAAATTATTTGAAATTTGTTGGGCTAAGACAACTCAAAAGTATTCTTAATACTCCTCTGTGTAATATTGTCTATCTGAATCCGTATACTGTGTTTTCCAAAAAACCAATATTCATACACTTTATCCCTAGCTTTATTTTTTTTCAATTATTAATGTGAGATTTTTTTTTTACAAATTGGCAATCTCCATCTTAAACTAAATTTTAAAAAGTCCATCAACAAGCCCCAACAACAATTGGCACGTCAATAAGTCCATGTAGCTCATCCTCACATGGGCTTATCTGGAAATTCATTGTGTGTCATTCACATTGTTTGAGTATTTATGACCACGAGAGCTCAAAGATTGCTTCTTCTTGTATATGTGTGTCTCCAAGCTACCTTGGTCTAGTAAAGGTAACTGGGCCTCGTATCAAACTTCATCATCTTCGTTCTTGGCCCGTGAAATCATAGGC
Source organism: Capsicum pubescens (assembly GCA_030864215.1). Taxonomy (NCBI): domain Eukaryota; kingdom Viridiplantae; phylum Streptophyta; class Magnoliopsida; order Solanales; family Solanaceae; genus Capsicum; species Capsicum pubescens. The sequence goes on from CM061547.1 coordinate 99,868,115, forward strand.
TTTGATACTATTTATTTGATAGATCAGCCTAAAGTTATTCTTAACATAGTGTAATATTATCTTCTTTGCATTAAACTTGCATGAATTTTTTCTTAAAAATCTCATACCATTAAAAGTATCGGTACAATTTACATGTAACTTTTTGTTTAGCTACTAATATAAATTTTTAATTCGTACACAATCATACCCTTTTATCTTGAGATAAAATATATTACCGCCCTAATCTTATAGAATGGGATCATGTTTTTAACGATGTTATCAAACATTGTGATGGGTGATCAACGCTCTCCTTTGTTAAAGCAATGAATGATGAAAGATTGTGATATACCATTTGGCTTTTACCAATTATTAACCTATCATATTTTATGGATTGAATATTTTTGTCTTTTGGGTAATGCACTCATACAAGCTAGCTGCCAAATCGTGTCATCAAATACTAGTGAAGCATCACTAGTCATATTTTATTAATTTTTAAAAATTTAAATGATCCCGATAACACTGCAAAGATTATTGTATGATAATGTTCCCCATAAAATTGTGAGATGCAAAATATTATGATTACTGAACTGTGATCGTATTAATTTATAATTAATCACTAGGTCTGAGGATTAATATATTTGAGATATGAATTAGAACCAATTAATGTACATGTTAAATCAAATTTTCCTCCTGAAAGATGATAATCAAAACCAAAAAAAAAAAATAGTGATAAGTATCAATATTTGATTTTAATAATTTGTCAGAGTATAATCTTTATGATATCTTAGATCAATAAATATCTTAAACCAATTAATGTACATAGTTCTCTAATTCTTTTCCTCAGGATCGTTAACTTTAGTGTTTCATTAATAATTGAACTAATGGACTAACTTATTGATAAATCTGACCATGAATGCAGAGCTAGGCGTTGATTACAAACACAGAGGTATTAAAGACTTGTGAATCACCATTAGAGATGAGGGCTTCCTGGTTTGTGAAAAACTTAAGAATCACCACATCAACACCAACGAACACTGTTTCAGGATTTTATGAATGCCTTCTCTATAACTTTGAATCACTCAAAAGAGTTTCGCAACACCCCTATTTATAGTTGCAACATCACTACTTGACTCTGATTGTCTTATGTGAGTCATTAAGTCCATCACAATTCACAACGACTATGCAATAAGATTGTATATGATTTACTAAACCATGTCATTTGAGCAATTGGTATTATTTGATTGGTCTTTTTTGTTGGCTTGGTATGCTACGTCGCTTACACACGTGGCATCCCTTTATTAGTCGTTGATTTGACTTGGCCAACCATGTGTCACACCCTCTTTTTTACCAAAAAGTCATTGATTTTAAGTTTAAAAGGGGTTTATTATTAAGTGACAAAAAAAAATTATTTCGAAAAGGATTGTTACGTTTAAACTCAGAGTCGCCACTTGGTATAAATTGAGTATGCCAAGTCACCTTTGGAAATTCTTTTCAAAACGGTTTGACTCTAAAAAAACTGACCACGAACAGAGATTCCAGTTAAGGAATTCTATTGACCGAGGGGAAGGTGTTAGGCATCCCTCGGTCCCGTGGTTCGACCACGGTCGCTCTATAGAGTATATCGACTAGTATGACACTATGGAATGTATAAACCAACAAAACATACAATAAGAAAAACAAACAACCAAACAGCCAAAACCAAAAAATAGTGTCCAGTCCAACTTATTACAAACCAAAATAAAAATACTGAAATGAAAACCTAAACTATTCTAATTACCCTAACTATGCTTTACCCGATGTCTCGGGCCTTGATCACGAACTTCCTTTGCATATATGATACTTCAGGGCATTCCCGGGTGAATAAATACAATGTGCCTCGGGGCATTCCCCAACCAAATGAGTACAATTGATCCAAATGCGATAAAACGAAATCATTCAACAAACATTTCAAATATTCAACAATCATTGGTTCTTACGATTTGCCTACCCAACCTAAGATTTGCCAATCAATGTCGACTTATCATGTTACTACCGCGTTTAGCAACGTCAAAATCAATCAAGATGACAAATTAAATAAACTAAATGAAATTATGAATCAGCCAACTTTCAAAACCACCCTAAATTAGGATTTGATCCCAAATTGAGCCCAAATCATTTGATTATCCAATTTACGCAATCAATTGATCAATATTATCAAGCACTTATGATACTTTAAACATATCAAAATCAATGAAAATAAAATCCACACACCAATAAATTCACCACACAAAGTGTCAAACAATCAAGATTAATCGAGAATGGGATGAAGAATGGACCTTAATGCCATTTTCATTCAAGTATTACTCAATTAAATGAGACGGAGTCCGCGCCGAGAACCTCGCATCGAACCTCGATGCTGAAACTCTAAATCCAACTAGCAATAACCCTAAAACTGAGCAATTCAGATGAGAATCGAATGATGACTAAAAGAGAATTCGACCAACCTTAACAAAGAAAACCCCGCAATTGAGCTTAACACAATTGAATTTCGTCGGAGTTGGACTGAAACGGTAGTTTCCTGGCGACTTCAGTGATAGTTTGGTATGAAACGAGCTCGGGTTTGGGGATTTGGTTGTTGGATCTGGAACTTAATGTGGGTTGCAGTTTTGCAACTGTCGGAATCAATTCACCGGTGAAATGGTGTTTTTTGGTGATTTCATCAAAAACCTCAACCTCTTTTCATAGTATTTTTCTCCGTCAATCCCCTCTCTTATATCCTTCTCTATCTCTCTTCTCTCTCGTTGTTTTCTCCCAATTTTGTGAGTCTAGGTGTGTCTATATCAGTGTATGTGTGTGTGTTCTGCTATGTGTGAGTATATGCCTCTTCTTTGTATGCGTGTATGGAGTTTGAGAGAGGCATATGTGTGCTCACTAGAAAATAGAAGTGTGCCAGTGTGTGTCTATTTACTGTGTGTGTGTGTGTAAGTATGAAGCTTTTAATTCATCGAAAAAAATAAAAGAGTATGCCTATATATTGTGAGTCTATCTTTTTTCTCTATGTCTAGAGTGTGTGTACATTTCTGAAGAAAGGGGGCCGGGGGGTGCATGGGTTGGGGTGAGTTGAGGAAGTAGTGGGGGTATTTTTGTTAGGTTAGTTATTTTTGTCTTTTTATGGGGAAATTATTAAATGGGTGAGGGTGTATGATAAAGTAAGGCAAAATAGATAAAATTTGAGGGACAAAATTACATGTCTACATCATGCCCCTCTTTGGATGTAAACACAAAGTGTTTTCAGACAAAGAAGTAGACAACAAGTCAGAATTTTGACCCGACCATTATTCGAATGGGAGAACAGAAGGACTGAGTGAAATTAAGCCTTGATTTTGGACATCCTGCCTATCCCAAGTTATGTGGGGATCGAGTCACCTATGGTTCAAGGATTGAAAATGAGGTACTATACCGAGTTGGAGAGTCGGTGAGGCCCTGTCGAGGTTTCGGTCCGTGGCTCTGTCATTACATCAAAAATAAAAATTACAAATTAAAAATATAAATGAAATTACAAAAGTCCTATCTATGCAGTCTCTTTTGACTCTTGACTTAAGTCTCCAATGCTTTCAAAAGTGACAAAAGGTCTGATCTTCTTTAGATTGAACTTGAGAACAGATTCTTTCCCCATGCAAAATAATTTGTTGGAGATGAACCCAAAAATTAACCATGTTCTATCGGCGGTACTTCTGAATTTGAACCTGAATTTGAAAATCTTCACCCTATTCTTCAGGTGGGCTCCTGACTTACAATTTCTTTACCTTGTTTCTTGACTTTCAATTTCTTCACCCTGTTCTCCAGGCGGACTTCTGACTTGTTATTTTCTAATCTGTTGACCTTCAATTTCTTCACCTTGTTGCCTAACATTCAAATTTCTTCACCTTGTTGCTTGACTTTTAATTTCTTCACCCTATTCAGGCAGACTCCTGACTTGCTATTTTTCAATCTGTTGACTTTCAATCTCATCACCCTATTCTCTGGGCGAGCTCCCGACTTACAATCTCATCAACCTATTCTTCAGGCGGGCTCCTGACTTTAAATTTCATTACTTTATTGACTCTCAGTATCATCACCCTATTCTTCAGGCGGGTTCCCGAGTTGCAATTTCATCATCCCGTTCTTCAGGAGGGCTCCTGACTTTCAGTTTCATAACCCTATTCTTCAGGCAGGTTCCTCACTTGCAATTTCATCACTCTATTTTTTGGGCAAGCTCCTGACTTGCAATTTCATCACCCTGTTCTTCAGGCGGGGCTTTTGACTTTCAATTTCATCACCCTGTTCTTCAGGTAGGCTCCTGACTTGCAATTTTATCTCTCTATTTTCTGGGCGAGCTCCCGACTTGCAATTTCATCACGCCGTTCTCCAGGCGGGATCTTGACTCGCAATTTCCTTACTTTGTTCTTCGGGTGAGCTCTGGACTTATAAATTCATCACTTTGTTCTTCAGGCGGGTTTCTGAAATCAAATCAAAACTAGAACGAACATTATCCCAAACAAAGATTATTATAAAAAGAGATTCTATTTTTCAGAAAAGTAAAGTCCCATTTTCTAGGAGGGTGAAAAAGTGAGGTTCCAAGTAATATGAATTAATTTTTTCCCCAGTTTATCATCAAAAACTTGTGTGGGTGTCAAACTTAATCACAATTACTTGCAAAATGTGTAGTGCAAGGGTGAATCAAGACTCTATTTAGTAAATGCATCTCTTAAGGATAATGAGGCGTATCTCCTAGGGGTTACATGGAAGGACTCAACTATATAGTGCGGCTTCTAGAAGTGAAGATTTAAATTAGGAAGTGCGCCACCCGACAAATGAAACTTGAAACACCCAAACAAGGAAGTGCATCTTCTAGGGGTTAAGTGGAATAATTTGACTAGAAAGTGCATTTTCTAGGAATTAAGGCTTAAGTTAGGAAGTGAATCACCTAAAAACCAAAATTTGAATACCAACAAGGAAGTGTGTCTCCTAAGGGTCAAGTGGAATGACTCGACTAGAAAGTGCATTTTCTAAGAGTCGAGTCTCACGTTGGGAAAAGTAAAACTCAAATTACCCAATCAAGAAAGTGTGTCTCCTTACAAATATCACTTAAATTACCCAAATAAAGAAATGTGTCTCTTTACAAATGCTTCGTGAATTACCCAAACAAAGAAATATGTCTCCTAAAGATTAAATGGAAGGACTCAACTAGAAAATGCGACTTCTAAGAGTGAAGGTTCAATTTAGGAAGTGTGTCACCTAATAAATGATCTTGAATTACCTGGACAAAGAAGTGTGTCTCCTAGAGATATTGCATTATGAGTTTTACCATGGTTTTGATTACTAAACCTGTGCAGCAACATTGCCTCTTGTATTTATAGAAGTGAGAAATTACGGCCTTTGATATTTAGGCTTTGAAATCCTTGATTTGAAGGTAACATGTGTTCCTGCTTCATATAAAGAAAACTTGTGAGTTTAAGAACATGATGGCCGGTTTGTGGATTTAGATTTTGAGAAGATTGTTCTTGCATTTGTCACTTCAATCTTGCTTCTAGCTATTGACATATCATGGTATTTCTACACCATTGATCCAAATTCATATTATTAAGAGTGACTCTAAAACAAACACAATGTCAGCTTTGTTATGTTTCTCAGATAACCCCATTTAAATCTTAGTATTTCCATGAATCCCTAAAATTTATCTATTGACAACAACTTTCTGCATGTCTTGTTCTAACTTATAATCATGCTTTTTTCATATGTTGGCCTTTTGTCTTGCTTTGTGCAATTGAAGAAATTGGTAGCCAGTTTTGAAATCTTTTCTCACTTGCTTTGACATTGATTTGGCTCAAAGACACAAGAAAATGACTTTCCATTTGAATAACTGACTCAAGAAAACAAAAATAAAAATATAAAGAAGAAATAGCAGACAATGAATGTCCCCACTGAAATAGAGAAAAGAAAAATTTATCTGAAAATAACAGTCAACTCTAATGATTATGACATGCATTTTGGATTAAGCTGTCTGATCTTTCCATCCAAACTTTCACCAATTGTAGTTGAGTTAATGACCTTAAAATTGAGTTGCTTTCATAGTCCAAATGCACTCATACACCTCATTCGGTTAGTGACGTCTTAAGGGTTTTTGCCAACAAGCCTCCTTTGTTCATATGTTCCTCAACTCACCATCGCTTAGGGTGTCCGTGAGGATTTTCACCAACAAGATTCTCTTATTTTTATTTTTTCCAACTCACAATCATCTTACGGTGCCCGTGAGGGTTTTCACTAATAAGACTCTCTCATTTCATTCTCTCAACTCACAATCGTCTTACGGTGCTCGTGAGGGTTTTCACCAATAAGACTCTCTTATTTTATTTCTCTCCTAATTCCTTATGCTAAGGAAGACAAGTAGTTCCCAAAATGCATCACCATCTCCATTGCATGCTTAGCCTTAACATTCTCAAAGATTGATCTGAAGGTCTTTCTTTGGTTGTAACTTGACTTTTGGATAAGATTAGAAAGAAAGAATGGCATGAGGTCCAAATGACACTTGAAATGGGGAGGGACTTACAACTTTTGGAATTGACTCAAACAATGAAGAATAACTCATTCCCCAGTTTCTTTTGACTGGGCAATTCTAAATTATTTATTTGGTTGGACCGAGCCAGAGTAGGGCAGCGTACATATATCATCCCCGAGAGAAGAGAATCAGGTCACATGTAGTTCCGACAACTTGTTCTTTTGCTTGACTCTGATTTCTTTTTATTCTTTTTCTCTTTTATTGACTCTTTTTCTCCCTGGGACCTTTTTTGACTCTATTTTTCCTTGACACTCTACTTTTTTTTCTTTTTGACATACTTTTTTTTCTCTTCTTCATTTTTTTGAAACTTTTCTAACTCTAATATTTTGCTTGACACTTTTCTTTTAAAATTTGTTGACTCTATCTTGATTCCAAAAGAAGGGTATAAAAGAAAATAGAACTAAAGCTCAAACGGGGTGAACAAATGATGAAACAATATTTGGATAGCAGAATGAAATGCCTTCATCATATTAATCCTTGAAAATGCAATTACGTATTATGCATTATGAAAGTGAAAGATAAATATCATTTGTGACATTTTTTATAGCACTAACTTTAACTAAACATGTGTGTCACTACTTCTTCTGCACTTTGTCCAACATACAACTCCACCTTTATTGTACATCCCCCACATCAAATGACTCATGCTTTTGTGGATATGATTATCTTCTTGTTTCTCTTAATATAGTATTATACATCCTCTATTTGACCTAATTGAGATATGTCTTTCAAGTGATAACCAAGTTATTCTTGTGATTCTCAACATAATTGCCTTAATTTTTGAAGAAGGCTTCAATTTGGTCACCAAATATCTCACACTCTACCTATTTATCTGATTCTCTTTTTTTAAATGAAATATTCTAATTCAAAGTTCATGCTTAAATGGGCTTTTGAGATTTAGTTGAAAATTTTATCAGCATGTCATATCATTAGAACCAACATAAAATATACTGTGTAAAGAAAACAAACAAAAAACACATATTAAACACAAAGGGTAAAGGGACACTCCATTTAGCAGAAATGAAAGATAGAAGGGTTTGGACATAAACGACAAAGGGACAAAACAAGATAGATCCCGAACTACAACCCTAAAATAATTAGAATAACAAAAAAAAAACTACCAGACCCCTTCATAGTAAGGAGAGTAGTGACTTCTCAAGTGTTGAGCCTAACATCTTAGCTATTGGTTTGCATATTAGCATGAGTAGAGCTTTCACCACTGTCAATGTTCTGCACTATAATCTATTTATCTTGAATCATCCTTTCTATTTCTCTTTTCAAAGCACGACAATCTTTAATACTGTGACCCTGAACATCAAAATGATATGCACATCGCACATTAGGGTCAAAATTTCTTGAATATGGGTCAAGAGTGTACCCAAGGAGAGAAGTGATCATAACCACTGTACTAATATCTAAAATAAACCGGCATATGACTCTCCAATTGGTGTGAAACTATCTCTCGACTTCTGCCTCATTTCATTATTTGACTTGGATAAAAAATTGAGCCTAGAAGGGTTTTGGTATGTTTGTAGAGTTGAAGGATGACTTTGAAGAGTTGGTGCACGCCACTGTGGGTTATAAGAGGGTTGAACATATGGTTGTAAGCTATATACTGGATATGGATATGGGGGAATGGAGTATAATGAATTGTTGGAGTGATTATATAGAGCTTGGGTATGAACTTGGGCTGGAGACTGAGGGTAACAACGACATAGTCTTCTTGAACGTGCCCGTTGTCCAGCTACAATAGTAGCTACATCTTCCCCATTCTTCTTCCCTCCAACACTTCCTGAACCCTTTTGAATTGCTTGAGTAGTTGCTTTCAATATTGTAAAACTCGCAATGTGATCGATCTTAATTCCATCCTCTATCATCTCTCCCATTTTGAGGACCTCAATAAATGGCTTGCCTAATGCAGGTAACAAGTGTTGATAATATGTTTCATCTTACACTTAAATAAACACCTTCACTATCTTACTTTCTTTCATTAGTGGTTTCACCCTAGCAGCTTGTTCACGCCATCTAATCGTATATTCCCAAAAACTTTCAGTACTCCTCTTCTTCATATTAGTTAGGGATTTCTCAGTAGGAATAAATTCCACATTGTATTGGAATTGTTGAACGAATTCATTAGCTAGGTCATCCCAACTATTCCACTTGTCGATGTCCTGGTCAACAAACCATTCCGAAGCTAGACCTGAAAGACTTTCACCGAAATAAGCCATGAGTAATTTTTCCTTTCCTACAGTTCCCCTTAGTTGGTTACAATAACGCCTCAAATATGCCACTGGGTTACCATGCCCGTCATATTTCTCAAATTTCGGCATTTTAAAACCAAAAGGGTGATTAATACCTGGAAACATGCACAGATATTTATACGAGACACTTTTGTAACCCCCAAGCCCCTCCAAGTTTCTCATGGATCATTCTAAACTCTTTAATTTTTGTGTCATGCCTTCCCATTCTTCTTTCACAACAAGCTTCTTAGTGTAAAGAGGAAATTCAAAAGGTTGAGTGTAGCCATAAGGACCAGTCGACTTAAATGTGGGTTCGGGAGAATAATGTTGATCACCAGAGATTTCACTACAAGCTCTTTAGTAGAGTAGGGAGGCACAACCAGTGGATGAACATCAAAAGTAGTAGCTTCAGGTAGGGGTGGTGCTACAAAACCATGAACAATAGTTAGAGCCGAGCATGTGGTAGTTTTGCGTTGAGGAGTGAGGAAATGAATATAAGAAGTGTTTGGATAATGTTGCCCCAGAGTAGATCCTGATGCATGTTGTGGTGTGTCAACAAAAATGAGAAATTGTTCATGTAATGCGGGGGGCAAGCTAGAAAGATTTTCCAGATTATCAGTGGAAACTAGAGGAGGAGGCAACCTGTTATCCCAAGCTCGGTGCATTTCTATGATCTGTTGCCTTAATTTCCGAATCTCTTCATTAGCTCCTAAATTCTCATTCCTCGAACTCCCTATTCGATTAGCGACAACAACCTCGATATCCTTGTTGGCCATAAATTTCTCTGCGACTTGGTGAAATATGGAGGACCATCTAAAATGCCACAAACCAACCACTTTAAACTAGCTGAACAATAGAAACACCAAATGTGTTAGAGTTCAACATCTTTTTTCAAAATCTTTTTTTTTCTTGAAATGATCACCGAACCCTAAAACCTATGTATTTCAATCCTGAAAGAGGAGAATTAGGTGTGCGTAGTTCGTGAAGTTTGGCCAAAACATGACCAATCAAACACTCTTTTTTTTTTCCTTTTTCTTGAAGTTTTAAGAAGAAAATAAAATAACAAATTGTCAAACTAATTGACGAAAATTGTTTTGAATTTTTCAGCTTTAAAATCCCTATACAAAATAAAACCTATGATCATAAAAGAAAAATCATTTTTTGGGTTTTCATTTTTTAATTTCATAAAAAAATGAAACTTGAAGCTATTAAAGGAAAATATTTTTGTGGTTTTCTTTTAAAGATGTATATAAAACATCTACTCTAAATGAATAGTGAAGAAAATCTTTTTGCATTTTTAAATAAGATTACCGAACCCTAGAAGGGCTGCCTACGTATCTCACTCTCAAGAGAGGAGAATCAGGTGTGCGTAGTTTATCTAGATTGGACAATTAAGGATTAAATAATAAACTAAACCTTGACTTGAGAGACACGACCAAAGACAGATGATTAGAAACGTCAATAAAATCTTTTTTTGGGTTTTTTCATTTGACTCTTCACATAAAACTGACACCAACAACTATAAAAGGAAAATCTTTTTGGTATTTTTGTTATATGAAATTTACAAAAATTATACCATTTTTTTTTGAATTTTTCTTTTATAAAAAAACTCCTAAAAAAATGTTTTTGAAAATTTTGAATTATGAATGCTTGCTAAAGGGAACAAAAGAAAAATCTTTTTGATGTTTTGTTTTTTGAGAAATGAGTGCAAAAGGTAATTTTTTTTGAATTTTTGGATTGTCGAAAACAAAAGACATAACGAACTCTAAATAAACTATGAAACTCTTATTTGACTCACTTTTCTTTTTCTTTCCTTTATCTTTTGTCAAACTTTTTCTTGCCTACACTCCTTCCTTTAATTCCAGCACATGTTTTCCCCAAATAGTCTGTCAAATGACTATGTTACCCTCAAAGATTCAACAATTAGCACATACGGATTCTTTAGGGGCGAGTCTTCTATAAAATACCAAATGGGTCCCGCTAGGTCTCAATATAATGCAGATAAGAATGACCTGAATGCTGACCTAGGCTGGGGTCCACTAATAAGGCTGTTCAGGAGAATGTATGGTCGATAGTGGCTGGAAGAGCTTTCCACCCACTCCATACACCCTACGGCTCTCCCTCCTAAAATAAGGGTGACTCAACTAGTGGTCGTGTACACACATGTACTACAGGAACTATTGCAAAAGAATGACTCGGGATGATGCACATGATGCCAAATATAAAAAGGTAACACATAAGAGAAAATTTGTAAACATGTAGCACGTAGGCACTCAACAATGATAAACAATAACACAAACAACGTCCATACATCCATAGTGTCAAACTAAGCCGATACAACTCAAAAGTTAAATCCCAAATTCTAAAAATCCCCAGCAGAGTCGCCAGAGATGTCACACCTCCTTTTTACCAAAAAGATATATTAATTTTAAGTTTAAAAGGGTTTTATTATTATGTGACAAAAAGAAAAATTTATTTCAAAAAAGATTGTTACGTTTAAACTCAGAGTTTCCACTTGGCATAAATCGGGTATGCCAAGTAACTTTTCGAAATCCTTTTCAAAATGGTTTGACTCAAAAATACTGATCCACGAACAGAGATTCCAGTTGAGAAATTTTGTTGAAGAAGGGGAAGGTGTTAGGCATCCCTCGGTCCCGTGGTTCGACCACGATCGCTTCGTAGAGTATATCAGCTAGTATGACACTATGGAATGTATAAACCAATAAAAAAAATGAGAAAAACAAACACCTAAATAGTCAAAACTAAAAAATAATGTCCAGTCCAACTTATTACAAACCCAAATAAAAATACTGATATGAAAACCTAAACTATTCTAATTACCCTAACTATGTTTTACCCGATGTCTCGGGCCTTGATCATGAACCTCCTTTGCATACATGATACTTTGGGATATTCTTCGGTAAATAAATACAATGTGCCTCGGGGAATTCTCCGGTCAAATGGGTATAATTGATCCAAATGCAATAAAACGAAATCATTCAACAAACATTTCAAACATTCAACACTCATTGGTTCTTACAGTTTGCCTACCCAACCTAAAATTTGCCTATCAATGTTGACTTATCATGTTACTACAACATTTAGCAATGTCAAAATCAATCAAGATGACAAATTAAATAAACTAAATGAAATTACTAATTAGCCAACTTTTAATACCACTTCAAATTATGATTTGATCCCAAATTGATCCCGATTCATTTGATCCAATTCACACAATCAATCGATCAATATCAACAAGTACTTAAGATGCTTCAAACATATCAAAATCCATGAAAACAAAATCCATACACCAATAAATTCACCACACAAAGTGTCAAACAATCAAGATTAATCGAGAATGAGATGAAGAATGGACCTTAACGCCACTTTCATTCAAGTATTACTCAATTAAACGAGACAAAGCCCGCATCGATAACCTCGAATTGAACCTCAACGATGAAACTCTAAATCCAACTCACAATAACCTCAAAACAAAAATTTACTAATTCGGATGAGAATCAAATGATGACTAAAAGAGAATTCGACTGATCATAACAAAGAAAACCCCAAAATTGAGATTAACCTAGCTGAATTTCGTCGGAGCTGGATTGAAACAGTCAGTTTCTCGGTGAATTCAGTGATAGTTTGGTACAAAATGGTTTTGGGTTTTGGTACTTGTCGCTGGATATAAAACTTAATGTAGGTTACGATTTTACGACAGTCGAAATTGATTCCCCAGTGCAATGGCATTTTTTAGTGATTTCATCAAAAACCTCAACCTCTTTTCATAGTATTTTTCTCTATCGGTCCTCTCTCTCGTATCCTTCTCTATCTCTCTTCTCTCTTGTTGTTTTCTCCTAATTTTGTGAGTCTGGGTGTGTCTATATCAGTATGTGTGTTTTTCTATGTGTGAGTATATGCCTCTTCCGTGTATGTGTGTATGGAGTTTGAGAGAGGCATTTGTGTGCTCAATAGAAAATAGAAGTGTGTCGGTGTGTGTGTGTCTATTTACTCTTGTGTGTGAGTATGAAGCTCTTAATTCATCAAAAAAAATAAAAGAGTATACCTATATATGCTGAGTCTATCTTTTTCCTTTGTGTCTAGAGTGCGTGTATATTTATGTTAGTTATGGGAAAAGGGAAAAAGAACGTGAAGGAGGAGGGGACAGGGGGTGCGTAGGTTGGGGTGGATTGAGGAAGTAGTGGTGGTATTTTTGTTAGGTTAGTTATTTTTGTCTTTTATGGAAAAATTATTAAATGGGTGAGGGTGTATGATAAAATGAGGCAAAAATGGATAAAATGTGACTTTTGGGAGGGACAAAATTACGTGTCTACACCATGTCATTTTGACACATGACATTAACCTTAGACGTATTGAGATGGCTCATTATTTGAAGATCAAATTTAAAAACTTTCCCAATAATTTGACTTTAATTTAAATTTGTAGCTCGAATTTAAATGAGTTAATCTTATTAGAGCTTGATATTTCTTGAATTTAGGAATTTATTCAATTTAATTTTAATTTTAATAATTTTATATATCTATAAATGCCCACGGCTTCAAAATTTATCGATACATAAATTTATTAAAGCTCGAAGACGAGAATTGAAAAATCAAGAAGCCAACAATAAGCTCCATGAAAGTTTTGTTTTCATAATCCAATTGTTATCCTTTTTGTTCCGGCACTTAGCCTAGAACAAACATCTTAAATTCCCCTGCAAAATTCATTTGTTCAATCACATGTGCACCTTAATCCTCATCTTTATTATGTCAAAAGAATCTTAAAGACATTTGTTTGACTCCATTTTTCACTAAGAACCAATTATAGTGCTTTTGTGAATGTAAATGTTTGACTCCATTTTTCACTAAGAACCAATTATAGGGTTTTTTGTGAATGTAACTGCACTGTAACTTGTGTGCTAACATAATTCTTATAATTTCTATTGACAATACTTTGCAAATTTAACAAATTCATGTGGTCAATATTATTTGTATGGGGTAAAATCAGTATGAAGGCATGTGGCACAATCAAGGTAGGCAAGTCGAAAGCGTGATGCACTAATGAGAAAAACGACTACTAAGAGTCTCTCTTCTACTATCGACAATAGAAATGTCCTCTTGTAAAGGATAAGTTAATGATTGCTCTCTATACCAGTGATATAGTACAAGATAAAAAGAGGAGACAAGGATGTCAGACCTTCTAGAAGGGCGGATGAGTCCATACGGAGCAGAGCATCAGAAGAATATTAGTGGGCTCATTAACAAATTGGATCCATTGTGCATTATTATAGGTTTTAGTTCTTTAGGGAATTATTATCAAATTGTGATTTGCCACAGCCTAAAGTTGTAAACTATAAATAGTCATTTTTACTCACTTATAAAGGGATCTTCTCCCTCAGCCTCTCAATTAATACATCAGTTCTTACTTGGTCTCCAAGATTTTCTTTTATTCTTCACTATTTGCATAGTTAGTGTTGTTTCCGCTTCATAAACACCTTGTGTATCTTGGATCCTTTCTTGATTATATCCATGAACACCACTGACTTGTCCAAATTAGTTTGCTTTACTTAACCTACTTTGTTTTATTCATTTTCTGATTGTTTCCTTGTTGTCACCTAGAGATCAAACTATTAAAAAATCAAATCTTAAATAAGGTTGAATCGCAACACATACTCTTGATTCACCTACGAATTTAACTATACCAAATGCACTATAAATATTTTGGCGCCCACAGTAAGACCAGAGAAAATGTGTAGGTTTAATCTTGTTTGTTCTTTGTTAACTTGTTTGTATTGTACTTTGCAATCTATAGTGAGTTATGGCCAACAATGGAGAACAAACTGAGGACGTGCTTGCAGCTGAGGAAGTAGTGAGTAATTAACCTCCTAGCTTTACCAACTCAAAAGGGAAGTCAATTTGCCAAGACGGTGAAATTATTCCCTTTGATAAAGACTTGATGAACGTGAACACTCAAAAAAGGAATGGAAATTTCCTCAATGAGGAGGAAGAAGTTGAAGGAAGAGCAACTGGATTAAAAGGACTTCAAAAGATCCTTCAAATCTTTAAGAAAAATCAGGGAAAGCTGGTGGCGAGGATAGAAGCTTAAGATAGGTGGGTGTATGAGCTTCAATGTAGTCCAACACAAGATACTCAAAATTCCTCCAAAAAAATTAGAAAGATAATGATGAGTAGCTCAAAAATAGATATGAATGGTGCAACTATGGAAGAGAAAGAATGGACACAACGCCTCAGCCCTTTCATTAACATCCATCGTAGAGTTGTTAAGAGCGGAAATAAAGATGCATGGCACAGATCTCCAGTATCACATGAGCCGCATTTGATAGATTCTTCCATAGTCAAAGATTTAGACTCAAAGAGCTATACTAATGTGTCGTACAAGGCTAGCACGGTGACCATACCTATTATAAAAAGATTCAAGATGCCAAACATTGCCAAATACAATGGGACCTCTGACTCTCAAGAACACCTACTATTCTTCATGACGAATGTAAATAAAAATGATCTGATGATGCAGGAGGTCAAGTCGATAATGGTCAAGAATTTGGTGAAACCTTTTCGGGTGGAGCTTTGGTCTAGTATTACCTTTTACCTAAAACCTTTATTGATTGCTTTAACATATTGGTAAATAATTTCTTTCGGGCTCATGTTGGAGCCATGAATGTGCAACCCTTTAGTAGTGGGTTATCCTCAAGATAGAATAGGGAGACACAGAATTGTTGCGAGAGTTTTCCATGAGATTCCAGAAGGAAAGGATGCAGTTGTTGACAATGCTAGACGAAATAACTGTTGAAGCCTTTAATAAGAGACTAAATCTCAAAAACCTAATAGAGTTTTAATCTACCACGTGGGTTAATGTTTATAGTCTATGCAAGTCCAAGATCCGAATTGAGGATGATTTAAGAGTATGGTAGGCAATAATCCTCAAGCATGGAGTGAGGCAAGGATTGAGAAGAATTTATGGAAATCGAGGGATATGTCAACTCAAAGCATCTCTTGTTGGAGCAACTCAAATACCTCGCTCCAAGGTAAATACATACCTTACATGCCAGATTTGAGAATCGGCACAACGACCATCTTTAATAAGATCTTCTTATCCTTAGATAGGGGAATTTATGCGAAGGGGTCTGTAGGGTTAAGAAGTTCGAATTCCTGTGGTGTACGCCATCGATGACATTGCCCATTTTTAAAATATTGCTTGACCATTTTGGGGGAACTGGCATCGGCTATTCAGGATATCAAAAGGACCAAGCTCCCAAAACCCATCATCTCATACCCTAATTTGAGAAATAAAAACTCATGGTTAGATTTCCATAAGTCACATAGGCATGACATTGGGGACTACCGATATCTCAGGGAAGTAATGGCAGAGTTGCTCAAAGATGATCACTTGAGGGAGTTCTTGGGCAACCGCCAAAGACAACTATGGAAAAGTCATCGAGGAAAGAAAGAAACCAGTCAACTAAGACATACCTTAAAAAATGATAAACTAAACATTCACAAGCAGGATAAAAGGTATGTTTTCATATTTTTTAAATTTTTTCTTAACTACATGTTTTCTCTTTTTCCAAGGTCTTGCGGGTTTTTGGGATCTACTCTCTTGCTATTGGAATGGAGGATAGCCCTTTGATGGAGCAAGTTTTGAATGCCTGTGACCTGCAACTAGGAGTCTTTTTAGGTTCTCAGAGTGAAAAGCAACCCATCAACTGGGATACAAAACAAGCAGACCCGGGAGAATGCGCTACACTCTTTTTTCCTTCATATATTTTTTTGTCCCCAAGAGAACTTTACTGGAAGGTTTATTAATGAAGTAGCAGTATGGACTTTTGAGAGGTTTTTTTTTTTAATTTGAGCATTTATTAATCACAAAGGAAAAGTATACATTGAGTGGGACATAGACCTGACCTCCAATCTGTGCTTACAGAATAAGTACAAATACTACTTTGTTCTAAATCTATGAACTGGTAAGTTATCTCTATGGTGGCTCATGTAACTTGTTTAGTTTTCTTCTTTGAAAACTTGGTAGTCCTAACTTTTCTAGATAAAAGTATCCTGTTACTTCTAGGGGAGTTGATAGCAGTGAAAATAGTGATAAAGCTGGTCGGACTGCTGACTAACTTTGGATAAGGCATCAGCTACAAAGTTGGCTTCCCTGTAGATATGTCTGCAAATGCACAAAGAGAACATTAATATAAGCTTTAGAAGAGATTCAACAAGATGTTGCAGTTGCCATGGGATTGGTATTTGCTTTTTGATCTATCTGATCAAGAGTTTAGAGTTCACCTCTAAGATAACCTGTTATATGTTGTTCCTATGACACCAAGAAAGACCCCATATAGCAGCCTCCACTTCTGCTTGATTGTTGGTCCCATGGACCAAAGGTGTATCATAAGCATAGATAAGATCTCCATTGTGATCTCTAATGATCCCTCCTGCTCTAATATTACCTGGATTAGTGAGAGAGTTGCCATCATAGTTTACTTTAACCATATTAGATGGTGGTTTGGACCATTATACATGTGTTACTTTTGTCCCTTGTCTGCACTTCTCAGCATAAGTCACCAAGTTGGACCATCCAGTAGGCCAAGGGATGTATGGAAAAACAGTATGTAATAAATGGGATATGTCTTTATAAATGAGGAATTTAACTCTGGCCAGTTGAGGCTGTTTTCCACCATACTCGACAACACATCTATTTTTCCATAGATTACAATAGATAATAATGGGAAAAGCTTGCATGATCAACTTTTGAGCTCTATTACTAGTCTTAGACTTCCACCACTTCAGCAACAAGTTTCTGAGGGAACTTGTGCCTTGTATCATACCTAGGGATGCACAGAAAAACTGCCAGATGTGTTTAGAAAATGGTCCATCAACAAATGTATGTGGGATTGTATCCCACCCAGGATTAGAGAAATAACTACAGGTAGCAGGGGCAATACCAAATTGGTGAAGCCTTTCATTTATAGGTAATGTCCTTATTAGGACTCTCCAAAGCAGGAATGAGCATTTGAAAGGAATTAACCTATGCCAGGTGAGAGTGTTCATCATGGTTTTAGCTCTGTGTTCCCTACTAATCCCCTAGGCAGAGGTACAACTAAATTCTCCACTGGTAGTTAGCGTCCAGATTGGGAAGTCTGCAACCCCTTCTTGGAATTGTATTTCAACTTTGAGCATAATTTGCAGTAACTGCTAGGGAAGGAGAGGGGTTCAGAACAAAATATTTTAAATTTATGTAAGCAACCAAACATTCTCAAAATTACAAAGACATGAATAAAGAAGATTTTCAGAAAATTGGCTTTTATCTGTTTAAACAAAGGTAGGATTCTCTGAAACCCCTACCTAGGGGAACAAACTCCTAAACTTAATCTTTTCATGCCACAAAACTTAATCATAAATCTCTAAAATGTAGGGATGGTCTCACGCTGAGCACTCTAGAGGGAAATAATCCAATCTAAGTACTTTCATTCCTATGATGTGCCCCTACAAACCTTGTGCATTAAGGGTTAGCTGACACCTCCAACTTCCTGAAACATAAAAAAAGGTCACAAAATGTCTCTAAAATATATCAGACTCAAGGAACAACATCCAATCATTTTGACGCTACAACATCAATCAATAGAATGTCAAAATTCAAATAGAACACTCAAACTAATCATCCAACAGAAAAATTTGAGGTTACATCACAATGCCCTTGGGTCATACTCAAACGTGAGGAACCCTCAAAATTCTATTAAAATCCTAAAAGTCCCCTTTAAGAAGTCCAAAGTCAAAAATAGACTAAAAGGAAGAAATCCTTTCTCAGAAGCTACACGCTATAGTACCTTATAGATGTCTGGACTTCGACGCACACCCATAATATAAGCAAGGATTCCTCTTCGAACCATGAGGCTTGACAACAAAATAGACCAAAAAATAGTCTATGGTTGGACTAAAATCCCACTATGCATCGACCTCGCTAGATGATTACAAAGAAGAAACTGATTCGCATTAATCTTTGATCATCGACTTTAACAATCCAACACTTACTAGCTTGACCAGAATTACTATATGAAAATATCATATACTGTGACAAGCTAAAAGTATGATGATCTGAGGATACTTTTGGAAAAAAATTACTATATATCTTGAGAAAACTACTTCTCAAAAAAATGTGTTCAACGAAGCCTCAGAGTATACAAACATGCAGACCCACTGTCTAAATAAAAAATCAAAAAAGGCTTCAACACCATACAATAATGCAAAAGCATTACAAATATTCCTTATTTATTATACCCAAAAATGGGATTAAAAAGTTACAAAGTGCAAAGCTCAAAAGCGGTTTCAGTGTAAACTCCGTGCATAAGCCTGAACAGCAAGCTACAGTGTGCACAGGCTCAAACTTAAAGAAGCCTCTTGATTTCAGCTAAATGGTCCCTAAATAATAAAATATCTCTCAATCGAGATAGAGGCAACTCTTAGTAAGCATGACCTACAGTCATGCCTTCATACTGGACTATGGTAGGAGTACGTTTGGAGAAAGACACGCACCCCTCAAGGAAGGGACACAAGGGGTGAATCCTTGAAAAAGGAAATAATAACCTTCAGAAAAAAGGGTCATGCCCTATCTCTTAGAAGGATCTTAAAAGATATGCCAAGATTTGGAGTAACTACTAGATCTGGCCAAAGGGCGCCCTTGGAGAAACTCTCAACCCATCTGTGAGATATTTTGATTGGAAAGTCCCAAAACCAAGAACTCTAGAGAAATAAAATGGCACAATGAGCCTTATTGAGTTACTTTTATCATTTGTCACACACACAATTTTTACCTTACCCTTGACTAGCAAATCAACGGCATGACCTCAAGTTTTACGACGATACCAAGATACGTATAAGCTAAAAACTATTGATAGAGTAAACTCCAAAATCTAAATAACTAAAGAAGCCAAGAAAAGATGCCTAATGAAAAGGTTTGTTCTCTCTCAATATTAAATAAGAAAGGTTATGAGTGGAAGGAACATGAAAGGAAAATTATTATAGTAAAAAGTTCATTTATTACATAAAAATTAATGGTCGCAAATGATAGATACAAAAATAATGCAGATTAATGAGATAAGTTCGTGAAATGACATTTCCATGGAAACAAAGCGCCTAAGTCATCTTACATGGTCTTAGATCTGATGGTTCAGGTCTCAAATAAAGAGTCCTCTCAACTTTCCTCTTTTATCCTAAAAATAAAAACAGGGATGTAAGAAGCATAAGTATTTTATTCTTGAAATTGATTTAGAGTATAGAAGATTACCCTCGAGGTGTCGAGTGCATAGCCTAAGAAGTACAAATAATTATATAAATATTATGCAAGGAAACAACCCTTTAAAATTATCTTACTATGTAATAGCCTTTGAGGGGTGTAACGACCCGAGACTACCCCTAGTCGTTACACGGTGCTTATGATCCCGAAGGACCACAAGCTAACCCTTTCCTGATATTTGTACCATGAACATTACATAATATCTAAAAATAAATGCGGAAAAATAGGCAGAAACAAGCCAAAAGGTTCAACACATCTATAATACTCAAAACTAAAAACTGAATACTAATACATCCATCCGAAAAGCCTCTAACTGTCTGAACAGTGGAGTTGATGGGACATGTCCCGAACTAACTCTGTCAACTGAAAATGAACTAACTCCGTCAACTGAAAATAAACAAAGTCTGATGCAATAATAATACAAGGATCATCCTCGAATGAAGAGGACTCACTTCTACGTCTACTGTTGTTGACTAGGACTTAACTGCTGAGGGAACTCTCGATCACGTGCCTATGGACCTATGGTGTCAAATAAAACACCATAGCACAAATACGTCAGTACGGGAATGTACCGAGTATGCAGATGACGTAAGGCTAATTGCAAGGGCTCATGCATGAACATTTACATAACTGAATAATCATGAGGGTACCGAACGAGAACACATAAAGGAATGCACAAACCATAATCACAATCATCACAACCCTAGATATTGAAACTAGGATACCGCTTTACAGTTATCTGAACTCACTACTAACATTGAGATACTGAATCACTAAATTATCTGATACTGATAACTGATTAACTGAATATACTCACATAAATGACTGAATTCTGAGCTCACTACTCTCGTCTGACTGGATTGAAGATCAACCTCTCTAACGGATGATTTCAAAATCTATTATCGATGATAAAAAAATAATTATGTCCGAACTTGACAACAAGAATACTCAACAGAATCTGAGACTGAGATCAAGCCTATCTATCGGGAGATCTCTAGATCTGATAACATGAATACTCAACAAGATCTGAGACTGAGATCAAGCCTATCTATCGGGAGATCTCTAGATCTGATAACAAGAATACTCAAATCAATCTGAGATTGAGATCAAGCCTATCTATCGGGAGATCTCTGGATCTGATAACAAGAATACTCAACAGGATCTGAGACTGAGATCAAGCCTATCTAATGGATGATCTCTAGATATGATAACAAGAATACTCAATAGAATTTGAGACTGAGATCAAGCCTATCTGACGGGAGATCTCTAGATCTGATAACAAATAACTGTATATGAGACCAAGCCTATCTGACGGATGGTCATGAATCAGTGGAACTATCTGAGTTCCTTACTGAGATAGATGACTGTACCTCACAGTCCCGATTTCTGAAGATTGATACTGAAACTGCAACTGTGGGAAGTAATTACTTAACCGACATGCCGCGACCTCCCATAGGTGGGATCTAACCTGTAACCCCAGCTGGAAGGGTGTCAATACCATGCCATAGGTAAAGACCTCTCTAGTCAAGCCTCTCTAATGGATGACCCTCGCAGGAAGTCAACCTAAGGCAATATAATAGTCAAACCTATCTAACAGTGACAACCTCTACTAATGGGGACTCCTGCATCCTATGCTGGCTAAGCAGTTCTGGAGTTTAGGGATTGATTCTAGCGACTCAGCCTCTCTCTGACGGGGAGCCGTCATCCCTTCCCTCACTCGGTGCTAGCTCCTACTCTCAACTAAAAGACTCTGAACTGAATTCTCAACTGAACACAAACTGAACTAAATCTGATACTGATCACATTTGTCAAATGATCTGACTGAGTTAAGCTGAATTCACTTGGTTCCGTATCTGACGTAATACTACTAAATCACTGTATCTGACTGACGATACAAAGTTTGAATAGATTACTCGGTCACTACAGAGGCCAGAACTGAACACTTGGATACTACAAGATCTGAGTTGAGTACAACACTGAGGCTAGATTACTAGCGATCCTGAGATTTCGAAGATTACTGAGATTGCTTAAGTTTTGTATCTGTCTGAGGATATAAAGTTCTATAACTCACTGAGTTCTGAGAATCATGGCTCGACTGGGATTATCGTGAAAACTAACACGGGCTCTAGACATCATTTAAATTATTGGTTATAAATACCCCCAGGACTCGATAACATAAAAGTAAAACATAACCATTCTTGACTAGTCTTAACCACGATCATTCATTCATCATCACAATCACTAAAGCATCTCTTCAAGCATTTAGGAATCATAACATGTATTCACCATCACAATCACTAACGCATCACTTCAAGCATTTAGGAATCATAAGCATCTATTCACCGCCACAATCACTAAGGCATTACCCCAAGAATTTAAGAATCATAAACATCTATTCATCATTTCAATCACTAAAGCATCACCTCAAGCATTTAGGAATCATAAACATCTATTCATCATCACAATCACTAAGGCATCACCTCAAGCATTTAGGAATCATAAACATCTATTCATTATCATAATCTCTAAGGCATCACCTCAAGCATTTAGGAATCATAAACATCTATTCATTATCACAATCACTAAGGAGACACTTCTAGCATTTAGGAATCATAGACATATAATAGCATAGGGGAAACATGTTACTAGATCATACTCCATTCAACAAGTTCTTGCATCAAGTACTTCGTACGTATATTAGTCTTGGAATGTATTGGATAGCACATTATTGGGGAAACTTCATACTATCATGTCACAACTTACTCGTCAAGCACTTGGCATGTATTAAAGTCTTAGCATGCATCAAAGAACACGTAATTGGGGAATTTCATACTATCGTGTCTCAACTTGTTCACTAAGGCTTTTCAACAAACACTAGGCATGCATGGGTTTACACCTAATTGAGGATTTCATGCTATGATATCACAATTCATTCACTAAGGCATTTCATCAAACGCTAGGCATGCATGGACTTGCTCACAAATATATTTTTAAAACTTTCCATACTTATTTGTCTCTCAAATTTTATTTTTTATTATTTTTACTTTTTATTTTTTTCTTTAATTTATTATTCTATTTTTTTATTATTTTCACTTTTTTATTTTTTACTTTAATTTTATTATTTTCATTTTTTATTTTTTCCCTTTAATTGTATTTTCATGTTTTAATTCATTTATCTCAACCTTTATTTATTTTTTCTTTTTTCCTTTTTCTCAAGCATTATCTATTTCTTTTTTTTTCTTTTTTTAATTCATTTATCTTTAACCTTTATTTTTATTTTATTTTTGTTTTTATCAGTTTTCTTTTTTTCCTCATTTTTCTCAAACTTTATTTTTATTTTTTCCTCTCATTTTTTATTTTCTCAATTTTTTTAATTCTTCACTTTTTTTCTTAATCTTTTTTTTTCTTTTTTTTTATTTCTCTATTTTGTTTGATCGTTTTTTTCTTTTTCTTCAGTCCTCTTTTTTCCCCTCATTTTTTTCAAATTTTATTTTAATTTTTCCTCTCATTTTTATTTTTCTAAATTTTTTTAATTATTCATTTTTTTCTTGATCTTTATATTTTTTCTTTCCTTTTTTTCTCAATTTTTTTATTTCTTTATTTTGTTTGATCGCTTTTTCTTTTTTCTCAACTTCTATTATATTTTGCTAATAAAGAAAAAATTAAATAATTCGTAAAGGGGTCTTCTTTTTTTTACATCAAAGCAAATTTAAGGGCATGAATTGTTGTTACGAAGTTCTTTGAAAATTCTTGAGATAAGTCGTGTCTCTAAGGCGAGAGTTGTAGAACATCCCATAAATGAAGACATAACGTGGTAGTGTCAACTCTTGCCCGTAGGGTATAATTTGTAGTTTGAAAGTCTTTGAGCTAAGTCTTGCCTCTAAGGCAAGAGTTGTACAACATCTCATAAATGAAGACATAACGTGGTAGTATCAACTCTTGTCCGTGGGGCATAATTTGTAGCTTTAAAGTCCTTGAGCTAAGTGTTGCCACTAAGGTAATAGTTGTAGAACATCTCATAAATGAAAACATAATATGGTAAAGTCAACTCTTGTCCGTGGGGCATAATTTGTAGTTTGAAAGTCCTTGAGCTAATTAAGTCTTGCCTCTAAGGCAATAATTATAGAATATCCCATAAATGAAAACATAACGTGGTAAAGTCAACTCTTGCCCGTGGGGTATAATTTGTAGTTTGAAAGTCCTTGAGTCAAGTCTTGCCTCTAAGGCAATAGTTGTAGAAAATCTCATAAATGAAGACTTAACGTGGTAGCGTCAACTCTTGCCCATGGGACATAATTTGTAGTTTGAAAGTCCTTGAGCCAAGTCTTGTCTCTAAGGCAAGAGTTGTAGAACATCTCATAAATAAAGACATAACGTGGTAGTGTCAACTCTTGCACGTGAGGCATAATTTGTAGATTGAAAGTCCTTGAGCTAAGTCTTGCCTCTATGATAATAGTTGTAGAACATCTCATAAATGAAAACATAACGTGGTAGAGTCAACTCTTGCCCGTGGGGAATAATTTGTTGTTTGAAAGTCCTTGAGCTAATTAAGTCTTGCCTCTAAGGCAATAGTTGTAGAACATCTCATAAATGAAAACATAACGTGGTAAAGTCAACTCTTCCCTGTAGGGCATAATTTGTAGTTTGAAAGTCCTTGAGTCAAGTCTTGCCTCTAAGACAATAGTTGTAGAACATCTCATAAATGAAAATATAATGTGGTAGTGTCAACTCTTGCCCATGAAACATAACCTGTTGTTTGAAAGTCATAAGTCTTGCCTCTACAATGTAGTGGTGTCAACTCTTGCCCATGAAGCGTAGCTTATTGTTCGAAAGTCGTAAGTCTTGCCTTTATAATGTGATAGTGTCAACTCTTGCTCAGGAGACGTAACTTGAATGAAAGAAATCGAAGAAAAGAACAAAAATAATAAAAATTGTGAAAAAAGAAGAAAATAAAGAAAAATATTAAAAAAATAAAAATCAACGTAAATGTAGAAGTTGAGAGAGAATAGGAAAAAAATAAAGGTTGATAAAAAAGAAAGATAAATAAAAATAAAGGTCGAGAAAAAATAAAAAAGAAAAAATAAAAAAATGTTTTTTTTATAAAAGTAGACGTTGAAAGGTGTAAAGAAAAAAAAGTAAGGGTTGAGAAAAAATAAAAAAACCAAAAAAAAAGGAAAGAAAAAAAATAATATAAAAGAAAAAAAAAAGAAGTTGAGTGGAAAAAAAAAGAAAAAAGTAAGGGTTGAGAAAAATAAAAATAAAAATAAAAAGAGAAAATAAAAAATAAAAATCAAAGTAAAATTAAAAGGAGAAAAAAATAAAAGTTTAAAGATATAAATATGGAGTTCTTATCTATTATGAGGATAATTTATGTAATTTACTCCATTGATCAGGGGCAATTTTGTCCAAAAAAATATTAGTTAATAGGAAAAGGCTATTTTAAGAAAGTTTTTTTATTTGGGGCTAAAATTTGAAAGTCACCCTAATTTGGGTCTATTTTTTATATTCACTCATATATCTCTATACTAGATGGGCCGCACGGGCGAATTTTTAATGGCGAGGAAAGTAATATTAGTAAGTGAAATAGTAAGTCATATAACGTTATAGTTACATGTACAACATTATGCTTCATATTATATGGAACAAAGAGTATATTGTTACATTGATAAGGTTTACTCTAAAAGTATTACATCGATATGATAGTTTTTGATACCAAAAGTGTCAAAGTTGAAAATGTGAATTCATATAACTGTAGTTGGTAGTGAAGTTGCATCCTGTGCAGCTATGTCCTAAATTCCAAAAGGCAACCATCTAAATATGCAAGGAAGGATAAAAGCAAGATTAATTCTCAAGTTAGCCATAAGAAAACCAAAAGCAGGTATATTTTAGCATACTTCTCAAACTATATAATGTCGTGAAGTATGAAGTTGCAGAAGTCATAAACTTACTTTAAACACATCGGTAAAGATACATGTTATTTCCCAGAGTAGTGTAATATCAGAACGTACATATTGAAATGTAATAAAATAGAAGCATTAACAGTTTGAATAATAATCTTTAAACATCCAAGATTCGGACAAAATAAGACTTTAACTGCATTGCTAAGTCCAATTCGTTCTAATTCTGCTCAAGTTCCCGTATTTGAGTTCAGTAAACTTATTAGAGATTAGTATTTTTGTACAACATGATCAAATTTTTGGCACAGAAGTCTTTTCTACCCTTTTCAAGTTGGGAAAAAAGTCCTTTTTAGATAACTTTTATCTTAAGTCGAAGATCTATTGGAAATAGCCACTCTACCTCTAAGGTAGATGAGCCTGAAACAAAATACAATCTTCATTAAAATATAAACAATATGAACATTACATTAATTCAAGCAGGACACTTCATACCATGAAACTAAGAATTGATGCATGAGACACATAACTTGATATATGAAATATAAATCTTCTTTATCTGTGATGATAGTATGCTAACACCTAAGCTGGCCATATACAATATCAGTCTCATGAAGTTACATTCTTCCTTTAATTTATTTTTTTTTCAGTTTGGACGAATATTTAACGAAGTCGGTCAAGTTATTAATAGACAATAAAGACAATAATCATCATTATAGATCCCCATGTTTCAAATATTCATTATAGACTATGTGCTCTGGTGTTTTCCAATTGTAAAAGATACTATGACACTTAAACTTGAATTTAGCATCTATTGATGAAGAAAGGTACCTTTCAACCAAATCGATAAATAGCAAAATCAACTCTAATAGTTGAAAGCACTTCTTGTCCAAAAGAAATTTCTTATGTTTAGTCTACTTCAAGGAACCTATACAGATTTGAAGAGTAGCTAAAGGTCAATAATTCTTTTCCTCAAAGCTAAATTTTATGAGGTCCAATAAATCGTGTATGTAGCAGTACATTTCTATTTTTTGTACCTATGAAAATCTTATATCATACAGTATGTTATGATAAGCATCTAATTATCATCAGGGATGTTATCCACATCATAAACAAGAAAAGCACAAGATCTCAAATTTTACATGCTAGTTCATGAGGAAAAAAAATCTTAATCTCTATATATAAATTAGTTTTTTCTACTATAGCTAATTTCATAAAGTTCATTCCTGTAGCAAATTTTGAAATAAAAAAGAATGGTTACCTCCAACAGAAGTGATATCCACACTTCCAAGAAGCTTCTCCTTCCACTTTCTCAAACTCTCATCACCCTAAAAGTTTCAAAGAATTGAAAAACATAACCACATATTAACACAAAAAGAAAAAAAAATATTTGGAAAGACAAAAAGATGCAATCTTTACAACAATCCAACAAGTTGGGGTCGCCTATATTGAATTCCCACTTCTTCATTTAAGCTCATTTCCTATCACCGTCATACTTTTTGATTGTTCCTTAAATTTTCTTGTATCATACTGTTAATGCGATCATTACGTAACGACAAAAAGTCTCACTTTGTGTAACGTCAGATTTATGTAACAATCATTAAGCTCATTTCATATCGTTATCGTACTAAATATGCAATCTTTAGATAGTGATTGTATTCATTAAAATAATACTATATGATACGATACACGAATATGATACATGGAGTACTTATTTGTCGGCTAAAGTCAAGTTTGAGTGTGCCTTTATGTATTATGTAAATTAAAATCCATGACAGAAAGTGAAATATGTATTTTCTTCTGACCTGTTAGGTTGAAGTTGAGTTCTGTAATAGCAGCAATACCACAACCACTAATAATTGGCAAAAGTGAAAGGTAAACTGGCAATGGAAAAGTTTCACCCAACAATCTTGAAACCAAAACACTGAAAGCAGGCTCTCTACTCTTGATTATGTGAGTGAATGAAACTGCAACTTTCGACATGCTCACTGTTGCAGCCACATGTCCAATTGTGTGAGCCACATCAACCTAAAAGTAAAAGAAAAGGAATAGACCACATTTAGAACACGAGTTTTCATGTCCAAAAAAATTAAACTTTTTAAATGGGAAAAAGATGATGTCATACATTATGAAACAATACGTTAGCAATTATTAAGCTCATTTTATATTGACATCGTACTAAATATACAGTGTTTAAATATGGACTGTATTCATAAAAATAATAACTTACAGTATGATACGATACAGCACAACCCTATTCAAGATTGTTTTTCCTATGAGATATAAATATTTTATACCTCCTTCCTTGGATGAATTGTTTCATCAAAAAAATTTACAACTATAACAGAAGTGTTTGTCAACACTATTTCATGGACATCTCAAACACATGTTTGCTATCAAACTCTAATTTATCACAACACTTGTTTGGTTATGGTAATTGCTTTAAAATATTGACAAAACTATATTTCACCACCCAAAAGAAATAGATTTTTTGACATGACACTTATATTATTTTTACTTATTTATGCTACTGAGCTTGATATTTTGCATCAGATAACATCTTAAAGCTATAAATATTAAACCACTGCTACAAGACAGTTGGCAAAAATTTGCTTTTTCAAAAAATATGAAAGATATCGTAGAAAGTTCAATTTGGACATAACTTAGACTGGAATAGCAATTAGAGAGGACAACTCTACAAAACAGGATGAAATAAAGCATACACCTGAGACATTTTAGAACTCAATTAAAACTCAAAAAATAGGTACATACATGTGCAGGAATTGTGAATATACACAGCAAAAGGAGAAAATAAAATTCAGAAGGAACCCACCAAAAATGCCAAAATTGAGTTAGAGTGGTTCGATGAACTTGTCAGGTTTTTGGTGGTGATGTAGATGTGGTTTCTCCAAAAATGGATGGGTGGATTGCTTCCCCATACGGTGGCATTGGGATAAAATATATAATTGAAGCATAGTACATTCCAGCTTCTTTCTTGGTCATTCTTCATTTTATTGAAAAAAAAAATATTTCAGAGAGGATGAAATAGCAGGCAGCAACATTTGACAATTAAAATTTGCATCAGATAAATAAAATAGCCACAAATTTTTCCTATGATCCCTACTTATGCTTGCATTCTGCAAGAAAGCAAATTATATGATAAGAATGTATAAGGACCTATTCATTAAGTTTATCACCATTCAACAAGCATGAATAAATGATAAGTGGATTTTCTAAACCAAAGAAACATATCAGCAGCTAGGACAATCAGATCACCAGTCTTGATCTAGATGTGAATGTGAATCCACTGATCATTCGTGTCCCTTCTATACTGTAATGCTTCTTCTAATCAGCATGTATCTTCTACATATAGAAAAATTTTAACTTTTGATCATAGTTCTTCACCTTCTTAGGGCGCAATCCAGAAAATCCTCTAAAGCAAAACAATTATAGAATAACATTCGACATTAACAAATATTAAATAATCACACCGATCATGTGTGTGTGCTGAGGGAAGATCTTATTTATTTAGCAGCAAGATATCGTGAGATAAATATAACTAATAATTTAAGAAGTCCAAAAAAGAATGTTCAAAGAAATAAGCAAGTCCTTGAACAATCCTCCAAATGATCCAACATACTAATGTTCCCAACAAATTTTTTATTAATGGTTGTATTCCAATGGACATGTAGTCTTTCCTGATGTTCCCAAAATAAGAAATAAATTTCTTTTGTCAACAAAAGTATACTTATCATGATACCCAAGTAATGTACATAAAGCAAGAAGCAAACCAGCCCAATTATGCATATGTGGAAGCATAATAAAATCACCAGTTGATCTTATTATTTGTAGAAAACAAAGAAGTAGAAACATTTGCACAAGAATGATTTCAAGTTAGTTGCTCGGACTTTTCAAAAATGAGACTGCTCCGTGTTGGATCCTAAAAAAATACTACTTTTGAAGAATCTGACACATACCTGATGACATTTTTAAAGAGTCCTAGCAACATAGAATTTTAATCATAATATTTGATATGTACTTACAGAGTCTGAGCATATGCTGATTGGAATGAGGAACCGTCTTGGGTGAATTCTCAAGCAAGGCGAATGGCGATAAGGAGACCAATTCGTAAAGCTGGCTTGTCAGTGGTGATCTATAAACTGCATTCTGTTACACCTATACATGTATGAACTCAACCAAGAATCCAAGTTAGATCGAGAAGTAAGAGTTTGTGATTGAAGTCAAGATAAATAAAAATGAATTAATGCTACTCTCTTGAACTTCAGGAACAATACAGTTACTGTAGAACTTGATAATGCGGTAGCAGTTTAGCAATGCAACTCAGAAATGCTGAAAACCTTCTCAAATCCCTCTGGGATGCGTAAGTAGTCAAAACTTTGAGAATGGTACAAGAGCATGGATCAATGAAGAACTATTAAGAAGGCCAAAAGATTCTAAAAATACCATAGCAAATGGTGAAGTAGACGGAAGTTGATAATCATGACAGTGAATGTGAGATTGTCGAGTATGATGAGAGAGTATGACAACCATTTTGGACCCTAATTTGTAATTAAATGTACGTAAATCTTTAAATATATCCTGAAAATGGTAAAATTCAACTTATACTCACCAGGAATAATCAGTTGGTCGTTTTGTCAGGAGTGGCAACTTGCTTATGTTGCCTCACAGTCTTCAGCTATTATGAGACAAAGTCCATGGCTATTTCGTTTCACTTTCACTGAGGTATCTGAATTGACTGTGTGACATGAAGTGAAATTCTTAATCTACCAAGTTTCGTGATCACGAAATGAACTGTCTTCAGCTATCACGAAATGAATACTGGGATAATTAAATTGAAGTGACCATGCCTCCAAACATGGATTGAGAGATGCCTCTATCAAGTTCTATGCAAAATTCCTAAACAACTAACTCTCGATCTCGTAATTCTTAATCTGTGAAAATGCATAATTAGGTGCAAAAAAAAAAAGCTCAGGCTAAGCATTTTTCAGTACATGCACCCTATTGTTATCCAAAAAAAATTGCAAATTATCTTTTCAATTATTTAATTTAGTAGATCTAGAACATGAGAACACACAATCTTTCAGACTAAAAATAAAGTAAAGAAAAATTTGAAATCTAAAAGTGAATGCATCGCTTAAGAAGACCCTTGAAGGAAATTTCAAACTAATCAAAGCTTCAGCTTATAAGATTAAAACCCATTGCATTTATAATTAATTTAAAATTCATACAGTTAGGATCAGAGTCTTTTATAAGTAATGCAATAGTTTTCTTCAAAGATGAATTATGAAACATTAAGAAAATTAGGGAAAAAAGAGTAGTAATGGATTCACCACGATTATTAGAGTGATACCTTAATTTTCACAAATTATCGAAATCCTTAGTTAACACATACAAGTATAAAGATAACATAATAAAATCAGATCCTAAAATTATGATTTAAACAACACCAAAACACATGCATAAGTGGGAAAGCTGAAAAAAATACAAAGGAAAAATGAAAAGGAAACAAGAACTCACCTGAGAGATGAAGCAAATAACAGATGGATCGTAGTAAAAGGCATCTGCATCCCTCAAATAGAAGTGGTAATACTATTTTTTTAAATTGTTGCATTAGATTGATTCTTTTTCTGCTAGAAAATTAAGAGCAAGTCTCCATCCATACATATATGTTTACATAGACAACACTGCAAAAAAATAAAAGCAGCTGGAATGCATTTAGCGGCCTCGACCACGTCCACGTCCACGGCCACGACCGCGCCCACGACCATGTCCCAAAGGCTTTCCAGCTGTTGGCTTATTTGGCTTCACAGTGGGTGGATCCACCAATAACGTCTCAAGATTTAAGCTGTCATGGAGGATATAATAACAGATGTTGTTACCCCGTGATCCAACGTCACTGGATTCTTCCATTTTAGCATAATTTTGACAGCCTTCAGGTGTGTGTTCATGCTCACATCTACACCTATAATGGTTCCATGAACAACAGTGCCATTTTTTAGCTCAATTGAAACAGTGTCGTTGTTAAACTTCATCAAAAATCTGACGAGCTTCATTGTGCTAAAGAAATTGAAGACATGCTAGGTCTTAGGTCGAAGCATAGAAATTGAAGATGAAGAGACGCTATGGTTTAGGGCAAGGAGCGTCAGTGTTACTATAGAGAAGTGGTGATACACATGTCATGAAAAGGGGAATACAAGATGTTGAAAATTAATTTATCAAAATACCTCAAAAGATGATATTATTTTGAAAGTACCCTTCGTCGTACATTCAATCTTTCACTTATATATAAGTGTAATATACTAAATAACAAGAAAGTCTTGCTTAAATTGTTGCCAAGTGGCAATATAATATTGGACCACGTGTTATTTATTAGGAAAATTTAGTTAAAGTTAGGTTTTAGTTAGTAGTGATTATTATTTTTAGATTTAAAGTTTTGATTAAAAAAAAAAATTATATTCATTTATCTTTTACAGTTTTTCTTATTAAAAAAAAATAGATAGTATTTTTTCATCATCATATTGGTGATTATCTATCTACTCCTTTTTTGTATATAAAAAAATGTAGATAACTTACATTAATTTTTCAGATAATTAGCACGTTTATGATTTTTCATTTGAGGAAATTATCAGATTTTTTTTATTAAATATTTATAGTTATAGTTACTATTATTATTTAATTTAAAATCTTAATAAACTTTTACAGTTATTATTCACGTCAAATACTCTTCCTAAAAAATTGCTGCTAAATTATAGATACACCTCTAACCCATTTTTCTCCGTTGAAAATTACAAACACAGAAAACTAAAACTCTTCCGTAAAATCATAAATAACTTTAAAAATAATGATGGATGTCTTAAAACTTGAGCTATTTAACATAGAAAATTAAAACTCTTTCGTAAATCATAAATAATTTAAAAAATAATGATGGATGTCTTATTTTACAACGTGAAACATAAAACTTGAGCTATTTAATTACTAATATGAATTTAAATACTAATATGAATACTATATCATTGTACGACATATACTAATTATGAAAATGATTAATTTCAGACACAATTATTTTTTTAAAAAAAATGGATATATTATTGAAAAAAATTAAGAAGGCGGTAATATATAAAAATATAAATTACCGTGCGATGCACGATTAATAACGAACACTTGAACAAAAAGTCCCCGCGCGATGCGCGATTAATATTAAGGAAAAAATTATAATTTTTTTTATTATTATTATTATTATTATTATTTTAAAAAAAGAAGAGGAAGAATTTGTTTTCTAATATTACCAAGTGACAACCGAACACTTGGCAATTCCACATCAAATTCTTATTTCAATTCTATTTGTGTCATCCTTAATTACAATAACAACAACAACAACATACTCAATGTATTTTCACATAGTAAGGTCTGGGGAAGGTAGAGTGTACGCAGACCATACCACTACCTCAGGTGAAGTAGAGAGACTATTTTCAGTAGACCCCCGACTTAGAATCGATCACATAGTAAGGTCTGGGGAGGGTAGAGTGTACGCAGATCATACCACTACCTCAGGTGAAGTAGAGAGACTATTTTCAGTAGACCCCCGACTTAGAATCGATAACAGTATAACAAACACAAAAGATAAGTGAAAAATAAACTAACACCGCTAGCAACATGATAATACTACAACCACAAGATAAAAAATAAGAACTATCTAACCGAAATCATAGACATCACACAGCACCACGAATAAAAAACTATAGACACAAAAGAACGCTCCCTTATTGTTACCGACGTACTCCCACCTCCTAACTCTCTACCCTAATCCGCGTTCTTCACACCTTCCTATCAAGGATCATCCTTAATTAATAATAAAAAATTTTAAAAAATAAAATAAAATAATTCCTAACATCCAGTTAACTTCCCAAGTCCAATTCCCACTTCTACACTTTCCTAGGCATTAGGCTTTTTATATCTCCTTTACAAGATAAAAAAAAAAAAAAACTGACAAGAAAGAACTATTTTGCTTTTCAAATTTCAAACTGCTTAAACTTTTGTTATATTATTAATTATTAACATTCAAACATAAGTTCTCATATACGCCGTCATTGACATTTATTTTTCAAAACAAATATAATTTTCAAGAAAATGTTGTTCTCTCAAGACTAACGTCATCAATTACATTACCAACAACAATATGTGGAGTACAATATTTGTAAACACTACTTTACTAGACAAACACTTAGTCGAAAAGTTTTTTTTTGGAATGCCTATTAGGCAAGAATATCAAATTGTCAACAAAATTTATTCCAATGTTAAAGTAGGTTCATGTATGTATTTAGTTAGTTTTTTTTTTTTTGTACTTCTCAAAATTATTGAACTAATTTGTATGTCTTGTTTATGTCTTTCCTATACTTTTCTGTAAAGTTTAGTGATTAAATTATCCATTATAATAAAGTTTTTTCTTTGTTAATTTTTACTTAGAAAATATTTATCTTGAGACATCCAAATTTTTCGCATATGTGGTTCCAACACTCTTTGACAATTTTTGAAATATATTACACTAAATCAAATCAAAAATGACAATTTTTTGGCCTCTTTCCATTTATCTTATTATTTTCAATTTTTGAAATTTTATCTTTTGGCCAGTAGTATGTTAGCTTTGGTTCGAGGGATCAAACTCTATAAGTGGACTTTCATGCTCGGTTGATCCAACTTCAATGTGATTTTCTTGAGGTTCTCTCAGGACACTTTCATCTAACTACAAGTATCAATGCAAGAAAATTGAAAGACTTTACAGGTTGGTAATCGTAAGGTAATGGGTAAAGTGTATTTATATGTTTTTAGTTGAAGAAATTTTGTGTTTGTGTGAAAACTTTAACCGTTCAATTTCAAAAGAGTTAAATCTTACCAGTGCCGGCGCAACCCCTCTAGAAAAAAGGCAACCTCCTAAGGCTCCCAAATTTGAGGGCCCTCATTTTTTTAAACAATAATAGATTATAGTTTTTCATTAAAAAATTATTAAATATTATTTGTACAAAAAATAAACTTCTTATATAAAAGTAAAAAAATTATAGAAGAATTTTGATGTATTTAAAGCATGTCCCCAAAAAGATTAAATGCATTAGTTATATTAACGAAAAAAAATATTAGAAGAAATTGACTATAATATTTACAACTTTGCATCTTAGGATTTAAAATATAGACTTTATAAAGAAAGAATTTATTTTTTTTAAATTTAAGGCCTCCATTTGATTTTTGCCTTAGGCCACCGATTTGCTTGAGTCAGCCCTGATCTTACCTTATATGCCTAAAATAGTAAGCAAAAACTGCAAGCGACTACAGATATTGCACTATGCTTTGTTGTTTTATGGTTTAGTTTGTTAGATTATATACACTTTTTGTTGTAGATCTTAGAGTGGTGAAATCTCAGGCCTCAACATTTGTAATCTCTTTCACATTTATTACAAACTTGAGAAGTTAAAAAAAAAAATCACAATTAAATGTATGAAATTTTGTATTTTTTCATGGTTAGCGTCGTTGATGACTATCTGATTCCTATTAGAGCTTTAAACAAATTGCATAACATATTTTGTGCATTCATACATTCACCTCCATACTTCTTAATACATCCAACGGAGGAATTCATATGGGTTCCGACAACGATAGTACATTCATCTACTCTTGATACTTTTGTACATTTGGTAGTATAAAAATACCTTTGTTGCAATGGTGTCAAATAGGGATAAATCTCTATCGTCTAATCCCAATGTCTTATTTCTATAATGATTGTTTTCTTAATCGAAACCACAGTTCATTCCTGACACTAACATGTTTCAATTGCATGAACTATCAAAGACTTATCCTCTCATTAAATTGATATTTTTTTCCAATTATTTGATATTATTTTCATATTGTTGTAAATATGGAAGCAAAAGTTGGTTGAAATGTTGCCCATTTTTTTATGGATACAAATTCGCTTCTTGGGCAAATTGAATAATGTCTGATTCGCTCCAAAGCTATGAGCTGCATCTCTGGGCAAATTGAATAATGTCTGATTCTCTCCAAAGCTATGAGCTGCATCTCTGTGGACATAAAAGCTTCAAATTAGCTCACCAATGAAGCTAAATGATGTTTGCCTCAAAAATACAAAGAATAATTCTATCCCATTTAGTTAGTTATTTTCATGATAAGAAATTGCAGAAATTAAATGTGTAATGTTATGTAAATGTAAGATTATATCCGTAATATAATTCATCATTTATTTATCATGTCAAACTGTTATCAAAGCTTAGTTGAACATTTACATTCTTTTATTTAAAAATTTTGTTTGGCCTAATGCCTTTTAATGTCAAATACATACAACAAACAAAGTAACATTCAAGTTATTTGTGAAATTAAAAACACATATTTTACTTTTAGAAATTTATTTTTAAAATATTAGATTAGATCAAGAAAATAGATGTATTTTGAAAATTATATTTTTTTCTTAAAAATATTAAACTGTATAGTTGTTGAAGTATGTATGTTACTTTTCGTAAAGGAGATAAAGTGGAGTAAATATTTAGGAGCATTAACCTAAACAAAAAAGTTATTATTATTAAATACTTTCTGTCTTTTTTTATAATTTTATACCCACGTTCCTCATTAATCTCCCACACAACCACGAAAGGAAACACATTTACCTTTTAGTTAGTAATTTTTGTTAGATACAATTCCTATTTTAAAGGAGAATCATATTCTCTGTTTTCAAGCAAATTCAACAGAAATCTGCTAGGGAGTTTAACTTTTTACCTTTTAATATTTGCATTCCTATTTTTTTTTCTATATTTAAAAAATGTAACCACTACAAAAAATGGATCAAATTGTTGGGGTTAATTATATGATTTGTGGGGGTTTTAAACCCCCACAAAATATAGTTTCAGCGGCTCCCAAAACCCCCACAATATGAGCCGTCACAAACAAGTTGCGGCAGTTTTTTCCGACCCCCATAATTAATTTGCGGCAGTTTTTTTGCGGCGGTTGCAACCCCCCATAATTAATTTGCGGAGGCTATTGACCCCATTATTCTAAATTTAATTCTTTTTATAATAAATTTTTATTTAAAAATTGCGGGGGTTAAAACCTCCGCTATTTTTTTAAAATTAGTGGGGCCCATCAATTTTAATTACTAATCATAGATTCTAATTTTAGCTCAAATTTAATTATTCCTTTAGGCATAACCTACAATTCAATTTTTATGAAGAACATTCAATATTTTTTTTTCAGTCACAGCTCCATTCTACAATTCTAGAGTACTTCATACACACAAAGTTACAACACAATGAAAAAGTACCATATGCTAAGATCATAAACCCAGAATAGGATGAAAACCAACAACATACTCAAAACAAACATATGTTTTGATACCACAATTCAACACACGAAGTAAGTATTCAGTAGTGCAACATAAAGACAGTAGTAACTGAAGAAAATAAAAAAAGACTACATCATTTCTCAGTACTTATCATCGCCTTCTCCCTCACCTTCATCATTGCCTTCAGCACCAACCTCCTCATAATCCTTCTCAAGGGCAGCAAGATCTTCACGGGCTTTACTAAATTCACCTTCCTCCATGCCCTCACCAACATACCAATGCACAAAAGCACGCTTAGCATACATAAGATCAAACTTGTGGTCAATTAGTGAGAAGACCTCAGCAACACTGGTGGAGTTGGAAATCATGCACACAACCCTCTGCATCTTAGCAAGGTCACCACTAGGAACAACAGTGGGTGACTGATAGTTGATACCACACTTGAATCTTGTGGGGCACTAATCAACAAATTGGATGGTGCGCTTAGTCTTGATGGTAGCCCCAACAACATTAACATCATTTGGCACAAAAGCATGCGTATCATTCTGCACAAAAGTATTTCATATGTGTCATGCCTATAAAGATTTGTAAAGCATTAAGAAGCTGATTCCATATTAGCTAGTATAAGGCTCAAATGATGAAAGAGGCATAACGAATGCATCATTGATATCCCTGCAAATTTTTTTGAATGATGGTCCACCCCCATTGTGAAAGTGTTATCCAGCTCGGCCAAGTATACTTTTTAGTGTGTTGTGCACTAAAATGACATGAGGACAACAAATCACATTCTTGTTTATGATTGTTGAATTTGTTTAACTGAAAACTTCTTGTATATTAGGCCCAAGTTTTATTTCAGAAAAGAAACAATAGGAGCTTTTACAATTTACCTAAATCTAATGTTCAAAACACATAGAATCCATTCAATTCAGAGACAATTACAATCATTCATCTCCTCATTTCTAACGTTTGTCCAAGAACATGAGGATTCAGGTTACATATTATAGGCCAAGACGTGGTCCTCTTAGGAAAGAGCTACAATTAGACAGTGTCAAACAAACAACTATTACTCTATCTGAACTGCTCGAGACTAATGTGAATAGAAATGCATTCTCTCATTTTTGCTACAGCAAAAAACTTCAAAACCCTAAAATTTGTGGAAGGAAGAAGAGAATAACGGCATTTATCAAGATGCCATTTCAAAAAGAGAAAAAAGAATTGAGAGTTTCAAAAAAATTTGAATTATGAGATTTAACATTCAATATTGTTATCATAGAAACATGAGCAATCATATGGTTGATTTGGGTATTCATAGAAGAAAATTAGAGAGAATAACCTAATGTTGATGAAAAGAGAGAAGAAGATACAGAAGAAATTGTACATACTTTTCTAGTTGCTATTTCTCAATCCAAGTCGACGCTGCCTTCTTCACAAGCAGCATAACAGTACCTCAGAGCTCCATTTGACCTGCAAGAGGATCAAACCTCCATTTATTGCAACTCATCACTCATTAGTCATTACTCATTAGTCGGTTGTTTTAGTGGAGTAAGTCTTTACTTTCATCAATGTCTTATGAAAACTCATTACTCCTTAGTCATTACTCTTTCTTTAGCTACCAAAGTACTCTATTGGATGCCTCTTCCTCTTGTCTGGTCTTTTGTGTTGGATGCCTCTAAGGAGACACAAGAAAGTCTCCTCTCATTAATTATTTTTATGGTTTTTCTCCCTTCTTCTTGCTAAGTCTTAGTATCAACTCTAAATCCTTCCACATTAACTTAGCTCTATTTATACCCCGTGTTGACCGGCTACCTTAATTTTTCTTGGAATTAAAATACCCCATCTTTAAATAGTACTCCTTATTAAAGCCAGCTAGCTCACCAAAGTCATTGGGTCAATTCTTTGTCCATTTCTCAGCCTCACTAATTCACTTACGCATAGAGAATTAGTACAACATACAGTGGAGTTAGCACTAAAAAGTATCACACTCAAATTGATTAGTCATCCAATTATGACACATCACTGTGTTACCTAAAAGAGATGAAAAGAGTTCAGAAGATATTTTTTTTGTAACTTAGGATAGATTACCGGAAGGTGAAAGTTTTAAGATCAGACGGTCATTTCAGATAGCAAATTAGTTAGGATTTATGAAACACAGAGGCCAAGAAAAGGATATGAGCATGCCTAATTTTATAGATTATAACCACCCATCTCATCTTAATCAGAAAGAATCATCATCCTCTGCAACAAACAAATTCCCTACTGCTCCTATTGATGATAGAAGAACAAATGAACAAATTATCCATGAAAATACCATTTTTATCCCTAACCAAACCCTAGATCAACATAATCTTACTCAAACTTCAGATCCAGATCCAAATTCAGTTCGACAACTATCGACGAGTTCAGTAAGTGAAAGGAATACTAGCACCATTCGGTACAAAGAATATCTCAAAAATCATGCTGAAATAGGGGAGGACATGTACTAGACGATTGCGGAGAATTCATGCCAAGCGGAGAAGAAGGAACACCGAAGTATCTGAAATGTGGTGCTTGTGATTTTCACCGCAATTTTCATCAGAAAGAGATCGATGATGAATCACAAACACCTGGTATGCATAGAAATAATAGCATCAACCACCGTATACACACGCAAACTCCACCTGGATATATGAATAAACTAGATAAATAATCATTTTATCAAAGAATTGCAATCACAATTCTAGTGCAATTCTAGTAGCCAGACAAAAACAAAAAAGCCATTAACAGATCTAATCTCAAAACAGGCAATTAATTACAATTCTTAACAACCATTAGATTAGATCTGTTGATACTGAAAGCTAACATGTTTAATTTTGAAGTTAAAGCTAAGAGATGGTTTGTATGCAATACTAATATTTAGTATTAGAGAAATTTAAAAATGAGCCTAAGTGATGAGTAATTAAGATAAAGACATACAAGATGAACAGATTTTAGAGAAATTGATAAACCCAATTTGGGAGTGAGAGATTCAATTGGGCGGAGAAGCAATTTGGGGAAATGAGAGTGTGAGAGCTGCAATTTGGTAAAGTAAGAGGAAAAAATATTTTGCCTAATTAAAAAAAGAAAGAAAATTTCAGCGCTATTTTTTCGATTATAGCGGGGGTCTAAAGCCCCCACAAATTTATATTTTTTTTATCGAATATGTATGTTATTTTTTTATTAATAGCGGGGGTTTAAAACCCTCACAATTAATAGTGGGGGTCTAAAACCCCCGCAACTTTACAAATTTTAGCGGCAGATTTTTAACCCCCGCATTTCATATAATTTTACGGAGGTTAAAATAATTCCTGCAAATAAACCCCCACGATATTACCCATTTTTTTGTAGTGAACACTTTTCTATCTGCAAAGTCTTATTACTAAATGACATGTTTCAATTATTCTTCAAGTCTTTATTAAGTAATTAAAAATTTACTTATATAAATAAAAATTTAATAAGAACATAACTGTAATTGAAAAGTCACATTATCTTCATGTTACATATTCATATTCCTAACAATCATCTCACAAGCATTATCTTTTATTTTTAAAGAAGTCCACATAAATACATAAATACATACATTAGAGGAGATAGTTGTGGAAATAAAAAATTTTTTAACATTTATAATGATTTATTTTTTAAAATTAAATTAAGAAATCAAGAAGATAATGTGTTTTAAACATCACATGATGTATGGCACATGCATATCCACGTTTTCTACTAACCTCCCACACAATCACTTCCACAATAAATATACTTGGCATTTTATAATTTTTTTAATATAATTTCAGTTTTACAGATAAAACACATTTTCTATACCCATGTTTCCTACTACTCTCCCTCACAATAACAAAAAACAACAAATTTACTTTACAGTTTATACTTTACATACAATTTCTATTTTGAAACAAAATCACATTTTCTATTTTCAAGCAAATTTCACGAAAATATCTTCTAGGGAGTTTAAATTTTTATCTTTTAATATTTACATCCATATTTTCTTACTTTTCTATAATTAAAACAAAGTTTTTGTTATCTGCAAAATAGGCAATACTAAATTACATGTTTCAATTATTCTTCAATTTTTATTTAATAATTAATAATTTTTAAATATAAATAAAAATTTTATAAGAACATAACTATGACTAAAAGTCATAATATATTCACTTTAGATACCCAAATTTTCATAATATATTCACTTTAAATACCCAAATTTTCAACAATCATCTCACAAATTAAACTTTTGTTTAAAACAAAATTCACATAAATACATACATTAATACAAAACACAAGGAGTTAGTTTTGAAAATAAAAACACCTATTTATTATTTATAATAATTATTTTTTAAAAAATACATTAAAAAATTAAAAAGATTACAGGGTTTTAAAAGTAACTGTGACATTCATACCCACGTTTCCTACTAACCTACCTCACAATCACTTCCACAACACATTGTCTTAAAAGTTTGTAACTTCTTTTTATACAATTTCAATTAAAATAAATCACATTCCCTATTTTCAAGCAAACTGTAAGATAAGTTTCTACGCAGTATTCTTATTCAATTTAAGTGAAATCTTAGTAGCTTAGTTGGTTAGTTATCAGAACTCTCACCTTATTGGTGAGGGTTCGATTCCCCACATTGTAATCCCTTCCCCTACTCCCAATTTTAAAAAAAAAAACTATTTAATTTAAAACTTTCTCCTATAAATACATATCCAACACATACAAACTTTTCTAAAATCTAATTTTCTACAAACACAGATTCTAAAATATGGCAAGAGTTGATTATATAAGTGAAATTTTAAATAACAAAATGGATTGAAACTTGAAGGTAAGGATTGTACGTATATGGCATGCTACACCAAGGGACAAATCAAATTTTCTTCTATCAATTGAGTTGGTTCTTCAAGATGAAAAGATACTTAAAATTATTTTTTATTTTTTTATTTTCTGCATCAATACTGAAT
Source organism: Capsicum pubescens (assembly GCA_030864215.1). Lineage (NCBI taxonomy): Eukaryota > Viridiplantae > Streptophyta > Magnoliopsida > Solanales > Solanaceae > Capsicum > Capsicum pubescens. Next base: position 99,910,451 of record CM061547.1, read on the forward strand.
TATTAATTTTTTACTTTAATTTCTCACTTATTTATTTGTAGGGAGAAAGAATTCATACAATAATTTCACGATTTGTTGTCCAACATTTTAGAGAAGAAAAAAATACAATAAAAGAAATGAGATTATATCTTATGAATACTTTTGTTGTTGAGCCTAACAATATGCATTATAGAACAACTGCCCATAAGTTTAAGCTGGAGTTTACACCCAAAACAATTATTGTGGAGACAACTGATCCAAATTTTGATTTAAATATTCTTAATTTTCGCTTGTTTAAGGATTTGAAAAATCACATTGACATTGATGACACTCAACTGTTTGGTAATATTTTTTCCTATGTTATTCTAATTGATTTTTTTTAAAAAAAATTACTATTTAAATTTTTTGTCTAAGTGTCTTGCAGATGTCATCGGACAAATTATTTGTCATGCTGAAAAACAAACTCATCAGCTTCAAAATGATACAACAAGTCAATTTTTGAATGTTGTTATCGAAGATCATGAGTAAGATTGTGATTCAATTAATAATTTTTTTATATTTTTCTACAATCTTAATTTCTAATATTTGTTTATTAATGCAGAAGGAACACAATCATAACAATTTTGGGGAGAATTTATTGATAAAATCATCCCCCACTTACACAATTTGATCGATGAATCCGTCATCGTAGTTATGCAGCTTATAAGAGTGCATAAATTGCAAGTTTTATCAACAATCTAGGTTACACTTCAGCTATCATATCCAGTTTAAAATAATTACTACTCTAACACTATGTTAAAGTTTACAAGGGCATATTCCGTACAAAATACATGAAATTCCCCCAAGCTTTGGATTAATCCTGATCTTTTTCACGTTAATGATTTTGAATTGAGATGTTTTTATACTATACTACATTTATGTTCCTACTAAAATAAAAATTATATGCATCACTAATATTAAAAAGTGCAGATTAGGAAATGTGTCTGAAGCTACCCTCGAGAAGCTAAGTCAAGCAATATCTCAACGTAGTCTTTCTATTTCTGAAGAATTAACTATTAGAACTGTACAACTTAAAACTGTTACAAAATTTCTCAATTCTGTGCAGGTGAAAGTCACTATATTAATTTCAAATTATATTTCAACTAGCTTATCTATACGCAACGTACATCAAACTGTTATATGATTATTTTTTATTTTTACAGGTTGGACATTTGTGGATTATTGGCAAAGGAGTGAATTTGAAACTTAAAAACAATTGGTCATACCTAGGTTCCATAAAGTGCCAGAAGAGTGTCGATGAAGTTGTCAAAAATACATTTCACTACAAGAAATGTAATCGTTATTATCAAACAGCTACTCATAGGTTTGATCTTAATATTATTTGCTTAGCATTAGAAATTTTATCTAGATTTTATATTTAAATAAAAATGATATCAGGTATAGGGTTTAAATTAAGGTTATGGATGATACTGGGATCGTCGTCTCTTTATTGTTTTGGGACAACGAAGCAATCACTCTCATTGAAAAAACTGCTTCTGAATTAATAGAATGCCCGTTAGAGGTATGTGATTTTTTAAAATTTATTTTAGGAATTCTAGCACTAACAAACCTAATATCATATTAGATTTTTTATTCTCCGTACGAGTGTTCTTATTTGACCTAGTTGGATGTTTTTCTTGATAGAATCATCATATTCAAAGTGAATGTTAAATAAGAAAATATTGAATCACGTGATCGAGTCTATGAAGTTACAAAGATCAATGACGATGAAGAACTGATAAATCAGTACAAGAAATCAACAAAAGAAGATGTTGTCACTGTATGTATAATTTTACTAGCAAAAAGAGTAATTTATAGTAGCATATTAATTTTATCACTAAAAATGGTGTTTAATCCTGTTTATTTTTAAAAATAGAAACTTCATTTCAATGTTGATGAAGCCATAGATGCTAAGAAGCTATTCAACTTTTAACGGTTTAAAAATAAAAATTGATAATGGATATTTTAATATTTATGTATTTTTTAAATAAACCTTCACTATTCTCCTTTTTTTCTTAAGCTTCCGCGTAGATAACGAGAAGATTTCTCCTAAAAAGAATTATACTGTAGAGGTAGACCAAAAAATGAAGAACCTATATCAGAAGTTACTGATGATGTTGACCAACTATCCAGTAACAAGGCCAAGAAGATTATTAAGAAGGAGAAAAATCCCTAAAGAAGTGGACGTGTGATAATTTTTCTGTCAAAACTTAGCTACATTTTTTAACTTTCTAGCAATCTAGATTTAGGTATGATCCTGAATTAGTTTAAATTTTGTGTTTTATTTTATTTCTTTTAAGAATCGTGACTCTATCATATCTAGGTTTTTCATTCCTTATGTTAACAATGTTTTTAATATTAGTTAATTCACTGTATGAATCTATTTTTTATGTCTTACGTGTATTTGTGAAGTTTATTCATTCGCATCAGTTTTCTTCTAAAACTGCTACTAAATGAGGTCTAACATTGACGTGTGTGTAGAAATTTATCATAATAACAGCAGCAAGATCAACCAAAAAAAGCTATTCAGAAAGCATGGAACAAGAGTCGAGTCAAACAGAGAGAAACAAAGTACCGAGTTGTAGAAATGTTATTTTGAGAACCCATTATCACCTACATAAGCAATACCCTGAAGAAAAGAAAAAATTTCAGCTCAGGAATTTGATAAAGACAAACGTAATAACATGTATGCCATTTAAAATTTGACCATTGATGTCTCAGATTTATACCTCTAGAGTCAATGGCGTATCAACAATATTTGTTGAAAATATCATTTTTCATTTTTCTCTGCGAGTAGGGGAAAACACAAGGTCCTGTACAATTGAAAAAAAAAACCATTTGGTTAAATGGTCAATGAATCTTAACCTGATAAACTGCATGATGCATTACCCTACCTAATCTTCTTGAGCATGTCCTGAGTATAGTGGCACAGTAACCAGTCCTGTAAGAAAAGTGAATTGAAAAAATTATGCAATATATCCTTTATTTCTTTTTTCTTTGATTTGATACAAGGTAATGTAGATATTTATAACCACTTTCTATTATGTATTAGCAATACTATTAACACTTAGCAATGGCTAAGAATTATTTTCTACCTTGCTTCCCACTACTTTAGGCTTCTTCAGTGAGCAACTGTATTGCAGCATCAATATCATCTTGACCAGTGAGAAATACCAGGATATCTCCCATTTGTTCCTACAAGTATAAATGAAGAGCCATAAATCAAGTTTTGTATGTTAGTATATCATGAATCAAAGAAGAAATAAATCATTAGAAAGTTACCAATTATTGTCTCATTCAAAGATATCTATTATAGGAGGCCACATGCAACACATTATGGATAAATGAAATAGGATCACGAAGGCATAACACTCAGCTTTGTTTCTGCACCAAGAATTGTCTGAATAACCCAACCCCCTCTACTTAAATTGGTTTTGGAAAATTTATTTACATGTGCTTAAAAATTTTCATTAGACATATCTTTCAAAATACCAACGAAACTCGTTCTTCTTCCAAGTGCAGGATAACCCCAAGGGGTTGTGTAGCAAAGGTGCCAAAAACTGACTATGTTGTAGGAACATTATCATCAAGTTGGAATTCAAAGGTACAGAAGTGATTTCATCATTGAGAACTAAACGCAATATTTTTCACATTTGAGCATAATATAGTGAAATAGTTCAAAGAAATCATCCTCTAGAGTGTACCAGATCATTGATTAATATCACTGTTGAAATAGAGGACCGAACATCTTTTGAGCAGTTAAAAAATACCTCTTTTCACAAAACTAAAGACACAATGTCTATGCAAGTTAACAAGTATCATATGCACAATTTGTCAGTATGGGTTTGAAAAATATAGACACAATGTCTATGCAAGTTAATAAGTATCATATGCATAATTTAATAGACACCCCTTTTCACAAAACTACAGACATAATGTCTATGCAAGTTAACAAGTATCATATGCACAATTTATTTTACTAATTTAAGGTAAAATTTTGTCGTCTTATGCTTCTTTATTTTATATAAATTATTATTTGCTGAATTTAGGACTGTTATATGTAGTTTTGATGATGAGCAGCTAACTGCAAGGGACCAGGTCCCTGGATATGCAAGGTACAGTACAACTGGCACGGTTTGTCTGCACAGTTTTGTCCTCTTGTGTAACAAACTTGCAGGTGCTATTTTGTACTGATTAGGACAGTAGTCCAATAATCTTTCAGCCTTAATCATCACTCAGCTATAAAAGAAAAGAGACATCTCTTCATTAAATAGTTTTTGCACAATTTTAAAGTGTGAAGTGAGACAGCAAAAACTCCATTTCAAGATTGCTCAAGCATTTCTCATGTTCTTATCTTTGTAATATGCTTAAAGAGTGAGTGAGTATTCTGAGTGTTGATTTGTAACTGAACTACTCATGCTATAAGAGCAGTGTTTTTCTCTTTGAGTAGAGAGTACTTAGGTAGAGTTGCCTAAGTATGAGGATGAATAGAGTTAATCAGCATAAAAAGTCCTTGGTAGAGTTACCATGATGAGCTCGTAGTAGATTTGCTACTAGCGAAAGGAGCCTAGAGGTAGGCTAAAATCTAGACTGTAATCAGGAGGTTGATTATAGTGAATTTCATTGGTGTTTGTGGGGGAAAACCGTGATTTTTCCTTCCTGGATTTCCACGTAAAAATCTTGTATTTTTTACTCTTCCTACACTGTCTTTAGTTCTTCTGCACTCTATTATTTGATGGTTTATGATTTACTCTAAGGGACCTAGTCCCTCATTGTGTGGTACAACCCCCAAGGGTTTCAATAATTGATATTAGATCCAGGCCGCTCTAAAAGGTTCACACCTAGAGTGTCTTGGTTATTATGGATACTCTACCTAACCAAGAAGAAATACAATCAACCACTAAACCACCTAGATTCAATGGACAATACTATGAGTGGTGGATAACAAGGATGTTTGACTTTATTATGGATGAGGATAGTGAGCTTATGGAAATCATTCTTAATGGTCCTCATGTACCTGTAAAAAAAGTCAAAGAAGAAGATGCTACAAGAATGGTTATAAGAAGTAGAAGGGAGTTCAATGATGAAGACAGAAAAAGAATTGAGAAAAACTACAAAGCAAAAAATTTGCTTGTTTATGGCATAGGATCGGATGAATACAATAGGATTTTAGCTTGTGAAACAGCTAAGGAAATCTGTGACTACTTGAAGACAACTCATGAAGGAACCACTGATGTGAAGGATTCAAAAGTTGATATGTTGACAACTCAGCATGAAACCTTCACAATGAAAGAAGGAGAAGTTATTTAAGAGATGCATGCCAGGTTTACTTCTATCACTAATGAGTTATACTGCTTAGGTGAATTAATTCCCTTATACAAACAGGTGAGAAAAATTCTTAGGGTACTTCGTAAATCCTGGAAAAGCAAAGAGGATGCTATCACTGAGGCTAGGAACTTAAAAACTCTCACCATGGATGAACTCATTGGGAACCTGAAAACTCATGAGCTTAAAAAGCAGCAAGGGCATGAGAAGAAGAAGGTAAAATAGGAAAAATCTTTGTCTTTAAAAGCTTCAAGATCAGGGCCAAATAAAGATGACACTAATGTTGCCTACTTGGCAAACAGAATTGTTAAAGCCATGAGAAAAAGTGGGAAGTGGAAGCAACAGTAGAAAAGGATCCACTATGAAAGTTTGTCATATATGTGAAAGTCCTAAACACTTCATTAAGGATTGTCCAATACACAAAATGGACCATCGGGATTATCACAATAATGGAGGTAACAAAGGAAGAGACAGGGACCAGGTCCCTGTAAAATCAAGAAGACAGACTGCAGCTAATCTTGCAGTCAAACAAGCCTTAGCTGGTTAGGGTGACTCCTTCAATGAATCTGATGAAGTTCAGAAGTCTGTAGATGTTTCCATGCTTGTAGTGGAAGATGAGAAAGTGACCCTTGATTCCTTGTTTGCCTTCATAGCATACACTAAAAATGAAGAAAAGAATGAGTTAACTATCTCCGACATTAAGAAGAAACTTGAAAATTAATCTAATAGAAAGATAAAGAAGCTAGCAAATGTATTGATTGATACTGTGTGCAAGATGAGTACTAAAAAATGGTCTAGAAGAAAAGATAGATAATAAGGGTCTTGAATTAATTTCCCGAACTCTCCATATCTCTAAGATAGAAGAACAAAGTGCTAAGTTAAAATCTAACTATTTGAGTTTAGAGAGCCAACTGAAGAAAGTAGATGCTTTTGATAGCAAAAGGAAGAAAGAGGCCTCACATTTTCAAATTGTGCTTGAAGAGAAGCTGAAGAATACTCAAAAACATCTTATGATTGTGCTCCAGAAGAATAAGGAGTTAGAAAAAGACATGGTCCATCTGAGGGAAGAAATTAAAAAATCCCTACAATGGATTACATCCTCTCAAATTCTTTCTAACTTGACTAATCAAGGAGGTAATGATTTTTAAGGTTTGGGGTATCAGTATGAAACTCAATCAATTGAGTCTCATGGAAAGGCTGCTCAAAATGATAAGAATAAAGTCCACAAGCTTCCATGTACTCACTGCGGAAGGGATAAGAACATCAAAAAAGACTGTCAAAGCTAGATCAGAGCAAGAATGATCAATGATAGATATATCCAACAGGGGAGTATCAATCCTAAAGTCCTAAGTCCTTTAAAAAAACATGAAAAAATGGGCATTACCTAGATGGACAAAGAAGGATTTAATCACACCTTTGTCATCCTACTGGGAACTCAAAATTAAATGGGTTCCCAAGTGTGAAAAATAATATTAAATATAGGAGGGAGAAAGGGTATGCAGTCAGAACAATCTTTTTGATATGTAATTTCTTAAGGATATGAATGGAAGGTCTGATTGCACTTTCTTTCCTGAGACACTTCAAGGTGAAGGTATCTTATGTGGATTGGTAAAAAGGTTTAAAAATTGCATGCAGTTGATGGAAATAGACAAGAACCTAATAATGTAGAAGGACTTCAAAGAAATATCCTGTCAGGATTGACAAGCACATGGTCCCAATTGAAGTTATCTCAGAAAATCAATTTGGAAGCACATATCTTCTCATCCCCTGGATATTGAAATTTAATGGAAGGATTACGAACAAAAGTCTAAGTCAGAAACTTCATGTTCCTTTCAGCATTTCTATTCCAAAAAAATGAGCTCACAAAGGTGTAAAAGATTCTTGAAGATACTGGCTAGTCTACACTAATGCTAAAGAAACCTTGAAAATTCAAAAGGATTCCAAGTTAGGACATGCTCCTCAGACTTATTTCCAGAATAAATTATGATATGTTGTGGTGTAATGAATTAAATCAGCTATAGCTGGGATTGATCAAATCAGCCTGACTTACTGGATGAATCAACCTCCCTTCCAAAATTTAGCTATGTTCAGGAAGTAGGTATCCTTGGTAAATTAGGTGCATGTTGATCTAACTCTGTACCATACCCTTTCAGGTATACACACATGGGAGCAACTTTGAAGGTGGACAGATGTGACAAGCACAAAGTTGTAGATTCACTCAGACTAGAGAGGGACCTGGTCCCATCTCTCAAGTTAGTATCATGTATGTGAAAATTTTATCTATTCTGTCAAGAAAAAGTCAGGTCCTCCCTGTCCTTGTGTCAAAAAAAAAGTTGTCATATTTTAAAAGTGAAGGTGAGTCACCTAAAAGTATAAAATTGATCATATTTTGTTCCCCCAGAAAACCCTTTCTTGTGCTCATTATTTCTTAAATCTTGTTGCACTCATTCCTTCTCTTATAAGAAAGGAAAATCCAAATCCCAAATAGCCCTCCTAAGAAAAAACCTTCTTGATGGCTGCAGCTCTTCTATTTTCAGTCCTTCAAAGGATTCTGAGCTTAGCATTGTGAAAAATTCCTTATCAAACCTTCCTGAAAACCATCCTTCTTCTCTTATTCTTTCAAAGCTTAACTCATTCATCTCTCAACCTGTCAATGAAGAATTATCCCTGAATTTTCAAAAGTGTTCTGATGATGTTGTGATGAATGAAACTTGGGTTGCTGAAAATCTTATATTATTATCAAATATCCCAAGAAATATCTTAGTTGATTATAAGAAAATTGATGTTAGTAAAACACCAAAAAAATTTGGAAAATGGTCTGGAAGTTTTACTGAGAAGCAGCTGACTCTTGAGGGACCTGGTCCCAAGAAAAGAAAAGTAACTGAAAGAGAATTTGTGATCACTTATACCAGAAGAAAGAATGGGGAGAAAAATAAGGTTGTATCCAAGGAAGGAAGAAACAGGTTCTTAAAGAATCAAAAGGTGTTAACTAGAAGGATTTTTTATTTAGATGTGCCAACATAACTTGGTATGGTGGAATTTGTTGAGCTGGCTAAACATCAAGGGTGGATGCATCTCATGGAAGGACCTATTCCTGCTGTGTTTGAGATAGTTTAGGAATTCTATTTCACTTTGGAATTCTCAGAAGATTGGGTAAATTTGACTGCACATGTCCAAGGAAAGAAAACTAAGTTGAATGAGGAAACACTGGGAAGGATTTTGGAAGTTTCTATCTATGGGGTGAGAACTGTCTCCAAGAAGCTACCTTCAATAGAATTCTTAGAAAATTCATCCAAAATTAAAGGAAAATTTGTGGCTGCATTAAATAGAAAATCACTAGAGAGTGAGTTTCAATTGGTCTTTGACTTTGTGAACAAGGTGATTCTTCCTAGGTCACAAAAGAAAAACATTGCCTCATCCACTGATTTATATGTAATGGAATTCCTGAGTAGCTTTGAGTTCATTAATCTACCTGCATTAATGATAGAACACATTCACAAAGTGATTCTTGGGAAGAATAGAAAGCATGGCATGCCTTATGGATATTGGTTGAATAAGGTATTTGACCAATTTGGTATTGTCTGGGAGAATGGAGCCCAAGGGACTGTGCTTTAAATGCTTGGCATGAAGACATTGGTCAAGACTGAACGTTTCAAATTAAGTAGCATTTATCAAAGGGATCTTAGCAAGAAAATAGAGGAACTAAAGGGAAATTTAGCTGCCAAAGATGAAGAAACCAACAAGCTTCATGAGAAAATTCAGCATTTCTCCAAAGGAAGCCCATGTGACAATGAAATGCTTAGAACTGAGAATGTTGAACTAAAGAAGAGGGTGTCAATCTTAATTGACGAGGTCCTTAGATCAAATTTAGAGATAAGGCATCTCAACAACAACCTGATCCTACTCCTTCAAACTCGTCTTCCTGATTCCTATGGCTTTTTCCCTAAGAACATTTAATTTATGCACTGCAATGATGTTTATCCTACTTATGAATTAATCTTTGCTTTGTGTGCTATATTTCTCTTTAAATTACAAATTTATTCTTCATGTTAGTGTTGCCCTAGTGGCCATGAGTTAACTAATTTGTGCTTAATTTACTCTTGATTTACTGTTCTCACTTTTTAATAATGCCAAAAAGGGTAATACTGAGTTCATGTAGTAGGGACCAGGTACCAGGTAGACTAGGTACCAAGTAATTTGAGTTCCAAATTTGAATAGCATGCTAATAAGGGGAAGTATGTGATGTTCTGAATAGATGAATGAAGGAAGTCATGTTGACAGGGGAAACAAGTATGCAAATGCACTAAATAAAGGTGCATGATGATAGGGGGAAGAAATCAGAGGTTTTTGCTGCAAATGACAACAAAGGACCAGGTCCCTGTGTTGCATGTTGATGAAGCAAGCATGATAATAAGGGGAACATTCATCTTTAGATGGTAATCAGACCAATTAAATATGATGAATGTGCATTGATGCTCAAAATTGTATGGTTGGTTTGTCATCATAAAAAAGGGGCAAATTGCTATATGTAGTTTTGATGATGAGAAGCTAACTGCAAGGGACTAGGTCTCTGGATGTGCAAGGTACAATACAACTGACACGCATTATCTGCACAGTTTTATCTTCTTGTGTAACAAACTTACAGGTGCCATTTTGTATTGATTAGGACAGCTAGTTCAATGATCTTTTAGCCCTAATCATCACTCAACTATAAAAGGAAAGATATACCTCTTTATCAAATAGTTTTTGCACAATTCTAAAGAGTGAAGTGAGGCAGCAAAACCTCCATTTCAAGATTGCTCAAGCATTGCTCATATTCTTATCTTTGTAATATTCTTAAAGAGTGAGTGAGTGTTCTAGAGTGTTGATTTGTAACTGAACTACTCATGCTATAAGAGCAGTATTTTTCTTTTTGAGTAGAAAGTTCTTACATAGAGTTGCCTAATTGTAAGACTGACTAGAGTTAATCAGCATAGAGAGTCTTTGGTAGAGTTAGCAAGATGAGCTTGTGGTAGAGTTGTTACTAGAAAAAGGAGCCTAGAGGTAGGTTGAAATCTAGACTGTAATTAGGAGGTTGATTATAGTGTATTTCTTTGGTGCTTCTGAGAGCAAGCCGTGTTTTTTTCCTTTTCGGGTTTTCACGTAAAAATCTTGTGTTTTTTACTTTTATTGCACTATCTTTAGTTCTTCTACACTCTATTGTTTGATTGTCTGTTATTGACTCTGGGGGACCTGATCTCTCACTGTAATGTGAAACTCCCAAGGGTTCCAACAAGGACTGATTAGCGAGATGGAAGCTACAGGTCTAAAGTTCAGCAGAAGGGGGACAACATTATTTTTTAGCTAAGCACATAAAATAAGTTAAGAACTACAAACATTATAGGTACGAAGATCCTGGCCCTGTAGGAGGAGGTGGTCTCATCAGAGACCATTCTAGGTACTATGTTTTCTGAATTCTATGGTTAATGTAGCAATAATCCGGCAGAAGCAAATGCTATCCTAATAGGTATTACATTATTTCTTGAAAGGGGCCTTGCTAATGTTATTGTGTATTTGTTTTTGTGAATTTGAAAACCACCTTGGCAGCTCAGTCATATTATAGAGCAGATTTTGATAATGATCTTGATCATAAATGGCAACTTCACTTTTAGTAACACCTTAAGAGAGGACAATACAATAATCGATATCCTTGGTAATATGGGTATGGAGACCAAAAACACATCAAGCTTTAATACGGTTGTTTTTATCCCTTCAAATGCTAGAGACTCATTGAAGTTGCAAGCAAATGGACATCCAAATTTTCATTCCAGGAAGAAGAAGAAGAAGAAGAAGAAGAAGAAGAAGAAGAAGAAGAAGAAGAAGAAGAAGAAATGTGTTATCAGGACAAATGGTTAATCCTTTGGGGCTCATGTACATAGCTACTAATATTGGGTACTTCACTTTCTCAAATCCATCCAACTACGACTTGGGTCAAGCTAGATTTTTTTTACATCTATGAATCTTATATTAGCTTATGCCAACACTCATCATGTAAAAGAGGCTATGTTTTATGATTTATGTCCTCTTCAATGTTATTTTTATTTTGGACAGTTTTTGATGAATATACAATTTAAAGTCACGCCTACGCCTAACTCCTCCATCGATATATGGATCATTAAAGAAAAAAACTAAGATCATTAATAGAAAAATTTACATTTTCAAAGTGTTCAAAAGAAGTAATAGAAAAATTTACATTTTCAAAGTGTTCAAAAGAAGTAGAGAATTATTCTGGAAAAAGTTTGTGTAATATATTTGTAATTGGCTTTCATGTGAGGATGTTAGGTACCAAATATAACAGATACTAGAGATACAAAAATAAAACAAAAAAAGAAAACAGAAGCCCAGTGAATAGGAACCAAAACTATAAACATCAATACATAAATCCATCAGCAGACACTTGATAGCCAGAATAGTTGGTAAGTTTTTAACCCACTTGGTTAGAAAGTACATGGATAGACATTATAAGAATATATTCAAAATTAGATATGAGTTATAATGATATCAAGGTCCATTGAATGCCAATTTCTTTCAGATGTTACTATCGCAATGAGATTCAAATTTACTCTTTTTCTATCACAAGACCGTAGTAGTTTACTCTGTAACTTAAAGTATATCTATGTTGGACTGATTAACAAAATGGATGGTACAAGTATAATGAATAGAAATTTAAACAAGAAAATTACATAGAGGTGTGAATATTAAGAAATAAAGATGAAAGAAAGAACTTCCTTTCAATTTTGGACAATCAACAAATACAATGCGTCAGAGTTAGATCTTAAAGCTCATCCGAAAAATTAAGCTTCTAAACTAGAAGTGAGAAACTACAGGGGTGGACGCACAAGCTCTCCAAATTAGTTCACCAATGATCTACACATCGTAGCAAGGATATACACATATGAGAAATATAAAAAAAGACATATGCATGCATCCGAAAAAACGGTCACCCATAATTTTATTAAATCGGTGAGCACAAAAACACAAATAGAAATCAGAAATGAGATACATGGATTTATACAGAATTACATCAAGAAATTATCCCCAGATTAAAAAAAAAAGCATCTTTTAAGTAGTTGAAAGATATAAAAATAGAAGCATGTTAATAGAAGCATAGACACATCTTTTGAGCAAGTCTAATCATATTAATGATAACTCTTATAAATGACATCACTACATGGGCCTACAAATTTAACATGCTAAAAGATCTCATATATTTCAATTTTCGAAGAATATGAATTTTCACTATTAGCAAAACAATAGCACAATATTATACAAAGACATGGATATACCGCAAACACATTAGAAAGAGTTAGGAACTACTTTCATATAATGTAGCTAGTTCCAACTCAGTGAAATTGAGGAGAGAAGTTTCTACCTTCTCTTAAAAAAAGAAACGGTGCAAAAGAATAATTAAATATGTAGAGACATTATAGAATATAGTTGAAGAGTGAATATTAGAGATGTAGAAAATTATGAACAAGAATCATTATCCTGCCCAAAATAATAAAAGAAAAGAGAGAATTATACTACTGTTTCTCAGCTGCTCACTAGCTAGGTTCATCGTTTTCTCACAAGAAATGGTATTGGTGATATATGCTAAAAAGAGGAGAATTGCAACAATTATATGATTTAAGAGAAAGGGGCATACCTCATTGAGAGTGGGGGCGTCAAGTGTATTAGTGAATCATGATTTGGCTTAGCAAGAATTCCTCTCTCCTTCAGTTTCATACATATGTCATAAGCTGTCAGTAGTAATAAGGACTTGTTATTTAAGCTCCACAACATTGAATAGGCCTCTACCTTAAACTTTATTTATGAAATGAGAATATTGTTATTGAATATTTATCAGTTGATGTCTAAATTGCTCTCCCATCTGAGCAGATCTATTATCAAAGATACCGCATTTACAAATTGTAATATCAAAAGTTACTGAATATTAAAGAATCTAAATGCAAGATCTAATAGGTGATTAACATAAAAGAGATTTATGACAAGACCAAAAAACTACTATTGACATAGCCTAGTGTTACAAGCATAGTTCATCTACTTTTCAACCCACTTATGAGCAGAGGAATTAATCCCTATATGGAGTACATTTCATACTAAACATTTTAATTTTGATATGTTATTTTGAAACATCCCTTCACCCACAGCACCCCACCTTATGTAATACCTCAAACTTTCTTTAAGTCAAATCTAGTCTCCAGAAGAATTAGTGGTGACTTTCTAAATAATTAATATTTAAGCCAGATATAATTTCCAAAATTTTGACTTTTTATCATGTGAAAAATTAAATTAGCTTTCCAACGATACCAATTTCTTTCAAATCTGGTATCGGAGTAAAACATTATGGACGTTTTACAGAGGACTGTTAGAACTGCTCAGAAGCGATGGTCAGGCTGACGGACCGTCGAGCTAGCGACGAACCGTTGCCCAAACCATCGCAGGCGAGGCAGTAAGTCAATCTTCTGGCTAAGGTGCGACGAATCGTCGAGCTTGCGACAGACCATCACCCAAGCCGTCGATACTAAGGCAGTAAGTCCCTATTTTGGTCTAAGTGCGACGGTCAGGCCGATGGATCATCGAGACAGCGACGGACCATCGCACGAGCCGTCATAGATACCATTCAGTGATTTTTTAGCCATTTTTAAAAGGGTATTTGGATCTTTTTCTATCCGTTTAACCCCTAATTATACCAGACCATAGCTCATAACTTCATTATTCATTCACAACACCAAATTAGGGTTTCTGTCAAAGATCAATCCCCAAGAACAAAAAACCCTAGGTGCTTAATCCCAAGTCAAGAACTCAAGCTTTCCTCCACGAATCTTTAAGAAATCATCCACCCAGGTATGTCAAGTGTTCATTCATGGATTCCTTTCGTCCATGAAGCCCAAGAATCCAATTTTAAATTATAAATTATGATGTTTATGTTGTGGATTGATTATGATCATGTTGATGTTGTGTATGATACCCAAGTTGGAATCGTTAAATGTGTTTTCATTAATTTATGCTAGCATGTGGATTGAAATCTTCTAAATTGTGTTGATTTATGGAACCATGGTGAATTAATTTAATGTCCATGCCTAAGCTTATAGTTATGCATGCAAGGTGTTTGATAAAATGCCTAAGAGAATAGGAAATATGTCTTATGACTCAATTTTGACCAAAATGATGAACTTATGTTGTACCCTTATGTTCAAAATGACTTCCATGTTATTGTTATGCATTGAGATTGTTTGATGGATTGTTCATGAGATTAGCCTATGAAATTATGACATGTTTATATGCTTTCCTATTTATGTACCAAACCATGATAATCAAGTGCCTCATGAAATTCCCCAATGATTGTATTATGGATTGTTGATCATGGTCGTGAGTCCAAGAAGTGTCATGTCTTGTCAGTTTTATGTTATCGAGTCTTGGGGGTACTTGTATCAGATAATTTAGCTGTGTGCCTAGAGCCAGTATCAGTTTTCAAGATACTCTCAGTCAAGCCATGTTCAGTAGAATTCAGTCAGTCTCATGACTCAAGAAAACTCAGTAATCTCAGTCAGTTATCAGATCTCAGTGATACTCCGTCAGTCAACGAAACACAGTAAACTCAGTCCAGTCAGTTCAGTATAATTAATTCAGTATCTAATCAGATGGGAGTAGGATTTAGCACTGAGTGAGACTAAGAATGGGAACTCACCTGCGAGTAGAGGGTGTGATTCTTAGAAGCAATCCTTGCGCTCCAGAACTACGTAGCCAGTGTAGGTTGAGACATCTAACCTATTATATTAGGGTTGATAAGGTGGATTAACCTATTAGATGAGGATCCCATCGTTCTCCTTAGAGTACCTGTTAGATGAGGGATCACTCACAGTTTGTCCTTACCAGTGGCGCGGTATTGACACCCTTTTAATTGGGGTTACAAATTGGACCCCAACTCAGCTATATTTCTTTAATTGGGGCATGTCGGTTAGATAACTACTTCCCACAGTTACAGTCTCATTCTCAGTAATAAAACTCAGATAGTTCTACAGAATTCAGGACTGTCAGATACAGTCAACTCAAAATAGTACGAAACTCAACTAGTTCCATCAGAACCTGGACTGTCAGATACAGTCACTCAGTATCAGTTATTAGTACTCATGTTATCAGTATTCAGACTCAATAGTCAGTATCATCAGAAATTCAGTTACAATCATTTATTCATACATGTATTCTCACGTTCATGTTATACAGTTGATTAGCATAGTTCATGCATATAAACCCTTGTATTCAGCCTACCTCACTTGCATACTAGTGTATTCAATCGTACTGATGCATTTGCGCTATGGTGTTTTATACCATAGGTTCAGAAGTACGAGCTCCAGAGCACTAGTAGCATTCCAGTCTCAGCAGTCAGAGTTAACAGTGAGTCCTCATCCTTCGAGGACATGATCATTTCTTTATTATTTCATTACTTAGTTTATTTTAGTAGTTGGAGTTAGTTGGGGACATGTCTCATTAACTCCTTAGTCAAACAGTTCAGTTTTAGAGGCTTTCAGACTACAGTATGTTCAGACGGTTTATTTTAGTTCATGTTTTGGTATTGATATACCATACTCTCAGATAGTATGTTTTATTTGTTTTGAACCTTATGGCATGTTTCAGTCTATTATTTATGCATTTAACATGATGTCATAAAGTATACAGGTACAGATATCAGTCATGAGTTAGCTTATAGTCCTTCGGGGTCATGAGCACCGTGTAGTATTCTGGGTACCAGATTTGGGGCGTTATACCTTAGAACTAGGGCAAATCAGGTGTATATATGCAACAAAACATCTGATCTAAAGAAAGAAATCTGATACCTTTTTGCAAGTCTTTCGTCTCTAATCACATCTAAAGATGCAATTGCAACTGCACTGGCTAGAGGATTTCCCCCAAAAATGTTGATATGATTGAAAAGAAAAAACACATGTATCATGAAACAGAGACAAATTAATATAAAGACTTCCAATGCATACACACAGTAAAAACTATGAAAGTAATTGATAATTTAACAAATCAATGATTCAATCTATTTTAAGTAACCAATACACATATTGGATTACACAAAACAATATATCTTTCTAGTTTTGAATATTGTTGGTGTATCATCTAACACCCTCTCATCTTGATCACTATTTTCCTTTCCTACATGGGTTCACAACTGCTATCTTCTCAACTAAGATTACAACACTTACTTATCCTAACTAACTATCATTATAACAATGTAGATGTAAGACCCTCCAAAGTCCTAGTCATTTCAGTCCTATATAGCATGCAAAAAGAGGTTCCAAACTTATAAAATTCAGCCAAGTGTTGACACTTAGTCTTATTTTTTGCCTCGATATTTCAATGGCATCATTTATATTCTTTCCAGTCTTAGATTGTCGATTTTTAAATTGATTTATTATCAAGGATATCAATAGGTCATCTTGGGTGAGTTTTGGAATTTTTGAACATTGTTAAAGTCATGTTTGGATGCATAAAATAGTGCATCAATGTGAGTAGGCTGCGATGCGTCAGTAATCACATCGACAACATCGATGCGGCATATTGGCAATCGCGTCAGCAATCGCGTCAGAGACCAGAAAGTTGAGGTTATCTCCCAAGGAAGAGATAGTGTGTTGCGTGCCAGGATAGCTTTGTATGCCATGTGTGGATGGCGTGAGACAGAAGATTCTTGCATAAGCACATACTACACGTTACTAGATTCATCCAGGGGCCACTAAGATATACCACGACTTACGGGAGGTCTATTGGTAGAGTGGGATGAAGAGGGACATTGTAGAGTTTGTGTCTAAGTGCTCTACATGTCAGCAGGTGAAGATTGAGCACCAAAAGCCTAGTGGTTCCATGCAGGAGTTCAGTATTCCCATATGGAAGTAGGAGGAAGTGAACATGGACTTCGTGATGGGTTTGCCTCGTACTCATCGTCAGTATGACTCTATTTGGGTCATTGTGGACAGGATGACCAAAACAGCCCATTTTTTGCCAGTTCATACATCTTCTTCAGCCGGGGACTATGACAGGCTCTATATCAGAGAGTTGGTTAGGTTACACGGTGTCCCATTATCCATCATTTCAGATAGAGGTATGTAGTTCACCTCTTATTTTTGGAAAGCTTTTCAGAAGGGTCTTGGTACCCAAGTTCACCACAATACAGCCTTTCACCCTCAGATAGATGGTAAAGCTGAAAGGATCATTCAAACTTTAGAAGATTTGTTAAGAGCGTGAGTCATCGACTTTAAGGGCAGTAGGGATGACCACTTACATTTGATTGAGTTCGCGTATAATAACAACTATCATTCCAGTATTCTGATGGCTCAATTTAATGCTCTTTATGGGAAAAGATATAAATTTCCCATTGGTTGGTTTGAAGTAGGTGAGGCCGCGGTAATGGGGACTGACTTGGTGTTTGATTCTATAGAGAAAGTGCAGTTAATCAGAGAGAGGCTTAAGACAACCGAGAGCCGACAGAAATCTTATGCAGATGTAAGAAGGAAAGACCTTGAATTTGAGATTGGTGATTATGTGTATTTGAAAAACTCTCCCATGAAGGGTGTGAAGAGGTTTGGTAAGAAAGGAAAGCTCAGTCCTCGATATGTTGGTCCTTACAGAATTCTAAGTCATTTTGGAAAGGTAGCTTATGGGCTTGAGTTACCTGCAGACTTAGCATCAGTGCACCCAGTGTTTCATGGCTCCTTGCTAAAGAAGTGAATTGGTGACCCAGAAATTGTAGTCCCTATAAAGAGTGTAGATGTTCAAAACAGTCTCTCTTATAAGGAAGTCCCAGTCAAAATCCTCAATCATCAGATTCATAGACTAAGGAACAAAGAAGTTTCTTTGGTCAAAGTTTTTTGGCGAAATCAGTCCGTTGAGGGAGATACCCAGGAAGAAGAAGCAGACATGCGAACCAAGTATCCTCACCTCTTTTTTGAAAACTCAGACTCAGCCTAAGGTCACAGTCTTTCTTAGATTTACTCTATTCCATACTTAGTTACAACTACATAACATTCTCATATCATTCATGCATTCATGAAACAGTTTAGTCATGTGTCATGTCTCTAGAATTCTGGCATGCTTCAGTTATGCATATCAGTGTAAGTACAGTTCCTCAGTTCCTCTCAGTTCATTCAGTCTTATTTGAGGATGAATATTCCTAAGGGGGAGATATTGTGGAGATATTGTAAGACCCCGCAAAGTCCTAGTCATTTTAATCCTATATAGCATGCCAAAAGAGGTCCAAGACTTAGAAAATTTCATCTAAGTGTTGACACTTAGTCTTATTTTTTGCCTCGATATTTCAAAGGCATCATTTACGATCTTTCTAGCCTTAGATCGTCGAATTTTAAATTGATTCATGATCAGAGATATCACTAGGTCATCTTGGGTGAGTTTCAGAATTTTCAAACATCGTTAAATTCATGTTTGGATGCCTAAAATAGTGCATCGACGCGATCAGGCCGCGACGCATCAGTAATCGCGTCGACAATATCGACGTGGCGCATCAAAAATCACGTCGATAGAATCGACGTGGCACGTCGGGTATCGCATCGTTGGGAGCAGTTTGCTCACTTAATTATGAGTTTCCAAGGGCAATTATTTCCTTTTTCCCTCACCCAATTCAGCCAAAATTCGAAATTAAGCTCCCAAAAGGGCAAATTACATTCATTATTCACAAAATCCTCTCAAGAAATAAACCCTAGTTCATCAAGTTCCAAAAAATCCCCAACAATCTTCACAAAATCAACAATCAAGGTATGTTAGGTGTTCATCCTTGGGTTTTCTTCCACCCTTGAAGTTTAAAAAACCTTTTTAAAACTTGAATTGTGATTCTCATGTTATGAATTAGATTATGCTCATGTTTGTGTTGTTGTATGGGTTTCAATTCAAGATTTAATTATAGGTTTCATGAACATAAGATAGCATGTGTGTTGATTGATGTAATTCCCATGTTAAAACTCTTGAATTTGCAAGTTTAAGTGGTAATCATGATGCTTATGTGTTGTTCATTATAATATGCATTAATTATGCTCCGTAAGTATTTGATAGAATGTCCATGTTAATTGAATAGTGTAATCATGACATGTTATTATGTGTTCTTATTCATGTACAAGTTTATGACCTCTTGTCTGACAAAATATCTCAGTGAATGAATTGTGAACAATTGACTATTGCTATACTTTTAAGATTTTCTATGTTATATCAATTATGCTATCGAGTCTTGGGGGTATTTATTACCCAAAATATAGTTGTTTACTTAGTTGTAGTAGTTATAGAATAGTCCCAGTAAAGGTCAACAATAGTAGTACTCAGACAGTAACAGAACTCAGTCTAGTTCAGTCAGTCAACACGATTAGTGTTAGTTCAGTCAAGCCTAGTACAGTCTAGTGAATCAGTTCAGTATCGATTTAGTTGGGAGTAGGATTCAGCATCGAGCGAACCCAGGGATGGGGGCATTCCTGCCAGCAGAGGGTTTGACCCTTAGTAGCAGTCCCTGCATTATAGAACTATGTAGCCAGCATAGGGTAAGTCATCGTCTTGCCAGACTAGGGTTGATGCCATCATATATATATTTCATGAGTCTTCCTACCAGATTAGAGTTGACCCAACATTGTTAGTATCCCGTTGCAAAGTGTTATCACCCTTCTAATTGGGGTCACAGGTTGGATCCTAAATCAGTCTATATCGGGGTATGTCAGTTAAATGAACACTCCCACAGATACAGTTACAGTTTCAGTCTCAGTATTTAGTAAAGAACTCAGACAGTTCTACAGAACCATGGCTATCAGTTATCAGTTACTCAGCCATCAGAATTCAGTACTTAGTTTAAGTATAATCTCAGATACATGATGTATATCTACATGCGCAGTATTGCATGTTCAGTATGTTCAGTAGTTACAGTTTTGCATGTACATTCATCCAGTTACTTCATGATGTTCATTCAGTCAGTTATCATCTCATGCATATGAACCCATATATATCAGCCTTACCTCATTTAGCATACCAGTACATTCCATATACTGATGCATACTCTCTCTTTTGTGCTATGATGTGTCATATTATAGGTTTGGACGCTCAGGGTCCGACCGTACTTAGCAGCTCAGGATATCAACGGCAGATTCAGTAGTGAGTCCTCATCCATTGAGGATATTATTTTATTTTATCATTTTAGCAGATTTAGTATGTTCAGTAGTCGGAGTTAGTTGGGGACTTGTCCCATCAACTCCACATTCAGACAGTTAGAGGCTTTCGGACTAGATTACTTCAGACAGATGTATAGTATTTTCAGTATTATTATCAGTAGTATTTGTTTTCAGTTTATGAACCTTATGGCATTTTCAGCCTAACTTCCGCATATATTTTTAGTATTTTTATTCAGTACTCACAGCAGGTACCAGTCATGGGTTAGCTTGTGATCCTTTGGGGTTGTAAGCACCGTGTGACGTCCAGGGTGTAGACTCAGGGCGTTACAGTAGACATTATCATAGTCATTTGTTGACTATTTTTTTCATGTCCTAGTTTATATGTGTTTACCTTTTGTATTTGTTATACTGTTATCGGTCCTAAGTCGGGGGTCTATCTGAAATAGCCTCTCTATTTCTCCTGAGGTAGTGGTATGGTATGCATACACTCCACCCTCCCCAAACCCCACTAGGTGAGAATACACTGAATATGTTGTTGTTGTATATTTTTTCATAAATTTTAATTACTATACTATAGTTATTATGATTCTCTTTTAGTTAATTCATGAAACTGTATGTACTAATAGTGCAAAATCAAAATTTATTCATTAAAAGTTTAAAATTTGTAGTTACCTGGTAATAACTTGTTTTGAAACTCTCAATAACAGTTGATATTTCAAATGACTCATGTTTCCTCTATCAAAATTATCATCTGACTCCATCTTTCTTTCAAAATCTTTCAAATTTGCATATTAAATCAAAATTTCAAAGTCCTTGCAAATGGAAAATAAAAAGAAATTTGTTTTTGCACTAAGCAGATGCAGCATATGAAATAAAAAATAACGCAAACAAAGCACTTTTAACAAAGGTATGATCTTTCATTACGACTCCCGTCTCTAATTTAGAGTCAAAATCAGAAATTACTTTTATACCGCTAGCAATATTTATTTATTTTCTTAAAGGATGAACTAAAATAACAAACAAATGTCTTCTATAGAGAAAGGTGAAT
The DNA here is from genome assembly GCA_030864215.1 of Capsicum pubescens. NCBI lineage: Eukaryota > Viridiplantae > Streptophyta > Magnoliopsida > Solanales > Solanaceae > Capsicum > Capsicum pubescens. Next base: position 99,932,042 of record CM061547.1, read on the forward strand.
CCTCGAAGTATAGAAAGTATTCTGTCGAGAGTGAAGAAATACTAGCACCTTTAACAGATATAACAAATTCTGAGCGATAATATCCCCGATTTAATATAATTATAATTTATTGTTAGAACATAATTTCTAATACTCTTCTTATATACACATGCGTGGTGACAACATATTGTCTGATTTAGGTAATACAAGTTTATTAGTGCTTTAAAATTTTCATCGTAATTAGATCTTATGTTAAAACTTTCTTACTTCAATATGATTTTGCAAATAATATAGTAATATATTTTATTCAATTTATAGATGTTCGAATGCATTATTATCTGCCAGATTTAAATGAAACTCCAATAATGAAAGGTAAGTATTTCAAGTTATCATTACTGATCAGTTAAAAGTAATATACATTGTTAACAGTACAGACAGTTAATTAGTGTATCTTTCTTACTAGAAATCGAGGCAATAATAAACAACACTGTCGTACAAGTTATGTTCCTAGAAAATATTTATTTATCTTTAAAAAAAAATTACATTATAGTAGAAGTGAGTTTTTGAATCAATGATCTTTAATTTACAAAAAGATTATTACGTTTACATCTACATACACTCATAAATTTATACACATAACAAAACAACTTCAACATAACATTGAAGATGAAAATAAGAATATCCAGGCATGACAATCATACTTTGCTTACTTCTCTTATTATTACATATAAAACTATCTTGACAAATATAGATATATATTGAAAACTCAAACTTCTTAATCAAATTTTTACTACTTTCTACAGATGTTGATGTCGAATGTGGCAACATTTGCATTGAAGGTTCTTCTAAAAAACTCTTGATTAAGATAAAATAATTTGATCAATTAAATCTATAATATTGTCTCTTTAACTATATATACTATTACCATTATAGAATATTGGGATATAGGATATGCTACATATGAATGTGAAAATTGTGGGGCTCTTTTTTGGTATGAAGAAAGAACACACAAGCATTACAAATTAAAAAAAAAAAACTATTTTCACAATGTGCTATCAACAAGGAAAAATAAAGCTTCCGTATTTTAAGGAGCCTCCTCAAATTTTAGAACAATTATTGTTTGGATCAGATTAGAGAAATCATCAGTTTTACTATCAGCATATTCAAATCTACCTATATTAACCTTCTTCATTCTGCAATTTCTTTATTATAGGTCCTAAAGTAATCAATTTTGAGAAAAAATAAGGAGTTATAATACTATGTTCTCATTTACATCAATGGGAGGAAAGGTAGATGTCTCCATCAATCAAACACGAAGTTCAAGAACATTCAGATTATTTAGACAAAACTATCATCAAATTGGTAGCTTACTACCTCCTGAAGGATCTACTCCAAAATTTTCACAGCTGTATATTTATAATATAGAAAATGAAGTTGCAAATAGAATTAACACTGTCAGGTAAGTATTGTATCTTCATTACATAATCATATGTAATTAAAATTACTTTAAAGACTTTATTAATATAACGTATATTTTTTAGAAGGTAACAATTTAATATTATATATCTTTTGTAGTCGTGGATAAGATGTTAATAAACTTCATGCTGAAATTGTTGCTGACATAAAACAAATGCTTTATAACAATAATGTGCTGGCTAAGACTTTTAAAATGGCGAGAGATAGATTTCAAGAAAATAACAACTCCAATGTGAAGTTGAAACTAGTAGAAAAAAAAGGTACTGATGGTAGAAGATACAACTTACCAACAATTCCAGAAGTAACTGCTTTGGTGGTTAGAGACTTTGATGTTTTTAGATCTGATCGCGATACCATTATAGAAACACAATTTGGAGAGCTGCAAAGAATCAATGAACTGAATGCTGCATACTTAGGCCTACAATATCCTATACTTTTTTCTTATGGTGAAGATGGGTATAGAGAAGATATTTCTATAAGTTCAAGTGATAAGGAAAGACAATGTGTTAGTATGCGTGAATTTTTTTCTTACAGAATTCAGGAAAGAAAAAGTAAAGTTTCTATCATTGTGGCTTCAAGAACATTATTTCAACAATTTTTAGTAAATGCCTATACAATGATCGAATCTTCTCGATTGAAGTTCATTAGGACTCATCAAAAATAATTTAGAGTTGAGTTTTATAAGGTCCTATCAGATGCAATTTTACATGGAGACACTAATCCCTCATCCCAAGGTAAAAGAGTATTTCTACCATCAAGCTTTATGGGAGGTGCACGATATATGCTTTAGAATTATCGAGATGATATGGTAATATACAAATGAGCTGGATACCCTGACTTTTTTATCACATTTACTTACAATCCTAAGTGGTCAGAGATTATAAAATTTATAGGAAAGAGGGGATAGAATCCTAAAGATTGTCTAGATATTTTAAATAGGATATTTAAAATTAGATTGGACCACTTGATAGAGAATTTGAAGGCTAATCAAGTATTTGGAAAGGTAAAAAAGGTTTGTCATATTTACTATTTAATTTGAATATACATGAGGACATTCTATGATTATTCTATATATATTATTCTAATAATTTATTTCTAATAAACATATATTATTCTAACAATTTATTTCTAATAAACTTACTTGATTTCCAATGTAGTGATATATACTATTGAGTTCCAAAATAGAGGATTGTCTCATGCTCTTATATTGTTTTTTCTTCATGAGAGCACTAAATTTCCCTGTATATCAAATATAGATCGCATATTTCAGCAGAAATATCAGATAGTCAATGATCCTTATTATTACGATGTTGTGAAAAATATGATGATGCATGACCCATGTGGTTCTACTAGCAAATTTTCTCCGTGCAAGCAGAATGGTAAATGTTCAAAGCACTTTCCTAAAAAGTTTGTTCACACAACAACAGTTGATGAAGAAGGGTATCCTGTAAAGGGATAATGGTAGAACAATTGAGAAAAATGATATTCATTTGAATAACAAATACATGGTCCACACAATCGAAAGTTTTTATTAAAATATGATGCTCACATTAACATGGAATTGTGTAACCAATCAAGGTCTATTAAATATTTATTGAAGTATGTCAATAAATGATATGACTGTGTGACTGCTTTTTTTTTACAAAATACACATGTTGATGGTTCATCAATTGTTGATGAAATCAACATGTATTATGATTGTTGCTACATATCACCATATGAATCTTCTTGGAGAATATTTAACTTTTTAATTCACCATAGAGAATCACCAGTAGAAAGACTATCATTCCATCTTTTAAGATAAACAATGTGTCTTTTTTTCTGATGAGTATCTAATTGAAAATGTTACCAATAAACCAGCTGTTAGGGAATCTAAATTTTTAAGTTTGTTTGAGTCTAACAAAAAGTTTCCATAAGCAAGAGATTTGACTTATGCAAAATTCCCTCTTAAATTTTGGTGGACAGAAGTTCAAAAGGGGGCAAGGAGAAAAATTCTGCATTTTCTATTGGGAGGATCTTCTTTGTTACTCCAGGAAGTGGGGAGATATATTATATCAGGTTGTTATTGAATGTAATTAAAGGGCCAACTTCCTATGAAGAACTTAGAAGAATCAACAACAATGACCATGTTACTTTTAGAGATGCATGTGATGCACTTGGTTTGTTGGATAACGACATAGAATACATCGATGCTATAAAGAAAGCAAGTACTTGGGGAATGCCATCTTATCTTCGACAATTATTTTTATGCTATTGATAGATAATTCAATATTATGATTAGAAGTTGTTTGGCAAGCATCATGGCAGAAACTTTCAGAAGATATCCTTTGTGAAGAAATAAGATTATTGGACAACCCATGTACAAATAATATCATTATATAATAAAAAGTATTTTAAAACTTTTTCTATTTATAATTTAGTTATTTTTTTATTTTTTATTCAAATTAAACAAGATATCACTATTGATACTTGAAACAACTTTATTACTCCTTTATTTCATTGGGTTGTCTCACTTTTAAAAAATAAATTATTTTCATAATAATAGAATCAAATATTTTAACATGTGCCTAAAATGTATATTTTACTTTTGATTTAGTGTAATTCATGTAGTACACTGATCTATCATATATAATGGTATTTTACATGAAATTGATGAACTTTAGTTAACATGCATAAACTACATATACATAAACAGTTGACTTATATACATGAATATGTACTTTTTTCGACTCCTATAATATTTTTGTCATCCAAAAGCAGATCTAACAGATGATGAATTGAAAAATCATTGCTTACAAAAGTTGGACAAGATTTTAAGAGGTTGTGGAAAAAGATTTAGCGAATTTCCAACAATGCCAAAACCATGTTATAGTCACGAAGAAGTTGATGGTACTAATACACTCATCAATGAAGAATTGCGATATAATAGACACAATTTGACACAAGAACATCAACAACTATTAATGCAATTAACAGTTGAGCAAAAGTATGCATATGATAAAATAATGAATGCAGTGAATGAGACAAGGGGGGTTATTCTTTTTATATGGTCACGAAGGAACAGGGAAAACTTTTCTTTGAAAAACATAGTCAGCTGGCATACGCTCTAAAGGTGATATAGTATTAAATATTATATCACGTGGTATTGCATCTCTGCTGTTACTAGGAGGTCAGACTGCTCATTCGAGATTTGAGATTCCTCTAAATATAATTGAAAAATCAACATGCAGAATAAGTCAAGGAAGTCCATTAGCTAAATTGATGGTTAAGGCAAAGTTTATCATTGTAACACCCCAAGAGTACACCCTGGGAGCCACATGGTGCTTACAGTCCCGAGGAACCACAAGCTAACCCATAAGATGGTACTTGTTGTGAGCACTGAGTAAAAATGATAACAAAAGGTCATATGCGAAATTTAACTAGGAATGCCATAAGGTTTTAAGTAATAAATCTGATAAAAATCGGTAAACAAAACTGATAATACTGATAAAATATCTGACAATGACAACTAAAACCTGAGAACTGACTAACTGTCTAAAATATTCGAAAGCCTCTAAACTGACTGAATGAGAGTTGATGGGATAGGCCCAAATAACTCCAACTAACTACTGAACTAAAAGCATGAAGATAAATATAATTTGTCCTCGAAATATGAGGACTCACCACTGCTATGGCTGATAATCTGGAAAATCTATGTGCGATCCAGGAACTGGGCGTCAGAACCTATATCATATCATAGTGCAAGAAAAGAGTATGCGATCAGTACTTTGAATATACTGGTATGCTAAATGAGGTAGGCTAATATGCATGGTTTCATATGCATGAATAATAACTGACTGAATATATATATATATATATATATATAGCATGACGTACTAAATAGAATACATAAAAACTGTAAGTGTTGAAGATGCATGACCAAGCATAAAACATGTACTGAATAAAATCTGAAATTTGAAATACTGAATACTGATAACTAAATAACTGATATTTATATGCTATGGTCAAGTCAATCTGAAACTGAATCACTAAACTGATGACTAGACTAAGACTGTGGGAGCTATCATCTAACCGACATGCCCCAATGAACAAATTTGGGGTCCAACCTGTGACCCCAGTTGGAAGGGTGTCAGTACCGTGCCACGGGTACTAACACTGGCTGTGTGGATCCACTAAAGTGTTGTCCCAATGGACCATAGGTTACCCTCAACTGGCAGGTACCCATATGAGATTAACCCTTAATTGGCAGGTTAACATCTCAACCTATGTTGGCTACGTAGTTATGGAACGCGAGTACTGCTACTAAAGGTCACACCCTCGAATGGCAGGTGAGCCCCCATCCCTAGGTTCGCTCAGTGCTAAATCCTACTCCCAACTGAACTGACTTAGAATACTGAACCATTAGATTATAGATTATGATAACTGACTGAACTGATAATGCTCATAAGACATTCTGAAACTATTATGAAGATATTGAGACTAAGTAAACAACAATGGTTTCGGGTATTCATAACCCCCAGGACTCAATAGCATTAATAGTAAAATAGTACTAAACTTTGGGGACATAATATTAAAGCATTTATTCAAAATTCACTCTTGTAGGCATTTCATCAAACACTTGGTATTCATAGTTTAAGCTAATCATGGGAATAGTATAAAACTTAGGATAATAGCATGCTTTCGACATCGATAACACTTAATCATGATTCAAATTAGTGAATAACATCATAAAAACATGTGGGGTTGATAAACAACAATAATTTCATGTAAGCATGGTGTAAAGTCAAGATTCATAGAGATTCACGGTTAAAATCACAATTTAAAATCATGGTAACTTGTAAAGGTCACAACTTTAAATTTAAATTGGTATATTTGGACTCCATGGGTGAAAGAGACCCATGAATGAACACTTAACATACCTGGGTTGATGAATTCATGAGAATTAATGGTGAATTCTTGAGATTTGATCTTGAATTTTGAAGGCTAGGGTTTTTGTTCTTGGAAGAAGGCTACTTTAATTAGAGTAATTTGTGAAATAATGAGCAAATAATGCTCTATTGGGACTTAAATCACATGTTTGGATGGATTTGGGACTATGGAAAAAGACCAAACGGTCCCTGGAATTTAAGTCGCAAAACTAACAATCCTGATTTTTGGCTCCGACGCAATGCAGTGCAATCGCACGGGCCACTGGAAAGCTGACGATCCTCATTTTGCCCAACGGCGCAACGTGGTGCTATCGCGTTGCACCGCTGGAAATGGACAATTAGAAGCTGGAACTTTGGCGTGACGTGGAGCCATCGCGGTGCCCCACTGGAAAGTGAAAATTACAAAAATGTCCCTTGGCGCGATGCAGCCTTATTGCGTTGGACTACTTATCGAATTTTGACAAAATTGGTATTGTTGGAAAGCTAATTCAATTTCCTACAACTTGGTGTATCTTGAGCTGGAAAATTCTGAGTATAATAAAAGATATTCTCACTTGAAGTTGACTAAAGCAACATTCTTATCAAAATTTCAATCGGTAAGGATTATTTTGATTCGTCTAATAGCTGGGAGTTATTTAGGGCATTAATATACCTCAAACTAACTCATAAAACTATCAAAGAACAATAATGTATTATGCACGAGCTTTACACATGACGCTAACATTGGTTTGGATTTTCGGGGTATTACAATCATTTGGGATGAGGCACCAATGATGCACAGATACTGTTTTGAAGCTCTTGATCAAACTCATAGAGATATTCTAAGATTTAAAGATCTAATAGAGATATTCTAAGATTTAAATATCCATAAAATTTAGATTGGCCATTTGGAGGAAAGACGATTATTTTTTAAGAAGATTTTAGACAAATTTTGCCGGTAATTACAAAAGGTACTAGGCAAGATATTGTTAATGCAAAAATAAATTCTTCCTAATTGTGGACAGAAGTTCAGAGATATCTACATATAAGAAAGGAAGAGCAAAGAGAGGAGCTTACCCTAGATCTGGAGAGTCAATATGGACAATGCGTTTGAGAGGATGTGTAGTAAGTCATCTGAAAAATGAAGCTTCTAAACTGAGAAAACAAGAAGCACTTTGCACTCAAGAACACAAACGCTCCAAAATATCTCATCAATAAATGTAAATGATGTCTGCCTAAAGAAGACAGAAATGATTCTGGATTGTTCAGTTTTTTATATAGATAATGTTTATCACAATTATGCCCATTTCTGTATATTAAAATGCAGGACACTGTGCTATTATACATAATGATCCATTTGAAAAAAAATAAAGGCATCTTAATTGCATACTAATAAAATATATCTTTCAAGAAGTAGAAACAATGTGCAGGAACATACCTTTTTGTTATACCAATCAACACATTTGGAAGATTAGTTTATCCAAGACATCATTCTACCACTTTTTAGCCCGCTTCAATTTCAAATAGACCTAGCATCTGTAAGTCCAAAATCATCACAAAGTATTTAGGAATAACTATATGAAGAGAAGAATCAATATAATTTACACAAGCGATTAAGTTTTAAGCACTCCATTTGTTTTGGCATTCAAATTTATTTTAAAAAGATAAACAACAAAAATATAACTTTAAGCTTAAGTACTATAATTTTATAATAAACTTTGGTTCCTTTTGGGTCAACCATCTTTAACAAAAGACAACATAAGCATACGAGGACATAATAGATAAAAATATTAATGTATATCAAGTAATTAAAATTTATACAGATGCTAGCTTTGTGGCTACAGAAATTTATTATATCTTTAAATTTTTTGAAAATAGTGGCCACAACAGCCTTACAATGAAAACCAACCTAGTGACACAATAATTACTCGGTATGATAATTATGATAATTATTCAAAGTAACTTATTAGAGACACATTACGATGGAACTTTTTCAATATATTAAATTGAATTTACTTTAAGTCAACTAATTATGATCCTCGTTGCCTTTGAAGTAACCTATTGTTTTTTAGCTTTGTTCATAGTAGCTATATATTTTAATGTCAAACTTTATATAATTGGGTTTCGTGTGAAGATGTTAGCTTTCAAACATAGAAAATACAACAGATACAAAAATAAAACACAAAATTATCATTCCAAATAACCAAAATCATAATCTTCAAAAAAGTTTAAATCAGTATGTATTATACTGTAAAAGACAACTAAATATATGGAAAACTAACTCAACATATGGTTACCATTACACTTTAATGTAAGCATATCTATGGCTATATTAACTGCACTCAAATCTTTTAGATTACATAATTCAGTTCTATAATGCAGAGATGGACCTTCTTCATCCCAGGGAGAATTTGAGGTGATACAATAACACAATACAAGCATAGTGTGCTATAGGATAATTGAACTAAGGAAAAGGTTTGTGAGAAAAATCAGAATTGACGATTGAAAAGGTGGTTCGGTAAATATTTATGAGTATCAAAGGTAGAGGGCACATTATAATTTTTCTAAAAAAGGAAAGTGGAAGACATGTATCAAGAATATGAGGTTCAAACTTCATATTTTATGAAAGATTTATCACGGATTGAATCAAGTCAACGAAGGAGACAGTTCACTGCAATGATTCGAAAACTAGAGAAAAACTTGGGGCAGGAAGACAACAACTATATGCACTCCCCTCCCCTGCAGGAAGTGTGCGTGTAGCATCTCTAACGATAGTCAAGAGGGAGATATTAAACAACTTTTTCTTTCTTAATATAAATAGTTGTATCAGATTCTTAGAAAAAACAAAATCCAGATACTTCATCAATGGACTATATTTTTCTATCACACAACCATTAAAAAGGTAAAAATAATGAATCAACACTTACGTTTCTAGATGATGATATTCAACGAACCAAAGTGAAGCTAAAGGAATCGAATAGAAAAGTTGGCTTTGCTCCAGACACCATAGTAATTCCACAACATGTCAAAAAAATAACTTTTACACAGAAGACATTCAAACATCAAACCTATGTGTATGGGGTGAAGCTCCTAAAATGACATTGAATGGAAATTACTCGATTATTATTAACAGGACCATTAATTTCAAATCCATGTAGAAGTTCAACAAGTTGTAATATATACAAGAACAACAGTTTTTTTCCCAATCAATAGATCCATTTGTACAACCCTAAGTAAAGATGAAGTCTCCTAGAAGTGCTTAGAAGACTAAGACTATCTATGAGAAGTTTATCAAATTGCCATCTTAATATGGTACTTCATTAGCATTTTGTTATTGCTAGGTTCAAGCCATTTCCACATCATTAAAAGAAACTTCAGTGATCCGACTTATCTATCATTGGCATCTCCTTGCAATTTAACACTCCCACTTTTCTTAGCACATTGTTAAATAACTAAATTACAGTCAAGAGAACCTTCTAATTTGTCATAAAATTACGTCAAAGGAGTTTAGGATTTTGGCAGCATAGATAGATGTTAAACCAAAGTAAGTAAATAAGAAAAGCTTTCGTAGACCAAATTTACATAAATAAGGATTACAAGAACTAATTTTAGATTAACAGAATCTTTAGATTTTTCGAAAGTAGTGGCCACAACAGCCTTACGATAAAAACCAACCTAGCGACACAATCATTACTCGGTATGATAATTATGATAATTAGTTCAAAGTAAATTAATAGAGACACATTCCAGTAGAACTTTTTTCAATATGTTAAATTGAATTTAGTCCAAGACAACTAATTATGATCCTCCAATAGCCTTTGAAGTAACTTATTGTTTGTTCACAACAACTATTGATTTTAATGTCAAAGTTGATATAATTGAATTTTGTGCGAAGATGTCAGCTTTCAAACATAGCAGATACAAGAGATACAAAAAGAAAACACAAAATTAGCACCCTAAATAACCAAAATCATAATTATCGACAAAATTTTTAATCAGTATCTACTATACTGTTAAGGTGAATTAAATATATCGCAAACTAACTCAACATATGATTGCTACTGCGTTGTAACGTAAGCATATCTATGGCTACATTAACTGCACTCAACTCTTCTACATTATATGATTCAGTTCAATAATACAGAGATGGACCTTCTTCATCCCAGGGAGAATTTGAGGTGATAGAACAACACAACACAAGTAGGATGTGCTACAGGATCATTGAACAAAGGAAAAAGTTTGTGAACAAAATGAGAATTGATGATTCAAAAGGTGGTTCAGCAAACATTTATGAGTATCAAAGGTGATGGCATATTACAAATTTTCTGAAAAGGAAAGGTGGGAGAAAAGTGTCAAAAATATGGAGTCCAAAGCTTCACAACTTATGAAAAAAATTTCATGGATTGAAGCAAGGAGGTGACATTCAACTGCAATAATTCCAAAACTATAGAAAAACTTATGGCAGGAAAATAAAAACTATATGCACCCCCCATCTGGACATGATAAATAGTGATGCCCACCTACAGAGCACAGTACTCTGCAGGAAGTCAGAGTTGTTCACAGGTAGAAGATCTAAAGAATAGTCAAGTGGGAGATATTAAACAATTTTTTCTTTCTCAATATACATAGTTGTGTCAGCTTCCTGTGAAAAGAAAAAACAAATAGTTCATCAACTGACTATATTTTTCTATCACACAATCATAAAAAGGTACAAATTATGAAAAAATCCTTACATTTATTGATGATAACATTCACAAATCAAAGTGATGCTAAAGGAATCAGATAGAAAAGTTGGCTTTGCTCCAGACACCGTATTAGTTCCACAACATGTAAAAAAAACCTTTGAAGGAAGATATTAAAACATCAAACCTATGTGTATGGGTGAAGCTCCTAAAATGACACTGAATGAAAATTATTCGATTACTATTAACAGGACCATTAATTCCAAATCCATGTAGAAGTTCAACAAGTTTTAATATATACAAGCACATCAAAAATTTTTTCAATCAATGGATCTATTATACAACCCAAATAAAGATGAAGTCTCCCAGAAGTGCTTAGAAGCCTAAGACTATCTGTGAGAAGGTTATCAAATTACCATCTTAATATGGTATTTCATTAGCATTTTGATATTGCAAGGTTCAATCCCTTTTCATGCCATTAAAAGAAACTTCACTATTTGACTTATATACCATTGGCATCTCCTTACAATTCAACACTCCTACTTTTCTTAACACGTTGTTAAATAACTAATTACAATTAAGAGAACCTTCTATTTTTTCATGAAATTACATCAAAGGAGTCTATAGATTTTGGCTGCATAGTTAGACATTACACCACAAGCTTAAGAAAGTAAATAAACAAGGAATTCTTTCATAGACCAAAATTTTACATAAACAAGGATTACAAGAACTAATTTCAGCTTAAAGGAATAAACCACAAATGGGAAATACCCCAAAGGTGATTCCGAGCACCACATAGAATGTCAACAATTTCGGCTCTGCTCCCCCTAAAGCAAATCAAGAAAATTATTCATTGTGAAAATTAGTAAAGCTTCTTACTTTTGCAATATTATCAATAGAAATATAGTATAAAAATGAATAAAAAAATTACTTTAATATGTTGGATTCAATAAGACTGTTGGAGTTGAATCTATGACTGCACAAAATATGCTAAGTAATCTGGTGTCATAAAAGTTGGCAAGTTAATTTGATATCAAAATATGTCAGCAGTGTAACCTGCTGCTTTCATATCTCTCTTTAACTTGGTCAGCATTGCTTGAATCTCTGGGTATCTCTCATGAGTTGTATCCTTTGCTTAGAAAATATGGATAAAATTCTTTGTAGCTATCCAACTGAATCCAACCCCTTTCTTGATGCCAATATCCTTCATCTCCTTCTAACGAGATTAGCCTCATCCCACCTGCAGTTACCTCTTAAAGTAAATAGGTATTGTTTACCTCTTATGCTAAATAGGTATTGGAGAAGAACATATATTCCAATGACCTTTGACAACTACTCAACTTGCATTCTACAAATATAAGTGCCCATTTATCCAAAGGAACAAGCATGATCCCCTACGCCCTCCTTTCAAGTCAAAGTAAATAGAAAAATACTATTAATGGAAATGTGTCAAATATTTTGGACATCCCAAAATAGAAAAAGTTGCATAGAAATGACGTTAGAGAAAGAAACATTTTATAAATCCACATGTAGTAACACAAAGAAAAGAACTTTGTTTGGTCCTTCAAGGAGTTAGAGAAAACCTTCCGAATTTAAAATTCCATGCAATTTTTTGTATGTATCTACAGTTAAATGTAGTAGCATATAAATTGTCTAAATATGTCTACTTAGAAAGCATCAACAATAAAATGACCATGGATTAACAAGCCCTCTACTTTCCCGAGATAACTTCATAGTAAGAAGTATAATTAGACGGTGTGACAAGATAACAAGAGTGTCTAACATAGGTTAAGCACTTAAAGTGACTAGTCAAAAACAGAATTAGTGAACAACAATAAATGAGGAAATTACAGAGTCGGTATCTATACACATATTTACTTAGTAAAAAAAAGAGTATTGACTGCCATATGGTAGACTTTAAGCATGCAATAAGATATTCAAGGATTATCACAGTGGAACAAAGAGATTAAGGTCACCTTCCAACAGCTGCAAAAATATTAGAAAGAATAACATGATTTGATATCAAATTAAACAATAAGATATGAGGCAATGCTTAAATATGAAACAGTCGTACAGTTTAAAATGCATTAAATCTCGAGTCTTTTCAAGAACCACTTCAATTGTTAAACTAGAAAACAAGTTTTAATCCTCGAAAGCTCACGAAAATTAAGCAATATTTAACTTATGAGACCATTCTCATGTGAATTGTTTCGGTTATACCTTATGTTAACGAAATATGAAGTTTTTTGGCACAAAAGTAGAGTACGTCATAGTGTTACAAGCCTACTGTAACGACTCGAGACTACCCCCTAATCATCACACGGTGCTTAGGACCACAAGTGATCCCAAGCTAACCCTTGTACTGGCATAACTCATGAGCAACTGAGTAAAACACATAAATCTGAAGAAAAAAAATGTGGAAAAAAAATCTTTTCTGAACTTGATCAATACAAAACTACATTAAGATGATTACAACTCTACTTATACAAAATGAAACTAAAACTGAATACATCAACTATACTGACTGTCTATGAAGACTCTACTAGTATTGACTATAGGTAGCCGGGACATGACCCCCAACTATCCCGAATCAATACTACTGAATAAATAAAATAAAATACTATACAAACTCTGACTGACTCAAGCCCTTGAATGAAAAGGACTCATCACCTGCTGACTAAAAGTCAAAACTGTCCGATTCTGATATGCACACTATAACTTGTACCTACATTATGAGACAATGTAGCACATAGACGTATATGTGGATCAGTACTTTTGGAATGTACTGAGCATATGTGGGTGAATGCATAAGTAAAACAATAATGCAATATTCAAACAAACTTTTAAAAACTGCATGCTAAGTGTAAGTGACTCACCTTGGCTTGACTAAATCAAAATGGCAAATTATGAATCATGAGTAATAAAACTTAAAAGAAATTCTTTTGAGCCTTTACACTTAGTTTTTAAAACTATTCTGTTATTCTGTTTTAAGACTTAGGGACTTTGGGAGGTTCTTTTAACCGATATAAACCATGTTAGTTGTCATGGAGTCCAACGTCTCTTACCCACGTTGACATATTTGTTCTACCCTTTCCATCAAAATAGAACCTAGCTAGAGTGATCACAGACTTAGCCCACTATGGGCGCTTAAAACCTATGGTGGCTTGTAGTTCTGGGGTATGAGACCTTAGAATCATACCCAACTCGGTGCTAAATACTACTTTCATACTTATCGAGCAGAACTTTAGGAAATCCACCTTAAAATAGCATAAGGATTTATAGTGAAAACCCAAATATGCTTTTCTTTCTTTAAATCTCAAACTATATGAATAATATGGATTCCTTAGCTTAGCTTAGGATCAAAAGATCAATTCTTTCTTGAATCTTGATAAACAATCATCAAAGACGCATAAAATCATAATCTTCTTGAAATATCAATACCAAATCTTAGAGCTTAAAACCCATGCTTTAAACTTATGCAAGCTCATAGTAAAACATCATGCTCAATATACTTCTTGAAATATTTCAACAATATCAATTCATAAAAAGAAAGTGCAATTCATGATATAAATCTTCAGTTCAAATCATAAGTAGGTAAGATAAACATGCACTTTACTAGTTAAAGCATTTATAAATTCATAAACTCAAGACAAGATAATTTGGGTATGAACCCTACTATGAAATTCATGAAATCTTAACTTAAAAATTAGTCTTGGGCACAAGGATGAAAGAGGATCCTTGTTCATAACCCTACATACCTTAATAGACTTTATTTGATGTAGAAAACTTGACTTTAAAACCCGAGGAGATGATCTTGAAAGCTTTATTGAGATTGTCGACTTATGGAACTAAATTCTTGGGTTTTTTCTTGAAGAGGATGAATTGAATTCTTGGATTCTTGGAGATAAACCCTAATCTTGACACTTTTCATGGGAAATCTTGGATTGAAAGTCTTGAATTCTTGCCTTGAAGGAAACCCTAGTTTCTACTTGTACTTGAGAGTGGAGAGATTATGAGTGATGATAAACTGATATCTTATCAGTTAATAGGGTTTAATGTGTGATTTAAGTTGTGGGGGTGGGGTTTGAGGTGAGGAAAATACCAAAATACCCCTCCGAATCCAAATGAGAATTGCTGAATTTCATGGGTGACGACTTGAGCTGATAAGTCATCACTTAGGTGACGGCCCATCACCCCAGGTCATCACTTGAAAGCTGGAATTAATGTTTTTCTGCCTAAGGATGAAGACTTGTGCTGATAAGTCGTCACATAGGTGACGGCCCGTCAGCTCAGGTCATCACTTTGTTGATAGACTAGAGTAAAATGAGCATAATATTTTGCTCCGATATCGGATTAATGGGAAACTAAGTGCATTGGAAATAAGACTCAAAGACCTTTCATTTGACATATAGTAGGATCTCTAACTCGTTATATGCAAGAAGTTATGGTAAATGGAAGTTGACCCAAGTTGAGACGTTCACTAAAACTTAATCGATAGAAATGTTCTCAATTCGTCTCTGAGTTAGGAGATATTTTTGACCTAAATTCATACCCAAAGGTATTCTCACACTATATAATTGATAATCACATGTGTATATACATAGAATAATTGGGCTCAAGTCCATACACATAGAAACAATGATTTAAAATCTAACACGAAAATGTGGGGTGTTACACCTACGTTGAAATTTAAATATTATTATGTCAAAAAGTTAAAGTAAACTGCTATTTCAACAAATCGATAATTTACAACGGCATGTGTTGGTGAAGAAATTTTGGTTAGCAAAGGGTAACAAGTATAATTTATGATTCCTAACAATTAGGCCTGTGATTTGATGTCTGCATATAAGTAAAGTAAAAACTTTCTTTTCAAATTAACAATCTCAAAAGGGAGAGGAACTTTAGCAACTTATAGTCTTGAAAAAATATATGTTCTAATTACTGACATGCATAAAAAAACATCAATTATGGAAGACTTTTAAGGTCAAATTGTAAAAAGGTGTTTTCTCATACGTGTTTATTTTTCAGATGAGTAATGTCTCCTTTAATTACAACAGCAGTCTAAGTCTTGCTGCTTCACCAGCAGAAGATACATCCATCTCTGCAATCTTAAACTCCTTCTCCACAATCAGAGTATATAAAAAATAAGATTTTAGAAGATAGAAAGTACATCGGTCAACACACAAGCTCTATTTAATATTTCACCAAAGATATACACATCTGAGACTCATGCATGCATCTGAAAAAAGAAGGGTAACCATATATACCTTAAATCCGTGAACACAACAACAAAATAAAACTCATAAAATAGATACATCGAGCCACATATTAAAAAATTAGCTCCAATTCTCAGTTAATCAAAGCAAAGAATGACTAATTGGCATAAAGAGCGCACCTTGAATCTGGACAATCAAGGGAGACTACGTCTTTGGAGAATAGATGTAGAACTTCATCGAAAATTTGAAGATTTTCAACCCAAAATAAATTATTTTTTTTACCTACAGACAAAAGAGCTCAAAAATAGCACATTCTTTTGGAACGGAGAAACAAAATTACATACATGAACAAATGAAGTTTGGAACAAAAAAAAGTTTTGAATAGAGATAATGAAGGAAATTAAGGTTTAACTTTCAGACTAAACTTTTGGTGGAAAAATGAGCGGACAAAACTAAAAAGTTTATCTGAGAGAGAAAATGAAATTGGAGCAGACAATGAGCAAACAAAGTAGAAAAATATCTTCTTTACTTTTCAATATGTTTTTTTTTTATGTTGGGACTTTTCAGATTTGGGCCATTCTTAAATTTTCCTTCATTTTTGGCCTTTTCGAATTTAGGCCATTATTTAACTATCCAACATTTTTTTTTTGAAAAAATTATCTAAAAGAACAACTTAAGTTACAAAACTAAGAATCCCTTCACTTTAAAAATTATACATATCCCAACATTTACTACTTTTACCTTGTGAAGTTAAAAGTTGAGATACATATTAAAAACTTTCATTTATTGGTTATTACTTTACCAATTTTAACACCGGTTTCCTTCTAAATCATCGCCTGAATTTCTGATGCGGTTTTCATTCCTTTTTTGGCTCGAATTCAAACTTTTGAACTAAGGTAAAAATTTTCCCTAAAATCATATTCACTATCTTCTTATCATATATTTTAATTTTTATCAAAAATTGATACTTTGATACCGTTTTTATCAAATTATTATTTCGGTAACATTGTTTAATTAAGTATCTGATTATCAAATTTTCAGTCTATATTATTTGAATTAACATAATGAATAGAGATTTGGGACCATCTTTTTATCTTGGAATCTCTCAATTAGACAATATCAAACAATCTAAAGTTGTAAACTTTGTTCCTGGTATTTTTTAGCAAGATTATGATGGTTTTGAAGAAAATAGATTCAAGTACAGAAACAATCCATCTACGATGAAAAAATTACGTGAAAAGCATGCAAAAAAGGCTAAGAATAAAGAAGTGCATGTTTCTAAGAAAAGAGGATCTAACAATTCTGGAGTAAAAGTTTCTGCTAAAAGAAGAAGAGTTGTTGAAGTTATTTCAAGGGATGAGCTTCCACAGGTATTTGCATGTTCAGATCTGGGCAATATTAGGCCGAGATACATTTTTAGTCATACATGACACTTTTTCAATTTCTTGTATCTCATGTTCTCTGTTTATATATTTACATGTATCTCTTATTTTTTAAGTTTTAGTGAAATAAGCATACCAAAGATACATGTTAGTAAGTTCAATGAACCATATTGTAATATCATGTATATTTGGTTTTCTGTTTATATATTTTTTATGTATCTATTATTTTTTAAGTTTCATTGAAATGAACATACCAAAAGATGCATGTTTGTAAGCTTGAAGATTCATATTGTATCATCTTGTATCTTTGATTCTCTATTTATGCATTTATATGTATCTCTTATTTTTTAAAATAAACATACAAAAGATACATGTTAGTAAGATTTGAGATACATATTGTGGAGGAGGTTGTATTGTATGTATCTGTTATATTTTTTTATTCAATTACTTATTCCAGAGATACATATTCTGTAAAGCAACAAATATATTTTATACATTTTGTATCTCTGGTTCTATGTTGAAATATATGTATGTATCTTTTGTTATTTTATTATTTTGATGTTTGAATTTTTTTTCAGGGATAGAGTTACATTATAAAGGATATTCCACTGCATTCTCTAAAATTAGAAGTTATTTCAATTTAAAGTTTAAAGATGAGATTAAAGAGGTTGTCGGTCAAAAAGTGACCGACTTATTTGCAAAGACAATTTTTGGATGCTATCTCAACATTTCACGGTCCAATTATATTGAACAAATTACCAAATATCTTCTTATGATTGATATCGAGCAAGAAAATTAGTAAGAGATGCGTGTATTTGTCAAAGGAAACATTCTTAGATTTTTCATCTTTGAATTTACCTTGATAACTGGTTTGAAGTGTAATGAAAATGTCAAAGATTTCAGATATGTTGATTCTTCTCCAAGTAGGCTGATGCGAAGGTATTTCCCCCAATCAACAAATGGGTTTGATAAGGAGACGTTGGTTGAATATTTTCTCATGGAAAATTTTGACACCGTAGAGGATGCTCTACAGATGGTAATTTTATACTTCATCACAGCTAAATGTTTCTCCCGTTCTATTTTTCGATTTCAAGATGGTGGAGGATGACACATATGAATTTTTTTCTTGGGGTAAAGTCTCTTTCTCCAAGTTGATGGGCTCACTTAGGCAAGAATTTTTTGTGGAGAAGTAGTTGTATAGGTTGGGTGGAATCCCTTATGTTTTCAATGTATGGATGTTTGAAATCTGCTCAAATATTGAAATCAAAGTTGTTGTCAAGCAGGGTAATTACATACCCCGTATTTTGAATTGTAAGGTTATCGCAGTCCGGCCACAATATAATCAGTTTATGTCTGAAATGTTTAGTAAGTTACGGTAGTGCTGGTATGAATTTCATGTTTTATGATAAATTATTCTTACTTTTAATCTTTATCCTTTTTATGGTAAAAAAATTGTGAGACAGTGTTCATATTCAAACCTTGTTCCTTCCATGGAGGAGTTAGAACAACTTGATTTGCCGCCAGGGAGTATTGCATCGTATCATCCTGGTACATCTTCGATGCCATCATTAACTGGTAGTCCAGTCCAAATAGATTACAAAGTTAATGAACCCCAAGTCGTCATAGAACATGACAGTTTTGATGACTTTAGTACGTTACCTTTACAACATTTGAAGATTAGGTCAATTCATGTATCTGGTACAGTTCATGCACCTCAGTCGAAGAATGAAAAAACTATTGATGTAGGTAGAACCACGGTCAGTAAAAAACATAGTCAGAGTCATGCAACAAAAAGAAAACAGACTGTATGTATTTCAAAATCACTATCTGATAAATTTAGTCATTCTGAATTTGATTCTCCATTGTGTTCTTTTCATGCTCACCAATCATCACCACATCCATCAGATCCAGAACAAAAGAGAAAAGATGTTGTTGAATCTACCAACACAACAAGTAAGGACCATTTGCTTAAAACTGAATTAGATTCATTAAAGTCGAAGATAAAGACATATGTCAAGACATACGTAAGCACTGATATATTTAATCCGTATCAATTTATTGTTTGTACATATATTAACTAATCATCTATACTTATTTATTAGATGAATCTTAAATTTAACGATTTGGAGCGGCTCATGAATGATAAATTCTTTGAAGTCCTAAAGTCCTTACACCCGAAGAACGAGAATGTGGAGAAGGTAACATACTTTTGAAACATAACACAATTATTAACGAATATAATGGTCTTAACTTTGATGCTCATATATTTTTGCAGAAAAACATTGGAAAACAGATCTCGCAAGAAGGTGAATATTTAGATGATGTACGTAATGTTGCAGACCATAGTAATGCAGACAGTCCACATATTGTATCGAACAAACCTATTGAAATGTAGGGGCCTAACGTCAACCAAGCACCATCAACTGTCAAAGATAGTCAATTCGATGAAATGGTAATTTCTTGATTTGTTTATATCATATGTTTATGTCTGTCTAATCATAGATAATATGAGATACATATTTATTATTTTGTATCTCATATATTTTATATGTATCTCATTTATTAACTGAATTTACATAAGAGCATATTATTTTGTATCTCATTTATTTTTAGTAACGTAGTAGTAAAGAATCACACTCACTGAAAAAAATTTGTAGGAAAACATTGAAAAACAACGGTCGCAAGAAGTTGAACATTTAAATGATGTAGGTGATGATGTAGGCCCTAGTAATGCAGACAATCCAAAGATTAAGACAGACAAACATGTTGAAATGGAGGGGGCCAACATCAACCAAGCACTATCACCTGTTAAAGTTAGTCAACATGCTGAAATGGTAATCTCTCAAATTATTTAAATACATATTCGAATTAATTATTCAATATTATTTTTCTCATTCACATGGTATATAAGCATATTTTATATGAAAAATTAATGACTAGGATATACATATCATATGTTTGTGACTGTCTTATCATAGGCAATACGAGATATATGCTTATTATTTTGTATCTAATATTTTTTTCCGTATCTCGTTTAATAACTAACTTTACATAAGTGTATATTATTTTGTATCTCATATATTTTTAGTAATGTAGTAGTAAAGAATTTCATTCACTGGAAAAATTACGGCTAGTTAATTAATTATAATTTTAAATTTGAATTGTAATGTGTTGTGACTATACCAATGAATATTTAGGATGATGGTACTATGTCATTGCTTGACATCATGGTTGAAGAAGTACAACCGCTTGAATCTATTACTCCTGTTCAAGTGTATGATATGGCTTTGACAGTTTTTAAGGCTCCACCAACTATCCCGGATGAGTATTTTATTAGTGATACGATAATTCTGTCTGCATTTCCTACTCCAGAAAAGGTCGTATCTGACGACAAAAAGACAATTGCACAGCGTAATAGGCATCCATCTAAGATATATCGATCTCCATTTTTGATGCATTTTGGATCAAGTTCCAAAGGAAAGAAAAAACTGGTTGCTACAAAGCATAAAAAATACCCTTTTGAAGGTTATAACATTTCTAGAGAGTCACCAACTGAATTGATGGAAGTGTTTGAGTATTGGATAAAAGAAGTTCTTTACAAGCAACACTTGAACAAGTAAGTTCACCAATGAATTATCCAACAATTCAAATGTAATATACAAATATTATAATTGTGTAATCGTTGTTTTCAATTGCAGGAAAGATAAGGACGATCATTATAAAGTTCAATGTGTAACTCTTGGATTTCGTCATCTAGATTTTGTTGTTACTTTTCCAAAGTCAAAGAATTGATTCTACCTTATGTATCAAACAAAGAAATGTTGGAATGGCGAGGTATACCCAATTCTAATATCTTATTATTTGAATACTCACAACTTGATTGTACGTGTTCCATAATATATCTTGGGGGCTGTATTTTTTTTTTCTTAGTATATTATACATGCAACATAATTGTATCTAAACATAACTTAGGTACATTAAATACGAATAGATGTTGTTCCATTATTGTAAGATATAGATACATTTAAATGATTTGGTTATGCTTGTATACTGTACAAGATACATATTAATAACTTGTATCCCAAGTTATTAACATGTATCTCATCTATTATTTCTAATATCATAGTCCGCGTACTTTATTTTCTTATTATAGCCAAATAAAATGTTTTAAGCTATTTTTGATACATTACAATAACATGTTATAACAAATAGTGCATTTTTTTCACTTTTAACGGCATCTGGATGTCATTTTCTACTACCAGAGGAAGAAGTATAAGTACATGAATTTTCCAATATGCAAATACACCACCGCTGATTTTTTTTCAAAATACACATTGATAAGGCGTATATGAATTACTATCAAACAGATGGTTGTGAGGAACTTTCAACTCAAGATGCATTTGCACGCACCGATGAAGTTGCTTAAATTGAGAAGTCACTGATTAACTCCATCAAGGGAATGAGTACACCCGTTGGTCAACCTTGGCACCTTGTTAATGAAGTTTTTATTCTGATAAACTACGATGGTGTCTTTTACTGGGTTCTGACAGTCATTGCTCTAAAGGAGTGATGCATTCGTGTGTATGATTCGATATACTCTTCACGAAACAGGGCACTACCAAACGAGGTTCAAAAATTAGAAACAATGCTTCCAACTTACCTTCAGTACAGTAAGTTTTTTTAGCAAAAGGTACTCACTAACTGGGCTGAACTTGAATCTTACAAAGGAATAACGGAAAATGACCCATTCCAGGTGAAATATGTTACTGACAATAGCACAATAAGATAGAAAAAATTTGTACGTATCACATTATTTTATCATTTCTTTTTTTAAAATCAATATATATGTCTGTTTTTAAATTTAATTAAAAATCACTATGCAGGATTGTGGTGTATTTGCGGCCGTGTATGCAGAGTATTTAAGTGAGGGCTTGAGCATACCATCTTCTGGTATTGATGCATAATACCATCATCATTTAAGATACGCATCACTTTTGTGCAAGTATGGGTCTCAAAAGATGGAGAATCGATACTTTAGTGAGAATGGCGATCCTCCGAGGCCAAGGAGCAGCTTCATACCAACGAAAAAAAATCGTGTTGTGAATTGTTGAATAGTTGTGTATTAGTTGGATAGTTAAAAAATTTTATGAAGTTAGTTAATGCTTGTCACTGTTTTATACACTTTAAGTGTTTTTTGGGGGATTTTACCAAAATTTGATGATAAAGTAGTTCTAACATATCTGAGTAATTTTTATATATTTTCCTTGATGGCTCTTCAAGTTTCTTATGTTATTATTGTTTTGCCACACGTTCTGTAACATCTATTGTACCGCCCTAAATTTGGTACCCGAAACGCTACACGGTGCTCATGATCCCGAAGGACCACAAGCTAACCCATGTCTGATATCTATAACTGGGCACTGCATAATATATTGTATAAATGTGGAAAAAGGCTGAAAGGCCATAAGGTTCAAATATCTGATAAAACATAACATCTGGAAATACAGTATATCAATACCAAAATAATACTGAACTGTGTGAACATGCTATAGTCTAAAAGCCTCTAAACTGTCTAAAAACTGTGGAGTTGATGGGACATGGCCCCAACTAACTTCGAACTACTGAGATAATAAAGTAATAAAATAATCATGCTATACTCGAATGATGAGGACTCACTGCTAGTCTGGCTGCTAAACGTCTGATCTACTAAGGATACTCTGGAGCTCGTGCTTCTGAACCTATGGTATAAAAACACCATAGCGCAAATGTGTTAGTACGATTGAATGTACTGGTATGCAAGTGAGGTAGGCTGAATGCAAGGGGTTTATATGCATGAACAATACTAACTGACTGAATAACATGAACGTGAGAATACATGCATGAATACGTGAACAGTAATCGAGATCATGACATCACTGAATCTAAAAACTGATAACATAAGTTTTCATATAACTGATATATTATTATCTGAATGACTGTGTCTGACAACCCTATTTTTTATGGAACTAGTTGAGTTTCGTACTAAATTGGGTGACTGTACCTGACAGTCCTGAATTTTGTAGAACTATCTGAGTTCTATTACTGAGACTGAGACTGTAACTGTGGGAAGTAGTCAACTAACCGACATACCCCAAATAAGATAATATAATTGAGTTGGGATCCAATCTGTAACCCCAATTGGAAGGGTGTCAATACCGCGTCACTAGTAAGAACAAGCTGTGAGTAATCCCTCATCTAACAAGTACTCTAAGGAGAACGGTGGGACCTTCATATAACAGGTTAAGCCACCTTATCTATCCTCAACTAGCAGGTTTGATGTCTCAACCTACGCTGGCTACGTAGTTTTAGAGCGTAAGGATTGCTTCTAAGAATCACACCCTCTAATAATAGGTGAGTTCTCATCCTTGGGCTCACTCGGTGCTGAATCCTACTCTCATCTAAATAGACACTGAACATGATTAACTAAACTAAACTGGACTGCGTTCATTGAGTTCCATTGACTGACGAAATACTACAGAGATTACTGAATTTCTGAGATTTCTGAGATTACTGAGTTTTTTTAGTCATATAACTGACTGAGTTCTATGAATCATGGATTGATTGAGAGTATCTGGAAAACATGACACTGGATCTAGGCACACAACTAAATTGTGGGGTACAAGTATCCCCAGGACTCGATAGCATAAAACTGACAAGACATGACATTTCTTGACACATGACCATAGTCAATAATTCACAGTACAATCATTGGGGATTTTCATGAAGTATTCGCATGCTATAAGCTTACACATAAATAGGAATGCATGTAAACATATCATAATTTCATAAACCTAATCTCATGAGCATTACGTCAATCGATTACAAAGCATAGCAATAATGTGGGAGTAATATCGAACATAAGGGAGAAACATGGATTCATCAATTTTGGTCACAAATGAGTCATAAGGCATAATTCCTATTCTCTTAGGCATTTTATCAAACACCTTGCATGCATATCTTTAGGCTTAGGCATGAATATTGAAATAATACATCATGGAAACATTTTACACTTTCAATGCAAGAATTTCAACCACATACTAACATATTTTCATGATAGTCATTAAAGACTTCAACTTGGAAATCAAACAACAACATAAACATAGATATAATTCAATTCATACCATGGAATCCAAAGTTTATATTTCAAATAGGGTTTCTTGAGCTTCATGGGTGAAAGAAACCCATGAATCAACACTTGACATACCTGGGAGGATGATTTCTTAAATATTGGTGGAAGAAAAGCTTAAATTCTTGACTTGAAATTAAACACCTAGGGTTTCTTGTTCTTGGGGATTGATCTTTGAGAGAAACCCTAATTTGGTGTTACAGATAAATAATAAAGTTATAAGCTCTGATATGGTATAATTAGGGGTTAAAATAGGAGGAAAAGACCTAAATACCCTTTTAAAAATGGCTTAAAGTCATTGATCGGAAGTGGCAATGGTTTGGGCGATGGTCCGTCGTTGGCTCGACGGTTCGTCCATCTTGACCGTCGTACTTGGCCAGAACCTAAAATTTCTGCCTCATCTGCGACGGTTTGGGTGACGATACGTCGCTAGCTCGACGGTCCGTCGGTCCTGACCATCACACTTAGTCAGAAGATGGTTTCACTGCCTTTGTTGCGATGTCTTGGGCGACGGTCCGTCGCTAGCTCGACGGTCCGCGGCCTGACCGTCGCTTCTGGGCAGTTCCGACAGTTCTCTGTGAAACGTCCATAACTTTTTACTGCGATACCGGATTTGGACAAAATTGGTATCATTGGAAAGCTAATTCAATTTTCCACATGATAAAAAGTCAAAATTGGAGAAATTCTATTTGATTTAAATATTTATCATTTATAAAGTCATCACTAACTCTTCTGGATACTAGATTTGACTTAAAGAAAGTTCGGGATATTACATCTATATTGACATGATTAGTATGTTATTTTTGTTATATTGTACGAGATACATGTTAATTATTTTTGTATCTCATATGTTTTAAATGTATCTCATTTAATAACTATGGTTACAATTTATCTTTTCCAAGAGATACATTCTATATACACTTATATCTATTATTAATGTCTAATAATTTTAGGATGTTTACAAAAATTTGATGGTAAAGTTGTTCTAATATACCTGTGAAATGTTTATATATTTTTCTTGTTCTATTCAAACTTGTGCACACATTCTTTCACAAGTGTCAAATGCATGCAAGATGCGGCACATTTGCATATACAATACTGACAACCTTTATTATGCTTTCATGACGGTCGGACACCACACACATACTGCCACACTCTCCAAAAGCAATTTTAAACTTCTTGAAAAACCAAGTCCAAGAATTATCATTTTCAGTGTCATTAACGCCATACGCAAGTGGTAGAATGCATCGTACAATTTCAAGAAAATAATTTTAATAACAATGATACGATTAGACTTTTTATGAAACATAACAAAAAAAAACTAATACAAAGTAGTCTTTGAATTACATCACAAAAAGTATTCATAACAACTAATATTACATACATGTGCCATCAAGAGTGCTTGCAGAAATAAATATCCCTTTATATGCTCCACTCAAATGAGCATCATCAACCACAACTACAGGTCTGCAAAACTGGAATCCACTCTTTAATAGTTGTAATGCTACGAACTGATACATGAATTTATTATCCTCAGATTTATACATTCTAATATGCGTTGGATAAACAAAATTTAACATGTATATGTATCTAGCCGTTTGACGATAACCATCTGCAAGTTTTCCCCTTAACATCTCAATTGCACGATCTTTAGCCCTCCATGCCTTCTGATAATTAATGTCTACACTAAAAGTACTTTCAATATCTTCGATTATATCATTCGGGGTGTCTATTCTCTTGTAATTGACAAGTTTTGGAGCAGCAAAGCCACTAACAAACCCAACTATAGCTTGAAGTTGCGTAAAAACTCTATATTTCAATGGGCATGTATGAACATCTTGAAAAAAACGGACTTTAAAAAGGTCAGTCCCCCGCCGACATGATGCTTTAAATATCTAAATACTTTCTACCGAACAACATTTTAGTACATAGCTGCAATCATACAAATAAAACTTCATAATATGTTATAAAAATAAGATGTATTTTAATCCACTGGGAAAAATAACAAGAGATACATACACTGCACCATCGTGCAGAGAATGTATCTTTAAGACTACTCATCCGTATCTTTGTTGTGCTTATATCACTAAAATTAAAACATCACGAGATACATATTTATACACAAATAGAGAACAAGAGATACAAGAACATGAAAAATGTATCATGTATGGCAAAATATGTATCTCGACCTCTAAACATAACTAAAAAAGGAGTTACGTATAACAATAATCAATTTTACGTTAGATACATAACTCATTATACAAAAGATAATTAACTACTTCTAATACATTAAACAAGATACATACCTTTTTTGTCATATCTTTTCGCATAAAAATTGAAGGAATGCTTAATGGCATACCTTGCCATAACTGAAATAAAAGTACATTTGTACTTGTAGATTTGTCCAACCTTAACTTAACTATTTTTGCAATTTGTAATGATCTTGTTCCCCTTCATATCAAACAACGGCACAGGAGCAAAACAATTAGAATTATAACTAATTAATTCCACAAATTCATCACGAGAATTTTTTTCAAACACATTACTGCACCAACTTTCTCATCAAACAATGTCTCACTATCAGATTTATCTACTGTAGCGATGATAAGTGGGTACATCCCAAAAGCAGGCTCACTTTTCTTAATTTTGATATAAAGTTTCACACCCATCTCATTACGAATCAACAATGATGTTGCATTACCATCAACTATGTAACGAGCTTCAATTTTTTTCTGCTTTCGTCAATTTTTAGTTCAACAACAATGGCCGAAATCAATTTATCATATGTTATATGTTCACTAACAATAATTCTATCACTCTTATAGCCCTCGTACTTTATATCGTTAAACCAAATATCGGAATGACGTAATAACACTGAAACATTCATTGTAATTACTTCAAGCAAAATCAAGAAAATAAAAAAAAAGTCGTATGAATAGTATCTATCTAAAAACTGATTATGGAAGAGAATTTGTTTAGAAAGGTAGAATAACAAATTAATTTCCTTTTTTCGTGGGCTTTTATTGAGTTTTTACCATTATTGGTTACGTTAATTGCTAAATTAATGATAGTTTAGCCATTAAAGCCCTAAAATTATGCAAATTAGTTGAATTATTAAATGTAATGTAGGATTTATCTAACATCAGTTATATGTATCATTAACGGTTAAAAGGTGGGATTTTCGAAAATTTAGAAAATAGTTGGGATTTTAGGTAAATAGCAGTAAACATGTCGTTATATAGATAATTTTTACCTTTTAAAAAAAAAAAAAAACTAAGTTTCACTTACTTCTTTTCAATTTATATTTGTCAAGTTGATCATTTTTTTTTTCACACATGTTAAAAAATTATTTTAAAAAAAATAAATTTACCAATTAACCCATTGAAAAATTTAGAAATTTTACAAACAAGTGTGAATAATTTAAAAAGAAAGTTTTTGCAAGGTAATATAGAAAATATTTAATTAATGCTTTCTATATTTAGTAAGGTGGACAACTACCAACATGGGTTGTGGTGCAGTGGATGAGACTGCTCCACCCTTAACCAGAGGTCGAGGGTTTGTCCCTGGGTATGGAGAAAACTCTGTTGGGAGCGTTGTCACCTTAATGGGCCCTGCAACACGTGATCCGGATTAGTCGGGGCTCCAATGCGGGCACCGGACACCGGATGGAAAACCAAAAAAAAAAAAGGTGGACAACTAATATGAGACAATTATTTTTAGACAACTAATATGAGACAATTATATAAACAATTATTTTTTGCTATAATATATTATAGATGGATACAAAATTTTAAAATATAGAAAAAGTATCAAAATTCGTGGTCTAAATTAAATTATATATTTTATGATTATAAATCATCTCATTAATAGTCAAATTGATATTTTTTGCTAATAATTTTTAAATAAATGAGTCATTCATTTCGGATTTAGTAAAAAGAAAAATGTATCATTTAATTTTGAGAATGATGATGAAAGTAATATGTGTGTATGGGTTGTTTCAAAGAAGACTATACATCTTATGTTCAATTGCGTTATGAGGAAACAATATATTTTTCAAACTTCTACTTTCTTAAAATACATTTACAATACTTGTTAAAGTTATATCTTTTTACTCAATTATTCACTCCTTAAATATAAATAATATATAATGTTTGAAGTAAATGAATATATAATGAAATAATAGATATTATGTGCTATACAAAATGTTGCTATGCATTAACAATGAATCAAAAGAATCTTTTTAAAATAATTTTTTTTAATAAACACATAGCTCATATACACATATTTATATTTAATATAGTAAAACTAACAAAGCAAAAATATTTATATGTTTTTCCTCAATACTTGACACACATAGCAGGTACGTAAATGAGTTTTTGATATATATTTTTAATGGAATATATTAAAATAAAAAAGAAGAAAAAAATAATATATATATATATATATATTGAAACTACGTCTACAATAATTGAGATACATCTTCTCATCAAGTTATAAACCCATAAAAAATAAATTATATATAATATTTGAATAACAATAAAATTATTTAAATCAATTGATATTATACATCATACAAAATATTAGTATGTGTTGATGATGATCCAAAATAAGATTGAGAAAAAAACTTTAATTTAAAACGCGTAATTCATATACATATATTTATATATATTATTTTTCTTTGCTATTTTAGTTTAAATTACCCGAAGAGCATCAATATTATATTTAACCAAAACTTTTCTCCTTTTAGCTTTTTTTTTAATTAATTTAATTCTCATGTATAAAGTATAACATTTCATCTTTCATAGTATTAAACTATGAATAACTGATTGTGATTAAATGATATATCCACAATTAATAAACTAATAAAAATTTAAATATAGTATAAAGAATAAGATAATAATATTTATGATTTTTTTCTATAATAATTTGCGCGTATCGCGCAGGTAATTATATTAATGGCAAAGAATACAAGAGATATCTCACACCTATTAGCTCATGTACATCCATAAATGTTTATTTTTGTGTTACAATTTTCATAGATAAAAGTTTCTTAGAATCCTAATATTTTTTTATGTAAC
Source organism: Capsicum pubescens (assembly GCA_030864215.1). Lineage (NCBI taxonomy): Eukaryota > Viridiplantae > Streptophyta > Magnoliopsida > Solanales > Solanaceae > Capsicum > Capsicum pubescens. The sequence goes on from CM061547.1 coordinate 99,961,927, forward strand.
TAGTTTAGGATACGTGCGTTGCACGTGTATATTGAATTTGGCATTAAAAACGCATTTAAAATATACCATTAGATACCCAATTTTTAAAAAAATACACAAATATTACTATATAAAATAATATATTTAAGTTATATAATAAGTATCAAACAAAACATCACGAACAAGAAACTCCAAACACCAACAAAGCATTCTCCTCTACTATTACAGACGAACTCCTACCCACCAACCTTCTACCCTAATTCACGTTCTCTGCACCTTTCTATCAAGGGTCATGTCCTCCGTGAGCTGTAACTGCTCCATATCATCCTAATCACCTCCCTCAAGTATTTCTTCGACCTACCTCTACCCCGCCTAAAACCATCATAGACAGACTCTCACACCTCCGTATTGGAGCATTCGAGCACCTTCTCATCACTTGCCCAAACTAACGTAACCTCACTTATCGCATCTTCTCCTCCATCGAAACTACTCTCACCTTCTCCCAAATAATCTCATTTCTAACCCTATTTTTCCTGGTAAGGACACACATCTATCACAACATCCTCATCTACGCCACCTTCAACTTTTGGATGTGGGAGTTCTTAATTGGCCAACACTTTGCTCCATACAACATAGCCGGTCGGATTGCTAATCTGTAGAACATACCTTTAAGCTTTGGCAACAACTTTTTATCACACAAGACTCTTGAAGCGAGCCTCCATTTCAAACATCTTGTACCAATATGGTACGTGACATCCTCGTTAATCTCATTATTTTCCTGAAGCATAGACCCATGATACTTGAAACTCTCCCTTTGTTGAATGGTCTGAGAATCCAGCTTCACTACCACGTCAGCCTCCTATGATAAATCACTAAACTTACATTTCAAGTACTCTGTCTTGGTCCTACTCAATCGAAATCCTTTAGATTCGAAGGTCTGTCTCCAAATCCCCAACTTATTATTAACTCATTCCCGAGTCTCGTCAATCAGTACAACATCATCGGCAAATAACATACACCAATGCATTTTTCCTTGAATATGTCGCGTCAAAACATCTATCACCAAGGCAAATAGAAATGGGCTAAGAGTCGATTCCTAGTGCAACCCAGTCAAAACAGAAAAGTGCTCTGAGTCTCCTCCTACCGTCCTCACACGCGTCTTTGTGTCGTCGTTATGTCCTGAATCGACCTAGTGTACGCCACGGACATCCCCTCTAGCCTCCAAGCACCTCCACAAAATCTCCCTGGAACTTTGTCATAATTCTAAAAGGATTCTAAATATGGCAAGGTAGATTCTAACTTGGAGTCTTTAAATGTTTATTCAATTTTAATTTCAAGAAGGAATAAAATTGTCTTAAGATAGTAATTTGTGTACATCAATTAGTATTCTTATTTAACGAAAAAATAAAATAAATTATACGGACTCACATTAATAGATGATATCTTTGTGTGTGAAATTAATCGTATTTTCCTACTCATGCACGTTAGGATTAGATAAATTAGTAATCTTATTTTAAGAAAAAAATAAATTAAATTACTTGGTATCTCATTAATAAATGATATGTGAACATTACGTTTTCTTCACATTTTTAATTTTTTAAAAAAGTTCTAAAAAAATGTCGATCACTTTTGTATTTTATATAGTAAATTATCTTTCTCTAGCAATTTTTTTCATAACAGACACTGTTCTCCTAGCTAGACTCCCATTGAGCCTTAATCTGTCAAAAAGCAAGCCACTGTTCACCTATCTACTAACTTTTTATCCTAAGTCATGACCTCCATATCTTTCTATCTAAAATCATGTCTTCGATAAGCTAGGCTTGGAGTACTTCTTCGACATATTAGTACTTCTCCACATATACCCCATAGCTATTAATGTCAAAGAGGCATTCTCAACCTTGTCCTATAAACATATATTTTAGGTTTAAAAATTCTTATTTTATCACGATTTTACATATATTTTAGGATTTCTTAATTTTTCACATACATTCTATCATATATTTTTCTTTTATCACATCTTTTAGGAATCTTTAATTTTTCAATATTTAAAGGTCCTTATTTTACCATGGTTCTTTCCATATACTTTAGGAGTCAATATTATAAAGATAATTAAATATAATTTGAATATAAGCTTACATTTTTAATTCAGCAAATAATTTTAATTAAAGATTCAGTTACACTACTAACGAATAATATGTCAAAATATAGTTAAATAACATAATCAAAATTAAGTCACAACTAAATAAAGAAAGAAATAGACCATTATTTTATGCTTATTCATTCGGTGGAAACATGCATATTTCTTCAAAAAAAAAATTGATCTAAAATTTCTAGCTGAAAAAAATACGAGAAATTATCAAAAGGAAAGAATTTACAATTAATTGTTGATTATTTATAATTCATATATAATCTTTAAAGCTATGGACTAAAAGATATAAAGGAAAAAATGATGATAATGAGAAGAAGACTTGAATTAAAACTAAAATAAGAATCAAAAGTAGAAGTAGAAGAACACTTTATTTCTTATAAATTTTGATCCAAAATACGACATAAAAGGAATTGTAGAATTTTTTTTTACATAAGGTAAAACTTTAATTGATTTAAAATTATTAAATATTATGATTTATTTTTATCATATATTTTAGGTCTTCCTTGGACCTTTTCTATTTTCTTACCAATTGTGTGAAATTTTCATTAAATTTTAATGACCGGTACATAGATTAACTTTTTTTTCCCTTTTCTAAAATTTTAGTTTATGTAAAGTTAGGAATTTTATTATAGTTAAATAATAATCCATCATAATTTAAATTTAAATTTAAATTTAACACAATAGCCTTGGTAGCCTTTTTTTTATTAGAAGACCCACATTGCTAAGTTATATTTTTCTCCTATCCTATATTTTAAAATTCTTTAATCACTAATTCTTAATTAGTTATATCTTAGAACATAAATTTATAGTGCAAATGATAAATTGTAATTGGTACATATATTATTAAACTTTCTTTGTGCTATAATATAAAAATTAAAACATACACATACACACACCATATTGTTTAATTTTCAATCCCAACGTTTCCAGCTTTTGAAACTTGTTTCTTTAATAAAGCATAACTAAAATATATTTATTGGAATACGACTCTAAATGAGTTAGTCGAACTATATGTTATGCGTTTTTTTTATTTTCCAGATTGTTTGGGTAGAGCTAAATTTATTTATTACAGTAGGAGAAGATATGAAGAGGAGGATGTTAGTGTATTAACTAATGATTGGCTTTAATTTGTGACATCAAGGGGGATCAAGAATTTAAACTCTATGAATTCAATATCTAAGCTTTTTTTACCAAAAAAATTTAAGATTTTTCCCATTGAATTGCTTTGTTTTAAAATTATAGGTTTACACCTATTACATAAACTTCTACAAATAAATAACAACCATTAAGGTTGTGAGTTTGAGTCATAAGAGAACAAACAAATGTAGGAGCAGGAACTGTGAACTTCACGTTAAATTATACAGTAGTGATAGGGTAAAGTTTTTTGCTCAACAGTATTCCATGAACTGTGTACATTCAGTCGTGACCTTCTTCGCTCCAATGTTGCAGAAGATAACAACAACAATAATGTATTCAGTGTAATTCTACAAGTGGAATTTGGGAGTTTAGAATATACACAAACCTTACCTTACCTTTATAAGGTAGAGAGATTGTTTCTAATATACCCTCAATAATGATGCACAAGACCAAAAAATAAAATAAAAATACTCCAGTTATTTGTTACTATATTGCATGGCTTAACTATGCAGTATTATTTCAACTATCTAGCTATAGTAATTAGTTGTTACTAACCTTGAACCACAACCCTTAAACTAGTACATATAGTTGTCAAGCTTGGAATAAAAAAAATTAGTAAAGAACAGGAGAAAAAATCTCACATTAATTGATCAGTGCTATCGACTATAAATTGGGAGCAGATCATATTTCCTCTACAAAAGTTGATAGCATTATTATAGTTCTTCTAACGCAATGAATTACTCATTAATATATCCATGCACTCACACGCGAAGATCAATCTACATGCACTCACACGCAAAACTTGGGACGAAAGGAGTAACATTTTGCAGAACTTATAGGCTATCAAAAGCATATCATCATGAAAGCGAATAACATCAGTTTATTAGTCTCAAACACAAGTCGGGGAAGATGTATGCATTATTTGCCTAAACTTTTGCTATTTGTTTCTTTAATAAAGCATCACTAAAATATGCAAATGAAGAAGACTATTCAAATCGATCAAATATATCGAGCTTACAAAATATCCAATTTAGAATATGAAATAACACCTTAATTAAAGTTGTCATAACTCCAAACTCAAATTAAACAACACTAATTGGTTGCCTATGAAATAAAGAAGGATGCAGAGCCAAAAAGGAAAGACACAACAAAGGGAAGAAGACTCTTACTAATTACCAAACCTTTTGAATTTTGGCTTAGATAATAATGATTCAGTCAAATCTTAACCTTTACACCAACTAAAACAACACTAACCAGACATATATCAATCATGGATGTCCTAGATATTTGATCTTCAGGCCCTCTCTTCTCGCCCAATGTCTCAGTAGTTCAGCTCACCGACAACCAGAATTCTAGTTCACCGGTTATGGTATCTCCATTAATGCATCGCTTCTATGTTCGTCATTGTGGAACCAACGTTCCCGGGCCTCTTTGCATTTATTTTTGACGTTTACTGGTGCCTTCCTCCTATAAACTTCAAAAAATATCCGTTTTAACAAATCTTCATCATTACAACCTCCTTCATTTTTATCCTGATTTGTTGCCTTCCGCTTGAACTTGACTTCTTCGACACTATATCATCAACTTCAAACAATAATTAAAGTATATGTAAATAAAATCATCAGATTTCACAAACCTAAGGAGGCGAAGAGAGGCTGATGAAAAAGTAGAACACCAAGCCTTCTTCCACAGCTGGTAAGGCAACTCGTTCACAATCTAGAAATCGCACCCGTAGCAAAAGCACAAGTGAAAAGGTACCCCTTATCAAGGAGGAAAAATCACGAAGACCACAATCCCTGAGAAAAAACTCTGTCAATATTGTGGAATTTAGGGAGACATACAATTTCGATTCTGAGGGTGTTATTCTGACACCTCTACTTAAAAAGGAATAATTTTAAAATCGTAGTTATTCCATATTAGGTTTCAAAGTCCTTTGTTGATTAATATGATAGTTACTTTCTTTCCATATTATTTTAGGACTAAAAGTCTTTACTTTTACAATAAAAATAATTTTAAAATAAATCAGACTAATAGTAAAAAGATATTTTATTTATTACAAAGTTTTTTAATGAAGGACAAAAAATTCAAATCACTTTTGTAAGGGTTTTCACACTTTTAATATATTATAGATATAGATATATATATATAGATTATAGATCTAGATTATAGATGTTTTTCATTTTGAGAATGCAAAGTATGACTCTTAAAAGTATAATGATTTTTTATTTTTTTTAAGAAATTCACTTCTTCGGCGCATCAAAATATGAAAACCCCAAAATCAAGAATTGAATAAAAAAATTGAAAAATGAAATGGATTTCGTTAGATTTTTATTTCTCAATATTTATGCCCACTCCAGTAATTAAGCATGAAAGTATCCATATACACGAAAATTCCTCAAAGAAAAAAGTTGTGTTTGATTATTGAAGATGATAATAAGGTTATATTTGCATTTCACTTTAATTACAAGGCCTTTTTTGCAAGTATAACAACTATATAAATCCCACACAAAAGAGTCCGGAACCATTCTATGCCACCAAACTAAAAAAAAGCATCAAATTATGCTATATATTTAAAAATGTACCAATCTATGCTTAACTCACAAAAATTGTGAGTTATGCACAAATATCTTTAACGGAAGGCAACTCACGGTGTTAATTTTTTTGAAAAGTGCATAACTCATAATTTTTGTGAGTTATTCATTCTTATTTTAACATAACTCACAAAAATTGTAAGTTATGCATTTTATTTTCAACATAAATCACAAAAATTGTGAGTTATGCATTCTTATTTTAACATAACTCACAATTTTTGTGAGTTATTCATTCTTATTTTAATATAACTCACAAAAATTGTGAGTTATGCATTTTATTTAACATAACTAACAATTTTTGTGAGTTATGCATTCTTATTTTTAACATAATTTTAGTACATTCAAAAAGCATGAATAATAATTACATGAAATTAGCAATATAAATAATAATAACATGAAATTAACAAACATAACTTATTAGCGATGATATTTTAAACCTACCGATAATAATCGACAGTATCCAAGCTCAGTGACAAATGAACATTTGTAGATGTTCCAGCATTGTGCATCCATCCAAGTTGAGATGACTGACCATAATTATAGTCATTTTTAAATAAATCAACATTATTCGTGTCACGCAGAGTTAAGCCCCTAAATAAAATATAAAATATAACATATGACATAAGAAATAGACAAAAAATCATTAAAAATATAAAATATTAATAATAACACAAATTAAGAAAAAATACCGATCATTTTCATTCAAAGTTTCATTCAAATCAGGTATTGAGAATTGTGTTGACATGTTACTCGGCATGATTATTGGGGAGCATTCATGTCAAAAAAGTATTATACTGAGTTAAATGAGCATTAAATCACTTGTTGGATCATCAAATTATGTATGCACATATGTCTGTATCGGAGACTGCACAAGATGATTTTTACGCTTCTTCTTATCATAAACTTGAAGAATGTTCAGTTTTATTTGATTAGCATAGTCACAAGGAGCTCTCAGAAATTCAGTCAACGACTCATCATCACTAATAATTCATTCTCCATAATTTACCAATCCTTGAGATGAGAAGGAATTTGGATACTGTTCGACTATAAATAAATCAAAAATCATTATTTTTTATTTTCATTCTTCTAAAAATTGATTCTACAAATTCTCTATAAACAATTGAAATTGGATACTTCGCGTTGGACTTGGGGGACATACTATAATATATTATATTTCCCTCGTGAATAATTTTGCCATCCCAAAAAAGTGCAACTTTAACACGTTCAGAATTTATTCTCTAAAAAGGATAAATTGAGTTTGAAGATGATTTAAAAAAAAAAAGAATTGAAGTTGAAGAAGAAGAAGAATTCGAAAACCAGATACAAAGAATGAATGTATACGAGTGTTTAAATAGGAGAATTTGATAAAACAGATGCATAACTCATAAAAAAAGGTGAGTTATATACTTTTATGAGTTATATGTTAAACAGAATTTCGAAAACGTTTTTCATTATTTAAATAACTCACAAATGGATGGATAACTCACAATTTATTTGAGTTATGTTAAAATAAAAGACACAACTCACAATTTTTGTGAGCTATGTTATAATAAAATTCATAACTCACAAAAATCGTGAGTTATGTTAAAAATAAGAATGCATAACTCACATTTTTTGTGAGTTGTGTTAAAATAAGAATGAATAACTCACAAAAATTGTGAATTATGTTAAAATAAGAATGCATAACTCACAAAAATTATGAGTTATGTACTTTTTAAAAAAATTAACACCGTGAGCTGTCTTCCATTAAAGATATATGTGCATAACTTATAATGTTGGTGAGTAAGCATAGATTGGTGCATTTTTAAATATATGACATAGTTTGGTGTTTTTTTTTTAGTTTGGTCGCACTGAATGGTTCGGGACTCCACACAAAACACCCAAATTCCATAAATAGGTATAAATGAAGTGACCACTCCGCAATATCAACAAATCTCTTTTAACGCCCAAAGGCCCACTTTCCTGCAATCATTTCTTCGCTTTTCTTCACAAAAACATCTTCAAATTTACCAAATTCTTCAATTTCTCTAATCTTCCTTCAAATTCACCAAAAAATCTTCACAATTTCTTCAAATTTCCCAAATTTTGTTATTAATACATTTTCTTATTTATCGAACTTTAAGCTTTTAGGATACTTTTTTTTTTGTGGACGGTTTTTATTGCTCCAATTTAGTTTTTTTTGTTTGAGAATTTTTTAGATCTATATTTTTTATTGGTGATGAATCCAAGAGGAAGATATCCACCACCGGGAATGGGCGGCGGCGGCGGCGGTCGTGGTGGCGGGGGGAATATGTACCCTAATGCTAACCCTAATTTTCAACCTAGAAATCCACAGCAGCAGTACGTGCAGAGAAGTCTGGTGAACCAACAGCAACAACAGCAGAAGAATTTTCAGAACCAACAGACACAGCAGCAATGGCTAAGAAGGAACCAGCAGCAGTTGGCAGCATCCGATGCTAATGTTGATGAGGTTGAAAAGACTGTACAATCTGAAGCAGTTGACCAAAGGTTGGTAGCTCTATTTTATCTTTTTTTGCGTGTCCATAGTTTGGATCCATTCAAGAGTACTACTTCTCTTACACATTATACAGTAATAATTGTGGAGTGCCTTTTTTTCTTCTTACCGTGGTGTCCGGGCCCACTTGTATATGCCCTGTGCGCACCTCGATTAGTTGACACATAAAGTTACCTGGTACCTCTTGCAAGTGGGAGGTAGCATGGGAGGTGACGTGTATCCCGTGGAAGTAGTTGAAGTGCGCAAAAGCTGACCTAGCCACATCACGGTTTCCTAAAAAAAGTGATGACTTGGACTCTGTTGCTCGGACTCCTTGAAAATGTTAGCGGGTGGGTGTCGGATTCTACAAAAAGTACTGTATTTTTGGAGAATCGACACAGGTGCGGCATTGAAAATAAAGAGTCTGCTTAACTTAGACTACCGGTGTTTAAGTTTGGGCTGAATTTGACTTCTCCTTGAAACATGTGGATGACAATGTCAAGTTAAAGTTGATTAGTTTGTGGTAGGATTGACATCTTTTTACCAAATTAAGTTAGGAGTAATTGTTCATACAAAACAGTGTACAAATTTGAATTTTTAAATTGCAGATAATTGTGGAAGTTGGTTGATAATGATTTTTAATGATAATTAGTTTCATCATAAAAAATGATTGTCAATTTTAAAGTTTTTTTTTTCTTTTAAAAAATTTAGATTAGATTTTTAAGGCTGCATTGTAGGAAATTTATAACTGGTTAGAAATGTTTCAGTGTTTCTAAGTGGGAACAGGTAAGTCCAAGCACATGTTTGGGGGAGTCAAAGTGCGCTATTTATGAGTGTACATGGATATTGATATAAGTAGTATTTATGTGTACCACTTTAAAACTTGTTGTTGGGATAAGTTTTGAGCTCCAGTTAAGGGGTTTATGATGGACGTAAGCACGTTGTTTTTCCAGGCTAAGATAAGCTTGGTCCATGAATACATGCATTCGCCAAGCTCAATATTGTGTGAGTTCTAGTGTATTTCTGGGATTAAAGACTGCTTCATTAGTTGATACTTTAGGATGCAGATGTGGTAAGAGAGCGCTGTATAACTACAAGGCTAGCAACATTTTGAGAGCTTCAGTTTTCATGGACAAAGTGATTTAGCTAGTCATATCGCGTTGGAACTGCTTCTTTGTGAATGAAGAATTTTGTCTTATAAAAATTTATACTGCTTCTCTGAATGCAACAAATTAAAGCATGGTAATACCAGAGATTTCAATGCTTAGATCCTGTTAACTCCCAAATTTAAGTCCAAACATGTCCATGAATTTTGTGAACTGTGGGACAATAGAGAAACAAATTGTTTCTATATTTAAAAAACAGAGAAAGAGATAGTAATCTGATATGATGCCTGCAGAGAATAGTGAGGGTGGGGTTGTTGTTGTTGTGCAGTCTGCTCATCCGATACAAATCACTAATGCTAAGCCTTAAGGGACTTACACTAGGGACGTCTTCATTTTCGAGGGAACTTAGCTTCCGTATGTTGTATAGTTCTGATTATGAGCTTAAATTAAAATATATTAAAAAAGGATATTATCTTCCCTCTGATTTTTAACTATTTAACACTTTAGGTCTATAGTTTTAGGAAGGTTATTTGGGGTTAATATATATTTCATAAGTCTTGTTTATCTTATTAATAAGTATGCTGTTGAACGTATTTAAAACGTTAGCTGGAGAGAGCTAAAATCTTCTCTTTTTCCTCTTCTCTAGTTCACAAGACTGGAAGGCGAGATTGAAGATACCACCAGCTGATACTAGATACAGGACAGAGGTATACCTTACATTTGTCAACTCTCTATGCTATTCGTTGAATTTATTGATTTATTCTCTTGATGATGACACTGTTACGGCCAAAGGTCTTTATTGTTCTTCTCAGACATGATGTTGTCAAGTTCTTCTCTTTTGTAACTCAGACTGTATGCTCACTCTGCCTGTTTAAAAAATTAAGTGTAGTAAAATGAAGTAGTACCTACTAAAGAAGAAGGTGGTCGTACAAGCATCTCATATATTTTTTTGTGGCCTTATCATTTTTTGTCATGGATAGCTTCAAACTATGTAGCTAAGGAATATCTGCGAAGTTTTGAACTGTGCACCACTGGCTTTTGGAGATTTCTTGGTTATAAAAAAGAAATGTAGCTGAAGAACAAAATATCATGAATTTAAGCCTTCGGTTGTTTCTGTTTGAGCGTCCAAAAGTATATCATTGAAAGTAGTATTTATAACAGCTTTTGGGAAATATGTATGGGGAGGGATCTTATAAGTGCATGCATCTTTTGATTTATTCGCCTGAGTGATGTGTGTTCCAGGCCTGGTTTAGGATGGGGACACTGTTGGCAACTTTAAGTGGCTGAGAGTTTGCTTTTATGGTTAATTTGCTGGAGTGATAGTACTTTGGCAACGTTGTCATGGATAGGATGGTTTTCGGTTGGATTTTTTAGCCTTAATAACTTGCTATATCTAGTTTTGACATATGATATCACATCTTGGAAATTCAAATAACATTTCTAGCTCACTCTAGGGCTTTACCTCAATTAACAAAGGTTGAGGGACTTGTGTCTTAGGTCACAACTTCGATCCATTGCACCAAGAGAACTAAGTCTACTATTTAAGTGGAGAAGGGTGGAGGGATAGGCTCACCATTCTCGAGTTTCGAAGGTTGCGGTTGGCATCAAACAGATTTCTCGGTCATTAAAAAACAATTTTAGCTCTTTGCTGATCGAAGTCCACTCAATTTGGAAGATGCTTTTGCCATATTATGAGTTTCTTTTGACTCTCATCCTCTTTATTAAGTCTTTGGGTCATGATAATTGATAAGAAGTTGAAACATAGTTTGTGAAAATGTTCAAGCTTAGAACCTAAGAGCATAGTTGGTCAATAAAATGGATTTAATAACTTTCGAGACCTCAGTTCAAATCCAACAAGGACAAACAACTAAGTGAGTTCTTCCTATATGTAAGTCTTAGTGGACAGGGATACTTGACATATGTATTTATAGGAGGTAGTGGTTATCCCATAGAATAATGGAGGTGCGAACAATTTGACCCAAACACCATCTTCATCCAAAAATGTTCAACTTTAGATAATGTCAGTGATAGATAATTCCTCTTCCGTAGTGTTGTAATAGGCTTGCATAAGTGACACTTGAGCTTGAATCGCGATGCATAAGTGACACTTGAGCTTGAATCGCGATGCTAAGTTTTCCGCCTTGTCTAATTATGGTTTAGTGTATCATTGTGCACATTTGAACACCCATGGCTCGATCTTAAAGATGACAACATTAAATGTTAAACAATAAAGATAAAAAACGATACCAATTTGAGAAACCTTACTAATTATACGTCGGTGATTCGAAATATAAAATTATAAATTTATTATAAGAAAGTTAATCACTAATCTAATTTGGAATTATGCATGTAATTAAGAAATTGTGAAGAAATTTAGATGTAATTGACACTATCCTTACTTATACACTAGGTGATTTTTTCCGATCCACCTAAGCCTTGGTGGATAGAGTTACTCTTGACACCTATGCTGGATGAAATAGCTTGCTTGGATACCACCGTAATAAAAAAGCATCTTTACTTATATATTCCTATGAATTGTTGTTTCTCAATTCTTTGGTTCATTTAGCTGTTTGTATTTATATTTATTTTTCTTTGCATTACATGAATCCGTTTAGTGTTTTTCTTTGCCTGCATCTCTTCACCAAAGCTCACGGCGTCGCACTTTGTCTGTGCTTTGGGCTGAAAGTTCGAGTTGACTCTTGGTGCTTTCCAGCATAGTCAGTGCTTTCTTGCACTTTTCACCTTTGATTACATTGCCCTATCCAACCATTTGCACTTTTGGATGAGATAGTTCATACCATTCACCACGGTATCTGTGCAAAGTCATGTATTGAACTCTTAGTGCTATATAAACAAAATGTTTCCACATCTTTGGTCCAAGAAAAAGAATTATGCTTGCACATCGGTGGGACATGTTGCAAATCGATAAGTTAATTATTAAAGGCGTTCTATCTCTAGTATTTTAAGCGGTTCATACAAATCTATATACCCACTAGATATCGAGGGGCCATGCTAGCACGGGCCTATATATGTTATTTTTTGGTCTCAATTTATGTGACACAAATAGAATTTAGATAATCAATCATATTTTTAATATGTTTTTAGATATTTTAAGGTGTTAACTATTATAATTTGTAATACTTTTTATGTAACTATCAAATACTATATATTACTCTGCTTCCTTGTCCAAACTTTCGTGGCATTAATAGTCAATTATATTTTAAAAATAATTCAAGTTTTTATTTATTGTGATTTATCATATTTTTTCTTCTATTCCAATTTAAGTGGCACCGATATAATTTCGAGAGTCAATCAAATATTTTATATTTTAATTTTTTTTTTAAGTTGTTAATTATTGTGATTTATAGTATTTTTTACGTTTTAGTGAAATATATAACAAATCAAATTTATTTAGATATTTTAAGCTGTTAACTATTGTAATTATAATACTTTTTATACGTAGTTTTCAAATAATATATGTTACTCTCCTTGTCCAAATTTTTGTGGCATTGATAATCAATTATATTTTAAAAATAATTTAAATTTTTAATTATTGTGATTTTTATTATTTTTTTTCTATTTCAATTTAAGTGACACTGATATAATTTCGAGAGTCAGCCAAATATTTTGTATCTTTTAAATTTTTGATTTATGTTGTAGTTTTTGTGATTTATAGTATTTTTTACGTATTTTTTGGAAATATATTTCAAATAAATATAATTCTGGAGAAGTAGAAGGGCGAAATGGTCATTGCAAATTGACCCTAAGCTCCCCAAATAGAAACAAATGAGACTTTGAGGAGCTTATTTATAATTTTTGAAAGTTGACCCTAAGCTCCCCCATTCTCATTTTTATGTCTTTTAAATATTTTAAGTTGTTAATTATTATTATTTATTGTACTTTTTATATTATTTTCAAATAAGTATCCCAATTAATGCAACACCACAAGAGTTTTGAGAAGAAATTGATTTTTTTATCATGCCTTCTAAATATTTTAAAGTTAATTATTGTAATGTATAATATTTTTTTTTACATAAATTTTAAATAAATATAAATAATTCTAGAAAGGTCCTCAACTAATAATAAGTGGACTTTGAGGAGCTTAATTGTCATTTTTGAAAAACGAGCCCAAGCTCCTCTCTCATTCACTCTTATTATATAGAGTAAAATACGCTCTAAAACTTCTAACGAATATTCTTATTTTACGAAATTTTATGTTAAATTGTGTGTTTTCATCTAAAGCTTTAAGTGTCATAGACAGCACACCATTTATTTACTTAATTATGTGTTTAACAGTACACGTCATGTGCCGGCTTGATTCTTTTTGATCCCAGGACCTTTGTTTGCTTTAATACCATGTTGAGTTGTGTGATGATGTTATATAAAAGTTTTAAGTTTTGAAATGAGATAGTTACACTTCAACAATTTACTTATGAGGTTTTCCCTTAGTCATGCCATACCTTATTTTTTCTGCACTGTGTATATGAACTTTAAATTGCTGCAACAGTGTTCCTCAAAATCTGTTAAATGCCCTTGTGCAAAGAGGCTTGGCATTGATTAAGAGTGAAACTGGAAAGTTTTAATTGGAATAGCAATAACAAGTTACTTCTGGAGAGTTGTGGGAAGTCAGGAGTTCCCTTTTCAAATGTCATGCAATTTTTGGTCCTCCTTTAGGTGTTATGCAAGGGTTATTCATGTCATGTGATGTATAGCCGTTCATAGTTTGGGGGTTATGATTCTACAGTATTGGTCTTTTATATTCTCTTAACAGTAAGAGGCCATTTGGTTCCAAGAACAAGGTATATATGGATTAGTAATGTAGAGATTAACAATGATTGTGTCTTGTTGGATGATTAATTAGAAAAGGTATACATTTGACGTGATGAGGATATTTTGGTTATTTTAGTACATGTATTACTAATTCCGTATTCTTTTTTCTCATCCAATATCCTGCATAAAATAATACATAGATTTTCTCATATATTGTGCAAGTATTATTAAAGAAGGAGAGTGTAATGCTGGCCAAACATTGCAATAGGCTATGCTTAATTTTATACATTGATTAATTCTCCATACTTCACCAACCACCCATGTATATGTAATGCTGGTTTTTATACCAAGATTAGTTCTTAAATCACAACCAAGTGGGCACTAAGTTAATGTAACTTCAGTAATATCTAACCTGAGTATTTTAGTTTCTGCATGTCTGGATTTGTTATCTCATGTTCATTGGATTGGTTTGTTTATCAATTACCTTTGCATTTTTTTGGCTTCATTCTATGGCGATGACGGTAAAATATTCGTAGGAAGACATTCATTGTTTTGCATGCATGAGCTGCATGTGTACCTTTGCTTCCTTTCATCCTTTGGACTTAACTTAGTTACTATCCTAACAGTTTATTTTCCTGGTAGGATGTGACAGCAACCAAGGGAAATGAATTTGAAGACTATTTTCTTAAGCGTGAATTGCTTATGGGAATTTATGAGAAAGGTTTTGAAAGACCATCTCCAATCCAGGAAGAGAGTATCCCAATTGCTCTTACTGGCAGTGATATTTTGGCTAGGGCCAAGAATGGAACAGGGAAAACTGCTGCTTTCTGCATTCCGGCATTGGAAAAAATTGACCAGGACATCAATGCCATTCAAGGTTCTGACAAGCAATTCATAGTTATTCTGTGAATCCTTTATCTGTTCTAGTACATGGCATATTGTTTCCCATAAGTTTAGCCAGCAATTGGCTCTTTTTGGCCCTATTTTTTTTCTTTATATTGGAATTGTAATAAAGCCGTGTATAAACCTTGTGTGCATCGTCTAAAAACAAACATTAGCAATATAGCGTGTAAACCTTGTGTCAATAGTCTAAAAACAAAAAAATGTAAGTGCATTGTGCACATGAATAATTCTTTAAAGGAACTTGAAAAGCTTGTTACCAAAAACACACACAAATTCTCTTCTTATACAGTTATTTTGAACATAAATGCCAACTCCGAACTCAATGATGAAAAGTACTTTTCGTGTTATGAAGACTTGAGTTAAACCTAATTAAGCTCGAGTCATTGTTGAGGTCAACATTAACTCGAGCTCAAGCTGATTTGTTTAATGACGAGGCTGAAGTTCAGACTTTTACGAATTGTGTTGGTTTAATCTTAGAGTTCTAGATAAGATGTAGATGGCAATTTCAAATTGTCAGTTGGTTGCACATTGAATTGGTTCATGAAAGTTGTCATTTATACTGGAGCATTTTGATGTTGCGTACCGAAAGAAATCCACTTTTGTTGGGATAAACTATGGCCTAGTGGAGCATATCATGTTCTGTAATACGAGGTAATTATTTCATTGTTTTCCTGATAAAAGAACATTGGGCTAGTAGGTAAATCAATGGAGTAAACTTTATGGCAATCTAAAGGTTTCAGAAGAGACTTTGTTCTCTCAGTCTTGCATGTGCATTAGTAAGTTCTATAACTGATTCTTCATGTGCAGCAACTTCCCTACCATATACTATTCAGCTGAACATATGCCTGCTGTTATGACCTGCTTGTATTTGATTGATGGAATTTTATTGGTCATAAGCTTCCTCTGCAACAAAAATGAAATATTTGTACTTTTATTGTTTTTTCATAGAAATGAAATTTGGTTCACTCAGTTTTAGCTTGTGTTTTACTGTTGTCTCTTAATGCACAGTTGTTATCCTTGTTCCCACACGAGAATTGGCTCTTCAAACATCTCAAGTTTGTAAAGAACTTGGGAAGCACTTGAAAATTGAAGTCATGGTTACCACTGGTGGGACCAGCTTGAAGGATGATATAATGCGACTCTATCAACCGGTTCATCTACTAGTTGGAACTCCGGGAAGAATACTTGACCTCGCGAGAAAGGGAATATGTGTTTTGAAAGATTGTTCCATGCTTATCATGGATGAGGTAATTAGCCCCCACCCCACCCCTTAGTTGTTTGATCGGATTATATCTGTATGCATTGTGTTTTCTTGAGAGTATATAAAGAAGACAAAGAATGAAGTTCTTATTAAAAAAAATATTGTTTGTGTGCTTTAATCAGATAGATTACTGTTTCACGTGCAACAACCTATTTTGTAGAGAAAGGTCTATTCAACATAAGACCTCTGGCAAGCAAGCTTTTCATTTCTAATTGATGCAGGAGAATATGCTAGCATAAGTGGGACAACAACATACCTAGTATAATCCAACAAAGTGGGGCATTATGGCTTCATCCCAAAAATGGCTCATTCAGCTATGATATTTGTTTCGACCTACAAGTTATTACCTTTTCAAAATGAACACACCTATTCAAAAATACCATCTTTCTGTTTCGACTGAAAGCACTTGACTATTTTTTTTTGGTGTCAGTTTACATGACTATTAATTCCATCTGTGTGCATCCATATGTCCTTCAGGCTGATAAGCTTCTTTCGCCGGAGTTTCAACCTTCAATTGTGCAGCTGATTCGTTTCTTGCCAGCAAATCGTCAAGTTTTAATGTTCTCTGCTACATTCCCTGTCACAGTCAAGGACTTCAAAGATAGATATTTGCAGAAGCCATATGTTATCAACCTTATGGATGAACTTACGCTAAAGGGAATAACACAATTTTATGCTTTTGTAGAAGAAAGACAGAAGCTTCATTGCCTTAACACGTTATTCTCAAAGGTCAGTACATAACACAACTGAGCTTGGGTGTTTGAAGTCTGCTGCAATTTATAAATTCTAAAACTCTTTTTACAGCTTCAAATCAACCAATCAATTATCTTTTGCAACTCTGTAAACCGCGTGGAACTGCTCGCCAAGAAGATCACAGAGTTGGGCTATTCATGCTTCTACATCCATGCAAAGATGCTTCAAGATCATAGGAACAGAGTATTTCATGACTTCCGCAACGGTGCCTGCAGGAACCTTGTTTGTACTGGTATGATAAGTGGCATCTTCTTGAAACTACTAACGTTTCTATTCTTTCTGTTTTTAATGCTGCTTTTCTAGGGGTAGATTGTCATCTAAGTTGGCGGGTGATTTTGCTCTTTGTTAGTTATGGTTGATATGTAATGTGTTTGCATGTTTGGGTGCCTCCCTGATTCCCAAAACTAATCCAGGGAAGTTAACTGAGTATGTTTCTAGGAACATCCTTTTTTAGCTTGGCTGTTGCGGCCATCTCATCATTATGCTTGGTGTTTGTCAATCCTCTGTAATATCATTGTCTATGTACATGTGGAATTTCTGCAATCTACTCTGACCTGTTTTATAAAATGCTGATTTGGCTATTACATGATGATCTTGTCCTTGTGTCTGTTCTTAGATGATGATTCTGGCTTGATATCAAAGTATTCACACCCAATTATCTTTGAGTCCTCTTTTTTCCTTGTTGATATCTAAGTGCCTGCTCTTAGATGATGATTCTGGCTTGATATCAAAATATTCACACCCAATTATCTTTGAGTCATCTTTTTTCCTTGTTGATATATCTAAGTGCACTACTTGTAATTATATTGTGTGATGTTAAATTCATTTTCTTGGTTGATTGAGCAACGTTTAATTTTTTCATATTGGGTGCAGATCTGTTTACTAGAGGGATAGATATTCAAGCAGTCAATGTTGTTATAAATTTTGATTTCCCGAAGAACTCCGAGACATATTTACACAGGGTATACATTACAAATCTTTGCCGAGTGAATTATCTCTCTATATATGTGCTGTTTTCTTATTACATATATTTTTGCAGGTTGGGCGTTCAGGGAGATTTGGACATCTTGGTTTAGCTGTGAATCTGATTACTTATGAGGATCGCTTCAACCTGTATGCATACAATTTATCTCTTGTGCGGTAGGTCATATCATTTATGTACTTGGTAATGATACTGGATTGTATCTGACAGGTATAGAATTGAACAAGAACTAGGAACAGAGATCAAGCAAATTCCTCCGCACATCGATCAGGCTATATATTGCCTTTGATCAGTTAGCTGCCTGGTTGATGGTGCACTAATGGTGAGTCTTTTGTACAGGTATGCAGTTTGTTAGAGTTTGAGCTGAGCTACCTGAGAAATAATCTTTTCGTTTGCGGATGTAAATGCAGTCCTATAATTTGATATATCTTCTCGATGTGTTAATGGCTATATTCTTGCTCAAAATATTGATAAGAAATTTATCGCAAAAGGAAGAAGTACACAGTGTTTGTTGACAGAGTGACAACATATGATAGAGTACCACGAAATGTCCTTCAATGGGTGATGGAGATGAAAATAATTCATATTAGATGTATAAATGTCAAATATATGAATGTCATTAAGGACATGTACGAAGGAGATGACACTTGCATGAGATTAGTAGGAGACACAAAAGAGTTCCATAACAGTGGGTTTATAGGTTTACCCCTAGGATCAACACTGAGCTCCTTACTTGTTTACCTCAGTTATGCATGAATTAACCCACAAGATACAAGTTGAGATCCCATAGTGTATGCTATTTGTTGCTGATATCATGTTATTTGATGAAATCAGTGAGGGTGTCAACCAAAAGCTTGAATAATGGAGAAACTTTGTTGGTAAATAAGCGCTTTTAGGGTAAGTAGGGAGGATAGGATATGTTATGTTTGATAATGGTTTACAAAGTAAGATGTAATACTTGATATATGCACTGCAAGTTTAGTCAACATGAAAAGAGTGAAATTAAGATAAGACTAACGAGATGACCCTTGATAGGATATATTATGTTTGCAGTTATAGCTTACGGAGGACATGACCCTTGATAGGAAGTTGTGGAGGACGCAGATTAGGGTAGAGGGTTGGGGGGTGGGAGTGCGTCGGTATTAGTAGGGGAATGTTCTTTATTTGTGTCGGAAGTTTCTTGTTTGTGGTGTTGAGTGATTTTTATGGTTTTGGGTAGATAGTTTTAGTATTATCTTGTGACTATAGTATTATCTTGTGGCTAGCGGTGTTAGTTTATTTTGCATATTGTACTAGTTTATATACATCTATGTTTTGTGTTTGTTATACTACTATTGGTCCTAAGCCGGGGGTCTATCGGAAATAGCCTCTCCACTTCACCTGGGGTAGTGGTATGGTCTGCGTACACTCTACCCTCCCCAGACCTCACTATGTGGGAATACACTGGGTATGTTGTTGTTGTTGTACTAACGAAATGCAAACAACTAAGGTATCTAGTCTCGTCGTTCCAGGAGAATGGAATGACATATGAAGATATGTTGCTCATAGAATTTAAATCAAGTGTTACTTGGGTGTTAGGTGATGGAAGGATACTTGAAGTGAATATAAGACCGACAATGTTATATGATAGTGAATTCACAAGATGATTGTTGCGGAAATGCGAATCCTAAGATGAATGTACAGTTATACAAAGATTAAATAAGATATAGAATGACCCTATTCACCAAAAGTGGTGCAAGTAACATAAAATGAGAGAACAGTTGTTTAAGATGGTTTGGTCATGTTCTGTGCCGATCAATGGTACCAAACGTGAAAAGCGCAAAGAGAAACTCTTAGGTTCATTGGGGATTTAAGCGCAAACCGCAAATAAAGCAGGGTTTTAATGAAAAAACCTGCAAATGGTGAAAAAATACAACAACAACAACAACAACATACCTAGTATATTCCCACCAAGTGGGGTCTGGGGAGGGTAAGTGTACGCAGTCCATACCACTACCTCAAATGTGAGATAGAGAGGCTGTTTCCGATAGACCCCCGACTCAAAGTAAAACAATCTAAGATACGATAAGGAATAGTAATAAAACAAGATACAATAGAAATTAACATATTCAATAATACCAAAAGCAAGATACTAACATACAACATCCTAACTCACACTATCCTTCCACCCTAATTCGCCTTAAATTAAAGTTGTGTCAAATGTATCAAAATGCCCTTTAATCTTGTAGTTCTAAACATGCCATGTGGAAAGTTGAAATTAAAGTATTGCCAGGAAAGGAAATGAAAAGGAAAGTAGGTCATTCTTTTTGAAACGGAGGGAGTACACAGTTTCTGCATAACTTAAGGTTGGTATTAGTCATGCAGGAAAGAAAATTGGAACCAAATATTGTATTAGACAATGCTATGTTTTATGTGGAAAGGCTAGGTAAAACTCAATGTTTTAAAAATATTGAGTTTTATTTTGTGATTATTCTTCTCACTAGTCCCAATCGAACAGCACCTCACATTTTCTTCTCAAATCCCAGAAATTGGAGAAGCCTGAAATAAGGCATCATGCAATGTGCTATACTATTTTATGCTTGCTTCATCAAAAAAAAAAAGTTGCTGTTCTGACAAGTCTCTTTCTTTCCCCAAGAATAAGTGTAGGATGAGGCAAAAACGTGTAGAATTTATTTAGCCATTTTTTTTTCTTGCAGAAATCTCTTGTTGAAGGTCTGCGACAACTGAGAGGCTGAGAGAATGGTGGATGACTTGGCTGTTTCATGGTTGCTGAGATAACTGAGTTCATGTTTAGATGTAATGATAATTCTTAAGTTGATCCAAAAAGAATTTAGCGGTACATACTGGCACTGGATAGGTCTAGTCAGAGACCGACTGTTGGTGAGTCCCCTGGTTTATGTAGTGTTTGGCGTTCGTTGCCTTTTCCTTTTCGCTGTATGTCTATCGGATATAGCTGTAAAAGCATTTGCTCTATGGTTTTTGGATCTATATTCATCTGTGGCATACGGTAATGTGATTATTGATCATGGAGAAGTGACCCAACTTCTTAAGTGACGGGGGTAGTCATTTTCGTGAATTAACAGAGATGAATATCAGGCGTTGAGTCACTGTCTCAGTATTTGTGTAGCCTCTGTTCCAGGGGCGCTATACTCCTTTCAGCTCTTATAGCTTCTGTTATGTTAGTGTTTGGAATGATGAAGCAGGTTTGTCTGCATGAATGTAGTCAATTTGGCTGATGTGAAGAGTATGGTTTTATTTAATCTATTTCTGGATTTCTATAATTGGTTCTCCTGTCATACCTATTAAGTTGTAGTTTGTAAAGCTCTCCATCCATAATTACCCTTCTATATGAAATATCTTAATTTTGTCTTCCGTTATGCTCTGTTCATTCATACCCTTGTCATTAGCAAATTGTCTCTTAGTTGGACTACAATCGAGTTCTTGAGTGAATTGAGCAAATGCTGTGTATTTGGAAGGATAATCCAAGTTCATCACTCCATCTTCTATTGTGGGCTTAATATTACTTTTTGTTGGTACTTCAAGTTGGAGCTCCATTAAGATCGAGGGCAGATACATGATGATTTGCTTATGGCAAAAGTATAAGTAGACCTGAAGTATGGAGGTTAAATTTAGTATGCGCCGTGTGGTAGAGGGGTATTTTAGATCCCTTTTTCTCGTCAATTCCCCTAAATGAATGGTCCCGAAGTCTCCCAACGTGTACCTGACTGTTTCCCGTAGGTGTGTTTGCTTGAGCACCCCCACTGTCCACCCACCCATTCAAACCTCCGCCCCCTAATTGATTTTGTAGCTAAGGATAATCTGTGACGTCCCAAAATGGTAGGGATGGACTAGAACCGTATGCACCTACTTAACAAGCAATCTATGACATATACGAGATTATAGGATAATAATGAGCAGGATGTCCAATGTGAGTTGTATTTACACACAAGGCAGTTATATGAACAAAAATATAGCAGTATATGATATTGCACGACGTTCGTGAACCCTCTAGAAAATTTTACACTATAGTACTAATAACTAGTTGGGACATGCCCTGACATACCCAACTAGAGACCTATACATATACCCGAAAATGCCATACGTAAACTGCCTCTTAGAGAAAAATGAAGCTCACCAAAATAGTCTCTGAAAACGGCAACAAAGCCTAACATGGATGTTTGCTATTTTGTTAATTCGAGCGTGCATCAATAGAAAAGACAAGTGCGGAAGCTCATATGAATCAAGTATCAAAGTGAAAGAATTATGAGCATACAAATACCACATATACGATATGAAACTGTAACTTAAACACTAGCTTTATTAGTTTGTTATATAATGTCTAGGGGAGCCTAGGTGATGTATTTAAACTATTTGTAGTAAGTTCATTATAATATAAAGCCTACAATTTGCTTAGGTGATGTATTTAAACTATTTGTAGTAAATAATCATAGGATGGCCTATCGAAGGCGATCCGAGTCAAATGTAAGGCGTATGTTGCCCAAATACATATTGCTATGATCTTATGCGTATAACTTTTGTTGCAGTTTGGCACAAGGTACACCCCCATTGACTCACTATGAGGGTCTGTCCGCAGGTCATATGTGCCATATATTGGCTCGAGTTAGGGGGGAACTAGTGCATGACGTATCACCTGACTCTAAATGCAAATGATGTCATAAAGGCGAGTATGTTCTAATTTTTGGGCTCACTATAATGGTCTGGTCTTAATCTTGTGCACAGAATCACGTCAAGTGGATGTGCCAAGTAAAATTTATGTACCCTCCCGTTGTTAACTTTTATCAAATAATGCTTCAAAGACCTAGGACCTGCGAATTACCGTTAGTGATCATTTAACTATTACATACAAGTGAAGCTATGCTATGACTATTTACCTTCATTCATAACGTGTGATATATACCAAGTGGCCTAAGAATTTCAAGTAAAGGAACTTATGATAATAAGGAACATTGTGAAGGTTTGACATAATGAGAGCAAACTGGATGCTTATAAGCTTGATGGTAGGACAAGGGGACAATATGCAAGGCAAATAAAGATCTTATCTTCGTATTTCATGAAAACTATATTGGTGTTTATAAAGAGTGCACATGACGTAGGATGGTGCCTTAGCGGCGAGAGAAGGTTTAGCTTTACATACCTTTAACTTTAATACTTTACTAGCTACGATAGTACTTTGAGCCTCAAACAATTTAACCCGTGGACGTGTAGTCTTTATATTTCCAACCACTAGTTTTCGCTATCCGATGGGCAATCCACTAACCATAAAAATAACATATACGTCCATTAGTGACAAGCATTTAACAATTTATTCTAATAATCTTCACTTATTTCCAAAATTAATCAAATTTCTTAATAAGAATCCAGAATGAATTTTTTAACTTTTACAACTTATATAATTTAATATCAAATCTTGCCCAATTGGTAGGAATCCTCGAAAGATGCATTTTTATCAAAATATTTTTTCTTCCCCTTTTTTCAAGAATCCTAATTACAAGAACATTTTGAGAACTAGCACTCAATTCCACTCAAATAGTGATTGGCATCTTCTGCGGTGAAATTCCACTCACTATTTTTTCTTCCCTTTTTCTCAAGAATCCTAATTATAAGAACATTTTGAGAACTAGCACGAAATTCCACTCAAAAAATGATTGCCATCTTCATGCTCGGCTTGGCCATCTATCTGCGGATGAAATACAGTACTAATATTCACTTGTGTGCCCAAGCTCCTCTGGCGATCTCCAAAACTGAACTTTGAATTGGGAACTTCTATCAGAATAATGGATATTGGGATCCCATGTAGGAAAACAATCTCTTTTACAATAGCCTAACATAATCTTCAACCGTGCTAGTAGACTTAACAGGAAGGTAATGGGCTGATTTCGTCAACTGATCAACTATTAACCAAATAGAGTCATGTTTTCGATAAGAAGGTGGTAAACCTGTGAAGAAATCCATATTAATAGCATCCCGTTTCCACACTAGAATACAAAAGGTTTGAGCTAGGCCATCGGGCCTATGATGTTCTACTTTCACTTGCTGATAATTGGAGCACTGTGCCACACACTTTGCTATATCTTTATTCATGTCACTCCACTAGTAGATCTCTTTAAGATCATGGTACATCTTCGTAGAGTCGGGATGGATTGAATAACCGGAGCAATATGCCTCAACTATAATATATTGTCTTAGCCATCTACATCAGGTACACATAATCTACCTCAACATCTCAAAGTATTATCTCCTGGTAGATCAAATAGTGTTGAATTCCTTCTTTATACTGAGCAATAAGGGATCATCATACTGCCTTTGTTTCACCAATGCCACGAGTAATAACTCGGCCGTATTGAGTAATGCAACACCACCATCTTCAGAATCCATAAGATGGATCCAAGGCTGGCTAATTTGTAAACATCTCTGGCTGCCTCACGTTGAATAGGTGACAAATATTCTAGCTGCCCATGGATAGTCAAGTAAGAGCATTGGCTACAATCCCTTTACCTGGATGGTAGAGAATATAGACATCATAGTCTTTCAGCAATTCTAGCCACCTCCTCAACCTCAGATTCAACTCTTTTTTCTTGAATAAATATTGAAGACTCTTATGATCTCTAAAGATATCAACATGCACTCCACACAAATAGTGGCGCTATATTTTAAGCGTGAATACCGGTGTTGCAAGCTCTAAATCATGAGTGTGTGCTAATTTTGTTCATGCTTCTTCAATTGTCGAGAAGTGTATGCTATAACTCTTCATTCTATATCAGGATGCAACCCAAGACAACATTAAAGCATCACAATACATGATATATTCCTCAGTTCCCACTGGTAAAGCTAATGCTGTCACTGTAATCAACCTATTTTTCAGCTTTTGGAAACTCCTTTCACAAACATCTGATCATTGGAACTTAGCTGCTTTCTCCATCAATTTAGTTAATGGGGCAGAAATAAAGGAGAAACCATCCATAAATCTTCTGTAGTAACCGACTAGCCCCAAGAAACTACGTACCTCTATTGGAGTGGTTGGTTAAGGCTAATTCTTCATAACTTCTATTTTTTGAAAGTCTACTCTAATACCTTCTCCAGATACCACATGACAAAGAAAAGATATTGAGGTCAACCAAAACTAACATTTAGAGAACTTAGCATATAGTTAGTGCTCTCTGAGTGGTTGTAATACCGATCTCAAATAATCTGCATGCTCAACTTCATTACATGAATATATTAAAATGTCATTTATAAATACATTTACATACAAAGAAGGGTTTGAAACTCTATTCATCATGTTCGTGAAGGCTGCTGAGGCATTCGTCAGTCCAGATGACGTAACAAGGAACTCTAAGTATCCATATCTTGTCTGAAAGGTTGTCTTGGGAATATCTTTTTCACGAATCCTCAATCGGTGATAACCAGGCTCATATCGATCTTTAAAAAACATATAACTCCCTGTAACTGATCAAATAAATCTGATCAAATAAATCATCTATTCAGGGAAGAGGGTACTTATTCTTTATGTTCACTTTGTTTAGCTATCTGTAATCTATACATATTCGCAACGTGCCATCTTTCTTGCATACAAACAATACTAGTGCACTCCAAGGTGATATATGGGTCAAATGAAGCCTTAATCGAGCAAGTTTTTTAGCTGCTCTTTTAACTCTTTCAATTCTATACGCGCCATCCTATATGGTGGAATTGATAACGATTGAGTATCGAGATCTACATCAATATCGAAGTCGATCTCTCGGATGGGAGGTAATCCAAAAAGTTTATAAGAAAACACAATGGATACTCATCTACCACTGGTATAGATTCGAGGGTTTGCATCCATTTTTTGACTTCAAGTTCTTTCACTGGGACTAGGTGATACAAACACGCCTTTGCAATAAGATTTCGTGCCTTAAGATAGGAAATAAACCTCCCTCTAGGCATCATAGTGTTACCCTTCCACTTTAGGACTAGCTCTCTCAGGAAATAAAATCAGACAATCTTGGCTCGGCAATCAACTATAGCATAACAAAAGTATAACCAATCCATACCCATGATGACATCAAAGTCAACCATTTTAAGTTTACTTAGATTAGCCAATGTAGCACGACCAAATACTGTTATCACACAATCATAATAGACCCGTTTAGCTATGATAGACTCTCATACTAGAGTTGATACTACAAATGGTTCACGTAATAACTCTAACTCTATTTCAAACTTCATAGCAACAAATTAAGTAACATATGACAGGGTAACTCTTGGATCTATCAAAGCATAAACATCATGTGAACTAATAACTAAGGTACTTGTGACCACATATGGAGATGCCTCTAAATCTTGCCAACCAGCTAATACATACTCTACCTACTGATGCCTGAGGACCGCGAGAAGAAGAAGGTACTAATGATGCTGAGGTTGATGCAGACCCTACAGGCTGTGATCGATCAGCTCTACTTATATCTCTAAGTTGTGGATAATCTTATAGCATATGACCCTCCACTCCACACCAGTAACATACGTTTGAACTACACTGACACTCTCCTCATGTGCTCGACCACACTGTCTAGATGTAGGTTGAGGTGGTAATCCCCGACTGGTGCCCCTCTGAGATCGTAAGTCTGGTGATCTAGAAGTCTGGCCCTGCTCAAATTTACGTCTCAATGACTGAGTTGAAGCATTATATGTGGAGTGCACTACTGACTGGGTTTGCCTAGGTGTCCCTTTATTAGTGGATGCTCCATTGCTCCTCTGATACTGGCTAGCCATCCTGGCTCTCTTACTTTGCTCCCTCTCGCCATCTATTTCACGATTATGTTGATCCTCCTCTAACTATTGAGAATGTGCCATATGCCATGGTATTTTCTATATCCAAATCTTTATTCATAGAAACAATAGAAAGAAGGTCCTTCAAAGGACTCGTGAGGCTATCACAACTCCAACGATCACGATTGGCACCCACCCTAAACTATGGTGGGATAATCCTACTTAACCCAACCCTTACTAATCAAGAGTAGCAATCACATTTACTTCATACTAACCTTATCATTAACACTTTCTAAAACCCTATTTGTTTAATAAATAAGTAAATATGTTAAACCAACATAATAATCAAATCACTAATAGAGTGCAAAAATCCTCTATTTATTACATCCCGGTACCTGATGTCTCCCTACAAGAACAACTAAGAATACTCAAGTCTATAGCTAAAGGATTTTCCAAAATACATAAATAAACAAAGAGTGTCTTAGTCCTGAAACAAGGGACATGAACATCATGCTGGAGATTCAATGACTGCTTGATCATGGTGCTGACCCTTGAATTGAAATCTAGAACTGCTGGCTAGAGTCGAGGTCTCATCTCAAATGCTGGAGCACGCTCTGACTTAACAAAAAGAAGAGCACTGGTAACATCAATACATCAATAAGTATTGGTAGGCATCATAGTCCGACTCAACTCAATACCACACCAATAAGCAAACTAAATAAATGCAACAACTATCATCATAAAACTCATTATCAAAGGAAACGACACATTTATGCCACTTCAATTTAGAGGAAATATGATCTTATATTTATTTATATTTACACTTAGTCACTTTCAGCAACAAGTTACATCACAAGATATCATTATAACCGAACATCAATACATTTGAATGAATGTATGAATGCAAAATGGGCACATCATCTCTTTCTCTTCCCAACCTTATCAGCATCATGCACATCATGATTACAATATAATCATCATCAATAATATCGTGAACATCACGATTTCAATATTATCATCATCATCAACAATATCATTAACAACATCATGAACATCATTATTTCAATATCATCATATTTTCATCAACTCATTATCACCAATGGGTATGCATATGCAAATGTAGTCAATAATCACAAGTATTGCTCTAATGCAATCATAAATATTCAATTTACAGACAAGCACAAAGTCAAGAAAGTCCAATTGCTGTAATAAATCATAACCTACCTCGATTCCTTACCCAAAATTACTTCTAGGCCACACACTTGTATTTTTCTTCTCTTTCACCTTGTTCTTGATCTATAAACAAGGTTAAACACTCAATTCAATCATTTAATCTCTTTTTAGCCACTAGAAATTAATAATTAGCAATTTTAACTTTGAAATTGCCGTAGTTCATCATCTTAAGATTTTCTACTCCTTAAATCTCATGAACTCTACTTTATTTATCATGAACAACAATGATCTACTCCAAATAGTATTTTCTAACATCCTAGAATCATTATTAACTAATGTTATACTCCTCACCAATTTTCATAAATTTCATGAATTCAGGCTAATTCCCAATTTCCATCATGGACAAGTTTCTAACAATTTTCAGACTGTACAAGTAATTCAAGTTTAGAATGTAAAGAACTTACCTCCAAAGATGAAACTTTCAAAAATTTGGAAAAATTTCCTTCCGATATCCTTGGTTTATTTTTCAGAAAGTGGGGAATGAAAATGTGTTTTTGGTTTTAAAAACTGTCAAAAACTGCATTTTTATCGCTACAACAGTTAAGTTACCATTGCAGTGGTTTGCGATGAATTGTAGGCTATCGTTACACCAGTTTCCTTTTATAGTGTAGTGGTCTTGAGGCATAATCTTAGGGCCTCTCCCCAATTTGGTCCATTTTACAATACACCCTCTAAATATGACATCATCAACCAACTCTATCACCATAAACTTATCAAAGTTCTATAAATCTATTTTACATGGCGAAAGTTGCTACAACTTTCGAAACTCATCATCTATATAAAAATCAAGTCAAACATCCCCAACAATGCTCACATTAATACTAGATTTCCTTAGACTTGTACACCCTCAATTTTTTCTAACACTAGGCTAGCCCTGAATTTCTTAAAAATTATCTAATGAAAAATTTGGAGAAGGTTTTACTTCTTATTTCAACGTAATGATGATTTGGATCATTGCATTAGTTATTAATTTACCACTCATTCATCTCTGAACGATAACTAGCCTGAAATGACATAGCTAAGCAAAAGTATATACCCGAGTCTATGAACAAGTGTGGATATCTCTTGCGTTGTCCGCTTCTATCTCCAAAATTTCTTATTCAATAGGATGGTTCCTCCATTGAACCTTTACACAATGAATGAATTTGGTCCTCAAATTTCTCATATCCTTATTCAATATTCCAATTGGTTCCTCTTCATAAGATAACTCTTTATCGAACAAATGAGGGTCCCAAAGAATGATGTAATCACCATCTTCGTGATATTTCTTTAACATGGATACATAAAATACCACGTGAACCCTAGACATGCTAGGAGGTAAGGGCAGTTCGTGTGCTATTCACCCTACTCTCTTCAAAACCTCAAAAGGTCCAATGTATATCAGACTTAACTTGCTCTTCTTGCCAAAACACATCATAACCTTCATAGATGACACTTATAAAAGTACTTTCTACCCATTTTCAAACTTCATATCTCTTATTTATTATCCTTATACTCTTTGTGTTGGGTCTAATCTTCTATAGGATTTTCTTGTATAAACCTTACCTTCTCCATCGAATTCTTGAGCATGTCAGTTCCCCAAGGCTTTACTTTAAATGCATCAAACCATACGATAGGAGACCTAAATCTTCTATCATATAAGATTTCAAAATGAGCCATGTCAATACTAGAATGGTAGCTTTGTTATAGAAAAATTCACACGAAGGTAGATATTGGTCCTATTGATCCTCGAAGTCCATAACATAAGCCCGAAGCATGTCCTCAAGCAGTTTGAATAGTTTGGTCTGACTGTCCATCGATTTTATTAATGGAAAGCCACACTTAGGTCCAACTTAGAAACCAACTCTAGTTGGAATTTCTCGTAAAAATTAGAGGTGAACTGAGTGCCTCCATCTAACACAAGTGAAATAGGTACCCTATGTATCCTTACAATCTCCTTTACATAAATTTGGGCTAACTTAGCTGCATTTTAATCCACCCTTACCGCGATGAAGTGAGCCTCTTAGTCAATCGATCAACAATAACCCATATTGAGTTGCACTTTCAATAGATCAACAATAACAAATATTGAGTTGCACTTACTTAAGGTCTTAGGAAGACTAACCAATAAGTCCATGGTTAACTTTCCCACTTCTATTTCAAATAGGGCCACCTTTGAAATGTGTCACCAGGTTTTCAATGTTCATACTTGACCTGCTATTAATTTTGACACTTGGTCATAAAATCTACAATACCACACTTTATTATTCACCATCAATAATGTTTCTTTAAGTACCTATACATCTTGGTGGCACCAGGATGTATAGAGTACTTAGAGTTGTGAGCCTTTGCAAGAATAGCCAAAATCAAATTGCCCACACGAGGCACACACAAGTGCCTTGAATTCTCAACACTCCTTCATCAGTAAGGATTACGTCTCTCGCCTCACTTTGCAACACTTTTTATCTAAGGTTGCTTAACTTTTTATCTTCAAACAGTCTACTTTTAATCTGATCAAAGAACATGGAGCTAACTTACATATGAGTAGTACTCCTCTCTCTCTATTCACCTTCAATCTCAAGAAATTGTTAGCCAAAGATTGTACCTCTCTTGCCAATTGGTGTGTTGAAACCTCCAACCATGTTAAACTTCTCTTGTTCATTATTTTTTGACTGAACGAGTTTACCATCACATTGGCCTTTCCCCAATGATATAAAATTGAGGCGTCATGGTCCTTTATCAACTCCATCTACCTTCTTTGTATCAGGTTTAGGTCTCTCTGGGTATATATTCTTAAGCTTCAATGGTCAATGAATACTTCACACTTCACCCCTTAAAGATAATGTTTCCAAATCCCTAAGGCAAAGACCACAACTACTAATTTCTAGTCGCGTGTGTGGTAGTTTTTCTCATAAGAATTCAATTGTCTCAAAGTATTAAAGATCATATTCTAATCCTGCACCAAAATAACACCTTAACCCAATCGTGAGGCATCACAAAATATAATGGCATCATTATCTTCAATAGGCAAGGTAAGAATTGGGGCTGAGGTTAGAAAAGTTTGGAGCTTTTGGAAGTGCTCCTCACACTTGTCATCCCACACAAATGGAAATTTCTTCTGAGTAAGGTGGGTCATATATAATGCAATAACATCTAACCCCTTAACTTACCAACAATAATAATTGGCCAACCCCACAAAACTATGATTTTCTGTTACATTAGCCGGTCTAGCCCAATTCTTAATAGCTTCAACCTTCTGGGGGTCTACCATAATGTAACGACCCAAATCATTTTTCGCTGAGTTAGAAAGTATAATTGACACTTAATCCTTCCTTAAACTATTTTTGAGAAATTCAGGGCTAGTTGAGGAGTGGACATTTTTTGAGGGTGTGTTAGTCTATATAAATCTGGTACTAATGTGAGTATTGATGGTGATGTTGACTCAAGTTTTAGATAGCCAATAAGTTTAGAAGACAACAACTTTTGACACTCAAAATAGAGTTATAGAACTCTGGTAATAGTATTTACAATGGAGGGGTTAGTTCGCGATGTCATATTTTGTGAAGTTGTGTTTTGAAATAGACAGGGCTGGAGAGAGGTCATGAGTTTCTGCCTTGGACCGCTTCAACAAAATAGGTAACCACTGCAACGGTAGCCTATATTTCATTATAGAACTACTGCAATGGTAATTTAACTACTGCGACAGTAATACACAGAATTTGACAATTTTAAAAATCCAAAAATATTTTTCATTCCCCATTTTCTGAAAAATGTGAGAGAGCTTGGGGAAGGTAATTTTCTGCAAAAATTGGGAGTTTTTCATTTTTAAAGGTATGTTCCTACATTCTAAACTTGAAATTACTTCTTATAAGCATTGTAAATTATTAGAAAATGATTCATGGTGGAATTTTGGGTTTAGCCCTAGTTCATGAAATTAACCCTTTGTTTGGATGGTGGTTTCCCATGGTTTCATACTATATGGTACTGTATGGTATGGTATTGTATTGTACAATATAGTATAATCTAATATTTGGATGGACAATATTGTTTGGTGCGGTTTAATAATGATTTTATTATTTGGTTTGATGGTATGGTACTGTATCATAACCGCTAAGTTTACTAAAATGCCCTTAATTATTACAAATTTTAATTTATCAATAATTATTAAAAATAATTTAAGATAGGTTTCTTCCTAGTGGGGATGAGTGTAAAATCAGTAGATAATGATCCTAAGGTGTTAGAGAACACTAAAGAGTGTAGAACTACAATTGCTTATGTTAATGCAAATTGAGTTCACGAGGTTTAAGGGATAAAAAATGCTAAGATGGTGAATTAAGGGAAATTATGGTTAAAAATTGTTAAGTTTGCATTTTTAGTTGTTTAAAAGGGATGAATTAATTTAATAATGTATAATCTTGTTATTTTAGATCACGAACAAGTTGAAAGGGAAAAAGACAAGCTTGTGGACTAGAAGTGAACTTGAACAAGGACATAAGGTAGGTTACCATTTATTGTAGCAATTAGACTTGCCTGATTCTGTTGTTTATGTGAATTGAATATTGTGATGTCTTTTGATCACTACTTTTAATTATTGACTACATTACATATTCATTCATAATATTGTTGAGTTGATGGTGATGATGTTGATATGTAACCCATAAAGTTCATGAGGTTGGTAATGATTATGATTTTGATGTTGATGAGAATGAGAAGAGAAAGAGATGATGTGCACATATTACATTCATTCACATGCTTTGAATGTTCAGTTATGATATTATGTGGTGATGAATTTATTTCTGAATTTGACTAAGTACAAATATACATGATTATGAGCTTGTATTCACTCTATAGTGAACGACTTAAGTGATTGACTGTCTTTGATTATAAGATCTATGATGATTGCTTTATATTTATTTAATTTACTTATTCGTATGGTGTTGAGTTGAGTCGACCTATGATGCCTACCGGTACGTGTTGTTGTACTGATTCTCCTTTGCTCTTCTTTTGTTGATACAGAGTGTGCTATGGCATTTGAGACAAGACCTCTCCTTTAGCAAGCAGTTCCAGATTCAGTTTTAAGAGTGAGCACCATGACCGGGCAGCCTTTGAATCTTCTTATCATTGTTCACGTCCCTTCTTCCGGGACTAAGACATTCTTATTCATTTCTTGATTTGGATAGTCATTTATCTTTTTAGACTTGATTTTCTTTTAGATGTTCTTTTACGGTGACTTCAGGTCCTAGGGATGTAATAATAGATGCTTCCGCACCTATTAGTTCTAGATTTTTATGTCAGTTTGATAGTTAGTTTAAGTTTTTATATGTAACACTCTTTTACACTTGTTTAAAATGAGGATTAATATAAGGTGAATGTGAAAGTAACACTTGAGTTAGTGACAATTGTGATTAATATGGTTCTCTCTCCATAGGTTAGGGTGGGTGCCAATCATGACCGATTGGGTCGTAACAAAAATAGTGTCAAAGAACTAGGTCAATAGATCTCATCGTACAAGAACGTGTCGAGTAAAGTCCTGTGGAATGTTACAAATATATTTGTACTTTTCTTTGAAAGGCTATAGGTCTTTAAGAAAAAAATCCCTTTCCTTCTTCCTTTTGTGCCATTACTTGATTCCAATTGGTATCTGGTGATCTAAATTGGTATCTATTTCATTCATGCTGTTCGAAGATCGTGAATACTCATTCTACCAGTGCAGTAATAGCCATATCGGCACTCGTACCTGCACTAGCCACTAGGGCCACAGTCCAAGGCAGGCGCCAAGTTAGAGGTAGAGAGAGAAGGAAAGGACGGGGAACAAGGCCTGTTAGGGGTGGAGCACAGGCAACTAAAAGAATGGCATGATAAAGATCACTGCCCTTCCCCCATAATAGGAGGTCATAGACGCTTATCAAAACAAAGAAGTGGTAGTTGAAGAGGAAGAGATGGTAGCTTCAGAGAATATGGTGCCAACACCAAATGGTGCAACCCCGGTGCCTTTATTTGCGGAAGTTATTTAGCAAGAATTGGGATTATTAAATAGCTTGGCTGGCACATGCCACATTCAAGCCGTTCCGGACTTTACAGCCCCAGCCTTACCATACCACTACTGTAGCACCAATAATGGATGAAGGCTCTGAAATAGGGGTGTATCCCCAATATGTTCTTGAGCCATCGATGACTGATGGTGATTATGGACTATTTTGAAGGTTCATGAAGATGAACCCCCCAATATTTAATGGTACAAAGTGTGAGGATACTTTGACATCTTGATAGATGGTCATGAATGCCTGCATAATATGGGTATTGTTAAGGAATATATTGTGGAGTTTGTTTCCTTTCAGCCATAATCTGAAGCCTAACAATGGTGGAGGTCATTTGTAGAGTGCATGGATGCCTTACCTTCACTTACCTGGGCATAATTTCAGAATGTATTCCTTGAGAAATTTAATCCCGTTACTTATTGTGATCAGAAGAAGGATGCATTTTTAGATTAAATCAGGGTAATATGTCTGTGGCGACCTATGAGGCCAAATTTCATGCCTTGTCCTACTATGCACTACAATTTATTACCTCAGAGGAAGAGTAGATTAGGTACTTACTAAAAGGTTTAAACTCTAGGATTCAGTTAACTACCTTATCTGTGGCTATGTCTTTTAGGAGGTAGTTGAATTTTCCAAGAAGGCTGAGGCATTTGATAAGTAGATAGAGGTAAATACAAAAAATAAGAAAACCCAAACCTCAGGCCAGTTCAGTGGCACTTTCTTAAAGGGTTATTGTTCATTTTAGCCTTGTCTATAAACCATGCCAATGTCTGTAGGGAGTCTATTTAGGGTCAGTTATCAGCCTTCTTAGACCAACAACTATACACTTTTATCCTCTTCAATTCAGAGCCTACTTTGAGAATTAGGTGCTATGAGTGTTGGGATTTAGTCCACATCAGAAGGTATTGTCCTAAATTTTTATCTGCAGGTCAGTTGATGGAACAACTGACTTTTACTGCTTTAGTTTCAGCAGGTCGTGGAGGTGACAAAATGACAGGGATCGTCTACAAGGTAGAAGTGGTGCCCAAGCTAGGGGTGGTAACCAAGATAATAAGGTAGATGATATGTTGGTAGAAATAGTGATTAGACTGGTAGAGGTGGCAGTCAATATGGTGATAAGGCTCATCTTTATGTTGTTCTGACTCATCCTGAAGTAGAATCTTTTGATTCTATGATCACATGTACTATTCTTGTCTGTGATCGTATGTCTTTGTATTCTTTGATCCCAGTTCAACTTTCTCTTATGTGTATAAAATTTGTGATGGATCAGGACTTAGATTATGAATATCTTGATGCTCATATATATGTCTGCGCCAGTTGGCTTTCTATATGCGTTAATCATGTGTATTATATTTGTCTTGTGATATTTATGGGTTTAAAGACCATGACAGAACATGTTATTCTAGATATAGAGGAATTTGATATTATAATAGGGATGAGTTGGTTATCTTCTTATCGTGCCATTCTTGACTGTTATGCAAAAATTATTACTATAGTGATGCTCAATATAGATAAGCTAGAGTGGGAGGTTACTTTTAAGCCTAATCCCATGAGGGTTGTGTTAACAATTCATGCCCAGAAGTTAGTAAAGAAATGGTTTAGGGAATTTTTGGCCCACCTTCGGGAATATAAATGTGTAGTTTCTCCTATAGAGTCAGTTTCTGTGGTATGTGAATTCTTAGAAGTGTTTTTATACGATCTCCCAGGTATTCCACTAGACTAAAAAATTGAATTTTGTATTGATTTACAACTAGGGACTCGACCTATTTCTATCCCTCCATATCATATGGCATCAATAGAGTTGAGGGCATTGAAGTCTCAGTTGCAAGAGTTGCTTGAAAAGGGTTTTTATTCGCCTAAGTATTTCTCCTTGGGGCACACCTATTTTGTTTGTGAAAAAAAAGATGGTAGCATTAGGATGTGCATAGACTACTGCCAATTTAATAAGGTAACCATTTATAATAAATATCCCTTGCCTAGGATAGATGACTTGTTAGATCATTTGCAAAGGGCTGCGGTATTCTCCAAAATTGACTCGAGGGCAGGTTATCACCATATCAAAATTAGGGTAGAGGATATCCCAAATACAACTTTTCAAACTTTTTAAGAGCACTTCAAGTTTTCTAGTTGTGTTTTTAGGCTTGGCCAATGCTCCAACTGATTTTATGAGTCTAATGAATATGGTTTTTAAGTTTTTTTTGGGATTAATTTGTTGTTGTATTCATTCATGACATATTCATTTATTCCAAAAGTGAAGAAGAGCATAAAGATCATTTGCGTACGGTGTTGGGGTTGCTTAAGGAGAAGAAATTATATGCTAAATATTCTAAGTGTGAGTTGTGGATTTCTTTAGTGTCCTTCTTGGGGCACATGGTTTCTATGGAAAGAGTTATGGAAGACCCGCAGAAGGTTGACACCATTAAGAATTGGGCTAGACCAATGAATATGATAGAAATTCTTAACTTTGTGGGGTTGTCCAGTTATGAATTTCTATAGCATTCCTTACTCAAAAGGAAGTTTCATTTTTATGGGATGACAAGAGTGAGTAGAGATTCCAAAAGCTCAAAACCTGTTGACATCGGCCCCAATACTAATCCTGCCTGTTGAGGGAAAGGATTCATTGTACATTGTAATGCCTCACAATTGGGTTTAGATGCTGTTTTGGTGCAGGATCAACACGTGATTACCTATGGTTTGGGATAACTAACGACTTAAAATAAAAATATCCCACACATGATTTAGAATTGGTAGCGGTGGCGTTAAAATTTAGAGACACTGTCTATATGGGGTGAAGTATGAAGTGTTCATCTACCACTATAGCCTACATCACGTGTTCACCTAGAGGTATATGAATCTAAGATTAATGAGATGGATGGAGTTGATTAAAGACTATGATATTTCAGTCTCATATCACCCTGGAAAAACCAATGTTGTAGCATATGCACTAAGCAGGAAATCAGTGAGCATGGAAAGTTTAGCATGGATGGAAGTGTCCAGGAACCCATTAGTGAGAGAGGTATAGTCTTTGACTAATGATTTTCTATGATTGCTGAAAAATATCATCTAGGTGGCCATTAGTGAGAAAGGTATAGTCTTTGGCTAATGATTTTCTAAGATTTTAGAAAACTAGCGAAGAAAGGGTTTTTGCGCATATGGAGGTTAGGTCCATATTCTATAACAAAATAAAAAACAAGCAATTCAAGGATAAGAAATTAAGCAACAATAGATAAAAAAGTGTTACAAGGGAATGCAAGACAGGCCATTATTGATGACGATAAAGCCTTAAGAATTCAAGGCTACTTGTGCATACCCCAGGTAGGCAGTTTGATTCTGACTATTCTGGCAAAGGCTTATATTCTATGTACTCTATACATCCTGGTACCAACACAATGTACATGTACTTGAGGCAACATTATTGGTGGCAAAAAATGAAGTAGGACATTTTGGATTTTGTAACCAAGTATCAAAACTACTAATAGGTCAAGTATGAACATCGAAAGCCCAATGGTACATTTCAAAGAATGCCCATTTTGAAATGGAAGTGGAAATGGACAATGATAGAATTTTTGATGGGTATTCTAAAAAAATTAAGTGCAATTATATATGGGTCATTGTAGATTGATTGGCGAAGTCGGCTTATTTCATTCCAGTGAGAATAAATTATAATGCATCCAAGTTTTCCATGATTTATGTGAAGTAAATTGTAATGATACACAAGGCATCAGTGTCAATTATGTTAGATATGGGTACTCAGTACACCTCCAATTTTTTGTAGATGTTTCAGTCAGAATTGGGTTCTAGGTTGGACCTATGTACAACTTTTTATCCACAAATCAATAATAAGTCACAACAAACTATCCAATTTTTCGAGGACATGCTTTGGGCTTTGGGGGTTAGTGGGACCAATACTTACTATTGTGTGAATTTTTCTATAACAACAATTTCCACTCCAACATCGATAAGGTTCCTTTTAGGGCTTTATATGATAGAAGGTGTAAGTCTCCAATTGGGTGGTTTGATGTATTTAAAATGAGACCCTAGGGAACTGAATTGCTCAATGATTTGATGGAAAAGGTAAGGTTCATAAAGAAAAATATCATATCATCTCATAGACGACAGAAAGAATATGCAGACAATAAGTTAAGATATGTGAAATTTGAGAAGTCCGAGAAGGTACTCTTAAAGGTGTCAACCATGAATGGTGTGATGAAGTTTGGAAAGAATGGTAGGTTGAGCCCATGATTTGGATTCTTTGAGGTTTTAAAAGGAGTGGGGTCAGTATCATATAATTTGGCCTATGTCCTAATATGTCTGGTGTTCACTTGGTGTTCCACATGTGTATGCTAAATAAATATCACGGGGATGGTGATTACATCATTCGTTGGGACCCCAAATTAATTAAGAAGAGTTTTCCTATGAGGGGGGGAACCAATTTCCATATTAGATAAATATGTGCGAAGGAGGAGGACTAGGGTCATTAAGTGAGTAAATGTCTAATGGAGGAACAATATTAGTGAGGAGGAAACTTAGGAGATGGAGACAGACATGTGCAAGAGATATCTACACATATTTATTGACTTAGGTACTTTTCTTTGCCTGCTATTTCCTTGGGGCTAGTTGTCGTTTGGGGATAAACGAGTGGTAAATTGGTATTTGAAGTAATGATCCGAATCATCATTACGTTGAGTTAGGAAGTACAATTGACACTTAGTCCTTTCTTAAGATATTTTTGAGAAATTTAGGGCTAGTATAAGATTAAACAATTTTTGAAGGTGTGTTAGTCTATATAAATCTGATACTAATGTAAGTATTGATGGAGATGTTCGAATAAAATTTTAAATAGTTAATAAGTTTAGGATGGCACAACAACTTTTATCACGCAAAACAAAGTTATAGAACTCCTATTATAGTATTTATCGTGGAGGAGTTAGTTCGCAATGTCATATTTCATGAAGTATGTTGTGAAATGGACAGGTGCGAAAAGAGGTCCCAATTTTATACCTCAAAACGCTATATAAAAAAGGTAACCACTAAAGTGGTTGCCTATATTTTTGTCGTAAAACTGCTGCAACGGTAACTTAACCGCTGCAGTGGTAATACGCAAGATTTGACAGTTTTAAAAATCTATTTTTTTTATTCCCCACTTTTTGAAAATCTTGATAGATTTTTAGGGAAGGGAATTCGAAAGTTTTAAAAACCCCAAAACATTTTTCATTCCCCACTTTTTGAAAAAATTGAGGGAGCTTTGGGGAAGGCAATTTTCTATTGAAATTAGAATTTTTACATCTTTGGAAGTAAGTTACTATATTTTGAACTTTGAATTACTTCTTATAAGCTTTGTAAATCACTAGAAAATGATTCATGGTGAAGTTTGGGGTTTAACCACTGTTTAAGAAATTAATGAAAATTGGTGGGGATGAGCATAAAATAAATAGATAATGATCCTAAGGTCTTAGAAAATAGTAATTAGTGTATAAGTGCAATTGTTCATGCTAATGCTAATTAAGTTCATGAGGTTTAATGGTATAAAACCCTAAGATGGTGAATTAAGGAAAATTATGGTTAAAGTTGATAATTTTGAATCCTTTCTGGTTAAAAAGGGATTAATTGATTGAATACTGTATCATTTTGTTATTTTAGATCACGAATAAGTTAAAAGGGAATGAAAAGGCAAGCTTATGGCATAGAAGTGAATTGGAACAAGAAATGAGGTAGGTTACAGTTTACTATAACAACTAGACTTGTCTGACTCTGTGCTTTTATATGTGAATTGAATGTTGTAATTTCTTTCAAGCACTACTATGATTATTGACTGCATTGCATATTCGTTCATATTTATATTGTTAAGTTGATGGTGATGATGTTGATATATAACTCATGAAATTCATGAGGTTGGTAATGATTATGATATTAATGAGATAATATTAATATTGATGAGAATGAGAAAGAAAGTGATGATATGCACATCTTGTATTCCTACATTCATTCACATTCTTTGAACATTCAGTTATGATCTTATGTTGTGATGAACTTGTTGCAAATTTGACTAACTGTAAATATACATGATTATGGGCTGTTATTCTCTCTAAATTGAACAACATAATTGATTGAATGTCTTTGATTATAAGTTCTGTAATTATCGCTTTACATCTATTTAATTTACTTATTCGTATGGTGTCGGGTCGATTCGACCTATG
The DNA here is from genome assembly GCA_030864215.1 of Capsicum pubescens. Taxonomy (NCBI): domain Eukaryota; kingdom Viridiplantae; phylum Streptophyta; class Magnoliopsida; order Solanales; family Solanaceae; genus Capsicum; species Capsicum pubescens. The sequence continues at coordinate 100,002,268 of CM061547.1, forward strand.
ATGCCTACCAATATATGTTGTTGCAATGATGCTACCTGTGCTCTTTTTTGTTGAATGCAGAGCGTGTTGCGGTATTTGAGATAAGACCTCTTCTTTATCTAGTTGTTTTGGCATTTGTACGCTTTGAAATTCAGTTTCAAAGGTGAGCACTATGACTGTGCAACCTTTGAATCTTCTTATATTGTTCACGTGCCTTGTTTAGGGGCTAAGACATTCTTATTCATTCCTTATTTTGGATAGTCATTTATCTTTTCGACCTGGTTTTCTTTTAGATTTTCTTTATGGTGATTTCAGGTCCTGGAGATGTAATAAATAGAGGTTTTTGCACTTTATTAGTTCTAGGGTTTTGATGTCGGTCTGACAGTTAGTTTAAGTTATTGAATGAGCACTATTTCACACTTGTTTAAAATGAGGATTAATATTAAGGTGAATGTGAAGTAACACTTTAGTTAGTGAGGGTTGAAATTAGTATGTTTTTTCCTACCATAAATGTTTTTTCCTACCATAGACTAAGGAAGGTTGTGACACATAACCCCTTCCTTATAAACCATGCGCCCTAAGAAGGACACTGAAGATAGACAAAACTCACACTTGGAATATTTAAAATAGTTGATTCTTCTTAAGCAACCCCAATACTGTGAGGATCTATATTCTCTTCTTCGCTCTTGGAGTAAACTTGTATGTCATCAATAAAAATGATAATGACTGAATCCAAAAATGACTTAAAGGCCCCATTCATCAGATTCATAAAAGCAGCTGGGGCATTTGTCAAGCCAAATAACATGACTAGAAACTCGTAATGCCCATAGTGAGTTTGGAAAAAAGTCTTTGGGACATCTAATATCACCCAAACTAAAACTCCAGGAAGTATATAATGGTCTATGTAAAAATATAGTAACCCAACTAGGTTGGGGTTCACCCCACAGAGAATAAACTAGCTATATCTCTCGACTTTGTTGAAATTAACGGGTAGTACAAAAAAGTAAAAATGGGAGGATTTCTAGTAATCGGTAATAATAACAAGATTGGAATGCTTTTGGTTGTAAACAATCCGTAACAAACACTAGGATTATGTTTCCCCTAGATTCTAACTCCATAGGTTTATCGTGCTCAATCCAACAATCTCACTGCTATGCATGTAGAATCTGACAAGTTATATCTCACCAATAGCCTTTTGACACCCTTTGGCGAATCTCACTCAACTTTTTTGTCTCAGAGTATCGCATTACAAACCCTTGTCTTTGATCCCAATTTAATTATCTCATCTTGGTCTTAAGTTATTAGATGAGGATTGATAGCCTCGAATCACCATTGTGATCTTTTTTTCCCAATCTCTACCTTTCTCTCAAGTTAGTATCAAATACATGCGGGTTCCTAATATTTTGCAACTATTAAGAAAGCAATAAAAGCGAAGAGAATCACAATACATGTAGCAACAATGATCTAGAAGGATCTCATACTTCCCCTACTTTGTTGTCTCGCCAGGGTTTCCACAAACCTAGCTAAGGAATTAGCCACTAATAGTTGCAAAACAATCCATGAAATTTAATAAAGAAAGCATAGAATCAATCTCACAATAATAGACAAAGCAAACCCAAAGTCTCAAATCAATTGATCAACCAAAAACTAAGAACACATGAATCCCAAGATCAAAAGTCAATCTTGGAATCAAGATATGTTCGTGAATAGTATAAAGTCCATCAAAGTGTGTAAACTAACTAAAAAAAACAAATGAGTATTTACAAATTACATAGAAATTCTAGGAATCCTTTCCAAATCAAAAGAGGAAAACTGAGTCCGCGACCACCTACGGTGCCACTTACAAGCCGTAGGTGGCACCTATGGCCTGTAGTTGGACCCATGTAAGTCAAGGGTCTTCAACTCTGTAGTATATCTCTAAATCTTCAATTTCTGACACTTACTCTGGCACCTACGGGCTGTAGATAGTACCTACAAGCCGTAGGTGTCCCATCATAGGTAGCAAGGCCAAATTCTCAACTCCTGATTCTCTGAACTTCAACCTTCTGATACCTACTTTGTTACCTACACCAAGTAGGTGCCAACGTAAGTTGGTCAAAACTCAGATTTCAACTTCTTTTCTTCTGTTTAGCTCCCAAAACCTGATTTCCTACAAAACACAAGACCAAAAATCATATCTAACAAAATGGCCTAAGTAACTACATATTTTCATAGTTTTAAGCATCGAAAGTGCGAAGAAACCATGGCACATCAATACACTCAACTTAGAATATTTTCATGTCCTCAGGCAACAAAAACACAATGAATAACAAAATGATGCATAACTAGGAGAAACTTAAGATACCAACGACTATCAATTTCACTTTTAAGCTCAAGAACATTACCCTTTCCTGCAACTTTAACACTTCAAAACCAACTGTGTATCAATGTAACACAACAATGTGACACAAAGGAATTAAAATATTGCATTATATTAGCAAAAAACAATCATACAGATGTACAATTTACACTACCCAAACAAATAAGCAGTTAGAAACACAACCCATGTACCCTCACAACAAAGAAGTCCCACTCACTCAATAAAATCATGCATGTTAATGTAGGGACGATAACGTGACACTCACAGTCATAAAAAAGTTCCAACAATGTGCACAGAATACCATAGGCTTGTACTTATTTTCTTTAACTTAGTTTTCAAACAATCGGGTTAGGATCACTCTAGGAATTTGGCACTACAACTACATAAGGGGTCCACTTATCAACCAATTTTTCTTTTATTCCACTCTTATTTATCTTTTTTTATTCTTTTATTGCTCTTTCAGGTTGGGTACAATTTATTTTATTCTTTGTTTTTCTTTTTTTCTTTTTCTTTTGCTTTTATTTATACCATACCCATCCCTACTTTTTTTCTCCTATTACACCCTTCTTCGTACTCATTTCAAATTACACACCCCTATGATAGCCACCCTCAACTTAGACAATTTACCTGAGTTGAGGTACAAAGTGTCCAAGGAGGATCAGGGCCAAAATAGATTCATTGTAACTAAAATAGGAAGGTGAAAGGTGCAACAAGAAGAATAGTAAATATAGGCTCAAACTAGGGATCAAGGGATACTTATTCACATTAAGGAGGTCATTTAGTCTAAAAGTAGACTAATTTCAAGAACGACCTATGATCCTTTCCTAAACAACTATCCTACAACCTAGGAAAGACTAACCGAGCAAGTTCTGGATTCAACACACAAAGGCATCTCACACACACATGTCATAGGGTTGCATCAAAAACCACCACCTATTCGGTTAAGCAAATATTAGCTATGATTAATATTTCCCTAATACTAATGCTATAACAAGATTCACAATGGTCACATATATATACACATCACATATTTCAAAAATAAATTATTCAGAGGGGTTTCATTTTTCTCAAAAATACTTTAAGAACAAACAAAAAAAACACATCAATTGCCTTAGGTACTCATTTTTCACCCAGTTAAACAAAAAAACACATTACGAAAAAAACCACAATACGACACAATATTTCCTAGACATGCCGGTTCTACAATCATACTACGACCATCAGGAAAAGAAACACAATGACAAAACAATAGCGGCTTTAGTATAACCCACGCCAACTAAAAGATGATGCACTATCCCTAGTGCGTGACCACAATATAAAGCAAGGAAACGAAGATGTACCCGGGATGCACTAGGCGTTCGACTCATGCTCATCCCCATATGGGGGTATCTCAACTAGCAGTGGTAGAGGCAGGTAACTACTAGAAGATCCACCCACCACAATCTCATCTTGGTGCCATATTATCTATTCTGGATGCCCTAGAATTATGGATGGCCAATTTCTTAGCCAGACCAAATGGAATAGAAGGGTTATGTAGATCCTCTATCCCAGCTTTGTTGGTCCTAATAGCTAGGAACATCTTGTAACACCCCAGAGTTTTGGTCCTTGAAAATTTTTAAAATCTTATCCTCACTGTCTTGACTACGACATACCCTACGATTCATAGGGAGTCTTCCTGAGTCATTGGACCCAAATTGTTGTCTGGATAGTGTGTGTGGCTAAGTCTCCTGCTCTGAGTATGAGTGGACCACTATAAGTCATGAGGACTTATTATGGGTCATTATGTGCAAATCGTAGGGTGCCCAGTATATACCCAAATGGTTTTTGTATTAACTACGACTAGACCCTACGAGTTGTAGGGTTCTATTATTAGCCATGATATATGAGTCGTAAGGTCAATAGTGTGTGTGCCTAGTGAAACTGTCTTAATAACAAATCATATAGACGAGTCATAATGAGTTGTGATGAGTCATTACGAGACCCATAACGACTGGCGATTTATTTTTCCAACTTTCTAAATGGGAGTATTTAGACATTTCCCTCTTATCCTAATAATAACCCATGACCTATAAACATACTTGGGGCCCTATTTTCATCGATAACACACTCCAAACACTCTTTTCTCTCTCTCAAGTCTCTCAAGTATTCATATTTAGGATTTTGAAGAAGTGGGTCAAGTAGAGCTTCAAGGGTTGAATTCTCTCCATAATCTTGGGTATTTCAGGAAGTTTACTCTTCCCAAATTATACTTTGCTAAGAGAATATGTTTTAATATATTATTCACACAGTTTTAATGTTGGCTTTAAACATGGGTTGAGGGTTTTGCATGATTGTTGTTTATATGATATTTCATGTTTGTATATGTATTGGTTATGTTTAAATGGTGGTTTTGAAACAATTTGAATCATGGGTATGGTGAATAAACTAGGGGATTGTGAATTCCCCAAATTTTGCAAATAATGACAGTTGAATTGGTAATGACCTCAACTCCAATTGTGAAATTTATTTTGAATATAAAAAGTATGCACATTGAATTACTCTTAAACTGCTGCATAATGTGTAGAGTTAATAAAGTACAATGATTTTAATTGAACTTATAGGGTTGTGTAATTCCCAAAGTTAATGTATAATTATATCAAGAAGTTTGTGAATTTCCCCAAGTGATGATCATTATTTTGGCATATTGATGTTACCTTGCAAGTGTAGTTGGTGTGGAAATACCAATAATATATTCCCAAATGTGTATCATGGTTCAATAAATGGGAATACGTGTTAAATGCTTTAATTAGGATTTAATAAGGGTTGTGTAGCTGAGTCATGATAGTGAAGGTCTACCAAAAACTGCGATTGCTAATGCGGGGGTCTACATGACCGGGTGGTTTGAGTCCTTCTTTATTATTATCACATGGTTGGGAGGTTCGAGTCTTTCATGTTACATTGCTTGATTGGGTGCTTTAGTCACCTTAGTATGCTGGGGGTTCGAGTCCTGATAACGCTCAATCTACAACTCTCGTTTGAGTGTAAAGCGGTCGTTAGCTAATATAGAACCCAACCTGGGTTGGGTGTCGATCCCACAGGGAATAGCTTGGCCAACAAGTAAGTAAAATTACTAAACTTTTGGTGCAAGTCTCGTAAAAAGGGGGGATTCTTGTTTTGCAAGTAATGTAAACAAAAGCTGAAAATAATAAAGTAAAAAGAGAGAGATTGTTACGTTGGTTGTAAACAATGAGAATTGAAGCGTTGGGGTTATGTCCACCTTCTGAGGTATACGTCTCTATTGGCTATGAGTGTGTAGAATTCTGACATGCAATTGCTTATAGAGGATTGTAGTCGATGGTAAATCCAAGCGTCTCTCGACCTAAACAAGGACTATTTCACTTTAACTCTCTCGAGCTTAAAGCGTGTCTAACGGTACGAATTCTCCAAGAGGTTAGTCCAGTTACGACACTAGCTTTTTAATAGGAAAGGGTGTCCTACTACCTTGACATTATCTCTTTTCCAGACAAATAACTTTTCTCTCGAACAAGTTAAATGTAAGACTGGCGTATTCTTGCATTTGCAACCGCAAAGAATGTAGATTAAGATGAAGAGAATAATGATATAAGCAATATACGTGCCTCGAACTCACAAACTCACAGCAATAGATAGTAACTCATTCGGCTTCCATAACCCCAACAGAGAAGTTTAGTTACCCATGAATGCGAAGGAAATCACGATTGGCATTGTTATTATATCACGATATTGAGTAATGGCGTGTAGATCAAGTGATAGGCGTGAGGCGTGATTCCTTAGCAAGTAACGATTCTCTTGTTGTGGAGTTTAAGAATAGAAGAGTAGATTAGAAGTGTTTGTAGTGTAAGATGAGAGGGATGGAAGAAAATTAATTGTTGAATGATGAATGTAAGATTTCTTAAAAATCTCTAGCATGATAGGGTATTTATAATACCCATATCCTACTCCTACTAAGCTAATGAAATAAATAACCAAATCCTACTAGACTAATGAAATCCTTAACCCAAATGTACTAGGTTAAGGTAACATTATCATAATCCACATAAAATAATGAAATACATAACCTAATTGTACTAGGTTAATGTATCATTGTCAAAATCCAGCTTTGTGTCTGTAAGTCCCCAAAGTCTTCAGAATTGCTGTTTTAGCCCGGGACAGATTTTCCATGCAGCAGTTTTGGTCCTTTAGGCATCCAAACTCCCTTTCCTTCCTTCGTGAGCTTTCTTTAGCGTCAAGTAAGCCATAAAATGCTGAATTATGCATCATTTATACCTGAAACTTTACTAATCATGTTCGTTAGCTCATTTACAGGAAAAAGGACTAAAAGTGCATGAAATATATAATTTGTTCTCAAAACTAGGCTAAAATATGGGCAAAATATATTGATATAGGCGCGTAAATTCGCCTATCATCAAGTCCCCTATGGTGCATACATACATCTTCTAGTTTATGTGGCTACACACACTGGGCCCCTTCCAGCTGGGAGATTTAGGCCCATATAGCCCATGGGTTTCTTCTTATGTTATGATGGTTGAGCTACAAAATCCAGGCTAAAGTTTTAAAGGTTTATGCTAAACCTTGTTCCCTACCCCAACATGTGATATATATATGTATATGTGCATCTAGTTATGTGCATTGGATTATATCTGATTTTGAAGTGTTGATCATGGATTTATTTTACACCCTTACCCCTGATCTACATTCTAGTACTCAACCCACTAACCATCTTCGGATGTTGTATCCCCATACAATAGAGGCACCAAAGATACTTCTACTTTTTATGTGCAGTGTTAGGTGGATCAACTCAGTTCGTTGGTTCATTGTGCTGAAGAGGTGAGTTTCCATCCTTCGGAAGACTTAGATATTTCATCAGTTCCTTTCATAGACTAGGTTGAGAGTTTACATTAGAATTAATATTGTCATTATCATTGTTAGAGTAGGGGGCATGTCTGGATGCTTTATTGATTTTGGTTTGCTTAGAAGTCTTTGTTCGATTACTGTGGAATTGGGTGGTGATGTTGGTTGGTGGTGTTTGGTCGGTTGGTGGTGTTTGGTCGATTACTGGTTATCGATTATAGATATATTTTAAATTTCTTGAGCTCATTTTATGCTATCTTGTTAGATGTTTGGAATACATCCGATATTGGGGGTATTTTATTTTTTTAGGTTAGGTGCGGGGTTGGTCTTCAGTCCTTATTGGACTCGAGATTCCTATCACTGCTAGGCCCTGGTTTGGGTCATGACAAAGTTTGTATCAGATTCTAGGTTTGGTGTAATTAGGTGTCAACAAAACTGTGTCAAGTAGAGTCTTTTTTATGGGTGTGTAGGGCGCCACACTTATAAGGGAGAGGATATGAGGAATTTAGGAATGTTTTCCTTTTGAGTTGTTATATTTTGGGAAATAGAGTTAAGATCTTGAAATCTCCTCTAATCCCCGTATGTTTGCTTTTCAGATCATGCCTCCTAGAAGATCTGGTGCTCGTGGAAACTCTTCTGTACCGTCTGAGGACAATGTGGACAAAGCTTGTCCTACTCAAGAAGTTTAAACCTGGTCTAGGATCGCTACTTTTGTATAACACCTTGGGTTTTGACCCTTCGAAAATTTCCTGGAATTCTGGTCTCTGGACCCAATACGACTCATGTGTACGAGCTGTATGATGAGGTACAAATAGTATGGTCCTATCGTATGCTGACCAACGTTGGTTGGTGGGATGGATTTTGGTTACTGGAATGGATACAACTTAGGGGTATGTGTCGTATTGGTGGGTACAGAACATTTGGTTCCTTAACTTAATCTTAGACTTAGTTACTTAGGTTGAATACGAGTCTGAGTGGCTCACCATGAGCCGTAAGCCAGGGTATGGGTCGTACCAAGGACTCGTATGGTGGACAGTGTTCAAACCTTCTGTGATTCTATTTTGCCAAGGATACGGGTGAAGGGTGCAGATCATATGCTATCAAAAGGACTTGGGTAGGATGAGTCATACACTGGACAGTGTTGGATCCAAAGGTTAAGGCTAGGATACGAGTGAAGGGTACGACTTGTGTGGGTCAGTCGTACCCCTATGATGGGATTTTATGCAACTTAAGTGGGGGTATTATGGACATTTCCCTACTTATACTAATAAGGTCCCATGAGTTTTAACCTACTTGGGAGGTTATTTACCCTATTATTCCATTCGTTAACACTTAGAAACTCTTCTAAAACACTCTATAATTCTTTTAAAAGCTTTTGGGCAAGTGAAGCTAGGGTTTCAACTAGAGGATTAATTTGCGTCTTGTCTTGGTGATCTCTTTCCATCATCATCTTGGTTTAAGGCATGTTCTCCCCCCTAATTGTTAATTCTAACTAGAAGCATGGGTTTTATGAATGTTTTCATGACTTCATTGATTGTATGATTTTAGATTTCAAATATGAATTGGGGGTTTTGATATTAAATGGCTGGTTATGATTTTCCATGGTTTTAATTATGCTTTATGTGCATTAATGGTGGTTTTAGATAATTGGATTGCATGGGAATGGTTTAATGGTAATTGGAATTGGTTTTGGTTATATTATGCCCCCAATATGTTTGACAAAATGCCTATATAATGTTTTCATTGCATTGAGTATTTTCAATTGAACTCTTGCTTCTTTTAAAACTGGGTAAAGGAATCATGTATGGTTTAAATGGCTTGGAAAGGTAAATGGCTAAATCGTTATGCTTGTGGGATACATGGAATCCCCCAAGTGGTTTAATATGGTAAATGTAAGGGCACTTGGAAGTCCCCTTAAACCTATATATGGTTGGCTATGGATATTACTTGCAAGTATGGTTGGTATGACAATACCACCATGGCCTTGGTTAATAAATGGTAAATGTATTGATTAGTTGCTTGGTAATGGTTTTAATTGGGTAATAATGACGGGATATGTAGCAAAGCCGTGGAAGGTGGAGGTCCCCGGGGGACCAAAACTGAAAGCTTATATTTACCAATGTGAGGTTGGTCTTGGTGATCGTGTTCATGATGTCACATTATATTTTGGGGGATGTACTAGTCATCCTAGGTTTTTTTCTTTGGTCATGCAACTACTCACACTGGGACCCTTTCAGTAGGGGGAGCTGAACCCATATAGCCCATGGGTGGATTAGGACGACAAAGCTACATAACCCAGGTAAAGATTTTAAATGCATGCTAAACCTGGTCCTCTTTCCTGGCATGGTTATATATATGTAAGGTTGTGTGCATATGGATGGGTTTACTTAGCCATATAAAATGCATTATTTTATCCTTATCCTAAGATAATGCTAGAATTTAGATGCTAACCCATCTACTGGCGGCTGTATACCCATTCTATACAGGAACCAACCGTTCTACTTCTCCTACATAGTGATTGCCTTGGGGATCAACCTTTGGACTGAAGTAGTGAGCTTCCATCCATTCAAAAGTCTCCATTTCATGTTATGGATATTTCAAAACACTTTGCTTTTATTTTGGATATTGGTTTTGGCCATGGTTGGGGGCATGTCCTAACCAAATTTTATTACTCTTTTGGTTAGAGGCTTTGTGGTGCTGCTATTGGTTGGAATGGGCGGGATCGGTGTTGGTGTCAGCCTTAGTATTGGTATTGACATTTGGGCTGACACTAATCTATAGTATTGTTGGTTGTTCTATCATATTTTATTTTGGGATTAATTTTCTTATGTTTTGGAACTTATTTGGTTATTGCCTAGTTTATGGTCTTTGGAATGGTTTGGTACAATTGGGCGGTTGGTGTGGGATGGTTGGACTCGATTAGGCCGATCACTGTTGTGATCCTATCCCAGAGTCTTCATGTGAGATGTTATACTACCTTGTTATATGCTCAAAATTTATCCAATTTAGGGCAGGTGACTGGAGGTTGGGTTGGGTAACGACGGTGGTCTCCGGTCCTTGTCGGACTTGGGATGCCTATTACGACAAGGCTTATGGTTGGGTTGTGTCAAGTTGGTATCAGAGCTTAGGTTCATGGTTAATTGGGATTCCACAAATCCGTGTCGAGTAGAGTCTCTTTTAGGGGTGTGTAGTTCGCCACACTCATAAGGGAGAGGCTACAAGGCATTTAGGAATGTTTCACTTTCTTGGTATTCTATTTCCAATCTTGGAGTCTCAGTCCTAAAATCATCTCTAATCCTTGTTTGTTCGCCTTTTAGATCATGCCTCGTAGATCTGGAGCACATGAAAATTCTTCTATCCTACCTGGTGGTAATGGTGAAGGGGTGCATCCTACTTCTGGGGTTCATCTTTGATCTCATGGTCCTATCCCAGATAGTTCTGGAGTTTCACTAGTTGCTACTAGTCCTTCTTAAGGAGAGGTGAGTAATGAAGAATTTCGTCAGTCTATTTGTAAGACCCCGTAAAGTCCTAGTCATATCACTCCAATATAGCATGCCAAAAGAGGTCCCAGACTTAGAAAATTTCAGCCAAGTATTGACATTTAGTCTCATTTTTGTCCTCAATATTTCATTGGCATAATTTACAATCTTTTTGGCCTTATATTGTAGATTTTTAAATTAATTCATGATTAGGGATGTCAATAGGTCATCTTGGGTGAGTTTTGGAATTTTCAGACATCATTTGATTTGTGTTTGGATGGCCAAAACAGCAAGCTAATGTGATCTTGACGCGTCGCGTTGTCTATCGCATTGTACCCATCGACGCGATGTGTCCGCTATTGTGTCAATGCCATCGATGTGGCACATCGGGTATCGCATAACTGGGAATAGTTTGCTCACTTAATTACAACTTTCCAAGGGCAATTAGGTCCTTTCCCCCTCACCCAATTAAGCTAAAACACGAAATTAAGCTTCCAAAAGGGAAAATTACATTCATTATTCACAAAATCCTCTCAAGAAATAAACCCTAGTTCATCAAGCTCAAGATCAAGTCCTAAGAATTCACTACAATTTTTACGAAATCAACAATCAAGGTATGTTAGGTGTTCATCCTTGGGTTTCCTTCCACCCTTGGAGTTCAAGAACCCTTTTCAAAACTTGAATTATGATTTCCATGTTATGAATTGAATTATGCTCATGTTTGTCTTGTTGTATGGGTTTCAATTCAAGATTTAATTATAAGTTTCATTAACATAAGATAGCATGTGTGTTGATTGATGTAATTCCCATGTTAAAACCCTTGAATTTGCAAGTTTAAGTTGTAGTCATGATGCTTATGCGTTGTTCATTGTTATGTGCATTAATTATGCTCCCCAAGTGTTTGATAGATTGTCTATGTGAATTGAATAGTGTAATCATGACATGTTATCATGTGTTCTTATTCAAATACAAGTTCATGACCTCTAAGTGTTTGCAAAATGTCTCAGTGAATAAATTGTGAACAATTGACTATTGCTATGCTTTCAAGATTTGCTATGTTATATCAATTATGCTATCGAGTCCTGGGGGTATTTATTGCCCAAAATCTAGCTATTTACTTAGTTGCAGTAGTTATAGAATAGTCCCAGTAAAGGTCAAGAACAATAGTACTTAGTTAGTAACATAACTCAGTGAACTCAATCCAGTTCAGTCAGTAAACACGATCAGTGTCAGTTCAGTCAAGCCTAGTACAGTATAGTGAATCAGTTTAGTATAGATTCAGTTGGGAGTAGGATTCAGCACAGAGCGAACCCAGGGATGGGGGCATTCTTTCCAGCAGAGGGTTTGACCCTTAGTAGCAGTCCCAGTATTACAGAACTATGTAGCCAGCATAGGGTAAGTCATCCTCTTGCAAGACTAGGGTTGAAGACATCATAATATATTTCATGAGTCTTCCTGCCAGATTAGGGTTGACCCAGCATTGTTAGTATCCTATAGCAAAATGTTAACACCCTTCCAACTGGGTTCACATGTTGTACCCCAAATCAGTCTATATTGGGGTATGTCGGTTAGATTATACTCCCATAGTTATAGTTTCAGTCTCTGTATTTAGTACAGAACTTAGATAGTTTTACAGAACCATGGCTATCATTTATCAGTTACTCAGCCATCATAATTCAATACTCAGTTTTAGTATAATCTCAGATACATGATGTATATCTACATGCACAGTATTGCATGTTCAGTATGTTTAGTAGTTACAGTTTTTTATGTACACTCATCCAGTTACTTCATAATGTTCATTCAGTTAGTTATCATATCATGCAAATAAACCCATGTAGATCATCCTTACATCACTTAGCATACCAGTACATTCCACGTACCGACATATACTTTTTTTTTTGCTATGATTTCTCATATCATAGGTTTGAACGCTCAGGGTCCTGACCGTACTTAACAGCTCAGGATATCAACGACATATTTAGTAGTAAGTCCTCATCTATTGAGGATATTATTTTATTTCAGCATTTCAGCAAATTTAGTATGTTTAGTAGTCAGAGTTAGTTGGGGACTTGTCCCATCAACTCCACATTCAAACAACTAGATGATTTCAGACTAGATTACTTCAGACAGATATTTAGTATTTTCAGTATTATTATCAGTATTCAGTATTTGTTTTCAGTTTATGAACCTTATGGTATTTTTAGTCTAACTTCCGTACATATTTTAGTATTATTATTTAGTGCTCACAGTAGGTACCTGATAACACTCAAATTACACTCTTGAATGGGTGTAAGCGATCGTTGTAAATATAAAACCCAACTAGGTTGGGTTCGAATCCCACAGGGAATAGGGTGTGAACTTTGATTTGTTTATGAAATGCTTTACTGATAGTTTACTGTTTCCAAAGATGGGGGTTTAAATCTCACAGAGAGTCAATTGTCACTTTCAATATTGTAGTGTTGTAATCAATATAAATAAGAAACCAGAGTTATGTTCACCATGGGTATTGGGAGTTAACAAATACTAGGTAATGCTTGGGATTCTTGGAGTAAGTAGAAACAACAGAATATCCTTGACTATGATACTTTCTGACTTATCTCTCGACCTCACCAGACAATTTAATATTTAATTCTCTCGAACTTAGATAACTTATCTATTTCCAATAGGATGTTATCTCAGGTAGATTAATACAGTTACGACATCAATCATTAAACAAAAGGTTGGTAGCTTCCGAGTCCTTGTTGATAATTCACAATCTCTAGTCTATTTCTCCGTTAGAAGCAAATAAAAACTAAGGCATAATCTAATGTTTGCAACCACTAGATTTCAGTTAAAACAACAGAATTTCAAGATGTTCTACTACTCTTTGAATTCGTTAAACACCTAGCATCATATCAAACCCTAATCCATGGATCCCATAACTCCGGCTAATGGAATTAGCCGCTCATGATTTGATGAACGAAATAACAAGTTGAATTCATGATGATAAGGATCAACTTACAAATGGATGAAAAAAAACAAGTAGTTCCTTTAATTTAATCACAAGATGGAAGACCAAAAATAGTTGATAAGAAACAAGAAGAATAATTGATGAAAGAGAGCAATGCACGTCCCTCTCTTCTCAGAGTTAATGTCTGATAGATAATGACCAATTCCCTTTTTTTTTAAAAACCCTAAAACAAGTCTTTAAATAGTCAACCCTAATTAAGGAATCAAAATTAAAGTTTCAGTTTTCTCTTCGGATTAGACGATGATGCTTTTGACGGCGCGTCAGACACCTGACAATGTGTGTGAAATATCGTCAAAGGTTCCAGTGAATTGTTATCTTCTGACTCTTTAGATGGTAATCCTGATGTTGTGTCAAAGATCTTGACGGCGCTTGCAAACTGGCATCACACTTCGCTGGAAATCAGCATACTCTGCCCTTTGGTTGACGGCGATTTTGATGAGATGTCAAATATTTAACGGCCCTTCCGAATCATCATCACAGTTTTTCTAATCTTCTCAGGTTCTGTCTAATCTTGAAGGTGACTTTGACAGCCTGTCCCATGTATGACGACGCTTTAAAATGATCGGCAGATACATTTCAGCTTATTTCCACCAGATTTCAACTGTTTTATTCTTCTTTTCTTTGGTTTCCTCCCCGATCACTTGTATCTGCATTAACACACAAAAACGATCAAAAACAACAAAATTTACTTAAGACTTCATAATTATTCAGAGTTAAAAGCTTTAAATGTGTTAGCATCGGCTCACACATCAACACCCTTAACTTAAACAATTGCTTGTCCTCAAGCAACCAAAACAAAACTAGGAGTAAACAAAGTACAATTCAGCAGCTAACTACTCTCATCAGGTCAGAATACATGCACCATATCCATTATCAATCCAAGTAAAATCAACTGTGTCTAATATTTGAAAACACCCCTGTAACTCATATGTATCTAGATATGGCAAAAATCTCAGCAATAATAGCCTAGCACACATTCAAATTACATTATCCGAACAAAACAGTTAATAGCAATATACCTGGTGTGCCCTCACAATAAAGAAATCCCTTTCTCACTCAGATTCACATGTATAGACATAGGGATGAGCATAAGACTCACTCTCAGAACGGAGTTCCAACATTGCGCATCAAATGCCATAGGCTTGCCCTTATAGTCAGTATTTAAGTCTTCAGACATGTCAGTTAGGATCACTATAGGGCTTTTCTTAAGCTTGTAATGTAGGATCAGGGATGGTATGATATTCATGGGTATTTCATAGTGACTACACCTCCTTGGCACTACATTAACTCATGGGGTTTCAACTTTTGACCTTCTTTTATTTGTCAAGCATTCTCAAGATGGGTGTTGTCTGTTCAAGCATTAGATTAACTTTTTCAGTTTTCTCTTTTTCTTTTTCACTACACCCAACTTGTTGTTCATTTTCCTTCTTTTACCTCTCTTCATACTCATAATGCATCACACACCCCTATAGTAGCCACCCTCAACTTAGGTTATTTGCCTAAGTCGAGGTGCACAGTGTCCAAGGAGGACCAGGGCCAAAACAGGTTCATTGTGATGTAATGGGAAGGTGAAAGGTGTATAAGAAAGAACTGGGCTATTTAGGCACAAAAAGGGATCAAGGGATATTATCCACATTTGGACAGTCATTTAAGCTAAAATGGGTTAACATGCAAAAACGACCTATGATCCTTTCCTAATGCCTATCCTATGACTATGGTACGACTAATTGGGCAAGTTATAGATTCAACGCATAATGGGAACTGAGTAAGACCTTACATGCACATAGCACACAAGTATATAACACATCACTACTCATCCATTTCATGCATTTGTTTTCTACAGGTTAGTTATTTGCAATACTAATGCCACAAAAAGATACACAGTGGTCACACTAGATGCAATTCACACAATTCATGATAGATTAGACCACTGGAGAGGTACTCAAAAATTACAAAACAAGATAACTGCCTCAAGTACTTGTACTATTCCTAATTATTTACAGAACATGTTACAACAACAGTTTCCCTATACCCTCAACTTAAAATAAAAAATAAAATGCACTAAGGGTTAGGATATACCTGAAGACAGTCAAGCCTGTGGATCCTGGGTCTTCGACCCTGCTACAGCATCATCTACTATCTTCTCCCCACTCGTAGCATCTGCGTTTGCAGTGGCTGGAGCCTGGCTCGATGAAGCACCTGCGACCCTAGCTTTGATGGCTGCTTACCATTTTTCTGTGTTAGCCAGGGACTCCAATCTTTCCCTTTTAAAATCTTCCTTCTCTGCTTTCTTTTTAGCTTTTATCTCTTCTTTACTATCCGGCTCATCTCTCTTGTTTTTGTCTTTCTTTTCCACTTTTTTCTTTTTTTTCTTCGGGGAATCCGCAGTGAGATCGAGTATAGGAATTTCTTCCTCTACATCATACATAGTTGAACCTGTTGGAACCATGATTTGGTACTTCTGCATCATCCCAACCTCAGCTTTCACCTTATCCATCGCAACCCTGAAAGTGGCAAGATCAGCACCGGTCATCTCTCTTGCCCGAGCATCGAATCTGTTCTCTAGATTTGCCACTCGCTCAGGCAAAGTCATGAAAGGTTCGAGTGCAACTTTGATTCTTTTTTCCACAGCGGTAGCAAACTGTTTGGCGAAGTCCTGTAGTTGCACCTCACACCAATTTGCTTGCCTAGCCACCTTCCTGATATCAATCGGCTGAAATGCCAACCTTTTTGCTGCCAGAGGGACTGAAGCAGTCGGCTCACTTTGAGGAACTGAGCCTGCCTGAGCTGAATGTGCTGGTGGTGGTGGTGGTACAGTTTCGGGGCTTTGCACCCCCACATCTGGTGCTGAAACAGTGTCAGTGACTGGAGGATCTGCTGCACCAACTGAATCTTGATCAAGTCGCAAGCTCGATCGAATTTCATTTTTTCTGACAGGGTTGTGAGTCTTCTTGGCATGTATCTCATTATCAATACTTGAAATCTCAGGTGCATGATCTGCTTCACACAACTTAGTAATTAGACATGGGAATGGATATGCAATATCGGGTCTTGCGAGTCGAATCTTGATCTCTTCCGCTATAATTTCTTTGAAATCCAAGGGGTTTTTTATCTATCAAGATTGAAACCAATATTGTTCGATCATCCTCTAATATGTTTTCTCCCTCGGTGGGTATCAGATGAATCCGTATTAAACCCCACCAAAATCTTGCCTCTGAATTTAGAGACACTTTCGTAATCTTTTCTGCCAGATTATTCAACCACTCCGGTTCCCCATCTACTATGAGATTCGCTAGCCACTTGCACTGATTTTACCGATGCTTCAACCGAGCATAGAATGTAGGTGAGGTGGCTCATGGGATGAAGGCTGTCCCATGAAGAAACCATTTTATGGTGGCATCTGATACATCCACCCTCACTCCACGTACTGAACTTTGGTTAGAAGAGGCTGATCTAAAGTTCTATCCCCTTCTTTGCACATATTTTCCATCGTAGCCTGGTAGTTCGCGTAGAACTCTCGGACTAATGAAGGACAGTAAACACCACTTCCCACGGTAGTCCACTCCAAGCCATACTCCTTGAGTTTTTGCATCACCTCAGGGTATCTGATCAACCCTGTAGTGTTGATTTTCTTTTCTTCTAGAATTGGCCTTCTGACACTTCGTCGATCTGTTCTGTGAAGTCCATCCAAATAGATTGTTTTAGCCCCAGGGATTTTCCATCTCACATTGTTCCTAACCTCGGGGTTTTTGCATTTCACCAAAGTTCCCCGTACTGGAGAATCCTTATCACCTTGCTGCTCCGAAGATGGTGATTCAGACTCAGTTTCTTCAGCTGCAGGCCTCTCAGAATCTTTAGTTTCAACTTCTTGTCCAGTGCTCTCAGAATCTTTCTCAGTGTGTTCTGATCCTTATTCCTCCAAAGCTTGCTCAAATGAGGTTGTCAACTCAGTAGCATCAGTATCCTCCACCTTAATAGGCTTAGGTGGAGGCGGAGTCTTTGGACTAGTCCACTTTTTTTTCCATCTGAGCAAAGGCTCCTCGTCTTCATAATCAGAGTGCTCATTGACAAGCTATCGAGGTACATTCTCTTTAGCCGCTTTCTTTAATGTGGTTGGATTCTTATTCTTGGGTGCCATTATCAGTTCTGCAACAACATAGAAATCCTCAATTAGTGTCCATAATCAAACAAGAAAAAAAGAAGGATCACCACAGTTTAACATCATCAATGTTTTTAGTTTACAGGTTTGACGGCCTTTCTGATTTGCCGTCACAGGTGTGACGGCACTTCAAAAGCGTCGTCAACCTTTTCTAGAATCTATAAAATTTTCTCAGCTTTTGACGGCATGTTTGAATGGCCGTCACACAGGTGTAAGGCCGTGAATATTGCCGTCAGACAACATTATAACTTCTAACCTCTTTTTACTTGATTTTTATTCTACCATTATTCTCAATTTCAACTTAGGTCGTGTTCTTTACTGAGATTTCCACGAAATTCTACCTCATTCTCCTACAAACCCTAGTTTTCGAAGGAGCTTGAAGAATGTCAATTGGTTCAGCCTACTTGTAACACCCCATACTTAATTATGTGCATTATCTATGGTTATATGTGTTGGAGTATAAGTATTGATCCTAAGGTATATATGAGTTTAAGTATGAGTATTGATTATTTTGAGATGGTTTCAAGTGTATAGTTTGATTATATGTGTATAGGAATCGACTGTATTTATATCGGAATTTGCCCGTCGATGTTTTCATACGAAGTTTATTGAATAAGCTTTCCAACGATATAAATATTTCCAAAAACGGATAAGTTTCGGATATAATCGAGCACGTTCGAAACTATAAAACGGCGGCCGGGATAATTGTGAACAGTAAATGTGCAGGAAATTCAAACTACTGAGGCCTGCCAGTTTTTTGGGTCGACTTTGAACGATTGTAACTCTCTCAATATAATGAACTGGGAGGGATGCGACCTATCAAAAGAAATATCTTTGAGTCTTCTTTCCAATTCAATTGGTTTCATCCAAATCCAACATCTGAGTAAGGAGTTATACTCGTTTTACTTCAGCCTCTCAAAACAGTTTTTTAGGGTCAACTTCAAACGATCATAACTCCTTGTAAAGGATGAACTGGGTGGCCTACTTTATATGAAATGAAATCCCTTTGAATTATATATCCAAATATACCAATTTCACCCAAATCCGATATCGGAGCAAAGAGTTATGGCCGATTTACTTTAGCCTGTCAAAACAGTCCACCATGGACAGATTCGGATTTATTTAAATTTTTAAGGGCAATATGGTCATTTTCCATCATCTCTTGGACGAAAATTGGTCATTATATAGATATAATTGGTCTTATATCCATCAATTATCATCATATTATTGAGAATAAGGAAACCCTAGCCTAATTTCAACTCCAATTATCTTGTGATTCAACCGTGGAAAGTCCAAATTGATTCCGTAGTTGTGTTCATCGTCTCGAGGGCTTCGAGAAGCATCCCTTATTTGTTCCAACAGGACTTCGAAATCAAAAGGGCCATTTTATGGTAAGAATGTAAATTATGTTGGTGTTATTTATATGAATATGTATATATATATATATATATATATATATATATATATATATGCATGTGAGCATAAGAAGTATGCTATTTGATTGTTGTTGAAAGATGATTGGGAAATGATGTTGGATTATGTTGAATTGTGAAGGGATGATGTGGTATTGAAATGATGATTATATATATATATATATACACACATAAACCTATTGTTCAAGTTGGTTTTTGGAATGTTTTGCAAATAGTGGTTGTATGGAATTATGGAAGAGAATTGTGGTGTTGGGTTGCTAATACTAGATGCCAAATATTTCATTGTAGATAAGTGATTTGTAAAGGCGGGAAGTTGTATTGAATTGGTATCCGAATCTACAACGAGGTATGTAAAGCATACTCTAACAATGTTCTTTGGCATGAAAACACCAATGTTCCATCAAGTAAGATTCCAAGGTTGTCCAAAAACATGTATTGTTCTACATTACCAACGAAGTTGTTTCCATTCTATAAAGTGTAAAAATGTTTCATTGATATACCAAAAGGCTCCTATTTCATTGTTGTGATATTGATGATTCTGAAACACATTGTTGATGTACCAATGAGTCTTTATAACATCGTTATTGTATAGAAGGTCTATTACTTGATTCCTATTGATGTATCATTGTTCCAAAGGTACTATATTGGCATGAACACTAATGTAATAATCTCAAAAGCTTTTGAACTAAGTTGTTGGAAAGATCTCTTATGAGTGTTACTTGATATACGTGTGGGTGGTATCCCAGGGGCATAAGCCTAGCATAGGTCGATCCCAGTTGATATGTACTGGAGGCAGCCTAATGGTCACAGTACGGTACAATATTGATTATTGTTAGGTGGTTTGAGGTTCGGGAGGAGGAGGTAATGGCGAATGATAATTGTAAAGAATGAAATGAACGAATGTATACCGTTCCACAAATGTGTTCGAATTCACGAACCCAATTCAGATTAATGATAATGTACATGATCCTAAAAGTGTTTATGAAGTGTGGTTCACTTCTATTATGATTTATTCACTTGCGTCTGATTTTCCTGATCCCCTATATTACATATGATTATTTACAGCTTTACATACTCAGTACATATTTCGTACTGACGTCCCTCACGGGGGACCTGCATTTCATGCTGCAGGCACAGGTGCTTCAGGTCATTCGCAGCATAGATAGGAGCCAGATCATACAGCTATTGTTGGTGAGCTCCAGTTTGCTTCGGAGCTTTCCGAGTCGGTTCCTTATGTTTTGTTATTGTACAAGAGTCATGTGTGGGCGGGGGTTTGTCCTGACCCTAGTTATGTCATGTATATCCTAGAGGCTTTGTAGACATAAGGAAGGGTCAAGTCATGGGAGTTTATATAGTGATGTTATATTTGTATATGTGGTGGCCCCGACGGCCAAGTATTATATTATATATATATATTTGTGCGTGTTGTGCTGATACAGGGAATTAGACCCTTCTGTATGTAACGAAGTGCTGCCCAAATTTTTGGTGAATGTAAGGGAAAGTACAGGTATTTGAACGGGCTCTCCCGGGCCTTCTCGGCTTCGGGTGCCAGTCCGGCCCGATGGAATTTTGGGGCGTGACAAAAGTGGTATCAGAGAGGTTCGTCCTAGTGAGTCTACAAAGCCGTGTCTACGTAGTGTCTTGTTTATCGGTGTGTTGTGCACCACATCTATAAACAGGAGGCTATGGACATTTAAGAATTGTTTCTTTTCTTTATGTCTTAGATCATGCGATAGAGCTTATATTGTATATGAAGTCATAGTTGACCACTGAATCAGTTTGTTCCTCTTATTATAGTAATGATGCCAGTTACCAGAAGCAAAAATACCGGTAAGCAAGTAGATGTGGCTGCCGGAGAGGGGACTAGTAAGTCACCCACTATACCAGCTAATCAAAGTGAGGCTCCAGCTGAGCATGCATCAGAAACTTCCCCCAGTCCGGAAGAAATAAGGGGGAGGAGAACTATATCCCCAGAGCCACCTATTAATACTGTTGATCAAGATCTTAGAAATGCAGTGCAACTTTTGACTCGTATAGTTGCTGGGCAAGTCCAAGGGCAAGCTATTCCTGCCACGGGTTCTAGCGGTACTGATAGGGCGGCTAGTCTTCGGACGCAAGATTTTCTTAAGATGGATCCGCGTACTTTTATCGGATCCGATCTTAACGAAGATCCGCAGGACTTTATTGATCAGATCCAAAGGGCCCTAGAGGTGATGCACGTATCGGGCAGAGAGACAGTGGAGTTAGCCGCGTATAGATTCAAAGGTGAGGCTATATATTGGTATGAAGACTGGAAACGGTCAAGGGGCATTGATGCACCCCCAGCTACTTGGAAAGAGTTCTAAGAGACATTTATTGATCATTATCTTCCATATGAGACTCGTCAGGACCGTGCGGATCAGTTCTTAAATCTTCGGCAGGGTAATACAAGTGTGAGGGAGTATAGTCTTCGATTTAATTCCTTGTCCAGATATGCTCCTAATGTTATAGCTACTATGGATGACAGAGTTCATCGGTATGTGAATGGATTGGATTCGTATTTGGTTAGGGATTGTACTATTGCTGCACTGAATAAAGACATGGATATAGCTAGGATCCAAGCATTTGCACAGAAAATGGAAGATCAGAGGCAAAGAAGAAGAACACAGGAATTTGAAAGCGGATCTTCGAAGAGGGCCAGATCTACAGGGCAGTTTATGGCGCCACAGGGAGGTTTTAGACCTCAATTTTCTGCTAGACCACCTAGGCCATTATTTTCTTATTCTGCAGCTATTGCTCTACCACAGCATCAGGGGTTCAGAGGCAGTCAATTTGGGCAAAGAAGTGAGGGTCATAGTTCGCGATCTGTGGGTTATCATGGGCAAGGGAATATGAGCCAATCGAGACCTGCTCGAGAGCCATGCAATAAATGTGGAAGGCATCATATGGGCGTATGTCTAATGGGAACAAATGTTTGTTATTGGTGCGGTATGATGGGGCATATGATGAGAGAATGCCCACGAAGGGGCGCAGGTGGTATAGCACGACCTTCAGGATCAGCTGTTTCATCATCGTCACCGGTATCTTATTCTGGTAGGGGTGCACGACCTGCGGGTCACGCTAGTAATGAAAAAAGAGTCGCCAGTTCCAGCGGGACTCAAAATCGTACTTATGCTTTAGCGGATCGACAGAATCTAGAGGCTTCCCCAGATGTGGTTACGGGTACGTTGTCCATATTTTCATTTGATGTATATGCTCTAATTGATCCCGGTTCTACATTATCATATGTTACTCCTTTGGTTGCTGGAAAGTTCAAAAGGACCCCCGAATTGTTAGATAAACCGTTGGAAGTGTCTACCCCGGTTGGGGAATCTATTATTGCTAGAAGAGTTTATAAAGATTGTGTAGTAACTGTGTGTGGTCGAGACACGACGGACAATCTTGTGGAACTAGAAATGGTAGATTTTGATGTTATAATGGGTATGGATTGGTTGGCGTCTTGTTATGCCAAAATTGACTGTTGTACGAAAAAGATGTATTTACATTTTCCTGATGAAGCAGTTATTGAATGGCAAGGTAAGATTGGCGCACCAAGAGGTAGATTTATTTCTTATTTCAAAGCGAGAAAAATGAGTTCCAAGGGCTACATATGTCATTTAGTTAGAGTAAAGGATATGGAATCGGAATCATCAGATCTTCACACGGTACCAGTGGTAAATGAATATCCTGATGTATTCCCTGAAGATCTTCCAGGTTTGCCTCCTGAACGAGAAGTAGAGTTTGGTATTGATGTAATACCAGGCACCCAACCAATCTCCATTCCTCCGTATAGAATGGCCCCAGCAGAATTACGAGAATTGAAAGAGCAATTGAAAGATTTGCTAGAGAAGGGATTCATAAGGCCTAGTATGTCCCCCTGGGGAGCACCAGTGTTATTTGTGCGCAAAAAGGATGGCTCGCTGAGGATGTGTATTGATTATCGGTAATTAAATAAGGTGACTATTA
Organism: Capsicum pubescens; assembly: GCA_030864215.1. Classification (NCBI taxonomy): domain Eukaryota; kingdom Viridiplantae; phylum Streptophyta; class Magnoliopsida; order Solanales; family Solanaceae; genus Capsicum; species Capsicum pubescens. The sequence goes on from CM061547.1 coordinate 100,025,543, forward strand.
AGAATAAATATCCTCTCCCAAGAATTGATGATTTATTTGATCAGTTACAGGGCGCCAAGTGTTTTTCTAAGATTGATTTGAGGTCAGGTTACCACCAAGTGAGGGTCAAAGAAAAAGATATACCCAAAACAGCTTTCCAAACAAGGTATGGTTATTATGAGTTTCTAGTTATGTCATTTGGGCTAACAAATGCACCTGCAGCTTTTATGGATTTGATGAATAGGGTGTTTAAGCCATTCCTGGATGTATTTGTGATAGTTTTTATAGATGATATTCTAGTTTATTCTAGATCAGAAGAGGACCATGCCAATCACTTACGACAGACATTGCAGACTCTTCGTGATTGTAAGCTTTATGCAAAGTTCTCTAAATGTGAGTTTTGGTTAAATTCGGTGGCATTTTTGGGTCATATTGTATCTAGTGAAGGGATAAAAGTTGATGCTCAAAAGATAGAAGCTGTGAAGAACTGGCCAAGGCCCACAACGCCTATGGAGATTCGTAGTTTTCTCGGGTTGGCCGGTTATTATAGGAGGTTTGTTAAAGACTTTTCTTCCATTTCAGCACCCTTAACCAAGATAACCCATAAAGCATCCAAATTCCAATGAAATGATGCGTGTGAGGAGAGTTTCCAAGAATTGAAGAATAAGTTGACTTCTACACCCGTATTGGTACTTCCAGAAGGTACAGAAGGTATACAGTGTATTGTGATGCTTCCAAAATTGGTTTAGGATGTGTATTGATGCAGCATGGTAAGGTAATAGCATATGCTTCTAGGCAATTGCGGCCACATGAGAAAAATTATCCTACACACGATCTTGAGCTGGCAGCAGTTATTTTTGCTTTAAAGATATGGCGCCACTACTTATATGGGGTTCATGTTGATATATATACTGACCATAAGAGCTTGCAATATATTTTTAATCAGAAGGATCTAAATTTAAGGCAGCGGAGATGGCTTGAACTATTAAAGGACTATGATGTTGATATCTTGTATCATACAGGGAAAGCAAATGTGGTAGCTGATGCGTTAAGTCGTAAGGCTATGATGGCGCCTATAGAAAGGCAAGGGATGGTTAAAGATCTTCACCAGTTAGCTAGTTTGGGAGTTCGCCTTCTTGAAACTCCGAATAAAGAGCTTATCGTACATAATGCTGCGGAATCTTTATTAGTAGCTGAAGTGAAAGAGAAGCAATATGCAGATCCTATTTTATTATAGCTTAAGGAGAACGTTCAGAGTGGTGCGACCAAGGCATTTGAGCTTACGCGAGAAGGAGTACTTCAGTGCCAAAACCGATTGTGTGTGCCGGATGTAGACGGGCTAAGAAAGAAGATTATGACAGAGGCACATTTTTCAAGGTATTCCATTCATCCAGGATCAACCAAAATGTATCAAGATTTGAAAGATATGTATTGGTGGAATGACATGAAGAAGAGCATTGCAGAATTTGTAGCTGAATGTACAAATTTCCAACGAGTTAAAGTGGAACATCAAAAGCCCGGAGGCTATATGCAATGCATAGATCTTCCAATTTGGAAGTGGGACATGATCAACATGGATTTTGTTACAGGTTTGCCTCATACAACTCGAAAATTTGATTCTATATGGGTGATTGTGGATAGGCTTACTAAATCCGCACATTTCTTACCCGTTAAGACCACTTACACAGTTGAAGAATATTCGAAGCTGTATGTTAAAGAAATAGTCCGATTACATGGAGTGCCAACTTCTATTATATCGGATCGGGGAACTCAATTTACTGCAAACTTTTGGAAGTCTTTCCAACGGTGTTTGGGAACACAAGTGAATCTGAGTACAGCTTTTCACCCTCAGACGGATGGACAAGCAGAGAGCACCATTCAAACACTTGAAGATATGCTACGAGCATGTGTTATAGATTTTAAAGGCAGCTGGGATGATCATTTACCTCTTATTGAGTTTGCCTACAATAATAGCTATCATTCAAGTATCAAAATGGCACCATATGGAGCTTTATATGGGAGAAAGTGTAGATCACCAATAGGATGGTTCGAAGCGGGTGAAACTCTTATGTTCGTACCGGACCTTGTGTATCAAGCCATAGAAAAAGTCAAGGTGATTCAGCAACGGTTGAAAACAGCCCAAAGTCGGCACAAGTCATATGCGGATAGTAGAAGAAGAGAGCTAGAATTTTCGTTAGGCGATTGGGTATTTTTGAAGGTATCGCCAATGAAAGGGGTGATGAGATTTGGAAAGAAAGCAAAATTGAGTCCACGATATATAGGCCCGTATAAGATTATTCGAAGATGTGGGCAAGTTGCTTATGAATTAGAGCTACCTCAGGAACTCTCATCAGTGCATCCAGTATTTCATGTATCGATGCTTCGAAAGTGCATCGGAGATCCGTCCCTTATTACTTCTACTGAAGATGTGAAAGTAACAGAAGATCTTACCTATGAGGAGATGCCTATTGCTATATTAGATCGTCAAGTTAAGAAGATGAGAAATAAAGAAGTAGCATCGGTGAAAGTACTTTGGAGAAATCAACAAAGGGAAGAGATTACATGGGAAGCGGAGGAAGCAATGAAATCGAAATACCCTTATTTGTTTAAAGGTGAAAAAGAAGTGCAAGGAGGGCAACTGGAACACTAACAAGTGAGTTTTTACATATGCATAATATCTATATGATGACGTGAATATCAATTATGAATTCGAACTTGTTTCGGCTAAATAACTACATTTACATTCGAGGACGAATGTTCTTAAGGGGGGAAGGATGTAACACCCCATACTTAATTACGCGCATTAGCCATGGTTATATGTGTTGGAGTATAAGTATTGATCCTAAGGTATATATGAGTTTAAGTATGAGTATTGATTATTTTGAGATGGTTTCAAGTGTATAGTTTGATTATATGTGTATAGGAATCGACTGTATTTATATCGGAATTTGCCCGTCGATGTTTCCATACGAAGTTTATTGAATAAGCTTTCCAACGATATAAAGATTTCCAAAAACGGATAAGTTTCGGATATAATCGAGCACGTTCGAAACTATAAAACGGCGGCCGGGATAATTGTGAACAGTAAATGTGCAGGAAATTCAAACTACTGAGGCCTGCCAGTTTTTTGGGTCGACTTTGAATGATCGTAACTCTCTCAATATAATGAACTGGGAGGTATGCGACCTATCAAAAGAAATATATTTGAGTCTTCTTTCCAATTAAATTGGTTTCATCCAAATACAACATCTGAGTAAGGAGTTATACTCGTTTTACTTCAGCCTCTCAAAACAGTTTTTTAGGGTCAACTTCAAACGATCATAACTCCTTGTAAAGGATGAACTGGGTGGCCTACTTTATATGAAATGAAATCCCTTTGAATTATCTATCCAAAGATACCAATTTCACCCAAATCCGATATCGGAGCAAAGAGTTATGGCCGATTTACTTTAGCCTGTCAAAACAGTCCACCATGGACAGATTCGGATTTATTTAAATTTTTAAGGGCAATATGGTCATTTTCCATCATCTCTTGGACGAAAATTGGTCATTATATAGATATAATTGGTCTTATATCCATCAATTATCATCATATTATTGAGAATAAGGAAACCCTAGCCTAATTTCAACTCCAATTATCTTGTGATTCAACCGTGGAAAGTCCAAATTGATTCCGTAGTTGTGTTCATCGTCTCGAGGGCTTCGAGAAGCATCCCTTATTTGTTCCAACAGGACTTCGAAATCAAAAGGGCCATTTTATGGTAAGAATGTAAATTATGTTGGTGTTATTTATATGAATATGTATATATATATATATATATATATATATATATATATATATGCATGTGAGCATAAGAAGTATGCTATTTGATTGTTGTTGAAAGATGATTGGGAAATGATGTTGGATTATGTTGAATTGTGAAGGGATGATGTGGTATTGAAATGATGATTATATATATATATATATACACACATAAACCTATTGTTCAAGTTGGTTTTTGGAATGTTTTGCAAATAGTGGTTGTATGGAATTATGGAAGAGAATTGTGGTGTTGGGTTGCTAATACTAGATGCCAAATATTTCATTGTAGATAAGTGATTTGTAAAGGCGGGAAGTTGTATTGAATTGGTATCCGAATCTACAACGAGGTATGTAAAGCATACTCTAACAATGTTCTTTGGCATGAAAACACCAATGTTCCATCAAGTAAGATTCCAAGGTAGTCCAAAAACATGTATTGTTCTACATTACCAACGAAGTTGTTTCCATTCTATAAAGTGTAAAAATGTTTCATTGATATACCAAAAGGCTCCTATTTCATTGTTGTGATATTGATGATTCTGAAACACATTGTTGATGTACCAATGAGTCTTTATAACATCGTTATTGTATAGAAGGTCTATTACTTGATTCCTATTGATGTATCATTGTTCCAAAGGTACTATATTGGCATGAACACTAATGTAATAATCTCAAAAGCTTTTGAACTAAGTTGTTGGAAAGATCTCTTATGTGTGTTACTTGATATACGTGTGGGTGGTATCCCAGGGGCATAAGCCTAGCATGGGTCGATCCCTATTTATGTGTTTATGGGTGGTATCCCAGGGGCATAAGCCTAGCATGGGTCGATCCCAGTTGATATGTACTGGAGGCAGCCTAATGGTCACAGTACGGTACAATATTGATTATTGTTAGGTGGTTTGAGGTTCGGGAGGAGGAGGTAATGGCGAATGATAATTGTAAAGAATGAAATGAACGAATGTATACCGTTCCACAAATGTGTTCGAATTCACGAACCCAATTCAGATTAATGATAATGTACATGATCCTAAAAGTGTTTATGAAGTGTGGTTCACTTCTATTATGATTTATTCACTTGCGTCTGATTTTCCTGATCCCCTATATTACATATGATTATTTACAGCTTTACATACTCAGTACATATTTCGTACTGACGTCCCTCACGGGGGACCTGCATTTCATGCTGCAGGCACAGGTGCTTCAGGTCATTCGCAGCATAGATAGGAGCCAGATCATACAACTATTGTTGGTGAGCTCCAGTTTGCTTCGGAGCTTTTCGAGTCGGTTCCTTATGTTTTGTTATTGTACAGGAGTTATGTGTGGGCGGGGGTTTGTCCCGACCCTAGTTATGTCATGTATATCCTAGAGGCTTTGTAGACATAAGGAAGGGTCAAGTCATGGGAGTTTATATAGTGATGTTATATTTGTATATGTGGTGGCCCCGACGGCCAAGTATTATATTATATATATATATTTGTGCGTGTTGTGCTGATACAGGGAATTAGACCCTTCTGTATGTAACGAAGTGCTGCCCAAATTTTTGGTGAATGTAAGGGAAAATACAGGTATTTGAACGGGTTCTCCCAGGCCTTCTCGGCTTCGGGTGCCAGTCCGGCCCGATGGGATTTTGGGGCGTGACACTACTCCTTCGAAACCAAGGTCTCTTATAGTTCACAATGATCTAAAAAAATGAAGTTGAAGTTTTTCTCATACCTAAGTGTCGACACATAGTTGATACACTTTGAGCGCTTAGAATTTCGAGTGAAAGAAGACTGAGATGAGAGAGAGGAAAGGTTTCTTGACTTAATCCTCAGGCTTCAACAAGGAAAGTTTTAAATTTTTTGTCTTAAATGGAAATAACTTTGACAAATGAAGGTAAATAACTCACTAAGGAAAGAAAATTAAAACTAATAGGAAAAGACCTGTGGTACGAGGGAATGTGAAAAGCTGTGGCTGGGCGGAGTTAGCCCAAAATTTTTAAGCTTGGCTCAACTCCTTTGACGAAATTTTTGATGGCGCGTCAGATACCTGACGGCGCTTCAAAATTATCGTCAGCCTTAACATAATAGGGCTTTAACTTGAGTATTTTAACGCTATTTCTCACGGCTTGTCATACTTGTGACAGCCCATCAAAATTGATGTCAATCCTCCTCAAGTTGACTGAAACCAGTTCACCTCCTTTTTACGACTCTTAACTACAAATATTAAAAATACAAGTGCAATAAAATTAAAACATTGGGTTGCCTCCCAAACAACTCCTGATTTAATATAGCGACATGATTGGGTTATCTTGACTACTAGACTTCATCAAGATACCGTATCACTACCTCATTACCATCTTCCTGGAATACATCAATGATTAAGAAGATAAATATCTCCTCCAACTGATTCATAGGAGGATGCATTTTAAATCCGACCTCTCTTTTTCCATACTAGAACTTTAGCTCATTGAGCTCCATATCAACCAACACTCTTCCCGTGGCTAATAATGGTCTACCCAAGATGATGGGTACCTCAAAATGAACATCACAATCCAATATCATGAAGTCTGTAGGCAGAATAAAGTCATCCACCTTCACCGATACATCGTGCAATATACCAATTGGTCATTTCACCGACCTGTCTGCCATCACAAGATGCATCGTTGTGGGGGTAGGTTCCCCCAGTCCAAGATTCTTGTAGATATAAAAGGGCATCATATTAATACTTGCTCCTAAGTCACATAAAGCTTTGGTAAACTTCATGGACCCAACTGTGCACGGTATGATAAATGCTCTAGGGTCAGGCTTTTTCTGTACTAAGGATTGTGAAGAAACAACGCTACAGTGGTGGATATTGTCCACCATCTCACATCTTACCTTCCGCTTCTTTGTTAGCAATTCCTTCATAAATTTAGCATAGTTTGGGATTTACTCAAGTGCCTCCATCAATGGCACATTCACTGTCAGTTGTTTCATTATTGCCATAAACTTGCTAAATTTTTCTTTGTATGCTTTCTTCTTCAATCTCTGAGGAAAGGGAGGTGGTGGTCTTGGCATTTCTTTCAATACCACTTCCCCTTTGTTTTCGTCTTCTTTCTCTGAAATATCAATAAAACCATCCATCTTCTCAGACTCTACTGGATTGCTTTCTTCTGATTCATCAACATTTACCTCATTCTCTATATATTTTCCCATAGAAGGTCTAGATAACATCTTTCCACTCTGAGTGGTAATCTCCAAACAAGAGCCATCAGTCCGTGGGTTCTGAACCATATCGATAGGTAAAGTACCAGATTTTCTCTGGTTCAGAGTAGACGAAAGTTGGCTCATCTGTTGCTCCAACTGCTTAATAGAAGCAGAGTGTGAGCTAACCAACTGACAGAGGGTAGAAAATTCGCTTTTCATAGTAGTTACCCTCGAGTTGGTAGCTTTAAATCCCTTCAACAACTTTTCTATCATGTCCTCTATAGACATCTTGCCAGAACTAGTCATCGTAGTATCCTGACTTCCAGGAGGAGTATACAAACCACTCCTATCATTATTGTTTCTCCAATGTCCCTGCTCTCTATCTTTATAATCAGGCTTGTCATAGAAAGTCCGACCTTGGTTCCTTTGTCTATTTCCTTGGAAACCCCCTTGATTACTCACATAGTTTGCCTCAGCATCAGTACCTGTAGATACAGTACCCTGATATTCCACAGCCTTAACTATTTCAGTCTTGCCAGATAGCAAGTGCTTGGCAAGCAAGTCCATCTGCGTCTTCAAGTGGGCCATGTCCTGATATTGCTCCTCATCCTTTCTACGCTTTTCCGTAGTAATACCACCAACAACAGTCGTGCTAGCCACTATAAAATCCCTAGTGTGCCAAGACTGACTCTGCTTGGTCATTCTATTAAGTATGTCAGAAGCATCTAGAAAAGAGAGGTAAATGAACGAACCACCTACAACGTTGTCAATAATAGGCTTCGTCACAGAGTTGAAAGCTCAGTACAAAGTCTCCATCAAGTGCAGGTCCAACATATTGTGGTTCAGATATTGTGCAAGTTTCTTCTTAAATCTTTCCCAGGTTTCGTGTAGTGCTTCAGTCGGAAGCTGTCTGAAGTTTCTAATTTCATCCCTCAACTGTACCCTTCTGGAGGGTGGAAAGAACTATTCTAGGAACACTTCTTTCAACTGTCTCCAGTTGGTTATAGAATCGGGCTCTAACTCATTCAACCACATTGTTGTCTCCCCAGACAGAGACAAAGGAAACAATCTCAACTTGATCGCATTCTAGATCACTCCCATATTGTCAAAGGATTTGCAAATGGTGATGAATTCACCAAATGCATGTTAGTATCATCGCCAGGCAAGCCTCCAAATAACCCCTTCAGATTCAGGAGTTGGATCATGGTACTAGTTATGCTGAATTTTGCACCTGGTGACAATGGTGGAGGAATTATACCACCCATTGCACCAACTCCATCCATTCCTTCATTATCTTCATCAGCCTCATATTGCATAGGCTGTTTCCCATATCTTCCTCGGACTGGACGATTTCTGTTGATGTTTTGCTGCACTGGTGCAACAACTTGTTCAGCTCGCCTTGGGTTTTGAGGATTCAACAATTCCTCATCACCCAAGTCTTCATCATCAGGGTTCTGGTGACGTGCTTATTAACCTAAATTTTGCACATTCACCTGAGCCCTGGCCATAGCAGCTAGTCCTTCTGCTTTCTGTTGTTCATTCATTCTTTCTATCAACTGAGGTTTCGGATTGATTGGTAATAGTGGTTCTTTGGAACTTCTTGTGTTTGGCATAAACAACACAGTACCTACCATTTTTGATAATGCTTAAATTACACTCTTGAATGGGTGTAACCAATCGTTGTCAATATAAAACCCAACTAGGTTGGGGTCGAATCCCATAGGAAATAGGGTGTGAACTTCGATTTGTTTATAAAATGCCTTACTGATAGTTTACTATTTCTGAAGATGGGGGTTTAAATTTCACAGAGAGTAAATCATCACTTTTAATATTTTAGTGTTGTAATTAATATAAATGAGAAACAAGAGTTATGTTCACCATAGGTATTGGGAGTTAACAAATACTAGGTAATGCTTGGGATTCTTGGAGTAAGTAGAAACAACAGAATATCCTTGACTATGATACTTTCTGACTTATCTCTCAACCTCACTAGATAATTTATTATCTAATTCTCTCAAACTTAGATAACTTATCTATTTCCAATAGGATGTTATCTCAGGTAGATTAATCCAGTTACGACATCAATCATTAAACAAAAGGCTGGTAGCTTCCGAGTCCCTGTTGATAATTCATGACCTCTAGTCTATTTCTCCGTTAGAAGCAAATAAAATCTAAGGCATAATCTAATGTTTGCAACCACTAGATTTCAGTTAAAACAACAGAATTTCAAGATGTTCTACTACTCTTTAAATCTGTTAAACACCTAGCATCATATCAAACCTTAATCCATGGATCCCATAACTCCGTCTAATGGAATTAGCCGCTTATGATTTGATGAACAAAATAACAATTTGAATTCATGATGATAAGGATCAACTTACGAATGGATGAAAAACAATAAGTAGTTCCTTCAATTTAATCACAAGGTGGAAGACCAAAAATAGTTGATAAGAAACAAGAAGAATAATTGATGAAGGAGAGCAATGCACGTCCCTCTCTTCTCAGAGTTAATGTCTGATAGATAATGACTAATTCCTCTTTTTTTTAAATCTTAAAACAAGTCTTTAAATAGTCAACCCTAATTAAGGAAACAAAACTAAAGTTTCAATTTTCTCTTTGGATTAGACGACGATACTTTTGACGGCGCGTCAAACACCTAACGACGTGTACGAAATATCATCAAAGGTTCCAGTGAATTGTTATCTTCTGACTCTTCAGACGGTAATCCTGATGGTGTGTCAAAGATCTTGACGGCGCTTGTAAACTGGCATCACACTTCACTGGAAATCAGCATACTCTGCCCTCTGGTTGATGACACTTTTGATGATCGTATCTTGGTGAAAATCAAGAGTGATCTTGGTATGAAAAAGGTAGTGGTGTTTGAGATTAGTGGTGACAGTATATTACGGTACCAAAGGAGGTTGCATGTTCCTGATGTCGATGGATTGCGATAAAGGATTTTGGAAGAGGTGCATGAATCGCGCTATATTGTTCATCATAGCTCGACTAAGATGTATCATGATATCGAGTAGATCTATTGGTGGAATGGCATGAAGAGAGATATGGCTGATTTTGTGGCAATTGCATGGTGTGTTAACAGATTAAGGTTGATCGCATGAGGCCAGAAGGGTTGTATCAAGAAATTGATTTACCCGAATAGAAATGGGAAGTGATCAATATGGACTTTGTTACCGGTCTTCCTCGGTCTCGAAATTAATATGATTCGGTTTGGTTCATCATGGATAAGATGACTAAGTCTGCCCATTTTTTGACAGTGCGGACTACCTTCTCGGTGGAGGATTATGTGAAGCTGTATTTCCGGAGATTGTGAAACTGCATGGCGTACCTATTTCGATTATTGGATAACTGGATTGCGTGGGAATGGTTTAATGGTAATTGGAATTGGTTTTGGTTATATTATGCCCCCAATCTGTTTGACAAAATGCCTATAATAATGTTTTCATTGCATTGAGTATTTTTAAAGGAACTCTTGCTTGTTTTAAAACTTGGTAAAGGAATTATGCATGGTTTAAATGGATTGGAAAGGTAAATGGCTAAATGGTTATACTTGTGGGGTACATGGAATCCCCCAAGTTGTTTAATATAGTAAATGGAAGGGCACTTGGAAGTCCCCTTAAACCTACATATGGCTGGTTATGGATAGTACTTGCAAGTATGGTCGGTATGACGATACCACCACTAAATGTCCATGGTTAATAAATGGTATATGGATTGGTTGGTTTCTTAGTAATGGTTTTAATTGGGAAATAATGGCAGGATGTGTAGCAAAGCCGTGGAAGGTGGAGGTCCCGGATGGACCAAAACTGGAAACTCATATTTGCCGATGTGAGGTTGGTCTTGGTGATCGTGTGCATGATGTCACACTATATTTTAGGGGATGTAATAGTAATTCTAGGTTTTCATCCCTAATCATGCGGCTACACGCACTGGGGACCTTTTAGCGAGGGGAGCTTAACCCATTAGCCCGTGGGTGGATTAGAATGGCAATGCTACACAACCCAGGTAAAGGTTTTAAATGCATGCTAAACCTGATCCCCTTTCCCGACATGATTATATATATGTATATATATGTATGGTTGTGTGCATATGGATAGTTTTACTTGGCTTTATAAATGGCATTATTTTATCTTTATCCTTAAATCATGCTAGCATTCACCCGCTAACCCATCTACTGGCGGCTGTATACCCACTTTATGTAGGAACCAGCCATTCTACTTCTCCTATATAGTGATTGACTCGAGGATCAACATTTAGACTGAAGTGGTGAGCTTTCATCCATTCAGAAGGCTCTATTTCATGTTATGGATATTTATAGACACTTTGATTTTATTTTGGATATTGGTTTTGGCCATGGTTAGGGATATGTCCCAAACAAATTTTCTTACTCTTTTAGTAAGAGGCTTTGTGGTACTGCTATGGGTTGAAATGGGCGGGATCGATATTGCTATCGTCCTTAGTATTGGTATTGATATTGGAGTTGACACTAGTTAACAGGATTGTTTGTTGTTCCATCGTATTTTATTTTGAGATTAATTATATTATATTTTGGAACTTATTTGGTTATGGCCTGGTTTATGGCCTTTGGAGTTTTTTGGTACAGTGGGGCAGTTGGTATGAGATGGTTGTACTCGATTGGGCCGGTCACGGTTGTGATCCTATCCCAGAGTCTTCACGTGAGCGGTTACACTACCTTGTTATATGCTCGAAATTCAACAAACTCAGGGCAGGTGACTGGAGGTTTGGTTGAGTAACGGGGGTGGTTTCTGATCCCGGTCGGACCTGGGACACCCATTATGGCAAGTCACCTGGTTGGGTCATGTCATTTTTATTTCTCTTGTTGAGTTCCACCAGTTCTCCCTATCCCTCCTTGAACACCTCAAGTTGATGTGTCTAATGCCGAGTTTCGCCAGTCGATCCATTTGTTTACCCAGTTGGTTGCCTCTCAGACTGAGCGTGCTGCTTCTATTGCTCAATCTTCTGAGGCCACTAGATTTGGTCAATTTATGAGGTTGAGTCCTCTAACTTTCACTTGTTTTAAAGTTGAGGAAGATCCTTAAAATTCCATTGATGAGATGAAAAGATTTTTCATATAATGCATATTACTGATGTAGAAGGTCTGGAGTTTGCTGGTTATAAGTTGAAGGATATGGACTATCAGTGGTATGAGGGATGGGACCAGGCTAGGGGAGATGATGCTGAGTCTAATTTGTGGGATGACTTTTCTAGTTGTTTTCTTGATTGCTTCTTTTCTCAGAAGTTGAGGGAGGCAAAGGATGGGGAATTCATAAATTTGAACCAAGGTAGGATGACAGCAAAGTAATATGACTTGGAGTTTCATCAGCTGTTGCGTTATGCTCCGGAGTTAGTGTCTAGCATGAGGGCTAGAACGAGGAAATTTGCTTTTGAGTTGTCTCGTGAGTTAATTTTGGAGAGCAAGGCCGCCTTATTGAACAAGGATATGGAAATATCAAGATTTGTGGTACATATACAATAAGTGGAAGAGGAAAAGAAAAAGCAAGTGGAGATGAGTGAAAGGCAGAATAAGAAGTTTTGGTATTCAGATTAGGATAGAGATCAGTAGCAGAGTGATAGAGATAGTGGAAAATAGTCAAAGAAGAAGTGGGGAAATTATGGTTCCTACTTACGGCTAGTTCTCCTTATCCGAAGCCATGGGGTGATCATTATTTTTAGAATAGTATTGGTTCCAGGTTACAGGGTGCCCAGCCTCAGGCTAGCGAGGCTCATTCAGCTCCATCATATCCTTTTTGCAGATTTTATGGTTAGGTGCATCATGGTGTTTGTGAAGAATGGAGGAACAAGTGCTTTAAATATGGTCAGATTGGTCATATGCAGAGGGTTTGTCCTTCCAGGGTTGCTTCTGGGGAAAATAAGATCCCTATTGCTACTTCGTCATTTCATGCACCAAAGGATGCTACTTTTGCTTCTGGTTCTGGAACTGGTTGGAACCGTCTGTACACTCTTGCTACTTTCCAGGATTCTAAGGTATCCCCCAATATTGTTACTGCTATGCTCAAAATTTTCTCTCGTGATGTATATTGTATACTTGATCCAAGGTCTATCCTCTTTTATGTGACCCTTTATGTGATTATTTATTTCGGTTTTGATCCTGAGTGTATTCTAGATCCCTTCTCTGTGTCCACCTAGTGGGTGACTCTTTTATGGCTAGGAGGATCTATAGGGATTGTGTGATGTCTATCTGTGGTAGGGAGACTTTGGTGGATCTAATAGAGTTGGACATGTTAGACTTTGATGTGATTTTGGGGATGGATTGGTTGCATTTACACTATGCATCTCTTAATTGTCAGACTCGAAGGGTCAGTTTCCACTTCCCTAATGAGTTGGTGATCGAGTGAGAAGGTAGTTCCCTAGTACGTAAGGAAATATTCCTTTCGTATCTTAGAGCTCGAAAATTGATTTCTAAGTGGTGCCTCTATCACTTAGTGAATGTTAAGGATTCTAGATTTGAAGGTCCTTCTTTACAGATTGTTCCTGAGGTCTGTGAATTCCCCAAGGTTTTTCCTGATGATCTTTCTAGTGTTCCATTCGATAGGGAAATTAATTTTGAGATAGATCTTCTTTCGAACACTCATCCTATTTCTATCCCTCTTTCTAGAATAGTTTCGACTGAGTTGAAGAACTCAAGGAGCAGTTGAGAGATCTTCTAGACAAAGGTTTTATCCACCCTAGTATTTCTTCTTGGGGTTCTTCAGTTCTATTTTTGTGTATGAAGGATGGGTCCCTTCAGATGTGTATAGATTACCGCCAGTTGAATAAGGTGACTGTGATGAATAATTATCCGCTTCCTATGATCGATGACCTCTTTGATCAACTTCAGGGTGCTAAGTATTTCTCCAAGATTGATCTTCAATCAGGTTACCATCAGCTGAATATTAGGGAAGTGGATATCCCTAAGACTACTTTTCAAACCCGGTATGGTCATTTTGAGTTTTTGGTGATGTCCTTTGGTTTGACTAATGCCCTGACAACATTTATGGATCTCAAGAATGGGGTATTCTGTCATCTCTTGGATTTATTCATGATTGTGTTTATTGATAATATTATGGTGTATTCTAATAGTGAGGCGAATCATGCTGATCACCTCCGCATTGTGTTGCCAACCTTGAAAGATCAGTGATTATATTCAAAGTTCTCCAAGTGTGAGTTCTATTTAAATGTTGTGACCTATCTGGGCCATGTTGTTTCTAGTGAAGTGATCATGGTAGATCCATAAAAAGTTGCGGTCGTCAAGAAGTGGCCTAGACCTATCCTGTTATTATAGAAGGTTTGTGGAAAGTTTCTCTTCCATTGCCGCTCCATTGACTAAGTTGACTTAGAAGAAAGTGAAGTTCTTGTGGTCTGATGCTTGTGCGGGTAGTTTAGAGAAGTTGAAAGATAAGTTGACTTAGGATCTAGTCTTGAATCTACCTGAGGGTACTAATAGTTTTGTTGTCTATTGTGATACATCCTGTGTGGGACTGAGTTGTGTGTTGATACAACATAGCAAGATGATTGCATATGCTTCTAGACAGTTGGAGGTTCATGAGATGAACTACCCAACTCATGATTTGAAATTATTATCTATGGTGTTTGCATTGAAGATCTGACGACATTATTTGTATGGGGTCCATGTAGATATTTATTCTGATCATAAGAGCATGCAATACGCGTTCACTCAGAAGGAGCTAAATCTCAGGAAAAGGAGGTGGGTTGAGTTCCTTAAAAACTATGACATGAGTCTCCACTATCACCCAGGTAAAGCTAACGTGGTTGCTGATGCTCTTAGAAGGTTGTCCATGAGGAGCTTATCTCATGTGGATAAGGAGAATCAGGATTTGGTGAAGGACATTCACCATTTGGCTAATCTTGGAGTTCCTATCTTGGAGTTTGAGGATGGTGGTGTGATTGTTCAAGAGATGGCGAAGTCATCTCTTGGTGCTGAGGTAAAGGAAAAACCAGTATTAGACACTATCTTGATGTAAATCAAGGAGGATGTAGGTAGGCCTTAAGTGATGGCATTCGAGATTGGTGGTAATAGTATCTTAAGGTACCAAGAAAGATTATGTGTTTCCGATGTTGATAGGTTGCGAGGAATAATTTTGTTCGAAGCTGATGAGTGGCGTTATATGGTTTATCCTGGTTTGATGAAAATGTATCATAACCTTAAGGAGATTTATTGGTGGAATAATATGAAGCAGGATGTGGCCAATTTTGTGGCCAAGTGCATGGTGTGTTAGCAAGTAAATATGGGGAACTTGAGGCCCGGTGGGTTGACTCAAGAGATTGAGCTATTGGTGTGGAAATAGGAAATAATTAATGTGGAATTCATTACAGGTCTTCTGCGGTCTCATCATCAGTTTGACTCTATTTGGGTTATCGTGGATATGATGATTAAGTCCGCTCACTTCTTGTCCATGAGGACTAATTATTCGGAGAAGGATTACACTAAGCTCATTATTGAGGAGATCTGAAGTTTCATGATGCTCAAGTTTCTATCTTTTTCGATCATGGTACCCAGTTCTCATCTCACTTTTGGAGGTAGTTCCAGCGAGGTTTGGGGAACTAAGGTAACCCTTAGTACCATTTTCCAGCCCCAGATGGATGGACAAGCGGAGAGGACCATTCAGGCCTTAGAAAATATGCTTCAGGCTTGTGTATTTGATTTCAGTGGTAGTTGGGTTGATCACCTGCCTCTCATAGAGTTCGCATATAACAACAATTATCCCTCTAGTATTGGTATGGCTCTGTTTGAGGCTTTGTGTGGTAAGAGGTGTAGGTCTCCTATTGGGTGGTTTGAGGTTAGTGAAAATAGGTTATTTGGCCTTGATTTGGTTCACCAAGCCATGGAAAAGGTGAAGGTGATTCGGCATAGGCTTAAGACCACCTAAAGTCGCCAAAAGTCCTATGCAGATGTGAGATGAAGGGAGTTAGAGCTTAATATTAGTGACTGGGTGTTTTTAAAGGTGTCTCCCATGAAGGGCGTGATGTGGTTTAAGAAGAAGGGGAAGCTCAGTCCCCGTAATGTTGATCTGTATTTGGTTTTTAAGAGGATTGGCAATATTGCATATGAATTGGAGTTGCCTACTAGCTTGAGCTCCATTTATTCGGTCTTTCATGTTTTGATATTAAGGAAGTG
Source organism: Capsicum pubescens (assembly GCA_030864215.1). Classification (NCBI taxonomy): domain Eukaryota; kingdom Viridiplantae; phylum Streptophyta; class Magnoliopsida; order Solanales; family Solanaceae; genus Capsicum; species Capsicum pubescens. Next base: position 100,041,666 of record CM061547.1, read on the forward strand.
CATGGTTGATCCTTCGTTGGTTGTTTCTTTGGAAGGTGTGGGCATTTTGAATTCCTTGTCTTATGAGGAAGTTTCAGTGAAGATATTGGATCATCAAGTCTGTTAGTTACGGACGAAGGATGTGGCTTCGGTAAAGGTTTTTTGGAGGAACCAAAAGTATGAGGAAGATACTTGGGAAGTCGAGGAGGACATGAAGTACAAGTATCCGTTCCTATTCCCTATTTTGGAAAATCATGCTTAAGGTACGTGTGTGATCTTAACATCTTTGTTTTCTATCTTTGTTAAAGGTAAGTATGAGAGTGTTTCTATGTTAAATTGGGCTAACATATGCCTTGACCCATCATTCGAGGACGAATAATCCTAAGGGGGGAGGGGGAGAATGTAACACTCCTGATTTTTTGTCCTTGAAAATTTCTAAAATTTTATCCTTACTGTCTTGACTACGAATTACCCTACGAGTCATAGAGAGTCTTGACGAGTTATTGGACCCAAATTATAGCCTGACCGGTGTATGTGGATAAGTCTTCTACTTTGAGTGCGAGTGACTCACTATGAGTTGTGAGGACTCATTATGGGTCATTATGTGCAAATCGTAGGGTGTCTAGTGTATACCCAAATGGTTTCTGTTTTGACTAGAATGGACCCTACGAGTCACAGGGTCCTATTACAAGCCATGGTATACTAGTTATAAAGTCAACAGTATATATGCCTGGTGACACTGTCTTAACAACGACTCATGGAGACGAGTCATGACGAGATCCGTAATGACTGACGATTTATTTTTTTAGTTTTTTAAATAGGGATATTTTAGACATTTCACTCTTATCCCAATAATAACCTATGACCTATAAACATACTTGGGGCCCTATTTTCATTGATAACATACTCCAAACACTCTTTCTTCTCTCTCAAGCATCCATACTTAAGGTTTCTAAGAAGTGGGTCAAGTAGAGCTTCAAGGATTGAATTCTCTCTATAATCTTAGGTATTTAAGGCATGTTACTCTCCCCAAATTATTGCTTTGATAAAAGCATGTGTTTTAAAGTATTATTCATACGGTTTTGATGTTGGTTTTGAATATGGATTGAGGGTTTTGAATGATTGTTATTTATGTCATGTTTCATGTTTATATATGCATTGGTTATGTTTAAATGGTGGTTTTGAAAATTTTTTATGCATGGGTATTAAGAATAAACTTGGGGATCGTGAATTCCCTAAATTTTGTGAATAATGACAATTTAATTGGTAATGACCTCAACCTCTGTTGTGAAATTTGTTTTGGATATGTCAAGTATGGACATTGAATTACTCTTGAACTATTGCATAAAGTGAAGAGTTAATGAAGCATAATGATTTTGAATTGAACTTATGGGGTTGTGTAATTCCCCAAGCTAATGCATAACTGAACCAAGAAGTTTGTGAATTTCCCCAAGTGATGATAATTGTTTTGGCATGTTGATATTACCTTACAAGTGTAGTTGGTATGATGATACCAATAGTGTATGCCCAAATGTGTATCATGGTTCAATGAATGGCAATGTGTGTTAAATGCTTTAATTAGGATTTAATGAGGGTTGTGTAGCAAAGTCGTGAAAGTTGAGGTCCCGAAGAACCAACACCAGAAATCGCAGTAGCCAACGTTGGGGTCTACATGACCGGGTAGTTTGAGTCCCCCTTTGTTATTATCACATGATTGGGAAGTTTGATCCCCTATGTTATATTACATAATTGGGTTCTTTAGTCACCTTAGTATGCCAGGAGGTTCGAGTACCCCATGGTGCTTACGTACATCCTCTGGTTCATGCGGCTACATGCACTGGGGCCCTTCCAGTTGGGGGAGAGCTGGGCTTATATAACCTGTAGGTTCCTTCTTATTTTATGCCGGTTGAGCTATACAATCCGGGATAAAATTGTAAAGGTTCATGCTAAGTCTTGTTCCCTACACCGACATGTGATATATATATATGCATCTAGTTATGTGCATTAGATTTTAATTGATTTTGAAGTGTTGATCATGGATTTATTTTGCTTCCTTACCCCTGAGTTATATGCTAGTGCTCAACCCACTAACCATCTCCAAACGTTGTATCCCCACACCATCTAGGCTCCAAAGATACTTCTACTTTTCCTGCAAAGTGTTAGGTGGATCGGCTTAGTTTGTTGGTTTGTTCTGGTGAAGTGGTGAACTTTCACTGTCTGGAAGACTTAGAAATTTCATCAGTTCCTTTCATAGACTAAAATTGAGAGTTTTCATTATCATTAAACATTGTCATTGTTTTTGTCAGAGACTTGGGCATGTCCTGACTCTTTATTGATTTTGATTTGTTTATAAAGATTTGTTGGATTACTGTAGACTTGGGTGGTGATGTTGGTTGGTTGTGTTCTGTCGGTTACTAGTTATCGGTTATAGATATGTTTTAAATTTCTTGAGCTCATCTTATTCTATCTTGTTATATTTTAGGAATTCATCTGATGCTGGGGGTATTGTCTTTTGTTGGGTTAGGTGCAGGGGGTGGTTTCTGTTCCTCGTTGGACTTGAGATGCCCATTACGTCTAGGCCCTGGTTTAGGTCATGACATGTCTTCTCCTCATGTGCGAACAAATCAAAATGTCTAGGGCCGCGTGGAGGCACTTACTGAGAAAATGAAGGGATAACTAGAGAAATGGCCAGAATCTGGCTCTTACTAAGAGAGCGTACCTCCGCTCTTAATATGGCCACCTTCTCCTAAATCCCACCTAGTTCAGGAGCCTCTATATCACTAAATTGAGTCGACTACCATCACTTCAGAGGATCAATACAGAAGTTCAACTCAGTAACAAACTCAAACATCTAAACATGGAGTGCAACCCAAATCATAGTTTCAACAGCCTCTAATATCGTCTAAACCCAAGGCTTGATTTGTGCATATAGTGAGGCCACCTCAAACTCAACATCAGTAAGGCGGGCGGTAGTGGCATCCTACAACTCCACTAGGCTCTGTAAGAACACATAGGGTATTGCAATGAACCTCATTGTTTTAGCTATGGTAGTGGGGAAAAGAGGCACAGTAGATACCCCAACGGGCTCAGAGTCAGAGGCTGGGGATGAAGCTGAAGTAGCTGGGGATTCCTCCCCCTATGTACTAATCTTGGGTGCATCTTTATGCTCACCCATATTAATATCAACACCCGTATCATTAACTTCTATATCTTGCCTATTAACAGGCTCTGTCGGAATTGAGGGCCGCTCAGATTGTGCTGAAATCACTATCGGTGTTGAACGAGCTCTCTGGGAAAGGACCAAGTTTACCGAATCCTTGATCATACTCATAAATACAATGCTTATCACCTCTAATCTTCTATAAACATTAGGGATCTCATGAACTCCTGCCTCATCACACAACTGCTGGATGAGGCAGGGGAGCGACAAAATGGTCAAGTCCTTAAATGCCCTCTCATGCAATTCATACCTGATAATGGCTGCAAAGTCTATCTCATATCCAGCTATCAAACTCATGATCAATGCAGCTCGGTACCATGTCAATAGATTGTCTGCAATAATCGAACACAATCGAAAACAAACCATGGTCCACCAAACTTTGTGGCAAAATTTAGTGCCGCCTTATTAATCTTCCCCTTTCTCTCGATCCACGGTGTGTCATCTCCCAAATAAAAAATTAGGTTGGACATCCATCTCGCCTAATCTATCCTTCGTCTCCTATGATCTGCATCCCTCATTGCGCGCTTTTCCCGTGTAAATCTCAATATATGATCACACTCAACAGTAGATGTCAGGGTTACATAATATGGCCCCAAAATATCCGACGGATGACTATTGATGACATATAAACCTATACTCTTCTCACCAAAGTGGACTCTAACTGGGGCTGTGCTGCACCTTTATATGTGGTCAATGAAACTGTTGTTGCATAAGATGCATTGAACTCGCGGACCACAACCTGAATATAAGAACCCTGGGGTAGTCATCCACTCCAGCTGGTATCCATTAAATGTGGCCTGCAGGTTTGTGCCCCTGCTAACTCAATCCTCCTCTCGTCCTGAATAGATCACATAGGTTGACCTGCCTTAGTAATAAAAATGCCGCCCTCATAAATCACCTGCATCCCTACTACACGCCATCTCGGGTTTACCTCAGCTATTGGCACACCCGAAGTATGTGTAGGCTGAGAAGCAGGGTCAACCTATGGTGGACTAGGAGGCTGAGGATCCTGTGTAGAAGGATCTATGGCTGGTGCTAAAGATGATGACACCTGATGTGATGCTTGAGTCTTACCCTCCTCAAACTGGGGTACTGCTGATGTTGACTCATCCTCTGACCCCTCTTCAGACTGGGGGTCCTGTGTGGCCTCTTCCTCAGAATCATCCTCGGATGCATGCTCTCCCTTCCTTGACTGGGGAAAGTGCGGTGGTGAAGTCCTGACTGACTTTATCCTTGGACTTGGAACTGGTATGGCTGCGGCTGTCTGAGCCCCGACCTAAGTAGATGCAGACGGTGAGCCCCACTGAGTCTGTGGTAGGAGTTGAACTCCCAAAGTAGCTGTAACAATAGATGCAACTGCAGCCTGCTTATGGCCCCTTGTTCATGGGGAAGCTGGTCTATCCGGGGCTACCGAGTACTCCACCACTGAGCCACTACGCTCAGGGGACTCGTCCAAAGCCTCGACTATTTGCCCTTCTGTTGGGTATCCTTAGGTGCCGTAGTACCTGAAAAAGCAAGTGTTAGTACCTGAAAGAGAACAAGAGAGTGCAAAATTTGAAGAAAAATCAAAATTATTATTGACACTTATTTTTTATCCTCCACAACTAAGTTTAATTCTGAATTTCTTCGGTTATAAATAAAATTGAAATATTTATTTCATCGGATGAATTCTTTCTAAAATATTTATTTGGGTAAAATTTATCATTACAAAAAAGAATTATATATTTTCATATTCACGTATATGAGATCGTATAATTGGTTACTTAAATGATTATTTTGTGAAAAATCATTTTTTACTAAAGAAATATCTCGAAAATTAGTTAATCCGTAAACTTTGATCTAAATATAATTTGTTCTTAAAAAATAATTTATTTTAAAAATATTATTTGATTTTGTTAAACCAAGAAGCTGAAGATTAAACTGGTTAATAATTCGTGTCGAATTTTATTTTAATTTCAGCCAATTTATTGTATTTGGTCATAATTGAAACCAATTTGGTCACAATTGCAATTGGCCAATTGTTTTACAATATGATTTCAATTTTAATAAAATTGACTGAAATTTTAACTTAGGACCATTTATTAAATAAATTAGCCTAATTCCTATCCATTCCCTATTTTAATTAAACCTGACCCAATCCCAAAATAATAACAACCTAGCCAAACACCATACAAGCACAACACCTAAACCGGACCCATTTACCCTTTTCCCATTCCTTTTCCTCATCCACACTTCTCCTTAAAAAACCCGATTAAGACTCCACAACAATAATATCCAACACCTTCAACGTCAAAATCAACAACAACGTACAACCTTATAAACAACAGGATTCCAACAAACAATGACAACAACTTCAGCAATAAACCCTGGCCGTGCTTTTTTTATTTTACCAATTTACCCTCTCTCGCAGCCAAAAAATGGCTAGACTTTCAGCAATCTCACGCTCCGCTTGTGCTCGGCCATTTTCGGCAATGTTACAATGGATAGCTCTTTCCCTCGCGTGTTCTCTTTCTCTTCCCACTAATTTTCTAGTAGAAAGGCTTGACTCACACATACCGTGGTGTATTGTTGTCAACTCACATAGTCACACCTACCAGCAACAAGACGACTATACCAAGCTCAAACTTCAGCATTTCCATTACCTGCTCCAGTAAAGGAAGCATTTTCAGTGAATAAGAACTAGAATTATTGAAAAAACTACTAACTCTAACTATCTAACTGCACTAATCGGGGTCGATCTCACAGACCCCTTGCTTTATTAATGGCCTTTGTCTTACTCCGGACATTAAATTTTTCCAGAAAACCAATTCGAAAGTTTTCAAGAAAACCAATTTCAAATTCGTAAACCCTAATTATCCCCCTTAAATCCTCCTAGAAATAGATAGTGAGGGATAGAGGAAAGGGGAGTATTTTGGGGAAAAATTTGGGGGCTTGGAAGACGCATGCTTCTAACCTCACACACCAAAGTTCTCGAAGAATACACTCAGAAAAATCTATTTCGATGAAAAGTTGATTTCCGACAAGTTTGAAGTTAAACTTCGGTGGTGAAAGTTTCATCCCTGAATACTCATGGTCTTGTTCGCTGCCCGAAAAGAGGCAATCTTTTCTCATTTTTCATTCTTCGGTTTTGTGTCTATGGAATTTATGGTGGTGTGTTTTGTTTCTATGGAATTTTATTATTTTGTATTCAGTTTTGTTGTTTTTCTCCCCAACAAATTTGAATGTCCAACTTTACTTGATTGGATTATTCAATTATTTTCTTATCTTAAGATAAATTGTGACATGTTACCCACTGCTTATTTGAGGTTTAAGCCAAACGACTTTTCATTACATGTTTCTTTGTCTTGACTATTTTGCATAAGTCATGTTGATCTTGATTGAACACATAGTATCGATCTTATTTTCCATAGATAATGTAGAAATTTGATGCATGAAACGATTTTGAAATACTTTTAATTTAAATTGCTTCAATCGCTTGATTTTTGTTTGTTTTGTGCCAAAATAGTGTAATAGAATGTATTTATGTGCTTGGTTCTTAGTTCTCGCTTGAATGATGTGGTTATGATTAATTGTTAGTTTAGCAATAGGGTCTTAATATTTTAAAACTTTCATATTTTAACATAGTTAGTAGTTAGGGTATTTGTCAAAATAATAGCTGATGTTCTTCTTTGCTAAATTAAAGCCAAATAGTAGACAAATTCAAATATGCCTTTGTACTTACTGTTGAGGATTTTTGAATCTTTAATTTGTCCATAAAGAAATAGTGGTCTTCTCCTACTTGCGTTAAACTTGGCCTAGCAATGAAGTTGGGTAGTTGAGTATATAGAATTTGAAGCTTGAATCCTTTCTCCATGTTTTACTTTTTTTCTTCTTTGAATGGCTTGCTGATTTCATTTAAGTTGCTTGTGCCATTTTTGAACTTTATTTTTTAAGCATACGATCTGAACCTTAAGTGTTTGATTATTATGGTTTGTCTAAGCCAACACTTGGAATACTGGTTTGCTCGTAGTGTTATTAGTATACATATATTAATCCTTATCCTTTTCTTTTTTTACATGAACCCATCTTGAACGAGTCCAATCGGACTCCCCATTCCTTTGCATTCGATATCCGTTGAGTCAAAACAGGGCCATATACACCGATATACAGTAATATACAGGGGATACACAGTGATAAACGAGAAGGTCAAGTTGGTATACAGACTAAGCATTGAAACACGTACATATATGATTGATATATGTTCATGTATACACAAGATATACAAAAAAAATACAGGGAAAAGATCTGTGATATACAACTGATATACATGCAGAAAAGTGGACCCAAAGTTCATAAAATTTGAAGCCCAAAAGCTGGGCAGCTTATGGATGGGCCAAGAAAGGGGCCAACTTCAATTCTTGTCTTTCATTCCTCATAGTTTATATTTTATTTTTATTTATTTGTATTAACTAACACTTTAATCAATTAATCTAGATAAATCCCCCAAGACATTGTCATTCTATTTTGTCTTAGTTTTCTTTTACTTAAACATAATTTTTTTCACCTAATTTATCTTGTCTAAAACGATTAAAGTGGTTCCTTCAACTTTCTTGTTAAAATAATTCTTTTAAAGATTAAGTATTTTATTCCAAAATGGCATTTGTTTTGTTCATATAACTAATAGTTCATTTAGATTAAAGTAACTTCCTCCAAACCTAAGAAACTAATTTGTTTTGAAAATAAACTGTTCAATATTAGCAAAGTACTTTTAATTTAATACTCTCTTAGCATTTTTTCAAAGGTATTATCTATAAAAAAATTGACTTTTTTATAATAATAATAATTAATAATAAGAAAATAATTAAATAATCTTCTTCTTTTACAAAGTAAAAAAAATGATTTTCCTCTTAAATCCGAAAAATTACAATTAAGTTTAATTCAAGTAGAATATTTTTCGCTTGAATGAATAAATGCTATTTTGAATATGTAAATAAATAATTTTAGTATTTTTATAAAATCAACCTTTTGCAAAGTTAGTCATTTTTAAGTTAGTCAAAAGATATTTGGTAAACTATTTTTAAACGGATGTTTCTAAGTGCCTTAAAAACCTCCTTAGGGCATTAATTGAGCCATTATCCATTTTCTATAGTTTTAAAAGTTTATTTCTGTTTTTTAACCTTTGAAACTCTTTTAAGTTTTCCTGATTTTTCTATAAAATTCAAGTGACCACTCTGTAAATTTTTAAAAATAATTTTAATTTTTTCTCGAATCTTTTGAAATAGTTTTTTAAAAGGTTAAACCATTTTCTTTTAGATGAAATCCGAAAAGGATAAAACAGAAATAGCGACTTCGTTGGGGATTTAACTAGGTTCTAACTAAATATTTGAACTAACTTCTTTGACTAATTATTTGGGTTTGTAATACATAAATTATTTGTTTGCTTATGTGTTTTTCTAAAATTTAAACTGTTGCATTTCATGGCATACTTTCAAATTTTGATTATTAAACTATTTTGGGGTTTCACGGATGTCCTGACTCCTATTTTTCAATTTCAAATCAAGTATTGGGAATATGACAGTTTATTGGCACGTTCGGCATTTGAGGAATGTTTGTATTTCTAAACCCAAGTTGTCTACTTGGAAACTCGGTCAAAGCTCACTCTAGATACCTAGGATAGAGCGAAACCAAATCCCTTTTTAGGCATGAGCCTAGGATGAACCAATACCTGAGGGTTATTGGACCCATTAGAAAAATCCACCATACATCTATTGACCACGAGTCATTAACAAATGATCATCCTTTATGTGTTTTAATTGAAGGATGTAATGTCAGATTATACAAACCATTGTCCCTTGGAATATATTTGGGGGCAATGGAACGTCTTACAAACGACATGTATATCCTTCAAACGTTAGGCTTACCTTTGGCTTGAAAGGTCCCATGTATGTAAGGGCGCATTAACAATGTTTTATGTACTAAAGTATTCCATTATTTTGCTTTATGTATATTCGATTGATTTGTGTATTTAAATAACATATGTTTGACTTGAAACAAGACTAGTCGATTATTCAATCTCGAAGTCCTAGAGCGTTGTTAGGCATATAATACTCAAAAAATTTGAATCCTTCTAAAATACCCCTAAAAATCTATTGATAAAATTTCTTCCAAATCACCCAAGTTTTATTCAAAATTCAGTAGGTCATTGTCCAATTTAAATTGACCATGTTGCTCTCATAAATCATCTTTTCTTGTTATTAATTATAGCTAGAGTTATCCAGGTATTCTATTAATGGAAAGACTAAGTTGTCTTCAAAAGTGCCTTCCAAATATGCCTTTAGGGCGTTTATTCGTAAACACCCGACCTTTTCAAATCATTTAATTTTCTCTATTCAAAATGTTGTTTTCCCCATTTAATTCAGAATCTGTCAAATGGTCAAAATTCTGATCATTCAACCACTTTCCAAAAAACTGTTCCATTTTTTGAATTCTGGGCTAATATTTTTTGAGCTAAACAAATTTTATTTATTTCAAAGATTACTTTGGTTAATTATTACGATTTATGAACTAACATTCTACCTTTTGAGTGTTTTTTTTTCTTTTAGAGAGGCTGATTTATGTTGGTAATCAAATTTGCTCGTTTAGCAAAGACTAAAATAAAAAAAGATCGCTGGCAGAACATCAATATTTTGCACGGTCTAAGGTCAGGAAAGAAACTGCAGACTCATTAGTTCTTACATGGGCTAACAGAAAGAATCGTTCAACTATGGATCCTAGTTTGATCAACACAAACACTTCATCTGAGTCAGTTCCTTCTTTGTTTGTGGCAGTGGACCTTACTCCCTCAATGGAAAGAGAGATAACTCCATAGGTCATTGATGGTTTGGAAAAAAAATTGCTGAACTAAGGCTCATGTTGATGTAGAGTAGAACACCTTCTCAGACTCCTCCAAACATGACTCTACCTCCTGATGCTTGACAAAAAGGGCCAATGTTTCTGACATCAGAACGAGTAGATCAGGGAGGTCATTTTATGACACGACCTGAACCATGGCCTAGTCGTGTCAGGCATCTCAAGTCCAATCAGGACAAGAGACCACCCACAATACCCAGCCGTAACCACCCTGCACCTTATGTCGGATGAATTTCAAACATATAATAAGATAAAACAAGAATAATTCAAAGACATTAAATAAAGTCTATAATCATAATCCAACAACCTCAACCAAATATTAAACCGGTTCCAACCCTAATGTCAATACCAATACCAAGGTTGAGACCAATACCTACACCGCCCATTCCTATAGTAGTATGACAAAGCCTCTAACTAGAACCAAAGAACATCCAACCGGGACATTCCCCCAACCATAGCCAAAAGCAAAATCAAAGAAGTAAAATAATAAAAAGAAGTCCATAGCATGAAATGGAGTCTTTCATAGTATGAAAGCTCACCACTTCAATCTGACTCAAAATTATCCCTGAATCCAAGTCACTAAGTAGGAGGAATGATAGTATGGTCGGTTCCTGCATCATGTGAGAATACAACGCCCGAAGACGGTTAATGGAGTGAACACTATCATGTAACTCAGGGATAAAGATAAAACAATTCCATTATTAAAAACCAAATCAAATGGCAATATGCAATCACATGTATACATATATATCATGCCAGGATAAGGAACAAGGTTTAGCATATATTTAAAACCTTTACCTGGACTATGTAGCTCTGCCGTCCTAAATGTTCACCCATAGGCTATATGGGTTCAGGTCCCCCTGCTGAATGGGCCCCGATACGCGTTAACCGCATGAACAGAGAATAAACTGAGATGACTAGTACATCTCCTAAAATATAAAGTGTGATATCATGCACACGGTCACCATGATCAAACCTCACATCGGTAAATATGAGTTTCCAGTATTGGTCCCCCAGGGACCTCAACCTTCCATGGCTTTGTTTTGCAACCCCCTTTAAGCCCTTATTAAAACCAATTACACATTCACAAACATTTACCAAGGAGTTTTTTTAATTAGGTATTAACCGTTGGTATCGTCATACTAAAATTAGAGCTTGCAAGTCTATATCCTTATGCCATATATAACTATTAAATCAAAATTAGACTCCACCATTTCCAATTAAACCAAGACCATGAACTCCAAGGCCTTCCCAAAACCATTTGAAATCAAACCAAACCTATTCATGTTCCATTTACCATTTATGTAATGCAAGATTCTAAGGATAATCAAACTATGTGACAAATACCATTCTCATTGGCATTTTAACAAATAGGTTGAGGGAACATAAGTTTCAAAACCATAACCAAGTAATTTGGAGAATCCATAATACCCCGAAATCCATTTACCATTAACATGCATCCCAAGATATTAAGATCACACTAAAGACATGAAAGAAAACATAATCAAACCATGAACATTCAAAACCCCCAACCTTTGTTTCAAAACCATAACAATATCATGTAAACCATACATTAAAACACATGCTCTTTGTAAAATAAGAATGAGTGAGGAGTAACATGCCTTAGAAACCAAGGAATATAGAGAGAAACCATCCTTGAGAGCCTTAATTGATTATCTTGAGGAAACCCTAGCCTTTGCTTGAACCAAGAGTTTGAGAGAGATTTTAAGAGTGTTTTATTGAGAATAATAAGTTAATGAAGTCTGAAAAAGTGTTTTAAGTTGTGGTGTCAAAGGGATTTAAATGTGGGAAATGTCCAGAATGCCCCTAACTTAAAATTTAAAAAGACCGTAGGAGTTTACGAGTCAATCCCATGACTCATGAACATAACATATGGCTCGAACCATTGAGTTATCACCAAGACAGTGAGATAGACACCCATACACTATCCACCATACGACTCCATGAACCCACTCGTGACCAGACCATACGACTCGTATGTCCTAGTCGTACCCAAGACAGAACCCAAGGTATTAGACACTGGACAACATATGACTAAACTATACCACTCGTACCCTATACTTACAGCTCTTAGTAAGCCACTCATACTCAGAGCCAAGTCAAGTTACTAAGTTTCTGATTTGATGAAGGATCATCTTAATGATTCGTCACACCACCTAACGACTCATCACCACCAACTTGTAACCATAATAGAAACCCAACCACCATTTGATAGACACCTAATGACTAGGGTTCTTTGACCCGTATCCACACCATATGAATCACATGGTTAAGTTGTCATCAGGACATTAAGATCAAAGCTCAGGAAACATCCAAGGAACAAAACCTAATATGTTTCTTTTAATCACTTCTCAAAATATTCATGCTTCTCAGAATGCTCCTTCTGTGTACACGTTTGCTCACCTAAAGGTTTAGAGTATATCATTTTCACACTAATCTACACCAGTGTACACCTATGTTATTGCCCTATTGGTGACACACATACTCAGGGTTATATTGCCTAGATACTGATCATTTATGTTGAAATTAAGAATGATCCAAGGGTGTGCACTGATGAGACAGTGAACAAAAATCTCAAGGCTTTAGAATATGCAATGAGAACCCTTAGAGGGTTTGGAAGTAATCAAAGTGTGAAGTATGAAGGATTGTGTGCATTTCTCGAGATTGAGTTGCCTCCTGGTTACAAGATTATGAAATTCAAAAAGTTTTTCGGGTCTGGAAATCCATTCTTTCACTTGAAAAGTTCTAAAATGCTACGCTAAGCAAGATGTGACTAAGTGGCACACTTAGGATAACCTAGCAAATGCTTTTGTGGATCACTATAAGTTTTATGTCGATATCACTCTTGACAGGATCTCTATCACAAAGCTAAGGCATAAATCAAATGAGATTTTTCATGAATATGCCATACGATGGAGAAGAGGCGACCAGGGTACATCATCCTATAGAAGAAACTGAAATGATTAGTTACTTTATTCCCACACTAAATCCATAATATTTTGATCGCATAGTAACAATGGCTGAAAAAATATTTACTAAAATTGTCAAGACTGGAGAAATGATTTAGGATAGCCTCAAGATAGAAAAAATAATAAATTTGGTAGAACTGCAATCCAATCATAAGGGCTTCCAGACTAGCTCTTTTGAAATGGAAAGAAAAAAGAGAAGGAAGTAATGGGAGTGATTACTCAGTAAATTTGTCTTCCAAGTACAAGCAACCTCCTCAATACCAACCCAATGATTGACATACTCACTATCCAATCTATAATGCGCAAGCAACATATCATGCTCACTCTCCACAAAAAAATTACCAAAATAATATACCTCATGCCAACCATGAAAAGAAGCCTCTCAGGATCTTCATGCCATTAGAAAAACCACTTACTCAGCTTTATGAAAGGAAAAATAAGTAGGGCTACTTCATACAATAGAAGCAAAGCCTGCGAACACTTCTGCTGATTGGTATGATCCAAACAAGCGATGTGCTTACCATTCAGGAGTTATTGGACATAATACAGAGAAATGTATCACTCTCAAGCACAAAATTCAAGATCTGATTGATAATAAGGTGATAATGCTTGAAGAAGCTCCAGCTAATGTTAACAACAATCTATGTCCCAATCACAAGAAGTAGTCATTGGCACCATCAATCAGAAGAAGCATGAATTTGCCTCAAAAGGTGCACTTTTGGTGTCCTTTTATCCTGCATTTGGAAGTTATTGTTTTCTTTACTTGTAATCATACTTTATCATTTTATTTCTTTGTAATTGCATTTTGTCACTTTATTTCCTTGTAATCATACTTTATGGTTTGATTTCCTTATAATTGCACCCTTTTAGTTGTAATGAACTACGTTCAACCTGATTTTCCTTGTGGAATACGTAGGCGGCATGTATTGGCTTCGGTCATATTATCAAAAGTATCAAATATCCCTTTTGTATGTATAAACTATGTTTGACCTTAATTCCCAATAATGGGATACGTAAGCGGCCGATGTCAGCTTCGGTCAACCCTTTAGGAAATTTATATTTTTATTGAATGTACGAACTATGTTTGACCTGAATTTTTAAGAATGGGATACATAGGCGGCCCATGTCAACTTTAGTCAACTACTTAGAAGATTTATCTTTGAACTTTATGTTGGACCTATATTTCCTACCTCAATGGAATGTGTAAGTGTCACATTAGCTCGGTTATAATTCTCGTAAGATTTTCATAGAAACTCTGATAAAATTTTTGAGAAAGATCTCAAATATTCATCAAATGGATCATTTTCCAAGTTAAATGAAGATGACATTGAAGAATGTAACTGGGGCAGAAATTTTTTAGAAGGTCTAAAAAATTTCACAAAATTGGACATTTTCTACAAAGTTGAAAATCAGACATTGCCGAAGCTACAATCGGGGAATAATTTTGAAGTTCTCTTTGCTTAAAGTACTCTACATCAGAAATGATTCAAGTATTTTGCATTTTAGACTGGGGAAAAACTTTTGAGAAGATCTCAAAAATTCCATACTAAAACAATGTCATAAGTTATAAGAAAGTACGAGAGTTTCTATGTTATAGACTGGGGAAAATATTTTAAGGAAGATCCTAAAAAATTCCACAAAAACTATACTTCAAGATCAAAAAATTTTGAAAATCAATGATTAACAAGGTACAAAAATAAAGCAAGGCAATACCAACACAGTCAGTCTCTTAAAACTGCAAATTTTTCTTTGGAAGCAGAACTAGTGAAGTCACAAAGTTGACAACGTTAAGCATGATGAAGGGCATTATCAAACTCACTGTGGCTTTGTGATAATAATCCAAATAACTTCTCTTCCTTATTTTTCTCTTAATCTATGTTTCTATTACTTCTTTATGATCTCTAACACTTTCTCCAATTTCCTAGGAAAATGACCAGGCATAACAATGAATATGTGGAGATATTATCCAAACTACTATCTCTAGATCATTATGAGTCAAGCAAATTCATCTTTATCTTTAAATTCTATCTTCTGTTACACTCTTGGCTTAGTTATAACAAATTGTTATGTTATTAATAAGTGTCGTTTAAGTTAGACAAGTGATGTTATGCAAGACCTCCTCTAAGAAATAATGCAATGCATCATCTCAAAGTCTAAAGATTCAATCCAGAAGTTCAGAACATGCACAAGTTCTTTCAAGGACTCATGATTCAAAGGATAAAGTTAAAAAAATCAACTTCTGTATTTTCTTATCTTATTTAGGTCATCCACCCTTTCGAAAGAACACATCTTATTATATTTGGATTTTCACCCTTTAAGAGGATACATTGGGATGTCACCCTCGTTCAAAGTGGCATGTTACATACAAGATAAGTTTTCCGCCTTTCAACGAGACACGTTGGATCTTCACCCCATTCAAAGTGGAACATTACATTCAAAATAGGTTGTCTTCCTTTCAATAAGATACGTTGGGACGTCACTCCATTTAAAGTGATATTTTACATTCAAGATAGGTTGTACGCCTTCCAATAAGACACGTTGGACCATTAATTCATTCAAAGTGACATGTTACATTCAATATAGATCGTTCGCCTTTCAATGTAACACGTTAGACCATCACTCCATTTAAAGAGGCATGTTACATTCAAAATAAGATGTCCCTGTTTCAATGAGACTAGTTGGACCGTCAGTCCATTTAAAGTGGCATGTTACATTCAAGATAAGTGTCTGCCTTCCAATGAGACACGTTGGACCTTCACTCCATTCAAAGTGGCATGTTATATTCAAAATAGGTTGTCTGCCTTTCAATGAGATAGGTTAGACCATCACTCAATTCAAAGTGGCATATTACATTCAAAATAGGTTGTTCACCTTTTAATGAGATACATTAGATTGTTACTCCATTTAAAGTGGCATGTTACATTAAAAATAAGTCATTCGCATTTCAATAAGACATGTGGGACTGTTACTCTATTCAAAGTGGTTGTGCAAATTAGTTAAACTATCTCAGCATAGCATGTTTAAACAGGTTTCCACCAATTTATTTTTGTGTAATGCTATATTTATAGCTAATCATTTGCTTGAGATGTTGTTGAGAGAATACAAAAGGATATAATTCTAAAATCAAAACCACAGGTGTGGACCACTCCAAAAAGGACGCAAGATAACATGGAATTTTTTCTTAACAGCAAACTGGGACATAGTTTGAAGAGAAATTTCAAACTCATTGACGCAAACTGAAGGAAAACTTGCACGACCATCAAACCACATCCCTATCAGAAGGCATGTGGGTATTTTTGGATGTTTTTGGTTTAAGGTTCACCTCTGTGGCATTTTTGAACTCACATAAGAGGTAGTCTTCCTCTTCTCTAAAATCAGGTGACAACACACCTAGAGCCTTGGAAATTATGTCCATGTAGCTCTCAGTTGTAGGTGTAAAGGGGCCTTATATTTGTAATTGAGATGATTACAAGACTCTATTCCTTAACTCAATTGACTTATCACTCATCCTAAGACAAAGGTCATCTAAAATAAAAGAGTATCTTTTCTACTGATCGAGTCGAACTATAAGCAGTCTGATTTCCTAAACATTAGGATATGTAAGCTTAGCTCTATGATTGAAAACTCAACTGCATGCCAGCCTCCCTCCAATCCTCTTATTCCCCAACTTTTAGATTTTATCAAAATTTGAAAATCAGAATAGCTTGTGAGTTATTTAAAAATTATTCTTTAAAATCAAGCGTTATGAACTAAAAGTGGCCTGAATTCTCATATAGCCTAAGATATATAGGAAACCCAATATCGAGATCTGATGAGTGGTAATTTTACAACTCAGTTACACTCAATATTCATGTACATTACCTTATTTTGAATGAATAAATGAGACATATTTGTGAGTAAATGCACTAATATTTCACTCTTTGTAGGCATAGAGTTTAAAAAATAGAAAGATATGGATTGGAGCTTAAAATGGTCAAAAGAGAGAAAGAAAGTTCATCAGAAGACATAGAACAGGAGCTAGCCTCAGTTACCATGGTTGCGGTCTAGCGATCGCAATTGTGGCAGTCAAGCAGAAGTCAAGCAGAAGTCAATCAACCACGGTCACATAAGATAACCACAGTTATGTAGACACAGTCACGACCATACCCGCACAATCGCGACTTAGCGGAAGAAAGCAACCCAAGGGTAAAACTGAAAATGCACGTGGCTAATCCCAATTTTGACAAAAAGGCTCAAACCTAGTATCATAATGATATTCCATCTTCCCCAATTTTAGGTTTATCTCTTGAGTTCATAGCATCCATACTTGGAGAAGAAAATATTGTATAAATTTTGGATGAAGAATTCATTAGAGACTTTCTAAGTGGAGGATTAGCTCACTTCCATTATTGATTTATGGGAGTGCCAAGTTTGAAGTAATATTCACTTAATCTTCAACAAGTCATTTCAATGGAGATATTGTGTATATCTATGCTTATTTATCTTATGTGTAGCTAGATCTCCCTCTTGGGGTTATGTGTGAATAGGGGCTAATAGTGTGTGTGGTTTGTTATTGTTAACTTCTATTTGGTAGTTCACGTTTATGGGTTTTATCATTGCTATGCTAACTTGGTCGGGATTTGTGAGTGAAAGCCCCAAATACCTACATGGGTTTAGTGAGTGAAAGATCCATACTCTAGAAATCTCAAGGTTATCTTCGAAAGAAGGGTTTTGGGTGAACTTTAGGAACCCACATCATCCTTAAAAGAGGGATGTGGAGGCCAAATCAATGATAGACAATTTTGTGTGTAGTTTGCTAAATTTTCACTATCTTAGACATAAAGGTGATTGTGAAGTTAACTATACCATGGGTATCATCCTAGAAATAGAGATGCCTAGATTGAGGTTGTGGTTACCAATTGTTGAACACACCCGTTAGGTATTTGAAAGAATCAACGGGTGAAAGTTTGGTGTTTTGTTGAAAGACTAGCATCAAAACCTATAACCAAACCTACCCACACTTGATCTACTAATAATGAAGTTAGATATTAGAATCCGCATGTCACTCCCTTAGTAATGCATAATCCCAAGATCCGTGCATAATTGTTAAAACTTTAATTACTCATAGCCACGAATTTATACTAGAATAAACCAAAAAGAACATTAGTGTAGACACTTGTCTCCCCCACTTTTTATCTTTTTTTACCATTGATTTGAATTTAAATTGTTTCTATTATTTTGAATTAACTGGATTGCCACTCACATCGTTCATCTTGGATTCAACCCCAAATCCAAAGTTGAATAAAAATATAGACGACGACCTACTTGCACTTAAATTGACGTGTAAGTTGAGCGTTATAAAAATTGGTGCCATTGCCAGGGAATAATTTGGCATATTAATTTAGTTTGAAATTTTAGCTTACTTTCTTAAATTCAATCTTGTATATATTTATTTGTGATTTTCTTTATAGGTAAAAAATCAGAAAAACAAGAAAAAGGGTAATAAAAAGAAAATACGATTTTCTTTCTCCTCACACATATGCAATCAAAGGCATAGTTTGTGCGGAAAAGGGCCTAAAATTCCCTTCACCTATTAAAAATGATGCAAAAATACCCTCCATCCACCTTTTGGCTCGATAGTTCCCTTCACATTCACCTTTGGGCTTCAAAATGCCCTTCACGTCTATCTTTGGGCTCCAAAATGTCCTTTATTTAACATTCTCAATATTAAATAAATAAAAAATATTTCATTAATGAAGTGATACATTTTCATTGGTCTCCGTTTTATTATTTTAAAAAATTAAAAAATTCTAATCCGTAACACCTACCTCATCTATATCTGATGATCACTACTAATATGATAATATTTTAGTAATTTTTATTGTGAAATCACGTCAAAGTGTGAATCTTTCTTCTATGAATGAATATGTGTGTCTGGTATCCTTTCTAAGGATTGCACCATTACTTTTTTCTTTAGAGTTTGTGAAATCAAGTCAAAATTTTCTTATTGGTCTCTGCTTTAAAGGTAAATTACCATGTCCTGTTTTATGCGTGGAAGGTGAAATGAGATTTACTGAGCCTTATGACCAAATGTCATGAAAAATTACTTTGATACATTTAGATACAAAGTAATAACACCACGGTTACGTCTTTTATAAAAGCATTCACAATATATTTCAGCAGGTCAGTGTTGCTTTATTCAGTGTCATTAATATCACTTTAGAAACACTTATCTAGAATCCTAGAATTATGGAAGATAGATAGTATCATCTACTGGCCTACTACAACTAATTTCTAAACCCTTTTTTCATTTACATATACTATAGCATTGTAGTTTACCAGGCAAAGCATAATTTCTTTTGTATGTTCTAAAATATTTTTAAAATTAAAGCTCCCATAACCAGGATTGCAACTTGTAAAAATCGTGTGGTGAGTATTGTTCTATTTTAAATACCATGGATTGTTCGATGAATGTACAACAAGTTTTTAGTTGTTTATCACATGAATTTCAACTTACAAAAAGTACTAGATTATTTCAAAACAAGGCATTGTGAGTTAGTTTTTTTTAACTTTTTTAATTAATAAAATGCAGAAAAATGAAAATGTACCACTTCATTACTGAAATATTTTTATTTATTTAATATTGAGAATGTTAAATAAAGGGTATTTTGGAGCCTAAAGGTAGATATGAAGAGTATTATAGAGCCAAAAGGTGAATGAAAGATATTTTTGTACCATTTTCAATAGGTAAATGACATTTTCAGTCCTTTTTCGTAGTTTGTGACATAAAACTCTATTTTCAAGAAAGACGAAGTGGATTTGGGGTGATTTCTCCCAGTAGCAAAGTTAACTTCCACTGCAAATTTTTAAGGTACACAATCTATTTTCTTGGCTTCGAATTTTCTATCAATGACATCAGAGATAGGTTAATTATTATATTTGCATGATTATTGCTTGAATTTTAAGTGTAAAAAACTTTCTAAGTAAGAACTTACCTGTTAAAAAATTCCTAACTAGATATTGATTGGAGATTTTGAACCTGACGTGAATCAAACACGCAACCTTATGATCTGGAACCAGACGCGCTTTCATTGCGCCACAGATATGATTGTATAATTGAAGTTTTGTTCGATTCTGAAAAGGATAAAAAAATTATGAAGATAGAGTTTTCTTATCTGTAGAAGATGAATATGGAGACACACTTTTGATTTTTCTTGAAAAAATAAGTTTACTATTTTCTATATATTTCTTTTGAAACATGTGCCATAACTATTCTAGAAAAGCATTATGTGGAGAAAAATGTATGCTCTTTTCTTTTATTATGGTCAATGTTTTTTTTTTCTAAAATATTAGAAAAAATAAGAAGGGAAGGAAAGTTCTAGTGCTTGTTTTTAGAATAGTGTACTACTTTTAATTTACTTGAAAGAGAAGAATGTACTAGGACCACTAATATGTATCAATTTTCTTTTGGTATAGAAATTTTTTTCATGTTACTTTATGAATAGTAATGTGTTCCTTTCTTTTAAGGAATCTAACAGTCTCTTATATTAATATGGTTCAACTATGAATAAATTAGACTTGATATTATTTTTGTTTTAAGTAGTCCCTAATTTTTTAACGGATTTCTACAATAAATTGTGAAATAAGTTGTCACATTGAGTGGTTCAACCATTCTTATTGTTTCTTGATTTCTATTTCAGGCATGGCTGAACGGGGACAAACTTAAATCACTCCAAGTGGGAGTTCTAGATGTTGAGAAAATAGAAAAAATGGAAGAGCACGTCGTCGAAGGATATGATTTTGAGGTCGTGAGATTATATGAAATGACATTCCCATAGCGACACAAAAATCTGTTACTGAATGAGAGGATTATACGAAGGAAAAGAGAGAAGAAATTAAATGAGTTCACATCTTTTAAGATGTTCCCGAGTATAACAATTGCTAATTTTATTCATCTGTTTGAATTAAAACATGTAGAATTGAAAAACTGTGTAGAAATCTCGGATTGAGAATATTTAACTATTTTAGAAGATTCTCTCCGTGAACCTTGGAGAGAGAGATTAATTAACGTTTATCACGAGATTTGTCCTAGCGAACCTTTTTGTATGTATATAAGTCATCTCGAATATTTGTGGGATGATTTTCATCTTTGAATTGACTTGTAACTGGAAGTTGTTTATTAACTTTATTATATATATTAAGTTGTTTCTCTCTTTTTATATAAATTTCATTTATTTATTTGAGTTTACGAAGACTTAATTGAAAGTGATCATTTTAATACAAATTAAGAAATTAATTTCTAATTCTGGTGAAATGTTTAGTTCGTATATGATGATCATATTCTTAAGTGTCCTTTTGATTTTACATCAAAGATGAAATCTTAATGTGAAATGATTTGGTTAAATGTGTAATTCTCATGCATAATTGATAAAATACTTGCGTGATTGTCTCTTAATAACAAAAATGACATAAAAAGCATAATTTTCCACTTGAATAAAGGAGAAAAACTAAATGGTTACAATTACGATATATGAAGTCATAAAATATGATATGTACTGAAAGAGAAAAATGCTCTTGAATATATTAACCATGTTTTATATAAACCACAGAGGGTAACACTACACAGCACAAAATATATCATAAAGCTTATAAGACTTGAAAAAAGGCCGATTCCATTGCACGTGGAATCATTGTTAGTTCTGCGGTATATAACCTCATTCATGAGTGTGAGGAATTTCCTACTGCTCATGCCATCTGGGACACACTTGCGAGAAATATATGGGGGTAATTTTATCACCTGTCTCAGATAGCTAACTATCAAATTTGATAGTTACAAAAAGAGCCATGATCAAAACATCAAACAACACCTTAGGGTAATGTTAAATATGATAGCTTAACTCAAAAGTGTTGGTCATGTTCTCTAGGATGAGCAACAGGTTTAGACAGTGATCCAATCTCTTCTCAATAATTTAAAATATTTGAAGGTAAACTTAACCCACAATGATAGCATCAAAACTTTTTCTTGATGTTGCCCATCATGTTGAACTTGAAGATGAGAGACTTGGTGCTGCTAAAGCTGTTTGTAATGCCATTATGGAAGAATCAAGTGGTAAGAAGTCTTTATGATTCAAGTGCAAAAAGATTTGGAAAAAGAATTGAAAAGATAAGAAGACTGAATAAGGACTATTTGAGAAAAACAACAAGCCAAATTTCAAGAAGGAAAAAAAGTTCTTTAGAAAGAAAGAAAAGAGCAAGATGAAGTGCTACAATTTCCAAGTTTTTGGGCATTTTTCTCATTCTTGTCCTACGAAGAAAAAAGTAGCATTTATAAATGCATCTATAAGTGCTATATATGTTTCTAGCACTGCTTTATTAACTGAATCTTATCCTATATGGATTGTAGACTCAGGAGCCACTGATCATGTGAGTCGAGATCGAGAAACATTTGTGTTTTGTCGAGTTTCACCTGAATTATGGTGGATTTATATAGGAATTAATTCAAATCTTGAAGTCAAAGAAATTGACACTTGCAAAGTTGACTTGTGTGCATTCCGATATTTGATGTTGCATGACATCTTATATGCTCCAGAGATTTGAAAAAACTTAGTATCTGTGTCTGTTCTTTTTGATATTGATTTCAATTTATTTTTTAGTCACAATGGTGTAAGAATAACTCTAGATAATATTTTTTTTATGGTTTTGAACATTGTTATTATAACTTTATTGTTTTTGATTATAATCCTTCAACTTGTTACTATTATGTTGACCGCTATGTAATGTCATGTTATTCTAGTAATAATAACATTGATATAATTACATGAAATGCTATATTGGGTCACATAAGGCAAGATCGAATGAATAGATTGACAAAAGAAGAAAATTTAGGTTCTTTCTTCAAAATTGGTATGCCAACTTGTGAAAATTATCTTGCCAAAAGATTACACGTAAATCATTTGGAAAGGATAAAAGATCTGAATTCCTATTGTAATAAATTTATTCTGATAGTGTGGTCTAATGAATGTGAGAGAAAGGTCTTGTGCTTTTTCTTTTATTACATTATTGACTATTTTATGCGCTTTGGTTATGTCTATTTGATCTCTCATAAATCTAAAACACTTGGATGATCTAAAAGATACTTTAATTAAGTTGAGAATAGATTAGATAAAAGTATAAAGGCTCTAATAATCGATAGAGATCGTGAATATTTATTAAAATAGTTTGAAGAACTGTGTAATGAAAAAGGCATTATCAGACAATTATTTACTCCTTATACACCTCAACAAAATGGTGTAGTTGAAATAAGGAATAGAACATTATAGGATATGACAAGATCAATGATGGATGTTTTGGGGAATGGTGTTATAACTGGGGCCTACATATTGAATAAAGTGCCTTCTAAGTCAGTATCTACTACACCGTATGAGCTATGGATTGATAATAAACTAAAGTTTAATGATCTACAACCTTGAAGTTGTGGTGAATATATTAAAGATTGTTTTGGTGAAATTGAAAAGCTAAGTTCAAAAGGAAAGAAATGTATCTTTATAAGATACTCAGAACACTCCAACAATATGTGTTCATTGTTGAATTGGAAGATTGAATTATTACTGAAATTGAATCACTTGAGATGTCATATTTCTAGAAAATAATTTTACAAAAAAGAGTAAAATAAATAAAAATGAGCCTCTTAACGAAATGTTGAATTCTGAAACATCCTGGGTTTTGACCCTTAGAAAATTTCTTGGAATTTCGTTCTCTGGACCTAATATGACTCAAGGGTATGAGTCGTATGGTGGGGTACGAGTGGTATGGTCCTGTCGTATGCTGACCAGTGTTAGTTGGTGGAATGGTTTTGGTTACTAGAATGGGTATGACTTAGAGGTGTGAGTCGTAGGGATTGGTAAAAGTTGTATCATGGACTCGTATGGTGGTCAGTATTTGAGCCTCCTGGTATTTCATTCTGCCAGGGATACGGGTCATTGGTACAGATTGTGTGCTGGGGTTATGACTTGGTTGGATGAGTCGTATACTGGAAATTTTCTGATCCAAGGGTGAGGCTTGGATACGTGTAGTGGGTACCAATCGTATTGGGAGGGTACAACTCGTATGGATCAGTCGTATCCCTGTAATGGGGTTTTAAGAGATTTAAGTGGGGGTATTCTAATACATTGTGGAGGCTATTTGCCCTATTATTCTATTCATTAATAGTTAGAACTATTCCAAAACACTTCATAATTCTCTCAAAAGCTTTTGGGGCAAGGGAGATAAGATTTCAACTAAAGGATTGCTTTGGGGCTTGTCTTGGTGATTTCTTTCGATCATCATCTTGGTTTAAGGAATGATTCTCTTCATTCATTGTAATTTCAACTAAAGACATGGTTTATATGATTAATTTCATGGTTTTACTATTTCATGACTATGGTTTTCAACTATTATTTGGGAGTTTTGATATTAAATGCTTGGTTATGGTTTCTAGTGGTTTTAATTATTCTTTTATAAGCATTAATGGTGATTTTGGACAATTGGATTGCATGGTAATAGTTAAATGGTCCTTGGAATTGGTTTTGGTTATATTATGCCTCCAATGTGTTTGATAAAATGCTTATAAAAATATGTTCATAGCATTGACTTCTTTTAATGGAACTCTTGTATGTTTTAAACTTGGTAAAGGAATTATGCATGGTTTAAATGATTTGGAAAGGCTAAAGTCTAAATGGTTATGCTTGTGGGGAACACTGAAGTCTCCCAAGTTATTTAGTATGGTATATGGAAGTGCACTAGAAAGTCCCCTTAAACCTAAAAATAGTTGGCCATGGATGGTATATGCAAGTAAGGGTTGGTATGATGATACAAATATCAATGTCCATGGTTAATAAATGGATAATGATTTTCTTATTTGGAAACTGGTTTTAATTGGGCATTAATAGAGGGGTATGTAGAAAAGCCGTGGAAGATGGCAGTCCTGGGAGGACCAAAAATGGAAACTCGTATTTGTCGATTTGAGGATTGGTCATAGTGGACCGTGTGCATGATGTCACACTATTGGGGGATGTACTAGTCATCCCATTGGATACTTCCCTGGTTGTGTGGCTATATGAACTGAGGCCCTTTCATCAGTGGGATCTAACCCCATACAGCTTGTGGGTGGTTTAGGACGACCAAGCTACACAACCCAGGTAATGGTTTTAAAGGCATGCTAAATCCTGTCCCCTTTCCCAGCATAGTTATATATATGTATGGTTGTGTGCATTAGATGGTTTTACTTGGTTTTATAACTGGAATTATTTTATCCTTATCCTGAGATTCATGCTAGCGGTCACTCTCTAAACCCGTCTACTGGCAGCTGTATACCCACGCTATGTAGAAACCAACCATTTTACTCCTTCTACATAGTGATTGACTTGGTAACATCATTTGGACTGAAGTTGTGATCTTCCATCCTTTTGGAAGGCATCATTTCATGTTATGGATACTTCTAAACATTTATCTTTTATTTTGGATATTTGTTTTGTCCATGGTTGGGGGCATGTCCCAACCATATTTATTTACTCTTTTGAATAGAGGCTTTGTGGTACTTTTGGGGGTTGGAATGAGAGGGATCGGTATTCGTGTTGGCCTTGGCATTAGAATAGTCTGGGAGGCTGGCATCATCAGAAATAATTTCTCACTGTTCCGTCCTATTAATTTTGGGGTTAATTATATTAAATTTTGTCTAACTTATTTGGTTATGACCCTATCCCAGAGTCTTAATGAGAACATTTATGCTATCTTGTTTATGTTCGAAATTCAGCCCATCATGGAGCGAATATGGTAGTTGGGTTAGGTAACAGGGGGCGTTCCCCAGTCCTGGTTGGGCTTGGGATGCCTATTACGTCTAGGCCCCGTTTCGGGCTATGACAAATTTAGATGATCAAATAATATTATTGGACATGCATGATAATCCAATAGATTAAGAAATGATTCTTAGTCCAAGTGGGAGTTATGAATCCAAAAATTCTATTATCACGACCCAAATTAGGGCCTGACCGTGATGGGTATCTCAATCCCACCATGGATCGGAGACCTCCCCCTTCGCCTAACCTCATTATCACAATAATAATAGTAATGTGGAAGCTAATTAAACTGTAATTAAAAGATGACTAATTCAACTAAAATAAAACTAATAGTCAACAACAGTAACCAACATACATTAATCCACGAAAGCCTCTAAACCAGAATAACTTCTAAGTTGGGACATATCCTCGACCATGACAAAAAAGAATCTGGAAGTACTGAGTCAATAATAAAAAAATAATGAAATGATAAAGCCTTTCGAAGGATGGAGGCTCACCACTTCACGACAACTCCGCTGACGTGCTAATCCACCTAACGCTGCACAGGAGCAATAGAGTAGTCTTTAGACCCTACATCATGAAATAATGTAACATCCTAGGACGGTCAGTGCGATAAGCATTGGCATATAACTCAGGAAGGGTGATAAAATAATTCCATGTCCAAAATCAGTAAAAATCACATACATATATTCATATATATATATATATATATAAGGTGTCGGGATAGGGTAAGGGTCATGAACATGAGACTTTTAAAATCATTAACCTAGACTGTGTAGCTCAATCTGTCCTAAAGGAACCCATGGGATATATGGGTTCAGATTCTCTGTTGAAAGGGACCCAATACGTGTTAGCCGCACGAACCGAGGAAAAATCGAGGGAAACTAAAGCCACCATGGGAAATAACCGTCCCAAATATATATATATATACATATATATATATATATCAAGGGTGTGTCAAGAACACGGTCACACAGACCCCCAACATTCTTGATGGTGTTGGAGTTCCTCCTATTCTGGATAGTTCTCCTCCGGTCCCTTAGGGTAACATAACGAACGCCGAATTTTTTCAGTCTATTCATCTTATTCCCTAACTGGTTGCTGCTCAAGCCGAGCGGGGTATGACTGGTTATTTGTATGCTGAGGCCACAAGGGTTGGTCAATTTATGAATATGGGTCCTCCAACTTTTACTGGAGTGAAGTTGGAGGAGGATCCACAAGGCTTCTTGGATGAGATGGAAAATATCTATTTGGTGATGCAAGATACTAATGTGGATGGGGTTAACCTTGCATCTTATCAACTCAAGGATGTTTCTTATCAGTGGTATGAGAAGTGGGACAGGGATAGAGGTGATATGGAAGAGGAAGGGTTGTGGGAGGCCTTTTCTAACGCCTTCATGGATCAGTTCTTTCCTAAAGAGTTGAGAAAAACTAAGATGGAGGAGTTTGTGAACCTCAGGTAGGGGAGGATGTTAGTAAAGAAATATTCTTTGAAGTTCCAGCAGCTACCAAGGTATGCTCCTGACTTAGTGGCTGATACGAGGTCGAGAATAAGAAAGTTCGCTTCTAGGTTGAATAAAGATTTGATTTATGAGAGAAAGACTGCATTGTTGATTAAAGATATGGATATCTCAAGGTTGACTGTTCATATGTAACAGGTTGAGGATGAGAAGAGGAGGAAGGAAGAGTTTGGTGATAGGCAGGGAAAGAGGAACAGGTTTTTTGATCAGGAAGGTGCTCAGTCTCAAGTGGTAGTGCACGACCCAAACCCGGGCCTTATCATAATGGGTATCCTAAGTCCAACTTGGACCGGGGACCACCCCCTATTATCCAACCTAACCACCTATGTCCAGCGTTAGATGGGCTGAATTTCGAACATATAACAAGATAGGATTATTGTTCTCATTAAGACTCTGGAATAGGGTCACATCCGTGATCGAGTCCAATCGTACCGCACCAACCTCCCAACCATACTAAAACAAACCATAGGCCATAAACCAAAGGGAATATCAAAACATAATACGATAATCAATCCCAAAATGTAATATGATGGAACAGTGAGAAATCATGTCCAATGATGCCAGCCTCAATGACAATACCAATGCTAAGGCTGACATCTCTATCAATCCTGCCCATACCAACCCCAGAAGTACCACAAAACCTCTATCCAAAAGAGTAAGCAAATCCGGTAGGGACATTCCCCAGACTATAGACAAAACCAATATAAAAAATAAAAGAATGTCTATAGAAATCCATAACATGAAATAATGCCTTTTGAAAGGATAGAATCTCACCACTTCAGTCCAAATGCTGATACCGAAACCGCGTGCTAAATAGGAGGAATAGAAGGATGATTCCTGCATCTCGTGGGTATACGACCGCCAGTAGACGAGGTTAAAGAGTGACCGCTAGCATCAATATCAAGATAAGGATAAAATAATGCCAGTTATAAAACCAAGTAAAACCATCCATAATGCATACAACCATACATATATAAGTGCCGGGTAAGGGAACCGGGTTTAGCATGCACTTAAAGTCTTTACTTGGGTTGTGTATCTTTGCCGTCCTAACCTCCCACGAGCCATATGGGTTCAGTTCCCCCGGCTGAAAGGGCCCAGTGCATGTAGCCGTACGACCAGGGAATATCTCATGGGATGACTAGTACATCCCCCAATATAAAATGCGACACACGCACATAGTCATCAAGACCCTCATATCGGCAACTATGAGTTTCCGATTTTGGTCCCCCCGAGACCGCAACCTTCCATAGATTAGCTACACACCCCGCTATTAATGACCAATTAAAACCAGATTCCAAATAACCAAACCATTATTCATTTATTTACCAAGGCCAATATTAGTGGTATCGTCATACCACCCCTTACTTGCAAGTAATATTCATAGCCAAACTATTTAGGGTAAGGGGACCTTAGGTGCCCTTCCAATTGCCACATAAAATCCACTTGGGAAACTTCCATGTTCTCTACAAGCATAACCATTTAGCCTTTTCAAATCATTTAAACCATGTATAAATCCTTTATCAAGTTTAAAACATGCAAGAGTTCCATTAAAAGAAGTCAATGTAATGAATATATATTTATAAGCATTTTATCTAACACCTTGGGGGCATAATATAACCCAAACCAATTCCAAAAACCATTAAACTATTACCAAGCAATCCAATTGTCCATAATCACCATTAATGCATATAAAAGCATAATTAAAACCATAGAAAACCATAACCAAATATTTAATATCAAAGCCCCCAATAATAGTTGAAAACTATGATCATGAATTATAAAACCATGAAATCAATCATATAAACCTTGCCTTTAGTTGAAATTACAATGAGGGAAGATAATAATGTCTTATACCGAAGAATTGATGGAATGAAATCACTAAGACAAGCCCCAAAGCAATCCGTAAGATGAAACCCTAGCCTTCTTGCCCCCAAAACTCTTGAGAGAATTATTAGATGTTTTAGAATAGTTTCTAAGTATTAATGAATAGAATAACAGGGTATATAGCCTCATAAGTGTATTAGAAGTCGCGGGTCCTTATTAGGGTAAGTAGGAAAATATTCAGAATACCCCCACTTAAATCTCTTAAGAATCTATCACAGGGATACGAGTGACCTTTACGAGTCGTACCCTCATATTTGATCGGTATCCACCATTCATATCCAAGCCTCAGCCCTTGGATCAAACACTGTATAGTATACGACTTATCCAACCAAGTCATAACCACAATATAAAATTCGTACCCATAACCGATATCCCTGGCAGAATAAAATACCAAGAAGATCAAACACTGCCTACCATACGAGTCCCTTGTAGGACTCGTAACAAACCCTTATGACTCATATCTCTAATTCGTAACCATTCAGTGATCAAAACCATCCCACTAACTAACACTGATCAACATATAACATGACCATACCACTCGTACCCATGAGTCGTATTGGTCCGGAGAACGAATTTCTAGGAAATTTTCTAAGGGTCAAAACCCAGGATTTTTCAGTCTTCCCCACTAGGAACATTTGTCCCCGAATGAAGAACAAGGTAGGGGTAACCACACACAGAGTCATTTGAATTATCAACTATCCATTTAACAAAGTTTTAAAACAAAGAGGAAAAGATGTTAATCTTTCCTTTAACAAACTCAGAAAAAAAGATGTGTTCAAGATATATAGCTTCTGCATAAATCCCAGGACCAGAAAACAAATACGGATACTTGGACTTCATGTCCTCTTCCACTTCCCAAGTAGCTTCTTTCAGCTTATGGTTCCTCCATAGAACCTTAACTAAAGCCACTTCCCTTGTCTGCAACCGACGAACTTGCTGATCTAATATCTTAACCGGGACCTCTTCATAAGATAGAAAATCCAAAATACCCAATCCTTCTAATAGAACAACCAAAGAAGGATCACCAAGACACTTCCTCAACATAGAAACATGAAAGACTGGATGAACCAAAATTAAGCTAGATGGAAACTCTAACTCATAAGCAACATTGCCAACTCTTCGCAAAATCACAGAAGGACCAATGAACCGAGGATTGAGTTTCCCTTTTTTGACAAAAAACACCACTCCCTTCATGGGAGAAACCTTGAGGAACACCCTATCCCCGACCTCAAATTCTAAGTCTCTACGCCTAACATCCACATAGGACTTTTAGCGACTTTGGGTAGCTTTAAGCCTATCCCGAATAACCTTGACCTTATCTATCGCTTGATAAACCAAACCAAGACCAAACATGTCCGCTTCTCAAAGATCAAACCACCCAATAGGAGATCTACCCCTGCTACCATACAATGCCTCAAAAGGAGCTATAGCAATACTCGAATAATAGCTATTTTTGTAAGCAAACTCTACCAAAGGTAGATGATCAACCCTATTGCCACCATAGTAAATCACACAGGCCCGAAACATATCTTTCAATGTATGAATAGTTCTCTCCGCTTGCCTAATGGACTGTGGATAAAAACAGTACTCAGACTAACCTTAGTCCCCAACCCTTTCAAAAAAGACCGCCGAAAAAGTAGTTCGCACTAGCAAGAAATGCGTAGACTTGGTCATACTATCCACGATGATCCAAATCAAATCATTCTGATTCTGAGACCGAGGAAGACCGGTAACAAATTCTATATTGATCACTTCCCACTTCCATTTAGGAAAATCAATATCTTGATACAACCCTCCTAGCCTCATGTGATCAACCTTAACCTGTTGACATATCATGTACTTGGCCACGTAATCAGCCACATCCTTCTTCATGCCATTCCACCAGTAGATCTCCTTGAGATCATGATACATCTTCGTCGAGCCATGATGAACAATATAGCGCAATTCATATGCCTCAGCCAAAACCCTTTGCCGCAGCTCATCGATATCAGGAACACATAACCTCCCTTGGTACCCATAAAGTACCATCATAACTGATCTCAATCACCTCTACTTTTTACCCACCAACGCCACTCTTGATTTTCATCAAGATACAATCTAGCACTTGCTTCTTTTTAATCTCTGAACCAAGAGATGATCGAACCACTTCTTACACCATCACACCACAAACCTCAGAGTCCAAGAGCTGAACTCCAAGTTTAGCCAAGCGGTGAATATCCTTCACCAATTCCCGCTTGCCTTCCTACATGTGAGCTAAACTCCCCATGGATAACTAGCTAAGAGCATCAACAACCATATTAGCCTTACCTGAGTAGTAGTAAAAACTCATATTATAATTCTTGAGAATCTCAAGCCACCTCCTCTACCTTAGATTGAGATCTTTCTGAGTGAACCCGTACTGCAGACTTTTGTGATAAGAAAAGATATCCACGTGAACACCATACAAATAATGCTGCCATATTTTCAAAGCAAACACTACCACCAAAAACTCCAAATCACGAGTAGGATAATTTCTCTCATGTACTTTCATCTGCCTGGAAGCATAGGCAATTACCTTCCTATGCTGTATCAAAACACAACCAAGCCCTATCCGAGATGTATCATAATAAATCACAAACCCATCATTGCCTTCCGATACGGTCAGGATTAGAGTCGATGTCAACTTATCTCTTAACTTCTCAAAACTCCCTTCACAAGTACCCGACCAAGAAAACTTAACCTTCTTCTGAGTCAACTTAGTCAAAGGAGTAGCTATAGAAAAAATATTTCCATAAACCACCTATAATACCCGTCTAAACCTAAGAAGCTCTGAATATTGGATAGAGTAGTGTCTTTACGCCACCTCTTTACCACAACAACCTTCTACGGATCCAACATGATCCCTTTACTTGAAATAACATCACCCAAGAAAGTTACAACATTCAACCAGAACTCACACTTAGAAAACTTAACTTGCAACTGTTGTTTTTTTAAGGTCTGTAACACCACACTGAGGTGATTAATATGATCCACCTTACTCTTCAAATAAATTAGAATGTCATTAATAAACATAATAATAAAGAGATCAAAATACTGCTTGAACACCTTGTTCATCAAGTCCATAAATGCTGTCAGAGCATTAGTCAATCCAAACAACATCACCAAGAACTCAAAATACCCAAATCGAGTACGAAAAGTCATCTTAGAGATATCCACCTCCCTAATCTTAAGCTGATGGTACCCAGACTGAAGATCTATCTTAGAGAAGAATCTGGCACCCTATAACTGGTCAAACAAATCATTTATCCGAGAAAGAGGATACTTATTCTTGACTATCACCTTGTTCAACTACTTGTAGTCAATGCACATCCAAAAAAGAACCATCCTTCTTGATCATAAACAACACCGGCACACCCTATGGAGAAACACTAGGAAGAATAAACCCTTTATCCAAAAGATCCTTAAATTGCTCCTTGAGTTTTCTCAACTCAGTAAGAGCCATTCTGTATAGAGAAATAAAAATTGGACGAGTTTCCAAAAGTAAATCAATACCAAACTCTATTTCCCTATCCGGAGAAACACCAGGAAAATCATCCAGAAAGACCTTTGGAAACTCATTAACCATAGGGACCGAAGACAAAAAAGGACCTTCTGAGTTAGAATCTTTAACCTAAACTAAGTGATAAAGACAACCCTTAGAGATAAACCTCCAAGCTAAGATAAGAAATAAACCTCCCCCTAGGAGCTAAGGAACTGCTTTCCCATTCTATAACCGGTTCAATGGGGAACTTAAAGATAACTCTATGGGTCCAACAATCCACATACATATAATAAAAATGCAACCAATCCATACCTAGAATTACATCAAATTTTACCATATCCAACTCAAACAGATTCACAAGGTTTGCTTGCTACCAACAGATACCACACACCCCCTATAGACTCTCTTAGTAATAACCGAGTCACCTACTAGGGTAGAAATGGAAAAAGGATTCGAGATAAATTCCAGATCAAAATCAAAAAACACAACCACATATAGAGTCACATAAGAAAGAGTGGACCCCAAATCAAGCAAATAATATACTTCATGAGAGAAAAGATGTAACGTACCAGTAACGACATTAGGTAATGCCTCAGATTCCTATTAGGACATCAAAGCATACAACCTATTTTGACCAATACTAGAAATAGGAGCAGTAATAGAACCAGATGCCACCCTACCAGGTGTAGGAGCAGAAGATAAAGCCATAGGAATCTTATTCACCCCCGTAGCAACCTTATTGACTGGACAATCCTTGAGACGGTGGCCTACTTAGACATACTTGATGCACTTTTACCTTTTGTCCTCATAATAACCCCAATGAGGATGACCACAGAATCAATAAGGATAATATAAAAAACTGACTAACCTCCGCTCGCCTGAGATTGGGCAACCTGTGCCCAGGAATTATCACTACTTTGATAACGCCTGTCTCTTGACTAATAAAGAGCACTAGAAGAAAAAGAGCCCGAACTCCCCTACTTATTTTTCTTTTACTTGCCACCATCTCTACCACCTTGAGACTGAGCACCTTTCTAATCAGAAAACCTGCTCCTCTTTCCCTACCTATCCCCAAACTCTACCTACTTCTTCTTCTTATTACCAACCTACTACATATTAACGGTAAACCTTGAGATGTCCATATCATTAATCATCAAGGCAGTCTTGGTCTCCAGAATCAAATCTCTATTCAACCCAGGAGCAAACTTTCTCATTCTCGACCTCATATCAAACACCAAATCAGGAGCATTCCTTGATAGATAATAGAACTTCAAATCATATTCCTTTACTGGCATCCTCCCCTGCCTGAGGTTCACAAACTCCTCCATCCTTATTTCTCTTAACTCTTAAGGAAAGAACTAATCCGAAAAGGCATTATAAAAGGTCTCCCACAACCCTTCCACTTCCATATTACCTCTATCCTTTTCCTACTCCTCATAACATTGATAAGAAATATCCTTGAGCTGATAAGGTGACTGCTAGCATGAATCTAAGGATAAGGATAAAATAATATAGTTATAAAACCAAGTAAAACCATCCAACACATACAACCATACATATATAAATAACAATACTGGGAAAGAGGATCGGGTTTAGCATGCCTTTAAAACCATTACCTGGGTTGTGTAGCTTGGCCGTCCTAAACCATCCATGGGCTATATGGGTTCAGCTTCCCCTACTTAAAGGGCCCCAGTGGATATAGACGAACGACCAGGGAAGTATCCCATGTGATGACTAGTACATCCCCCAATAGTATGATATCATGCAGACGGTCCACAAAGACCAATCCTCATATCGGCAAACACGAGTTTCCAGTTTTGGTCCCTCCTCCAGGACTGCCCCCTTCCATGGCTTTGCTACACATCCCGCCATTAATGCCTAATTAAAACCACATTCCAAATAACCAAACCATTATCCATTTATTAACCACAACCATTATTAATGGTATTGTCGTACCAACCTTTACTTGCAAGTATCAGCCATAGCCAACCATTTTTAGGTTTAAGGGGACTTTTAAGTGCCCTTCCATATACCATATTAAACCACTTAGGAGACTTCCATGTTCCCCACAAGAATAACCATTTAAACTTTAGCCTTTACAAACCATTTAAACCATGCATAATTATTTTACCAAGTTTAAAACATGCAAGATTTCCGTTAAACGAAGTCAATGCAATAAACATATCTTTATAAGCATTTTATCAAACATATTGGGGGCATAATATAACCAAAATCAATTCAAAGGACCATTAAACTATTATCATGCAATCCAATTGTAAAAAACCATAATTAATGCATATAAAAGCATAATTAAAACCATAGGAAACCATAACCAAATATTTAATATCAAAACCCCCAAATAATAGTTAAAAACCATAATCATGAAATAGTAAAATCATGAAATCAATCATATAATCTATGCCTTTAGTTGAAATTACAATGAGTGAAGAGAATTATGCCTTAATCCAAGACGATGATGGAAATAAATTGCCAAGATAATCCGCAAAGAAATTCTTTAGTTGAAACCCTAGATCACTTACTCCAAAAGCTCTTGAGAGAATTATGGAGTATTTGGAATAGTTCTAAGTATTAATGAATAGAATAATAGGGTAAATAACCTCTAAAGTATATTAGAAGTCATGGGTCTTAATTAGGGTAAGTAGGGAAATGGCCAGAATACCCCCACTTAAATCCCTTAAAAACCCATCATAGGGATGTGACTAACCCATATGAGTCGTACCTTCCTAATATGATTGCTACCCACCACTAATATCCAATCCTCACCCTTGGATCAGACACTTTCTAGTATATGAGTCATCTAACCAAGTCGTAACCCCAACATACGATTCGTACCCATGACCCGTATCCCTGGTATAATGAAATACCAGGAGAATCAAACACTACCCACTATATGAATCTATAATACGACTCGTACCAAGCCTTACAACTCACACCTATAAGTCGTACCTATTATAGTGACCAAAACCATCCCACCAACTAACACTAGTCAGCATACGATAGGACCATACCACTCATACCCCAATATACGACTCGTACCCATGAGTCGTATTAGGTCCGAAGAATGAATTTATAGGAAATTTTTTAAGGGTAAAAATCAAGGATATTTCAGGTAGAGATGGTGACAAATGGAAAAAAAAATGGGGGAGTTTTGGCTCCTCTTCTGCTAGTGCTCCTTAATATTTAGGCGACAAGTGTTATCATGGTGTTGATAATTCTCAGGTGTAGGGTACCCAATCTAAGGTGAGTGGAGGTCAGTTAGTTTCTTCATGTCCTTTTTATCAATTCTGTGGTCGTC
Source organism: Capsicum pubescens (assembly GCA_030864215.1). Taxonomy (NCBI): domain Eukaryota; kingdom Viridiplantae; phylum Streptophyta; class Magnoliopsida; order Solanales; family Solanaceae; genus Capsicum; species Capsicum pubescens. The sequence continues at coordinate 100,077,795 of CM061547.1, forward strand.
TTCATTGGGATTATTACGATAAAAGAAGAGATAAATATTTCAAGTGCGGCCAGGTGGGCCATCGACTCGGGGACTATTTAGTTTAAAAGGTTGGTATGGCAGCGAATAAGATTCCTGTGGCTTCATCTTCTTCTCCTACACCTGGTGGTGTGGCATATTCTTTTGTTACTACTCCTAATACTAGTATTGGTCGTAGCAGGTTATATGCTTTGGCGTCCTGAGAGGAATCCGAGGCATCACCTGATGTCATTACTAGTACGTTACAAATTTTCTCTTATGATGTATATTGTTTTCTTGATTTGGGTTTAACTCTTTCTTATGTAACTCCATATGTGGCTGTGTCTTTTGATTTTGATTCATAAGTTATCTCAGATTCTTTTTCCGTTTCTACCCTGGTAGGTGACTCGGTTATTGCTAAGAGAGTTTATAGGGGGTGTGTGGTATCCGTTGGTAGAAAATAGACCTTGACGGATTTGTTTGAGTTGGATATGGTAGATTTTGATATAATTCTAGGTATGGATTGGTTGCATTCTTATTATGTATCTATGGATTGCCGGACCTGTAGGGTTATCTTTAAGTTTCCTTTTGAACTGGTTATAGAATGGGAAAATAGTTCCTTAGATCCTAGGGGAAGGTTTATTTCTAATCTTAGAGCTCAGAGGTTAATCTCTCAGGGCTGTTTTTATCACTTGGTCTGGGTTAAAGATTCTAACTCGAAGGTCCTTCTTAGTCTTCTGTCCCTATGGTTAATAAGTTTCCAGAGTTTTTTTTGGATGATCTTCCTGGTGTTCCTTCAGATAGGGAAATAGAGTTTGGTATTGATTTTCTTTTGGACACTCGTCAAATTTCTATTCCTCAGTCTAGAATGGCTCCCGCTGAGTTAAGGGAACTCAAGGAGAAACTTAAGGATCTTCTAGATAAGGGGTTTATTCATCCTATTATTTCTCTTTGGGGTGCATCGGTGTTGTTTGTGCATAAGAAAGATGGTTCCTTTCAGATGTGTATTGATTGTAGGAAGTTGAACAAGGTAGCCGTCAAGAACAAGTATCTTTTCCCTCAGATTGATAACTTGTTTGACTAGTTAAAAAGTTCTAATTTCTTCTCTAAAATAGATATTCGATCTAGGTACCATTAACTTAAGATTACAGAGGTAGATATTCCTAAGATGGATTTTCGTACTCGATATGGGCATTTTGAGTTTTTGGTAATGTCATTGGGGTTGATTAACGCTCCAATAACATTTATGGATCTGATAAACATAGTATTTAGGCAGTATTTAGATCTCTTCATCATTGTGTTTATTGATGATGTTTTGGTTTATTCGTAGAGTAAGGTGGATCATGCTAATCACCTCCTTGTGGTATTGCAGACCTTAAAGGAACAATAGTTGTATGCAAGTTCTCTAAGTGTGAGTTTTTGTTGAACACTATGACTTTCTTTGGTCATATAATTTCTAGTGAAAGGATCATAGTGGATCCACAAAAGGTTGTTGTGGTGAAGAGATGGACTAGGCCTCTGACTTCATCCGATATTCAGAGCTTCTTGAGTTTAGCCGAGTATTATAGGCGGTTTATGGAAAGATTTTCTTTGATAGCTGCTCCTTTAACTAAGTTGACTCACAAGAAGGTTAAGTTTTCTTGGTCGGATGCTTATAAAGGGAGTTTTGAGAAGTTGAAGGATAAGTTGACTTCGGCTCTAATCCTGACTTTGCCAGATGGAAATGATGGGTTCGTGGTTTATTGTGATGCATCTCGGGTAGGTCTTGGTTGTGTGTTAATGCAGCATGGGAGGGTGGTTTCCTATGCTTCTAGGCAGTTGAAGGTGCATTAGAGGAACTATCCTACTCATGATTTGGAGTTGTTGGCGGTTGTGTTTGCTTTAAAAATATAGCATCATTATTTGTATGGTATCCACTTGGATATCTTTTCTGATCATAAGAGTCTTTAGTACATCCTCACTAAAAAAGAGCTTAATCTCTGGAAGAAGAGATGGTTTGTGTTTCTCAAGGTTTTATGATATGAGTCTTTATTATCACCCAGGTAAGGCTAATGTGGTTTCTGATTCTCTTAGCAGGTTATCCATAGGTAGTTTGGCTCATGTAGAGGAAGAAAAATGGAAATTGGTGAAGGATATTCACCTCTTGGCTAATCTTAGAGTTTGTATTTTGATTCCAAAGAGGGCGGTGTGGTGGTGCAAGAGGTGGTTCGATCGTCTCTTGGTACAGAGATTATAGAGAAGCAAGTGTTGGATCCTGTCTTGATGACACTCAAAAGTGATATTGGTGGGCATAAGGTAGTGGTGTTTGAGATCAGTGGTGAGGGTACATTATGGTACCAAGAGAGGTTGTGTGTTCCTGATGTCGATGGGTTATGACAAAGGGTTTTGGCTGAGGCGTATGAGTTGCGCTATGTGGTCCATCCCGGCTTAACTAAGATGTATCATTATCTCAAGGAGATCTATTAGTGGAATGGTATGTAAAAGGATGTGTTTGACTTTGTGGCCAAGTATATGGTGTGTCTATGGGTTAAGGTTTAGCACATGAGGCCAGGTGGGTTAAGAAATTGATTTGCCCAAATGAAAGAGGAAAGTGATCAATATGGACTTTATTATTGATCTTTCTCGGTCTTAGAATTATTTTGATTTGATTTGGGTCATTGTGGATCGGATGACTAAGTTTGTGCACTTTTTACCAGTGCGGACTAACTTTTCGGCGGAGGATTATGCAAAGTTGTATCTTCATGAGATTGTGAATCTGCATGGGGTGCCTGTTTCAATTATTTCTAATCGTGGTACGCAATTTATGTTTAACTTCTGGAAGTCTTCCAGAAAAGGTCGGGGACTAAGGTTAGTTTGAGTACTGTTTTCCATTCGTAGACGAATGGGATAGTAGAAAGAACTATTTAGACATTGATGGATATGCTTCGGCCTTGTGTGATTAATTATGGTGGCAGTTGGGTTGAGCATCTACCTTTGGTGGTGTTTTCTTACAACAATAACTATCATTTTAGTATTGGTATCACTCTTTTTGAGGCATTGTATGGTAGGAGGTGTAGATCTCCTATTGGTTGGTCTTGGAGAGACGGACATGTTTGGCACGTATTTGGTTTATCAAGCGATGGAGAAGTTTAAGGTGATTCGGTATAGGCTTAAGGCTGACCAAAGTTTCCAAAAGTCCTATGCGGATGTTAGGCGAATAGACTTAGAGTTTGAGGTCGGGGATAAGGTTTTCCTCAAGGTGTCTCCCATGAAAGGAGTGGTACGTTTTGGCAAAAAGGGGAAACTCAGTCCTCGGTTTATTATCCCTTATGAGATTTTAAAGAAGGCTGAAAATATTGCTTATGAGTTGGAATTTCCATCTAGCTTAAGTTTGGTTCATCCGGTCTTTCATGTTTCTATGTTGAGGAAGTGCATTAGTGATCCTTCTTAGATTGTTCCTTTAGAAGGATTGGGTCTCACTAATTCTTTGTTATATGAAGTAGTCTCGGTTGAGATCTTGGATATGCAGGTTCATCAGTTGCATACCAAGGATGTGGCTTTGGTTAAGGTTCTTTGGCGGAACCATAAGGTGAAAGAGGCTACTTGGGAAATGGAAGAGGACATGAAGTCCAAGTATCCACTCTTGTTTTCTGCTCCTGGGATTCGTGCGGAAGGTATGTGTCTTCAATACATTTTTATTTTCTGAGTTTGTTAAAGGATATATTAACATCTTTACGTCTTTGTTTTCAAACTTCGTTAAAGGGATGTTTGATAATACAAATGAATCTGTGTGTGGTTACCCCTACCTTATCCATCATTTGGGGAAGAATGTTTCTAGTGGGGGAGAATGAAACATCCTGGGTTTGATCCTTAGAAAATTTCTTGGAATTCCGTTCTCTGGACCTAATAGACTCAAGGGTACGATCCGTATGGTGGGGTACGAGAGGTATGGTCGTGTCGTATGCTGACCAGTGTTAGTTGGTGGGATGGTTTTGGTCACTGGAATGGGTATGACTTAGAGATGTGAGTCATAGGGCTTGGTACGAGTCGTATCATAGACTCATATGGTGGGCAATATTTGATCCTTCTGGTATTTTATTCTGCCAAGGATATGGGACATGGGTATGGATCATATGGTGGGGTTACGACTTGGTTAGATAAGTCGTATACTACAAAGTGTCTGATCCAAGGGTGAGAATTGGATACGGGTGGTGGGTACCAATCGTATTGGGAGGGTACGACTCGTATGGGTCAGTCATATCCCTATGACAAGTTTATTAGGGATTTAAGTGGGGGTATTCTGGACATTTCCCTACTTACCCTAATTAGGACCCACAACTTCTAATATACTTAGGAGGCTATTTACCCTATTTTCTATTCATTAACACTTAGAACTATTCCAAACACTCCATAATTCTCTCAAGAGCTTTTGGGGCAAGAGATCTAGGGTTTTAACTAAAGAATTGCTTTGGGGATTGTTTGGCGATTTCTTTCCAATATCATCTTGGTTTAAGGCATGATTCTCTTCACTCATTGTAATTTCAACTAAAGGCATAGTTTATATGATTGATTTCATGGTTTTACTATTTCATAATTATAGGTTTCAACTATTATTTGGGGTTTTTGATATTAAATGTTTGGCTATGGTTTCCTATGGTTTTAATTATGCTTTTATATGCATTAATAGTGGTTTTTGATAATTGGATTGCATGGTAATGGTTTAATGGTCCTTGGAATTGGTTTTGGTTATATTAGGCCCCCAATGTGTTTGATAAAATACTTATAAAGATATGTTCATTGCATTGACTTCTTTTAATGGAACTTTTGCATGGTTTAAACTTGGTAAAGAAATTATGCATGGTTTAAATGGTTTGGAAAGGCTAAAGGCTAAATGGTTATGCATGCGGGGAACATGAAAGTCTCCCAAGTGGTTTAATATGGTATATGGAAGCGCACTTGAAAGTCCCCTTAAACCTAAAAATGGTTGTCTATGGATGATACTTGCAAGTAAAGGTTGATATGATGATACCAATATCAATGGCCATGGTAAATAAATGGATAATGGTTTGGTTATTTGGAAACTGGTTTTAATTGGGAATTAATGGTGGGATGTGTAGCAAAGCCATGGAAGGTGGCGGTTCAGGGAGGAACAAAACTGGAAACTCATATTTGCCGATACGAGGATTGGTCTTCATAGACCGTGTGCATGATGTCACACTATTGGGGGATGTACTAGTCATCCCATGGGATACTTCCCTGGTCATGAGGTTATATGCACTGGGGACCTTTCAGCAGGGAGAGATGAACCCATATAGCCTATGGATGGTTTAGGACGGCCAAGCTACACAACCCAAGTAATGGTTTTAAAGGCATGCTAAACTCGATCCCCTTTCCCAACATGGTTGTATATATATATATATATGGTTGTGTGTTTTGGATGGTTATACTTGGTTTTATAACTGGCATTATTTTATCCTTATCCTGAGATTCATGCTAGCAGTCACTCGCTAAGCCCGTCTACTGGCGTCTATATACCTACTCTATGAAGGAACCGACCATTCTACTCCATCTACATAGTGATTGACTCGGGGACAACATTTGGACTGAAGTGGTGAGCTTCCATCCTTTCGTAAGGCATCATTTTATGTTATGGATACTTTTAGACATTTATCTTTTATTTTGGATATTGGTTTTCGCCAAGGGTGAGGGCATGTACCAACTGGATTTATTTACTCTTTTGGATAGAGGCTTTGCGGTACTTCTGGGGGTTGGAATGGGCGGGATCAATAGTGGTGTCGGCCTTGGCATCAGACATAACACTGTCCCGTCCTATTAAATTTTTAGGATTAATTGTATTAAATTTTGTCTTAACTTATTTGGTTATGGCCTGGTTTATGGTCTTTGGTTTGGTATGATTGGGCGGTTGGCTGGTATGGTTGGACTCGGTTAGGTCGGTCACGGTTGTGACCCTATCCTTGAGTCTTAATGAGAACATATAAGCTATCTTGTAATATGTTTGAAATTCAGCCCATCATGGGGAGAATATGGTAGTTGGGTTGGGTAAGAGGGGGCGGTCCCCAGTCCTGGTTGGACTTGAGATGCCCATTGCGTCTAGGCCTCAGTTAGGGCTGTGACCAATTCAGATGATCAAATAATATCATCGGACATGCTTGATAATCCAATAGATTAAGAAATGATTCTTAGTCCAAGTGGGAGTTATGAATCCAAAAATTCTATTATCACGACCCAAATCAGGGCTTGATCATGACGGGTACCTCAATCCCACCATGGATCGGAGACCACCCCCTTCGCCTAACCTCATGATCACAATATTAACAGTAATGTGTAAGCCAATTAAATAGTAATTAGAAGATGAACAAATCAACTCCAAGAAAACTATGAGTCAACAACAGTAACCAACGTATATCTGTCCACGAAAGCCTCTAAACCAGAATAACATCTAAGTTGGGCGATGTCCTCGGCCATGAAAAAAAAGAATTTGAAAGTACTGAGTCAATAATGAAAGAATAATGAAATGATAAGGCCTTCCTAATGATGGAGGCTCACCACTTCACAATAACTCAGCGGATGTGCTAATCCACCTAACGCTGCACAAGAGCAACAGAAAAGTCTTCAGACCCTACATCATGAAATAATGTAGCGTCCTAGGACGGTCAGTGGGATAAACATTGGCATATATCTCAGGAAAGGTGATAAAATAATTCCATGTCCAAAATCAGTAAAAATCACATACACACATTCATATATACATATATAAGATGTCGAGATAGGGTAAGGGTAATGAACATAAGAGTTTTAAAATCATTAACCTAGACTCTGTAGCTTGATCCGTCCTAAAGGCACCCATAGGATATATGGGTTCAACTTCTATGTTGAAAGGGCCCTGGTATGTGTTAGCTGCATGACCCGAGAAAAATTTAAGGGAAAACTAAAGCCACCATGGGAAATAACCGTCCCAAATATATATATATATATATATATATCAAGCGTGTGTCAAGCACACGGCCACACAGATCCCCAACACTGGTAAACGTAGTTTTTAGTGTAATTCCCTCGGGACTTACACCTTCACGATGAGCTACACAACCCCCTTTAATACCAAATTAAAATAATTTACTCACAAACCAGTCCATTAACCCAGGAGTCATTCATTAAGGCATTTACCACTTGGTATGGTCATACCAATATGCTTGCAAGCTAAATTAAACATGCTAAACCAATCCATGTAACCACCTTAACTCCCAAATTCCATTTAAAATCCAAACCATGGCCACCAAGGCCATCCAAATCCATTTACATATCAATTTATCCATTAATGCAATGCATTGGACTTAAAAGCAAGGTCAATCATGCAATTTTTCAGTATAAAAATCAAATTTACAAAGTGGGTTGAGGTTTATGCAATTCCAAGGTAAAATTCATCCAATTTGGAGAAACTCATGTCCCCCATTCCAACTATTTAAATAATATACCAATTCAATCCTAAAAACATCAATCCAAAGCATAAATAATCAATTCAAAATATGGGACAAGTGATCCAATTAGTAACAACCAAAATTCCTCAACCCATTTTCAAATCCCACAATTTAAATCATATGAAAATTCATTTAATTTATGCCACCATGTAAAATTAAAATTTTGGGAAGAGAAACACGTTTGAAGCGCATAAGAAATTGAAGTCAATTTGAAGTTTGGACCCTGGATGATGAATTCTCTATGAAACCCTTAAGGTTTCTTGGTTTAGGTGTTAGGAAAGAGAATAAGAGTGTTTGATCTTTTTAACTAAAGGAAAAAGTTCAATGTAATGTTATAAGTCGTGGAAAGATAGAAAAGACAAAAAGCCACTTACCCCTAAGTGAAAAAAACAAAACTGATTAAATTTGCACCTCAGCATGGCACAACCTTATTGCAGAGGTTAACCTTCGCGTGGCGCCAATATCACTGAGGCTAACCTCCGTGGAATGGTAATATTTTGAGGCACACTGTCTCAGAGTTCCAAAATAGCCCCGAACCCTTTCCAAAATTTTTAGAACTTTTTCATATTACCCTTTTAAACATCCCTAAACATAATTCAAGTCAAAAATTGATATTATGCATGCGGAAAGGTAAAAAATAAAATGATAAAAATTTTAAGGGTCTTACACCTATAGAGAAATCTGTACTTCAATTATGTAAGAGTACCCAAAAAAGTGTACCTAAACAATCTTATGAGATCGAGGATTATATTTTCATGGTGTCTACCGCAAAATTAAATGAACCTTATTTTGTGAATCAGGCTTTATCAAGCCCTGGAAAAGATGAATGGATAAAAACAATGAAAGAAAATATAGAGTCCATGAAAACCAATAAAGTCTGGGATTTAGTTGACCTTTCTTCTGGGCATAGAGCTATTGGGAACAAACAGATTCTCAAAGTTAGATGCAAATTAAATGGGTCAATAGAAAGACACAAAATACGATTTGTGGCAAATAATTTTACTCAAGAAACTGGAATAAATTATAAGAAAACTTTTTCACCAGTTGTAAAATTTACCTCAATTAGCTTATTTTTGGCTATTGTTGCATGTTTGGATTAAGAATTACATCAAATAGATGTGAAGACCTCTTTTCTCAATGGAGAACTAAATGAGGAAATCTAGATGGAACAACCTATAGATTTTGTTGTTAAAAGCCAAGAAAAGAAGGTTTTAAATTAAACAAATCAATATATGATTTAAAGTAGTCTTCAAGGTAGTGGTACCTGAGATTTCATAAGGAAGTGATTTAATTTAATTTTACCATGATCGATAAAGACCATTGGATCTATATAAGAAAGTCCAATGGAATGTTTGTGATTCTTTCACTTTATGTGGATGGTATTTTATTTGCTGGAAATAATTTGGAGTATGTGATAACTATTAAGTCATTACTTTTAAAGTCATTTGAAATGAAAGATATGAATGAAGCAGACTGTATATTGGGTGTTAAAATTCAAGGAGATCGTTCTATGAAAATTTTGAGTCTTTCTCAAGAAACATACATAAAGAAAATTTTGGAATGCTTTCGAATGAATAGTTGCAAATCCATGGATATTCCTATAGCAAAAGGTGAAACTTTAAGCCTTGAAATATATCCAAAGACTTTAAAAAAAAGAAAGATATGTCTCGAGTACCATATTCTAGTGAAGTTGGGAGTTTGATGTATGCTATGATTTGTACTCGCCCAAACATTTGTTATGTCATAGGTCTAGTTAGCAGGTAGCAATTCAATCCTAGAAGAGATCATTGAAAAGTAGTAAAGAGAATTTTTCGACTCCTGAAGAAAACTGCAGACTATTCACTATGCTATAGTGGATTTGATTTATTCATAAAAGGTTATACAAATGCTTATTGGGATAGTGACCAGTATGATAGAAAATCAACCTCTGGTTATACTTTATTACTAAATGATGGTGCCATTTCATGATAAAGTAAGAATTAAACTTGCACAACCTTGTTAAGTATGGAATCTGAATTTTGGCTCATGCATTTGCACTACAAGAAACTGTTTGGTTGAAAAGATTCTTTGAGCACTTGAACATTGCAAAGAATTCTAAGGGTCCCAAGATTTTATATTGTGAAAGTTAAGCAGTTACTATATATACGAAGGATACTAAATATCATAGCAAGATAAAAAATATTGAAATCAAGTATAACTTTGTAAGAGACATAGTAGCAAGTGGAGAAATAAATTTAGAGTACATTCCTATAAGAGATATGACAGCTGCACCCTTTACGAAGGTGATATCTAGAGACTTGTTTGAGAAACATGTTATGGATCTAGGTTTGCGTAAGATTTGATTAGTTTTTATATATTATAAAATAACTTAATTGTTATAATATTCTGATCAATATAAGAGTCTTAAATTTATGTTCATTTCTCATATGCATGTGATAATGTGTTTTATTGATAAAGTGTATCGAACAAGTCACGAGATTGGCTCTCTCACACGAGTAATCACCTCTTACGCCGAGGAACGTGAAGAGATAAGTTCCACCATTAGACTATGACTTATTTTGTAAAGCCAGATGTGAGTTTCTCTAAGAAAATATATTTGAGGATCATTAAAGAAGGAAACTCAAGTTAGATATTTAGAGCTGTCTAGATCAAAATCTGTACGATGTTGAAATAACTAAGAGAATGAGACATGCACATCAATATAAGGTGAGAACATCGTGGTGCGTATTTCATGCCACGTAGGCTAAGCAACCAATAGGTTAATGGAAGAATGAATCCCTTCTTCTTCATTGTGTGAGACCCTAAAAGTTATATTAACTTTTCATAGGAATACCCTTTGACCTTTGACTATTTCTTAAAGTTTTGATCGGTGTTGCTACTTTAGTATGTTACTAATAACCATGAGAAATTTGACAATGCAGTGCATGTATAGGAAAGCAGTTGATTTGGAATAGATAGATTCGAGCAGAAAGGAAAGATGATTAAAATAAATAATTTAACTTGTCTACACAAGTCAACTGTTTGACTAATCATGCAGGTGTCGAGTGTAATTGTGTATATAAAGTTGAACATGAACTCGAGTTCACCTCTTTAGAGGATAAGGGATCGAATATCTAACTAGTGAAGTAGTAAATGATATCTGGGGTGTTGTGATTATTAGAATCCTCATATTAGTAGAGAATTCTTTCCACATGTGATTGGATTCCTATATGTAGCTTGTAAAAACTTATAGGTAAAGGTTGTGATGCTCACAAGTTGCATGAACTATTTGTCGTATGAATTGATGTTTTGTTGATGTCGTACTAGCTGAGATCTAGTTCATCATGTGCGAAGTGGGAGATGTTGGATATTTGGGTTGTGGGTCGCCTATATGGACCTGACCCGACCTGAAATATTTCTGATAAGAAGAAAAGATAATCTTTTGATGAGTAGATTTAATTTTTAAAATCAAGAGGGAACAGTTACATGGTAACTGCTAATTTTAAATTGAAAATTCCCTTTAAAAGAGAACTTCTTAATCATCAGTAGATGAAACAAAAAAAATCAAAAAACAAGAAAAAAAAAGTGATAAAAGAAAAACACGATTTGTTTTTCTCCTCACATCATATACAACCAAAGACATTTAATTTTGTGACATAAAACTCTGTTTCAAGAGAGACGAAGTGGATTTGGGACTATTTCTTCAAGTAGCAAAATCAACAATTTTCGCTGTAAATTTTTAAAGTACACAGTTCATTAGTTTTTTTCTCCAAATTTTCTATGAAGCACCATAGATGCAAGTGATGGCTCATGAGAGTGAGGATCAATACCCATGGAAAATAAGTGGTTCTTCAGGTGAGTATTCTATAAGTTCTTAATCTCATTATCCGTCCTTCTAGGAAGTTGGAACGCGATTGCAGCCCATCTGAATTGAGGCAGTTCATAGATATCTGAATTATTGAAAGTACAAATGCTTCTGAAAATTTTGTACGGCTATGTGGACTAGTTTCAGTGTGACCAAGCATAAAATGGGTTAATGGATGGTTTGACAATAGTGAACTGAATTCTAGTAGTTTATAAATTGCCATATTTTACAGAGTACAACAACAAATGTTCTATACGCAAACAAAGAAATAAGAAACGAATGGAAGGTGAAACGCCACTAATGAATGTGTATCAAATCGAGTTAAACTGAAAGAAATTGAATAGGACCACCATGTGGGTCAATCCAAATTCATTTCTAGAGAATTATATATATTTAAATCTAATTAGTTATACAAAAGGCAACAGACATAACTACTTGAAAAATAGTCTTTTTCAATTTATAAAAGAGTTTCTTTGGAGAGAAACAACACATCTTTTCACCCTCCCTGAAAAACGTAAAGAATTCTTCTCCTTCTTTTATCTCCAATTCCTCACAAGTTCGCATGAAGATTCTTTGAAGATTTCTTCTCCTAAAAATGTTGGAACAAATTTGTAACAGGTACGTGATTATAGACTGTAATCTTTTGGTGTAATTCGTATTTATTACATGTGATTACATTATACACTTGTAACACCAGGGAAGAAAGGCAGTTCCACAACAAACAAATAGAGAAATAAATCTGGTGTTGTGTTCCATCTATCTTTAAAATTTAGGAAGAACAAAAGATATCGACGAGTTCAATTATATCAACAAAAGGCATTGAGGACATCAATTGAAAGATTGTCGGATACAAATACCATGTGGCTGAAATTTTGTGGAACTCTACTAGATGAATCCAAGTTCTGTTAGAACTCTTGGAGGTTATTCTATCTGAACCCTGGATTATAAAGAGACAAATATTTATTGGAAAAGACATTTTCAATACCACACATATTAATGAGATATTTATAAAGAGATCAAATTAAATATCTCGAATCTCTCTCAATAATTCCATAAACTCATGAAATATCACACATGGATCAAAACCATTTCTTCTTGATAATCAAATAAATCAAAAAGATCTACAAACCCTCTATTCATGGAGATCAAATCCAAATATTACTATGTTCGAGAAATACACCATTAACGGTCCTCAAATTATAAAGAAAATCCAAATCTTTCAATGTTCGAGAAGTATGCTATTAACGACCATCGAATTATGAAGAAAATAAAGAGATAAGAATGAAGAGATGAACAGAATTGTGCCCATATTCTTTATCAATAAAAATTCTTATTTCTTCCTATTTTATTTATGATTGCAATTTATTTTTGTTATTGTAGAATTTGTTGCAAACACACTATATCTGTTTAACTTATTAGATTGGCATGAAGCTAAATCAAAGGTTTGAGCATCCATTAATAGAGAAAGAACCTTTTTTAAAATTCGAGTGTTAGAGCCCGTTTGGGATTTTGTCAGAAAACTGCTTATTTGAGAAACACTTTTATAAAATAGTTTTTCAGAAAAGTACTTTTGAAAAAAACAATTTGTATTTGGGAAATTCATTTGAAAAGTGCTTTTGATAAACAGATTGTGTTTAGATAATTTTTTTCAAGAAGTGTTTTTGAGATAAATGATGAGAAAACATGTATTAATAGACTTTTCCTATTAAAATTATTTTACAGATAAAATTTATTTTCAATATCTATTATAATTTTTTTAATTAATTTTTTTATTTTTATTAAAATGTATGATCATTTTGCTTCAATGGGTTATCCTATTCCAGCTCTTAGAAAGAAAAGAACTTAAATAAAAATACTTAATAGCATGACGTTACAATTATACAAAACTTCTACCTCGAACACACGCAATGAAACTGTAAAGAGTCCTCTCGAAGTCATGTGTGGTAGCAATATCAAATCAAATATGACGAGTAGTGGGATCCTGAGCTAAGCCTAGGCTAAACCTTAAAAATCGTAATGCCATAATGCCTTTGATTAAAAAGTACGTATTATAAAACTTTCAGTCAATATTTATATATATATATACACATTAAAAAAATGTTAAATAAGATATAATTTTACTATAACAAAATGAATTTAAAAATTAAGTGATAGAAATATTTTCATGAAAAAAAATAATTTTTATCTTCTGCTTCTACTATTTTAGAAAAGCAATTTTTTTTTGCTTTTTTCAAAAAGCAGAAAAATTTCTTCTGCTTCTTTTTAAAAGTACTTTTGCAAGTTTACCAAATATTATCTTTTTTTAAATAAAAAATATTTTATTCTCCAAAAAAAAGGTATTTTTTTAACAGAAAAGCAATCCCAAACAGACACTTAATTTGGGCAAGGTAATGGATAGGTGGATGAGTTTTCTTAATTTTGGACAAAAAATAAATTAAAATTGAATAAATTATTGAGATGGCGTCATGTGTCCCTCCATTTTTCTTAAGGATATATCTTCCCCAAAAGTATGAAGGTAAAGGTATATATTTCCTTAAAGTATAACAGAGGTATATGCATATCATTTATAAAAGTTTGGGGTATATTTGTTCTTTTTTGTGTCTTGAATAAACTTCCACCAATATAGACTTAAAACACAACAATAAATATAAACATGTGTGTATAAAAATATTTATGAAAGTCTAATCATTTTATGTATGTGTTACAGAAAATCATGGTGATAATAAGAACAATCAAACGAGTTTTCACAAAGCAACAGAAGAATAGGATTGAAAATATCAAGATCTTACAAGTCATCAGTACAAGATTTTATAAATAAGTACATCAACTTGAAGGTTCAGAAGGTTTTATGTCATTCTCATTGGTTGCCTAAAAGGAATTACTTGCCTATGGACTTGCGAATAGATCTTATTTTGTCCTTTTTATGTTTAAATTAAAATATTATGGTGTAATATATATTTATTTTTCATAATGATTGTTTGTATGTAACATCATTTGTATGAATTTATATTACTTATGCAAGTATATTCTTAATTGAGTGTTTCTACATATGTTATAGAATTTATGAATATTTTTCCTTGAATTTAGTAATTTAAGATCAGTGGTTCTTAAATAATTGACTGTATCATATTTATGACATATTAGAATTTAGACAATGATTGAGAACTTGGTGAACTTTTGAATCTGAACCTGATGTGAATTGAATATTAACATGGTTGATTATTTTAAGAATCATTATGTATATGAATTTAGGCTAAAATAATGTACGAAAATAATGTATACTTTATAATTGTTTAAATCAGTATGACAACTGTTGCAACGAACATTATTGATGAGCTTAATAAAGATAATAAGCTTAATGGTGATAATTAGGAAATATGGAGCATGAAAATTCAATATGTCCTAAAAGAGAAAGAGACTCTTGAAGCTCTTAATGTGTTTATGACACTTCTTGAAAATGATGATATCCCCCAACATGTGAAATATCTTGAGACATATCAAACTTGAAAAAAAATAAATTCTTTTGCTCGCATAACATTGATGAGCAGTATGGTCAACGATATCATGAAAGAATTTTGAAAGTATGACAATTCCAAGAACACGCGGTCTACATTAAAAGAAAAATTCGGTCATACATCAGCTAATAAGTTAAGGAATCTTAATAATAAGTTTGAAACTTATAAGAAACGTCCTTGTAACGACCTGAAAATTTGATGAAATATGTGAAATATATATTTCTACGTGATTTAACTATTTTATCATTCCCGTAGTTGCATTATGATATTTTTGGGGTGTGAGGGTGAGTGACAAGGTTACCGAATGCATTTTGGTATCATTTATGCAATATTATGGTTTTTAATAGCTCTGAGAGCCTTATTTTGGACTTATGTGGATATCTTTTGATCCGTATAACTGATGACTGAACGAACTGTATTAGCAACTTTGCAATATCAATCTTAGGCTGCATAGACCTTTGGTTCGGGTCTCGATGCACCCGAACTCATTTCGACCTGTTGGTCGGAAAGTTGGAAAATTGAAAATATGAGTGTGGGATCCACATTTAATCAAAACAACCTCGGATGGAAACTCCAACTTCTCCAACGCATTCAGAACATCAATTTCAGGTTTTGGGTTAACTTTGTGAAAATAATATTTTTTTTTTAAAATTTGATATCGCCATTGAGTCCAAAGTGTCGAGTTTGGTATGGTTACTTAGTTAGTTTTCTTATATCGAACTCCAAATGAATATCGGACACCCCATCAAAGTTTGAGTTAGACTTAAAAAATATTTTTTCAATAGCTGGTGCAGAAAAATCTGCATTGTTAAGCAGCTTTTTGGACCCATTTTGCTCATTTTTTATCTTGCCTCTTGAGAGTTAAACCCTAAAATAGTGTGAGAGCTTGAAAGTGAAGCTTGTGGGATATTGAGAAGCTAGATCAAGATCTATTTCTTGATTCTATTACGGATTTAAGGTGAGATTTCATCCTTTTCTACTCTAATTTCTTGATTAATTTATAAAAACCTCAAGAATCTTAGGACTTGATTTTAAATCTCAATTTACTTCTTTTCACTTGAATAATATTTTAATCTTGTAATTACTAGTTTTTCATCAATTTAACCTTCAAAATAATCCGATTCTTGATTTTAACACGGATTTCAAAGATTTTACCCGATAAAGCTCAAAAATAATTTTTTTCTGATTTGAGCCTCATTTTTGACTCGATTTGACTTGATTTTTAATCTGTAGATTTTTAAAAATATGGGAAATATGTTTTTGAAGTAAAGTTACAATTCTGATTTTGTTTTTTGAAAACTCATTTTGGTGGTCCAGACCTCAAACCAAAAGTAGTCAATATGGGTATCGTTGGCTTTGTTTTGATGCGTATATTCTATATTTCTTAGTTTTATTTGATTTTGGAATAGTTCCTGGTAAGGTCGGGGGTTCGAAGTATAGCAGACTGATTTCGACATCTAAGGTAGGTTATGACTTAACTCTTTCAGACTGGGCTGGATAGTAAATGATAGTACAAAATACATTTTAAGGGTGAAAACTAATCATGAAAAATGACTATCTATGTGTTGTGCCCGTGTGGGGGCATATATTTGACGTAATTATTGAAATTGAGATATTACGTGATATGTGTGACCGTTTGGGGTCCTATGTGATATTGATAGCCTTGAATACATATGAATACTTGTATTTTATTGTTGAAATGTTTAATGTGGTATTATTGGTGTATTATGATATATTCATCCTTGTTGGTATATGAAACATGTGAAAATTCATGGATGGTGGAATTAATGAGTGGATATTGACTCATGTGGTTGTGGAAATGTACTATTTTGATAGGTTGTGGAAAACCTTATATGGTTGGTTGTGAAAATACTCATTATGATGGGTCGTGAACCTTGCATTATCATCCCCATGGTATCATACACATAATTTTACTTATTTGTTGTATGTTTTGTATATACTCGTCGTTGTTTTTTCTCATACTTTATTTGTGTCTTATATGCTCTGAAAATACTGAAAATTTGGGAAACACTGAAAACATCAGATTTTATAACCCTCCCCGAGAGATGTGCTAGGGAGGAGATATTTCTATATGGATTGTATATGGGTTGACGAATCCCCCATGGGTCCCACATTAAGAGGATTGCCTCTATGGGTGTATAAAAGAATTATGCAACGATCTCAGAGGTTGTACGATGACCTCTATAACACCCAGGGTTTTGACCCTTACAAAATTTCCTAGAATTCTGGTCTCTATACCCAATACGACTCATGGGTATGAGCCGTATGATGGAGTACAACTTGTATGGTCTTGTCGTATACTAACTAGTGTTGGTTGGTGGGATGGATTTTGGTTACTAGAATGGATATGACTTAGGGGTACGAGTCGTATTGGTGGGTATGGATCATTTAGTTCCTTAACTTTATCTTAGACTTAGTTACTTAGGTTGGATCTGAGTACGAGTGGCTTATCGTGAGCTGTAAGCTAGGGTACGAGTCTTACCAAGGACTCATATGGTGGACAATATCTAAAAGTTCCTTGGGATTAATTTGCTAGGGTTACGGATAAAGTGTACAAATTGTATGCTTTGGATACGACTTGGTTGGATGAGTGGTATGTTGGACAATGTTGGATCCAAAGGTTAAGGCTACGATATGAGTGGAGGGTACCAATCGTATTGGAGGGTATGACTCATGAGGGTCAGTCGTATCCCTGTGACAGGGTTTTGGTGCAACTTAAGTGGGGATATTCTGGATATTTTTCCATTTATCCTAATAAGGTCCCACAACTTCTAACCTACTTAGGAGGTTATTTACCCTATTATTCCATTCATTGACACTTAGAAACTCTTCTTAAACACTATAATTCTCTCAAAAGCTTTCGGGAAAGGGAAGCTAGGGTTTCAACTAGAGGATTAATTTAGGGATTATTTTGGTGATCTCTTTCCATCATCATCTTGGTTTAAGGCATGTTCTGTTCCCTTATTGTTAATTCTAACTAGAATCATAATTTTTATGAATGTTTTCACGACTTCATTGATTGTATGATTTTTGTTTTCAAATATGAATTGGGGGTTTCGATATTAAATGGTTGGTTATGGGTTTCCATGGTTTTAATTATTCTTTATGTGTATTAATGATAGTTTTGGATAATTGGATTGCATTGGAATGGTTTAATACTAATTGGAATTGATTTTGGTTATGTTATTCCCCCAAAGTGTTTGACGAAATGCCTATAATAATGTTTTTATTGCATTGAGTATTTTTAATGGAACTCTTGCTTGTTTTAAAACTTGGTAAATGAATTATGCATGGTTTAACTGACTTGGAAAGGTAAATGGCTATGCTTGTGGGGTACATGGAATCCCCTAAGTGGTTTAATATGGTAAATGGAAGGGCACTTGAAAGTCCCCTTAAGCCTATACATGGTTGGCTATGGATAGTACTTGCAAGTATGGTCGGTATGACGATACCACCACTAAATAGACTTGGTTAATAAATGGTAAATAGATTGATTGGTTGCTTCGTAATGGTTTTAATTGAGCAATAATGGTGGGATGTATAGTAAAACCGTGGAAGGTGGAGGTCCCGAGGGGACCAAAATTGAAAACTCATATTTTTCAATGTAAGGTTGGTCTTGGTGATCGTGTGCATGATGTCACACTTTATATTTGGGGGATGTACTATTCATTCTAGGTTTTTCTTCCCTAGTCGTGCGGCTACACATACTTGTGCCCTTTCATCAGAAGGAGCTGAACCCATATAGCTCGTGGGTGATTTAGGACGGCAAAGCTACACAGCCCAGGTAAAGGTTTCAATGGCATGCTAAACCAGGTCCCTCTTTCTCGACATGGTTATATATATGTATGGTTATGTGCATACAGATGGTTTTACTTGGTTTTATAAATGGGATTATTTTATCCTTATCCTGAGATCATGCTAGCATTCATCCGTTAAACCATCTACTGACGGATGTATACCCTTGCTATGCAGGAACCAACTGTTTTAATACTCCTACATAGTAATTAACTCGGGGATCAATATTTGGATTGAAGTGGTGAGATTCTATCCTTTTGGAAGGCTCCATTTCATGTTGTGGATATTTCTAAACACTTTAATTTTATTTTGGATATTAGTTTTGGCCATAGTTGAGGGCATGTCCCAACCTAATTTTGTTACTCTTTTGGTTAGAGGCTTTATGGTACTACTATGGGTTGGAATGGGTGAGATCGGTATTGGCGTCAGCCTTGACATTGGAATAAGCTAGTGGGATAACATCATTAGACATAATTTCTCACTGTTCCATCGTATTTTATTTTGGGATTAATTATATTATGTTTTGGATCTTATTTGGTTATGTCCTTTGGAATGGTTTGGTACAGTTGGACGATTGTTGTGGGATAGTTGGACTCGATTGGGTCAGTCACGATTGTGATCCTATCCCAGAGTCTTCATATGAGCTGTTACACTATATTGTTATATGCTCAAAATTCAGCCAACTCAGGGTAGCCAGCTGAAGGCTGGGTTGGGTAATGGGGTGGTCTCTGGTCCTGGTTGAACTTGAGATGCCCATTACAACAAGGCCCCCGGTCGGGTCATTTCAACCTCATGCATCATCATCATATACATTGCACTTACTTTATTAAGTTTATGTTGTGTTGTATTGCCATATTAACTTGTCATTTATGTATTTATCTTATCTTTCTTTACTTATATTCGATGATCTTGTATCTACATATTCTCCTTTGTTCTACTTGTATGTTATATAATACATACTTGTTGTCTATCTTGGTGTATTGTTGCAGTATATGTGATATATCAGAACTATTAGTGAAAGCGGTGTGGGCTACCATTGTGGCCTATTTTCTGATTGCAGGTGACATATCCTTAGTGTGTATTTTGTATGCTTTATTTTCTACTTTGCTCGGTCGGCCTATGATACCTACTGACTGTACTCACTCCTACTTCACCCTTTTGGTGCAACTTCAAGTTTGTGTTTGCCTCAGATTGGTGTATTTCGAGCATCTTTATATTTCTCAAGGTGGTGGTTGGACATTTCTACATTTGGAATTCACCTCTATCTTTCTGTATTAGTTATGTCTTTATTAGTATTGGGAGACATAGATTGCTTCTTGGTGGTTATTTTCCTATGTATTTCACTCATGGATTGTATTAGAAGTTCTTAAAAATTGACACCTAGTTTTGGGAATGTATGATATTTGGATAAGTTCTTTCCTCATTGTTATGATTACTTGTATGGTTCAACTTCATACTAGAAGCCTTACCTTGGCCAATTCTATCTTTTCTCTTTTTGTATTAGTTTAGATGATAGGCTTACTTGTCAAGGTATGCCGAGATAAGTGCCATCATAACCCTTGTTTTTGGGTCGTGAAACATTGGTATTAGAGAGGCTAGGTTCATTGGTCTCAATAGTATAAGAATGAGATGTCTAATAGAGTCTCGCAGATTGGTATGTAGACGTTCATATCTATATTTGAGAGGCTATAGGATGTCTTTAAGAGACTTTTTTCAATTTATTCTTTATCGTGCAAAGTTCTTCCATAACTTGTGTTCTGAGTTATGTTTCACTCTTTCTGTGCGGATAGTGTGACTTATGCTACATATTAGCTGAGAGATACTTCAAGAGATTGGCAGAGTTTGTTTGTCGGTTGTAGGCCTGTTGCTGCTCCTGAGTTGTCATGGGATTAGTTTGATAATGCTTTTCTGGAGAGATTCGTGCCTTACAGTTTGAGGGATTGGATGAGTGATGAGTTTGATCTTCTAGAGCAGGTTCCATGACTATTGCAGAGTATGAGGTGCATTTTTATGCCTTGTCCAGATATTTCTATGCTAGTATTTCCACCGAGTCTGAGAAAATTCAGAAGTTTGTGAAGGGTTTGGATGTCTCCCTTTAGTTGGCTATATCTCAGATTATTATATTTAGAGTGTCTTTTCAGAGCATTATGGATCATATTAAGATAACATCGGGTATTCTTAGGGTATCGCAGGGAGGTGCCAAGAAGGTATTCCGTTTTGGTGAGTTTAAAGGTTAGGTTTCTCATGGTAGAGATTTTAGGAGTTCTCACAGACATTAGGGTAGGCCAGTGCAGATGGCCTTATAGAGTTTGGGTGGTGGATCTTCGGGTTCAGTAGTAAAAGTTGGCCATTCGGGCCTAGTGGTTCTTTCTCCTGATGATACAAGCCATAGGACTTATGTTATGTGTCGTGAGGTTGGCCATTTAGCCAAGAACTGTCCCCGCCATGTGTTTAGAGCTACTTCTATTACATTTTTGAGAGGTAGAGGTTGTACTAGAGGTGCGAGGAGTAGAGGTAGTGGATCTCATGGTGGTGGTAATGGGGCTATTCAACCATTTAGTGGTCATGGATAGTGCTATGCCATACCAGCCAGACCAAAAACAGAGGTTTTTGATGCTTTGATCACAGGTATCATCCCCAGCCAGACCAAAGCCAGAGGTTTTTGATGCTGTGATCACAGGTATCATCCCCATTTGTTTCATATCTGCATCTGTGTTTTTTAATCTCGGATCAACCTTCTCCTATGTGTTAATGTATTTTGCTTTGGGTTTTGATTCTATTAGTGAGCCTCTTGCCATGCCTATTTGTGTATCTACCCTGATAAGTGATTCTTTAGTGGTGGATTGGGTGCACTGATCTTCTGTTGTGACTTTTGCCAAGCGTGAGACTTTGGTAGACTTTCTTGTGTTAGATATGTTTGATTTCCATGTTATTTTAGGTATGGATTAGTTGGATCCTTATCATGCTGTCTTAGATTATTTTACTAAGACTGTGACTTTAGCTTCGCTGGGTGTGCCAAGGATAGATTGGAAGGGTGCACTTAATTTGTGTCCTAAGAGGATTATATCTTTTATTTAGGCTCATAAATTGGTTGAGTGGAGATGTTTATCTTACTTGGCATATATTTGTGACATCAGTGGATCTTTTTCTCCTTTCTTAGATTCTGTCCATGTTATTCACGAGTTTATGGATGTGTTCTCTACGGACTTGCCTGGTATGCCTCCAGATCGAGATATTGATTTCGCTATTGATTTTGATCTGGGCACCAAGCCTATTTCTATTCCTCCTTATAGGATTTCCCTAGCTGAGTTAAAGAAATTGAAGGATCAGTTGTAGGAATTGTTGGATAAGGGAGATATTCGACCGAGTGTATCCCCATGGGGTGCACCTATCTTATTTGTAAAGAAGAAGGATGGGACTATGCATGTGTGTATTGATTATCGATAGTTGAACAAGGTGATGATTAAGAATAAGAATCCTCTTCCCCATATTAATGACTTATTGGATCTGTTTCAGGGTGCTGCAGTGTTGTCAAATATTAATTTGAGGTTCGGTTATCACTAGTGTATAATTAGAGCATTGGATATGCTGAAGATAGCTTTTTGGACTCAATATGATCATTATGAATTCTTGGTCATGTCTTTTGGGTTGACTAATACCCCTGTCGCATTCATGGAGTTGATAATCCGGGAGTTCCAATCGTATCTCAACTCCCTTATTATTGTATTTATAGATGATATCTTAGTTTATTCCAAGAGTGAAGCTGATCATAAGGAGCATATGCAGATTGTGCTTCACAGATTGAGGGATAAGAAGTTGTATGATAAGTTCTCCAAGTGTGAGTTTTGGTTGGAGTTTCTTTCTTTCTTGGTTTATGTTGTGACTAAGGAAGGTATCATGGTTGATCCAGCCAAGGTTATAGCGGTTCGTGATTAGGCTAGACCTACTTTTCCCATTGAGATTCAAAGTTTTGTTGGCTTGTCAAGTTATTATTGGTGTTTTGTTGACAGTTTCTCATCTATTGCAACTCTTTTGACTAAGTTGACTCCGAAGAAGATTTCTTTTCAGTAGTCTGATGCTTCTGAGGCTAGCTTTCAAAAGCTTAAGGATATGTTGACTTCAACTCCTATATTGACTTTTGTAACACCCTACATTTCCGGGCTTGAATTTAAATCGTTGTTCCTATGTGTATGGTCTTGAACTCAATTATTCTATGTATATACACGTGTGATGATCAATTATATAGTGTGAGAATACCTTTGGAAATGAATTTAGGTCACAAATATCTCCTAACTCAGAGACGAGTTGAGAACGTTTCTATCGATTAAGTTTTAGTGAACATTTCAACTTGGGTCAACTTCCCTCCACCATAACCTTTTGAATATAATGAGATAGAGGTTCTACTATATATCAAATGAAAGGCCTTTGAGTCTTATTTCTAACGCACTTGGTTTCACCTTAATCCGATATCGGAGCGAAAAGTTATACTCATTTTACTCCAGCATGTCAGCCTATCAACAAAGTGACGACCTAAGCTGACTGGACGTCACCTATGTGACGACTTATCAGCCCAAATCGTCAGCCTTAGGAAGAAAAACATCAATTCTAGCTTTCAAGTGACGACCTGAGGTGACGGGCCATCACCTAAGTGGCGACTTATCAGCCCAAGTCGTCACCCATGAAATTCAGCAATTCCCATTCGGATTCGGAGGGGTATTTTGATATTTTCCTCACATCAAACCCCACCCCCACGACTTAAATCACACATTAAACCCTATTAACTGATAAAATATCAGTTTATCATCACTCATAATTCTCTCCACTTTCAAGAACAAGGAGAAACTAGGGTTTTCTTCAAGGTAAGAATTCAAGCCTTTCAATCTAAGATTTCCCAAGAAAAGTGTCAAGATTAGGGTTTCTCCCCAAGAATCCAAGAATTCAATTAATCCTCGTCAAGAAAGAAACCAAGAATTTAGTTCCATAATTCAAGAATCTAAAGAAAGCTTTCAAGATCATCTCCTAGGATTTCAAAGTCAAGTTCTCTACATCAAATCAAGTCTATTAAGGTATGTGGGGTTATGAACAAGGATCCTCTTTCATCCTTGTGCCCAAACTTATTTTTAAGTTAAGATTTCATGAATTTCATATTAGAGTTCATACCCAAATTATCTTGTCTTGAGTTTATAAATTTATAAATGCTTTAAGTATTAAAGAGCATGTTTATCTTACCTACTTATGATTTGAGTTGAAGATTTATATCATGAATTGCACATTCTTCTTATGAATTAATATTGTTGATGTTTTTATAGAAGTATATTTAGCATGATGTCTTACTATGAGATTGTATAAGTTTAAAGCATGGGTTTTTAGCCCTAAGATTTAGTATTGATATTTCAAGAAGATTATGATTTTAAGCCTCTTTGATGATTGTTTACCAAGATTCAAGAAAGAATTGATCTTTTGGTCCTAATCTAAGATAAGGAATCCACATTGTTCATGTAGTTTGATATTTAAAGAAAGAGAAGCATAGTTATTTTTTCACTATAAACCCTTATTCTATTTTAAGGTGGATTTCTTAAATTTCTGAGCAAATAGTATGGGAGTAATATTTAGCACCGAGTTGGGTATGATTCCAAGGTCTCATACCCCAGAACTATGAGCCACCATAGGTTTTAAGCGCCCATAGTGGACTAAGTCAGTGATCACTCTAGCTAGGTTCTATTTTGATGGAAAGGGTAGAACAAATATGTCAACGTGGGTAAGAGACGTTGGACTCCATGACAGCTAACATGGTTTATATCGGTTAAAAGAACCTCCCAAAGTCCCTAAGTCTTAAAACAGAATAACAGAATAGTTTTAGAAACTAAGTGTAAAGGCTCAAAAGAATTTCTTTTAAGTTTTATTACTCATGATTCATAATTTTCCATTTTGATTTACTCAAGTCAAGGTGAGTCATTTACACTTAGCATGCAGTTTTTGAAAGTTTATTTGAATATTGCATTATTGTTTTACTTATGCATTCACCCCCTTATGCTCAGTACATTACAAAGTACTGATCCACATATACGTCTATGTGCTACTATGTCTTATAATGTAGGTAGAAGTTATAGTGTGCATATCAGAATCTAACAGTTTCAGCTTCCAGTCAGCAGGTGATGAGTCCTTTCGATTCAAGGGCTTGAGCTAGTCAGAGTTTGTGTAGTATTTTATTTTCTTTATTCAGTTTTATTTATTTAGGATAGTTGGGGGTCATGCCCCGGCTACCTATAGTCAATACTAGTAGAGGCTTCATAGACAATCAGTATAGTTGATGTATTCAGTTTCAGTTTTGTTTTATATAAGAAGAGTTGTAATCACCTTAATGTATCTTTGTATTGATCAAGTTCAAAAAAGATTTATTTTACATATTTTTTTCTTTATATTAATGTGTTTTACTCAGTTGCTCATGAGTTATGCTGTACAAGGGTTAGCTTGGGATCACTTTTGGCCCTAAGCACCGTGTGACGACTAGGGGTAGTCTCGGGTCATTACAAACTTGGTATCAGAGCATAAGATTCAAGTGTCCTAGGGTGTCTATGATACCGTGTGTAGTAGAGTCTTACAGAATGGTACAGATATGTCTGTACTTTTTTTTGAGAGGCTACAAGGCATTTAAGAAAAGTTTCCTTTATTTCATACTCTAGATAATGCGATAAAGTTGTTCTCTCAAAAATTTCTGTCGATTTGTGAGTTACTCCATAATTCTCTATATATGTCATATTCTTGAGATATCCTAATTAGTAGTTCTAATTCCTCCCGAGATAACACTCTCAAATTTACTATAAGTAACTTCTGGAGTCATACAAGGGGCTCGATAGGAGCTCGCTAATGTGTTACAAGTTCCTCAAGTTGAAAGTTATGTTCTCTTCCTCATGAGTCATTCAGTTAAGACAGTGAGATATACATTCAGATTCATCATTATTCCTTTAATACACATAGTGCTCATAAGAGAAGATAGTATGAACCTAGATTGTTAAATAGAGTTTGCGATCAAGGGATAATGAAAACCTAGAGTGTTATGATTCATAAGTAGTAGAACCTTCTTATATTTGGGAGTATGGGTTAAGAAATATAGTGACAAGAAAGATGGTAAGGGCGATTTATTGAATGTATATAGTTAAATGTTTGCATATGATTGAGTTAGTAGTGAAGTGATATGTCCTTGTTTGTTAGTTTAGTGGAAGGAAGAGAAGGAGTTATTAGTTAAGGTGAATTGTTATTTTCTTGACAACACAAACCTATGTTGATGGTATTTGTTGTGTTAGAAAAGTATAGGTTATTGATGAGAGTATTTGGTGGGTTTGTATTGTGAATTTAGGCTGATAGAGATAAGAAAGATATTTAGGTGTATAGATGGGTGAATAGTCATAATGTGTAGAAAGAGGATGCGTTAACAGATTTTAATAAGGTATGTCATAGGATTATGATCGATTGTTGTTGTTATGAGGTTCTAGTGGACGAGTGTTTCTTGATATTTTATTTTATAGCTTCCAAGTGGGAATAGTATATGAGGTTGTGTTGTTGACCATGCCTAGCACTAGACACTAAGTTGGAATAGTGGATGATTATCAAGGTGGAAATAATGATTGCGTAATTAGTGATGCTAGTTATATGGAAGTGATCTAGTAGGCTTAAACAATGTATGCAAGAGCTTAAGTTCATGTATTCGTAATTAAGTATGATGTAGAGGTGTGACCAAGGTGATATGGGGTTGCATTATTTTCGAAGTTTATTAAGTATTGTGTTTTATTAATAGTACCCTTGAGTGGTTAAGTAGGAGAAGGCTAGCTATAGCGTACATGGTGTTCGTAGTAGATAAGTTGAAGATTTATGAATAGTTGGTGGTGCGTCTTTTAAGTATGATTTTGATTCTTATGGATTAGGAAGGATATAAAATCTTGAGATACGATCTTGGTAGACTATGATTATGTGTTTAGTAAGGCAAGTATGTTTTTCGGGTTATTAGAGTGTAAGTCTATGATGATGACTATTGAATCTAAAGGAAGTTAAGGGTGGTATGTACTAAGAGAGTGAGCAAGAACAAAGTTAGTATGGTTCATTAAAGGTTTGGGTTGAGCTAATAGAAATAAGAGTTGAAGCTCTAGATGGTGTGAACTCAGGGTATGGTGATACTCATGAAGATTTGAAGCTAGTAAGTGTTCAAGTTGTTACATGATGATTTTTAGGGCTATTGAAATCCAAGAGCTGAATCTCAGAAGGAGGTAGTGGTAGTGGGTATTACACGTTAAGATATAGTCTTTCAAGGTAAGTTTAATTTTTATGTGTATTATTACACCCCAGATTCTAGAGTAAAGTGATTTAAGTTTAGATTATAGTTTAGTAAAAGGTCCCACGGACTTAGAGTGATGGTTTAAAGTTAAGGGGGAGATGGTAGAATGAGTAACCAAGTTAGGCTTCCATATTCTAGTAGGTGATGCCAGTGTAGTGTAGAAAATAAATAAGGGAAGCTGATGCACGGCCCATTCTCATCTTTGTACAAAGTCTTATACTTCAATTATCATGATATATACTCATTCCTTACGTGTCATCTCCATGACCACAATTCATAGTTATGTACCTTATAGAAAAATCATGTATGCTTCCAATTCCTAGTATAAAGAACTCTAGTTCACTTAGTAGTCGGAGTCATATTCTCTATATTATGAACTCCAAATCCAAGTCACGCAGCTCATGACTCATGTACTCATGCTTTACAGTATGTTCAAAACAGTACTCATGTAACACTCTTAATGATCAATGAAATTCAGATTTATAGCTTGTATGTCCTCAATTTGGATCTCTTTAATGAATCCATGACTTTGACATTCTATTCTTCAGGCCTCAGCTAAGAGTCCGAGTTATGTATAGTATTCTTTCGTGCTTTAGGTCCTCATGTGTTAGCCCTTCAGTGGCCTCTTATTATGTTTAGATAGTGGTGATGATAATGGATAAAAAATGGTTTAGATAAGAGGGAGTTGATGACCTCCATTAAGAAAGATTATTTATGTTTTTCTAAATAAGGTTAGAGGATGAGGGAATTTTGAGGTAAATCTTTGGTATATGCCATAGTTAGTTGAGAATTCTGGGTATGTCTTCTTAATGCATAGTGCAAGCAAGTTGTTGTTGATAGAGGTTTAGAGAATATGAGAAGTATGCCTTTATGGGTGGTTGTCTTGAATTTCGTATATAGTTATAATCATAGGCTTGAATGTCATTTAGGGATGTAAGTGGAAAAATGCAATATGCGCTAGTGAATCCATATTAAGAGTTTCGAGTTAGTCATTGAAGTGGTAAGGCATGTTATGCTTAGGGTGTGAGCTCTAAAAAGACATACGATATTGAATCATGTGGTTTAGACTAGTTTTATGGTGTGTGTTGTACCTTGTGATTTTGAGTTAAGTTTGATCATTGTGAGAGGATTTAGTTCAGTTTAGACTTTAGCAGATAGATTTATCAATGCCCGTGTGAGAATTATAAGTTGAATCAAATGAGTATGATATTTAAGGGGAATAGTATAGTTGAGGGAGTATTTGAGAAGTGTTGCTGAGCTTGAAAGTAAGAAGTTACATTGCATAAAGCCTAGTAATTCTACCATAGCTTATGAGTTATATGTCTATGTCCCATGTTACAAAATTATAGCCATGTTACGACTTCTTATTCAGATATCTCATTTAGATCATGCCCAAGAATTCTTTGCTCTCTAATGTTATTAGAGCTTATTAGAAAGAGAGTTGAAGAAATACTCTAGTTGAGTATAAGCTTTCAATATGATTCAACCCGTATAGCCTGTAATATAGTTTAGGAATCAAGTAGATAAAATCCTATAGATTTCCAACTTTACATTTAGTCTTACTACCTAAAGTTTCACTAGTAAGGACATTCCATAAGGAAAAATGTTTGCATTCATGCAAATTACGAGTTCAGCTCAGTTCATGCATCAGTTTCAGATATTTAGTCATAATCCAGTTCATAAGTATTTAGTGAATGATCTTAGTTTTCCAAGTATTCCAGCCCAGACAGTGTAATACCCATTGTACGATCTTATTCTCGTAGCCTCATGGTTCGTGCTTGCATAATTTATCACCTCACAGTTCTGTGTGTATGATTTTATCATGAACCATTCAAATGAATTCTAAACTCTTAGAATGAATCAACTCCTTATAGTAAGTAAAGGCAAGTCAACTCAAAAGTCAGTTTCGTGATAAAGGTTTTAACATTTCAACTCAGTTATATCCTTTCGTAGAAAACATATCTTGACCACGTTATTCCATCCTCTAAAGTTTCAACAAGTTCTTACCCATCATTCGAGGACGAATGATTCCAAGGGGAAGATAATGTAACACCCCACATTTTTGAGGTAGAATTTAAATCATTGTTCCTTTGTGTACAGACTTGAACCTAATTAATCTATGTATATACATGTGTGATAATCAATTATATAGTGTGATAATACCTTTGGATATGAATTTAGGTCACAAATATCTCCTAACAAAAAGACGAGTTGAGAACGTATCTATCGATTAAGTTTTAGTAAATGTCTCAACTTGGTTCAAATTCCATCGACCATAACTTCTTGCATATAACGATTTAGAGGTCCTAATAAATATAAAATAAAAGGTGTTTGAGTCTTCTTTCTAACGCACTTAGTTTCACCTTAATCTGATATCGGAGCAAAAAGTTATGTATATTTTACTCCAGCATGTCAGCCTATCAATAAAGTGACCTGAGCAAACGGGAGTCACCTATGTGACGACTTATCAGCCCAAGTCGTCAGCCTTAGGAAGAAAAACTTCAATTTAAGCTTCCAGGTGACGACCTGGGGTGACGGGCCGTCACCTAAGTGGCGACTTATCAACCCAAGTCATCACCCACGAAATTCAGCAATTCCCATTTGGATTCAGAGGGGTATTTTGGTAATTTCCTCACATCAAACCCCACCTCCTGACTTAAATCACACATTAAACCCTATTAACTGATAAAATATCAATTTATCATCACTCATAATCCTCTCCATTCTATAGAACAAGGAGAAACTAGTGTTTCTTTCAAGGCAAGAATACAAGCCTTTCAATCTAAGATTTCCCAAGAAAAGTGTCAAGATTTGGGTTTCTCCCCAAGAATCCAAGAATTCAATTCATCCTCTTCAAGAAAGAAACCAAGAATTTAGTTTCATAATTCAAGAATCTCAAGAAAGATTTCAAGATCATCTCCTAGGGTTTCAAAGTCAAGTTCTCTACATCAAATCAAGTCTATTAAGGTATGTGGGGTTATGAACAAGGATCCTCTTTCATCCTTATGCCCAAAACTTATTTTTAAGTTAAAATTTCATGAATTTCATATTAGGGTTCATACCCAAATTATCTTGTCTTGAGTTTATAAATTTATAAATGCTTTAAGTATTAAAGCGCATGTTTATCTTACCTACTTATGATTTGAGTTGAAGATTTATATCATGAATTGCACATTCTTCTTATAAATTGATATTGTTGAAGTTTTTATAGAAGTATATTCAGCATGATGTCTTACTATGAGATTGTATAAGTTTAAAACATGGGTTTTTAGCATAGTTATTTTTTCACTATAAACCCTTATGCTATTTTAAGGTGGATTTCCTAAATTTCTGAGCAAATAGTATGGGAGTAGTATTTAGCACCGAGTTGGGTATGATTCCAAGGTCTTATGCCCCAGAACTATGAGCCACCATAGGTTTTAAGCGTCCATAGTGGTCTAAGTCAGTGATCACTCTAGCTAGGTTCTATTTTGATGGCTAGGGTAGAACAACTCTTTCAACTTGGGTAAGAGACGTTGGACTCCATGTCAGCTCATATGGTTTATGTCGGTTAGAAAAACCTCCCAAAGTCCCTAAGTCTTAAAATAGTATAACAGAATAGTTTTAGAAACAATGTGTAAAGGCTCACAAGAATTTATTTTATGCTTTATTACTCATGATTCATAATTTGCCAATTTGATTTACCCAAGCCAAGGTGAGTTACTTACAGTGAGCATGCAATTTTTGACTGTTTATTTGAATATTGCATTATTATTTTACTTATGCATTCACCCCCATATGCTCAGTACATTCCAAAAGTATTGATCCACATATACGTCTATGTGCTACATTGTCTTATAATATAGGTACAAGTTATAGTGTGCATATCAGAATCAGACAGTTTCAGCTTCTAGTCAGCAGGTGATGAGTCCTTTCGATTCAAGGGATTGAGCCATTTAGAGTTTATGTAGTATTTTATTTTCTTTATTCAGTCATTTTGATTTGGGTTAGTTGGGGGTCAATACCCTGCTACCTATAGTCAATACTAGTAGAGGCTTCGTAGGCAATCAGTATAGTTGATGTATTCAGTTTCGATTTTTTTTCTTTAAGCAGAGTTGTAATCATATTAATGTAGCTTTGTATAGATCAAGTTCAGAAAAGATTTCTTTTCCATATTTTTTTCTTTAGATTTATGTGTTTTGCTCAGTTGCTCATGAGTTATGCCAGTACAAGCGTTAGCTTGGGATCACTTGTGGTTCTAACCACCGTGTGATGACTAGGGGGTAATCTCAGGTTGTTACAACTTTGCCTAAGGAGGTCGTGGGTTTCACAGTCTTTTTTGATGCTTTAGGTTTTGGATTGGGTATTGTGTTGATGCAGGAGGGCAAGGTGATTGCTTATACATCTTGTCAGTTGAAGTCTTATGAGAGAAATTATCCTATCCATGATTTGAAGTTATGAGCAGTTGTGTTTTCCTTATAGTTGTGAAGGCACTACTATATGGTGTCCGTTGTGAGATCTTATCAGATCATCATAGCCTTCAGTACTTCTTCACCCAATGAGATCTTAATATGAAACCACACCATTGGCTCGATTTGCTTAAAGATTATGACTGGACCATTCTCCATCATCCGGGCAAGGCTAATGTGGTTATGGTTTCCTTGAGTTGAATGTCGACTAGCATGGGTAGCTTTGTGGATCTTTTAACTCAGGAGAGGCCTCTAGACGTAGAGGTTTAGTCTTTAGCTAAGAAAATGATTAAACTTAATATTTCAATACCTGGGTGTATTTTGTCATTTGTTGAGGCTAGATCTTCTTAGATGGAGCAGATTTGATATCATAAATTTGATGATGTTGGATCAAGGTTGATCTGAGATAATATGTTGAGTGGGGAGGCTAAGGAACCCTCACTTGATTTGAATGGAGTTTTGCAGATTGGAGCTTGATCTTTTGTGATGAGAGTGGGTGACTGGATTAGGTTGATCATAGAGAAGGCCCATTGTTCCAGCTATTCCATCCATCCAGGTTTGACTAAGATGTATCGTAATTTGAGATAGCTCTACTGGTGGGGTGGTATGAGGCAAGATGTAGCGGATTTTATGGCTCATTGACTATATTGTCCGCAGGTGAAGGACGAGAAAGTGAGACCTGGTGGTTTGCTTCAGAGGTCACCCATTCCGGAGTGGAAGTGGGAATGGATTACCATAGACTTTATGGATGGTTTGCCTCATACATCCCATGGTTCTGAAAGTCTGTGTCATCATGGATCGATTGATCAAGTCAGCTAATTTTATTCCAGTTCAAATTTTCTTTAGTGCTGAGAGGTTGGTTCATATCTACATTCGTGAGATCATGCGTCTGCATGGTGTGTCGGTGTCCATTATTTCAAATTATGGTTCTGTGTTCACATATCAATTTTGGAAGACTTTTTAGGATGAGTTGAGTACTTGGGTTGATCTTAGAACGGTGTCTATTATTTCATCTCGAGGTTCTATATTTCTTTGTTTCAGTTGATTTTGGGATTGTTCGTAGAAAGTAAGGTCATGGGTCAAAGTGTAGCGGACCAATTTCGACATTCGAGGTAGATTATGGCTTAACTATTTCATACTAGGCTAGGTAGTAATTGATGGTTCAAAATGCATGTTAAGGGTTGGAACTAATCATAAAAACTAGCTATCTATGTGTTGTGCCCATGTGGGGGCCTATATCTGACGTAATTGTTGAAATTGAGATATTATGTAATATGTGTGACCGTGTGGGTTCTATGTGATATTGATATCTTTAAATACATGTTAATAATTGTATCATGTTGTTGAAATGTATAATGTGGTACCATTGGTGTATTATGATACATTCATACTTGTTGGCATATGAAACGTGTAGAAATTCACGGATGGTAGAATTAATGAGTGGATATTGGCTCATGTGGTTGTGGAAATGTACTATTATGATTGGTTGTGGAAATACCTCATGTGGTTGGTTGTGAAAATACTCATTATGATGGGTCGTGAACACTGTATTGTCATCATCATGGTATCATACACATAATTTTACTTGTTTGTTGTATGTTTTGCATATACTCGTTGTTGTTTCTCATACTTGATTTGTGTCTTATGTGCTCTGAAAATACTGGAAATTTTGAAAATACTAAAAATTCTAGCAATCCTCTACTATTAACTAGAGAGCCACTGGGACAAACCCCAACAAACTCGAACTTAAATGGAAATGACTAAAATAACTTTCAACAACGAACATGAGTTTGATAAACTGGATCCTCAGACTATGAGGACTCACCAAAGTTGGGATGCAGGTGCTGATGCTCGTAGTCAATCGCGTTGCTGGAAACGAGCACCAGAACTTACATTATAATACAATATAGCACATAGACATATATGTGGGTCAGTACTTCTGGAATGTACTAAGTATGTGGGGGGGAATGCATAAGTAAAACAAGAATTAAATATATATACACTTTTAAATGATGCATGCTAAGCATAATGACTCACCTTATAAAGACTGAAAGATCATACAACATAAATAATGAAGCATATGAATAAGCTTAGTGAGCCATAACACTTAGTTTCTAAAATCTTTACTCTTATTCTTTCTTATGGGAGCTTCTTACAACTGACATAAATCATGTGAGCTACCATGAAGTCCAACGTCTTACCTACGTTGGGGAAAGCTGTTCTACCTTTGTCATCGGAATAGAACCTTGACTTAAGTGATCACTATAATTCATCCATATTGGGAAAAAGCTTAACCTACGGTGGATCGTAGTTTCCAGGAATTTAGGATACACTCATCATCATTCCCTTCTCGGTGCTAAATAATACTCCCAAATATTATATATATATGCTCATACTTAAGAAATCTACGTCAAAATAGCATAAGGGTTTATAGAATGAAAACCACTTATGCTTCTCTTTACTTTAAATCATAATCAAGATGAACACTTGTGGATTTCATGTCTTATCTTTGGATCAAAGGATCAAGCTTTCTTAAATCATGCTATAGTGCATATGAATGGAACTTTAAAAGCTTAGACTTTATTGTAAACTTAATGACTCTTCTTAAATCTTGAAACTTTTTCTTTATTTCATAACACTTATAACAGAATATCAAGATCAATACCCATATAGAAATCTTTCATCAGAATCCACATCAAAGTAATGAAATTCAAATCACAATAACAATCTTAAAGTTCAAAACATGAATAAAGGTAACCTTTATGCATCTTTAGCCTTTTAAATCACAAAATAAAGTTATACTTTAATATATGAGAATTTTGGGGATGAACCCTAATGTAAAACTTGCAATTTCAATTTAAAAAATCATGCTTTTCGGGAACAAGGATGGAAGATTAGCCTTGTTCAAAACCCATATACCTAGAATTGCTTGACATGTGAAGAGGACTTAAACTTTGAGACTTGAGGGATGACTTGGTGAGAGAAACCCTAATCATGCTGTTCTTGAATATGGGAGGAGAAAATATGTTGTTAATTGACTAAAAGAGTTAGGAAAATAACACCTCTCTTGGGTATAGGTCATGGGTTGGGAGTTATAAGTAGGGAAAAGATCAAAAAGTCCCTTAACTGAACTTACAAAAATTGACCGCCAGTTGTCATGAATCAATCTTATGATTAATTAGATGAGGATACGAGTTGGACTAGTAACTCATAAGCTTTGTAGTGGCAAAGATAGCACACACTGGTCAACATACAAGTGGTAGATTACGACTCATTACATATCCATACACTTGAAACAACCCTTCATAACTTGGATAGAAACCTAGGGAACCTATACTGATGAACTTACGACTTTACTTCATATGACTCATAATATGCAATGACGATTTCTCAGGTCAAATCATATCTACAATAAAATTTAACTACTCCACACTTCCATAGCTATGACTTACAATATATGACTCGTAAGGTGTATATACGACTTAAGGAGATGAGTCATAAGCAGAATAGTGACTTTTAGACATGGGGTATTACAGTATAGGCTACCATTGTGGGACATTTTTTGATTGCTGGTGACATGCCCTTAGTGTGTATTTTATATGATTTTTTTTCTACTTTGATCAGTCGATCTATGATACCTACTGAGTAAAAGTGGAATGTACTCACTCCTACTTCACCCTTTCAGTACAGCTTCAAGTTTGGGTACACCTCAGACTGGTTGATTTTGAGCGCCTTTAGATTTCTCAAGGTAGTGGTTGGACATTCCTATATCCGGAGTTCACCTCTATCTTTCTGTATTAGTTATGTCTTTATTAGTATTCAGAGACAGAGATTTCTTCTTGGTGGTTATTTTCCCATGTATTCAACTCATGGATTGTATTAGAAGTTCTTACACTATCGACACCTGGTTTTGGGAATTTATGGTATTTGAATAAGTTCTTTCCGCATTGTTATGATTACTTGTATAGTTGATCTTCATTTTAGAAGCTTTACCTTGGGTAATTCTGTCTTTTTTCTTTTTGTATTAGTTTGGATGATAGGCTTACATATCTATATACACCGCGACAAGTGCAATCATGACCCTTGTTTTTGGGTCGTGACAGTCCTGACATCTGCTTCATATGTCAAATGTGGTAAGTTAATTGAAAGATGTCGGTCTTGTATTAACCGAAGAGCAATAACTTCAAGTTGTGATTCTTTCCTTACCCCAAAGATAGAAAAACATGCAAATGCACTTAACTTATAATTTTAGCTTCAAAACTATGAAAGATGCAAAGCACCACTTAAAATTCAAGGAAGAACGCCATGGAGTAGATAATGCCACTGTAAATGTTTATATGACTAGTTCAGACCCGAAACATGGACATGATAACAAATACAAGCTTGGTAAATTTTCTCAAAAATAGGGAAAATAAAGAGTTTCAAAGAAGTCTAAAAATAATTAACTAGGAGAGAAAAATGTTTATGATCAAGTGCTACAATTGTGAACATGGCTAAGCTCAAGTGTTACAACTGTGAGAACAGTGGAAACTTTACTCGTGATTTCCCTAAGCCTAAAAAAGGTACATGACCTTATTAATAATTTACATATTGATGTAAATATTTCTTGTTATGCTTTTTTAATTAAATCACTTCCTATGTGGATTGTAGACTCAGTATCAACCGAGCACTTAGCAATGAATAGAGATGCTTTCATAGTTTTTTTACGAATCCCACAAGAATTCAAATGGAAAGAGGAGGTAAAAGGAATTGGTACCTAAAAACTTGAAATGTGTGGCGGCCGGACTCTATATCTACACGATGTACTATTTACCCCAACAATATATCAAAATCTAGTTTCTCTTAGAATGCTGATTAAGTTAGGGTTTAAATTTTTCCTTCACGAACATTGTATGAATTTATATTATTCAAACAAAATATGGCATTGGTTATTTTTGTGATAGATTTTTTTTATCGGATGTTGTTTAAAGTCCAAATAATAATAATATTAGTTTTTCTTATTTATATCTACTTCTAAGTATGAGAATGATGTAAATATATGACATGCTAGGCTGGGCTATATTGGCCTACAAAGAATGAATCGCTTAGCTAAAGAAGGTCTGCTTGAGAAAATCATTTGAAAAAGACACAAGAGTTGATACTCCATTGTAATTAATTCTCATATTCTTCTAAATCTTGCCTAGCTACAAAAACTATCAGAAAAACATTTGAAAAAGACACAAGAGTTGATACTCCATTGTAATTAATTCATTCTGATAGTTGTGGTCCAATGAATGTAAGGTCACACCATGATTCTATTTATTTCATAACTTTTATTAATTATTTCACTCGCTTCGGTTATGTATATTTGTTTTTTCACAAATTTGAAGCTTTGAGTTGCTTCATTAAGTTTATGAACTTGATGGAGAATCAATTGGATAAAAAATATTAAAGCTTTAAGAACAAATCGTGGAAAAGAGTATTTGTATGATGATTTCAAATGATTGTGTGATGAAAAGAAAATTCTAAGACATTTAAATACTCCTTACACCTCACAACAAAATGGTGTTGCAGAACGGCAAAATAATATCTTGTTAGAAATGGTTAGGTCAATGATGGAACAGGAAAAAATGCCAATAACCTATCTATTGATCATTGTACACTACTTCATTTATGCATAATCATGTCCTTTTTAAATTAATTACAATTACATCAAATGAGTTATGGCTAAATGAAAGAGAGATTTGAGTATTTTAAATCCTTGGGGTTGTGATGCTTTTATTCATAGCCCTTGTTTCTAATGGAAAATTAGGTCCAAGAAAAAGAAGTGTATCTTTATAAGATGCTAAGATGCTATGAATAGTCTAAGGGTTATGTGTTCATAGGTGAACAAAATAAAGGCACTGTAACTGAAATTGAGTCATGTGATGTTATATTCGTAGAGAATGAATTTCCAAAGCAGGGCGAGATAGGCCAAGACTTGTCTCTTTATGAAACAACAGACCAGACCGCTTTCGCTACCGACATTCAAGTAGATTTGAGTGGGATTCATGTTGATGATAATGAACCAGTTCCTATTTCCAGAAATTCTAGTGATATTGCTGATCTGAGTGGGAACAACTTATTAATTTAATAAATCAATTTGTCAATATGAACCTCGATGAAAAAGTCGTCCACAAATTCTTCATCGTTGATTTGAGATTGAAGGAAAAACATTAATAGTTACTCCGGATAACGAAGATCCAAGAAATATAAATGAGGCTTTTACATGCCCCACTAAAGAAAAAATGATTAAAAGCAACGGAAGAGGATATGGAGTCAATGAAATCTAACTAAGGGTGGGAATTGGTTGATCTACCTATCATCTGAAAAGCTATTGAAATTTAATAGATTCTCAAAATCAAGCATAAGGAAGATGGTAGTAGCAAAAGATTTAAAGCTCGTCGAATAGCTAAGGGTACATACAATAGGAAGGAATTGATTATGAAGAAATATTTTCACCTATTATATGCTTTACTTTAATAAGATTAAACTTATCTATAGTGGCTATGTTGAATCTTGAATTACATCAAGTAGATGTGAAAACTACACTTCTCAATAGAGAACTAGAAGAAGAAATCTATATGGAACAACTAGTAGATTTTGTGAAAAAAGCAAAGAAAATAAATTATATCAACTTTGAAGATCGATTTATGCCCTTAAACAATCTTCTAGATGATCGTACTTACAATTTCATAATACGATAATATCGTACGATTTTTTTATGATTCATGAAGATCCTTATGTGTACATCAAAATATTCAAAGATAAGTTTGTGATCTTATCATTGTACGTAGTTGACATACTTATAGCTACAAGTGACATCAAATATGTAAAAGAAATAAAAAGGTGGTTATCATCTACTTTTCAGATGAAAGATATGGCTGAAGCGACATACATTCTTAGAGTTAAGATTTCAAGGGATCATTTGAAGAGATTGTTGTCTCTTTTGCAAGAATCTTACATTAAGAAGTTCTTGAAAGATTTAATATGCCAGATTACAAACACATAAACACTCTAGTTTCTAAAAGTGAAGCTTAAACCAAAGGATGTGCCCTCAGATTCCACAAGAGAAGGAACAAATAAGAAAGGTTTCTTATGCCAACATAGTCGAAAGTCTAATATATTCTATGATGTGTACTATATCTAATATTTGTTATTCCATTGGATTAGTTAGCAGATATCAATTTGACCCAGGACCACAACACTAGAAAACAGTTAAAAAGATATTGAGGTATCTCAAATGAGGGTGGCCATTGTAGGGTGTGGTACGAAATTTTAAACATTAATACAGTAATTTTGGTATTTTATTTTAAAAAAAACTATACCGTTATCATGCCATATTATTTTGGTATGGTTCGGTATTTTGATGTTTGATTTTTGTATTTTTCGGGTAATTGATAACCAGAGTTTATTCAACTTCGACAATATATAATTACATAATAGATTATTATTACTTTGACTTATCAAAAGCACATCTTGTATCGTAATTAGACATTACGCATGTAGAAATATATATATTCAAAAGAAAGTATAAATAATTTCTTTTGTTATCAATAAACAAAAAAAGACATTACAATCAATATATATATATATATATATATATATATATGTATGTATGTATGTATGTATGTATATACAAAAGCTATTTATTTAACTATATACTTTGGTATGGTATTTAGTATTTTGGTATGTCATTTGTAAATATCGAATATCACACTATATACTAAAAAAATTTAAAATGTATACCATATACCATATCAAATACCATAATATCAAAATTACGGTGTAATTTTTTTTTATTTTGTATGGTAATTCGGTGTGTACCATACCATGCCCACCCCTAATCTCAAAGTCATAATTGACTATTCCTTATGTTACAATGAAATGATTTGTAGCTAAAAGGCTACACTGATGTTGATTGGAGAGGAGATTAAATAGAAAAAAATCCACCTCTGGATATGCATTCTTTCTTAATAGTGGCACCATATCATGGAGTATGAAGCAATCATGTATAGCCTCATCAACAATGGAATCTTCATTCGTAATACTTTAATCTATTATGCAAGAAGCTATTTAGCTTACACATTTTTTTGATCCACTTGGGTGTTTATACAAAAATTATCAATGTTGTTAACCTTGTCACAATTAATTGTGACAATCAGGCTGCAACAACCTACACAAAGGATCCAACGTATCATGGAAAGACAGAAACATATTAACATAAATTATAACTATGTAAGAGACATAGTTATACAACATAAAGTGAATGTGAAATACATATCTACACATTAAATGATAGCATATCCCTTAACAAAACTCATAGAATGTGATGTTTATGAAAGACATGTAAGGTCATTGAATTTACGTAGATTATGATGTATTTATATTTTATTTTATTCAATCAAGTTTATGTATATTCATATTATTAAAGTTAATGTTGGTTTATGCCTAATTTTCCATTCTTGTTGGTTCATATACATATATCGTTTTTATATGGTGTACAATATGAGGATAAAAAGTATGTCAAAAAGGCAAAAAGATCGATCTATTAACACATGCAATCACCTCTATTGTCTAAGTGACAAGTACTAGAGATGAGAAACGTATAAGCTTATTATTGTCTGAAGTCATGATAAAAGAGAGCTGAAAGTTTATAATTAGAATGTCATTTGTTAGATTTTCTTTAATCATATTCAATTAAAATGAGTAAGTATATTTCTAATGCCAGATATGAGTTCTGAAGAATAAAATGATTGAGCAGATTTGTGAACTCAAAGTTAGACGTGAGTTGTTTGAACTATCATCTGATAGTATTTAGTCTATAAAAGACATATGCTCCGTGGAAAAGGAGTCAATACCATGATACTTGTTTCATACCATGTATGTATATAATGACCTATAAGGGCGATACAAGTTTAATCTCTACTTGCAATCATGTTAAGCTCTGAAAATTATAAATAATTTTCACATTGTACCCATATGAATGTAATAAATTTCTTGAGATTCAATTTGGTGTTTATTATTGTGAGACCCCTTAAAATTTGGATCATTTTATTTTTGACCCTTCTATGTGCGTAATGTTGATTTTTGACTTGAATTATATTTAAGGATGTTAAAAGGGTATTTTGCAAAAGTTTTGGATTTTTTGGAAGGGGTTTGGGTCATTTTGGGACCCCAAGGTAGTAAGCCTCCACAATAATGTCGTGTCACGAAGGTTAACTTCCATGATATTAGCGTGGAACGGAGGCTAATCTATAAGATATTGGTGTGCCATGCCACCATTTTAAATTCATTTAATTTTTTTTTTCACATGGGTTGAGGGGGTCTTGGTATTTCTCCCCCTTGTACGACCTTTAAACATAAAATACACCCTTTTTTCATCAGTTTTAATGATCAAAGACCATTATCTTCCACTTTAACACTTAAACGAAGAAACTCCAAGGGTTCCACCATTTTAAGCTCTCAACTATGAATTATTTTCAATTCCTTTTGTATTTCAGACTTGTTTCTCTTCCCCTAAATTTAATTTTACATTGTGGCATTAATTGAATGAATTTTCATGTGATTTAATTGTGGATTTTGAATTTCGTTGAGGGGTTATGATTGTTACTAATTGAATTACTTGTCCCATGTTGTAAATTGATTATTCATGCTTTAAATCAATGTTTTAGGGACTGAGTTAGTGCATGGTATGAATGGTTGGAATGGGGGTCATGGGTGTCCCCAAAGTGATGGAATTTTGGCTTGATAATTTCATTAACCTTAACCCACCTTGTAAACTCAATTTTGAATATGAAAAATTGCATGGTTGACACGACCCGAACCAGGGCCTTGTCATAATAGGCATCTCAAGTCCAACCAGGACCGAAGACCACCCCCAATACCGAACCCTACCAACCAAACGCATACCCTGAGTCGGCTGAATTCCGAACATATAACAAGATAGTGTATTTTTACAATTCCAGACTCTAGGATAGGTCCATAATCGTGACCCACCCAAACAAGTCCAACCATCCAACACCCACCCATTTACCAATTACCAAACCAAAACCATAAACCAAAACCAAACGATAACTAAGTTCCTGTCCATAACATAACATAAGAGGATGGAACAATTATAAAGTCAGTACAACAGTAATAACCCTAATACCAATGACAATATTAAGGCTGACACCAATACCGACACCGCCCATTCCAATCCATAGTAGTTCCATAAACCTGCTAACCAAAAAAATAATAATATTCAATTGGGACATGCCCCCAACCATAACCAAAACTAATATCCATAAAATTACCAAAGTATAAGAAGATGTCCATGATAAGAAATAGAGCCTTCCTAAGTATTAAAGCTCACCACTTCAATCCAATAGCTGATCCCGAATTCAATCACTAAGTAGGAGGAGTAGGATGGATGGTTCCTACATCGTGCGTGGATAAAGCCGCCCGAAGATTGGTTAGCGGGTGAAATCTACCTAATAGATGACCTTTTAATTAAAACTCTATTTTAAATTAATAAACACTTTAGCTTAAAAAAATTATTTCCAAAATAACTTTAATACAAAAATAAAGTTTGCAATAATTTTTTAATTAGAACCTTTATAGTTCTTTTAGTATTGTTCAATTCTTAAAAATGATGTAATAAATAAGGTAACGTAATAAATAATAAATAACTCATTATTTTTATTATTTTTCTGATAAGTGGGCATGAAAAAGGATAATGAATAGTTAAAAGAGGATGAATAAATATTCTTTTATAGTGAGTATAAAAGATAAACACTACAAGTAAATGGACTGAATGAAATAATTTATTAATTTATTTTAATTATTATTTAATATCCTTATAGATCACCATCAAGTTAATTTGAGTAAAGGCTCTAAATAAGGTCATAACTATTCTTATATATTGTAACGCCCCGAGAACTATCCCGAGACGTCACACGGTGCTTAGGGCTACACGTAGCCTCAAGCTAACCCTTGGAACCTAACACCACCTCAAGGAACTCAATTCAACAATAATCGTGCATAAGAAAGAGACATACCACATCGGGTTCAAGAGAGATACTGAAAATACTAAACTGTACAACCAAAATCCATATTAAATGTCTGTACCTACCCTCTCTCTAGTTTGACAAAGCCTCTATACATCAAAATCATGGAGCCATTGGAACAAACCCCAACTGACTCAACAGTACTGAAAGCCACAACAACAAAACCACATCATAAAATATAGACAAAGTCCTCAAACCATGAGGACTCACCAACTGTAGAGATGTAGTGAAGGTACTCGAAAATCACTGTCGCTGTTGAGACAGAGCACCTGAACTTATATAATGAGAAAATATAGTGCACAAAAGAGTATGAGAGTCAGTACTTGGGAATGTACTGAGTATGTGGGGGTGCATGCAACATTTTAAATAATATCATAAATGTGTAAGGAAATCATGTATGCTAACAGTAATAACTCTCTTCGCTTGAATTACCTGAAACATTACTTCCATAAATCATCAATAAAACACATGCTTCGTAAATCTCGTAAATCATTTGACTCAACTCAAACTCTTCAACTCATGACTTGGAGTGACTCGGTAACTCAAGAACTTGAACAATTATGAACTTGGGAGTTTCTTATAACCGACATAAACTACACCATATAAGCCACATGGATTCCAACGTTTTGCCCTTCTAAGGAGAGAACCCCACATTGGTGGGAGCGTCGTACTCTTTCTAGGGAGTACAACCTCAATTTCACAATCACAATCCCATACTCAGCCTTTGGCCCATAATTATCAACATCAATTCTACCGTGGCACGTAGTTTCAGGGAAATACCATATTTCCCTGTCGGTGCTAAATACTCCTCCCAGACTCATCTCAGAATGCGTTAGGAAATCCACCTTAATCAATATCAACTTATGGGTCTATTATAAAGACCAAAACATAAATATATATATCTCATCTGTGAATCATAAACATCTTGTGGATTCCTAACTCGACTCAACTCAACACAATCTTTCTCAACATCAAGTGCATTTTCTCATCAAATCATTTCAAATATCTAAAGCCTAGAGGAAACATCATAGGACTCATTCTTGACTCTCAAGTTCAATATCCATATGTATTCAACAATCTACTTCTCATGGAAGTCTTAAATCATGACACTTATCTCAAATCATTCAAAAATCATCAATTCATTATAAGAATATTCAACTCATGGCATAAATCCCCGATTCAAGAAATATGATGGTAAATATATCATAATTTCAAACTTAATCAACTCAAATCTCATAAATCATTAATAGAGAAATTTGGGTGCAATCCCACTTTGCAAATTCATGTAAATCAATAATAGAAATTAAATCTTTAGGCACAAGAACGAAAGGAGTGTTCTTGTTCAAACCCCACATACCTTGATTAGGATTTTGGAGAGGAAGAAACTTGATATAAACTTCTTTCTTGCACCTTTGAGCTAAATTTCTTGATGCTTTTGACTCGGAGAGCTCGATTCTTAAACAACTCTGTGAAATATATGGAAGATTTCTTGAATTTCTTGAAGAAGATTTGGAATTGGAAGAGAGAAAGAAACCCTAGCTTTTCTTTTAATCTTTGGAATCAAGAGAAAAAATAAATTTTCTCTTCTCTACTAGAATATATATATAGAGAGCAAAATGGGTAGAAAAGACCAAATTACCCTTGAGAAAATTCTAGACCTGAGCCCAATTTTTGGTCCTGGCGCGACGCGCCACAATCGCGGATCTTCACTGGATTTTGAAAATTAGGAAATGGTTTAGTGGCGCGACGCGGTGAAGTCATTTTTGCCACTTGGTCGTGACCTGGAAGGGCACCGCGACGCATAAGAATTG
The DNA here is from genome assembly GCA_030864215.1 of Capsicum pubescens. Lineage (NCBI taxonomy): Eukaryota > Viridiplantae > Streptophyta > Magnoliopsida > Solanales > Solanaceae > Capsicum > Capsicum pubescens. The sequence continues at coordinate 100,122,099 of CM061547.1, forward strand.
CGTTGGTGCACTGAAAATTGACAATCCTGAAATTGAGCCTTGGTGCGATGCGGTGAAATCACAGAGGAACAGTGGAAAATGGCAATTGCCATTTTGGCTGGCTCCGCGGCGCGCTGAAGTGCCAGTTGGCACACTGTCTCACTAAAATGGCTCTAACTCTTCACCCGAGTGTCAGGTTTGGGTGAATTTGATATCGATGGAAAGCTTATTCAATTATCCACATGAAAAAAGTAGAAATTAGAGAAATACCATACGGTTTAAATATCAATCACTTTGGAAGTCACCCATACTCACTTAGAAGACGAATTTAGGATTAATGAACGATCGGGGTATTACATATATACTTGAAGTCATTGAAATATTTTGTTGTATAAGACAAAAGAAATTGAATTTTTCAAAAAGTCTTGCCACATTAAATTATGAATGAATTAAAACTCAATAAATACTAAAATAAATTTATTTCTATCTATAATTAAAAGTTACATATCCACAAATTCATAAAAATACCAATATTTTATATTTATAATCTTCACCGAATTGTAATTATTAACATATTTTAAATCATGTTATTTTACAAAATATTAAATTATTTGTTGTCTGTTGATTTATTCTAATTCTTCGGTAATACTTCCTTCCGCACAACTCAAAATTTTATTTAAAAATATCAAATTATTTGATTAATAACTTTAATACTTATAAATTGAAGAAAACATGTTGAACATGTTCGTCACTAGATTATGTTAATTATAAAGTAAAAAATAATATGATATGAATTATATTTTAAGAGTTTAATTATTATATTTATATTTTGAGTTTGGGCCCAAGCTTAGCACGGGCCTCATGAAACTAGTATATATATATATATAACCACACTGCGAAGAGGGAATCAAGTTTAGCATGCATTCGAAACCATTAATCTGGTTATGTGTAGCTAAACCATCATAATCCACCTATGGGATATATGGGTCCAGTGTCACCCCTGGACGGGCCCGATGTATGTAGCCACACGAATCGAGGAAAACATAGGAGTAGGGGATTTCCATGTACCCATCGCTCTCCATGATACATATATATAAGTGTTAAGGGATTCTCGTGTGCCCATCAAGTATAGGTTCGCTATGCCCAATCCTCATGTCAAAAAATATGAGTTTCAAGTATCCGTCCTTTGGACTCACACCTTCACGGTTAGCTATCATACCCCGCCAATATTGCCCAATTAAAACCATTACCACACAATCAAACCTCCATTCTATTTATTATTCAACAAGGCTATCATTAGTGGTATTGTTATACCGACTATAACTTGCAAGCAATGTCCTTAGCCAACCTTTAGAGATGAAAGGGATTCCCATTTGCCTATAGATTATATTATTTAGTTTCTTGGGGGATTCCCCTGTACCCCACAAGTAGGTTCATTATTATGTTTGCTTGGAGGATTCCCTTGTACCCCATAAGGATGTTCAATTAACCATAACCATGACTACCAATACCTTACCAATTAACCATTTCAAACTATTTAGGGTTCCATTACCAAGTTATACCATGCAATAGTTCCATTAATGTACAACAATATAGTAAAAGTGTTCTCATAGGCATCTATCAAACATGTTGGGGGCATAGTGTTTCCAAAACCAAAACCAATTATCCATTAACCAATCCCATGCAACCAATTGTCTAAACCACCATTAAATCATGCAAATCCACAATTAAAACATCGTAAAACCATAACCAAGCATTTATAACTAAACCCCCCAACATATATATTAAAACCCAATACCCTAAAACAATTATGCCATGAAAACAATTCATAAAACATGACTTTAGTTGGAACTAACAACGTGGGAGAATTATCTTGCCTTAGATTGCGAAGATGATGGAAAGAAATCACCGGTACAAGCCCCAAATTGATCCTCTATATAAAACCCTAGCCTTCCTTTACTCAAGAGCCTTAGAGAGAATTTAAGAGAGTTTCTAAGTGTTTAAGATTAGACTATTAGGGTAAATGATGTCCAAAAAGAGTTATAAGTCGTGAGTCCTTAAGAGACCAAGTGGGGAAATGTCTAGATTACCCCTACTTAAACTGTATAAAAATCCTGTCGGAGGGTACGACCACCCCATACCAGTCGTACCCTACCATTTGAGTGGTACTCACCACTCGTACCCTAGGCCTTCCCTTGGACCCCAATACTGTCCAATATACGACCATCCAAGCCAAGTTGTATCCAGTCTTACGACTTGTACCCTTGATTTATACCCACCACAAAATAGAAATCAAGAAGGATTTGGACACTATTCACCAAATAAGTCAATGGTTCAAGTCATACCCTATCTAACAGCTCATGGCGAGTCACTCGTACTCAGATCCAAGTTAAGTCACCAAGTTTTAGGTTAAGTGTTGGAAAAACCAAACCATACAAACCGTCACCCACCATACGACTCGTACCCACCCTAGTCATATCATAACAAAAACTAATCTAACCCACCAACCAATACTGGTTAACATACGGCCTAGACCATACCAACTTTACCCCATCATACGACTAGTACCCCCTAGTTGTATGCTATCCAGAAACCAGAATACCAAAAATTTTCTAAGGTTCCAAAACCTAGGGTGTTTTAGTCTCCCCCACTAGAATCATTTATCCCCAAATGATGGGTAGGGTAAACACAAGCACGAGTCATTATATTATCAAACATCAATCTATCCTTTAACCAAGTTAGAAAACAAAGATGTGATCAAGAAATCATACCTTTCGCACAAATATCTGGATTAGAAAACAAGTGCGGATACTTGGACTTTATATCCTCTTTCTCTTCCTGTGTAGCCTCTTCCACCTTGTGGTTCTGCCATAGAACCTTAACCGAGGCCACATCCTTGGTCCGTAATCGACGAAACTACCGATCCAAGATTTTAATTGAGGTTTCTTCATAAGACAGAGAATCTGAGATACCCAATCCTTCTAAAGGAACAATCAAATAAGGATCACCAAGATACTTTCTCAACATACAAACATGAAATATCGAATGAATGGATCTCAAACTAAAAGGCAACTCCCATTCATAAGCCACATTACCAACACTCTACAAAATCACATACGGACCAACATATCGGCGAATGAGCTTCCTCTTTTTCTTGAACTGCATTACTCCCTTCATAGGAGACACGTTGAGGAACACCCTATCCCTAACCTCAAACTTTAAGTCCCTATGAATCACATCTGCATAGGAATTTTGGCAACTTTAGGCAGCCTTAAGTCTATCCCGAATAACCTTTACCATCTCCATAGCCCAATAAACCAAATTTAGGCAAAACATATCTGCCTCACCAAGATCTAACCATCCAATAGGAGATCTACAGCTCCTACCATACAGTGCCTCAAAAGGGGCCATTCCAATATTAGAATGATAGCTAAGCAAACTCTACCAAAGGTAGATGCTCAACCCAACCACCACCAAAATTAATCACACATGCACGAAGCATATTTCCTATATCCGAATAGTCCTTTCTACTTGCCCATCTGTCTGCGGATGGAAAGCAGTACTCAGACCAACCTTAGTACCCAACCTCTTCCGAAACAACCACCAAAAGTGAGATAAAAAATGCGTACCGTAATAAATGATAATCAAAATAGGTGCCCCATGCAGCTTCACAATCTTATGAAGATACAACCTCACATAATCTTTATTCAAAAAGTTAGTCCTCATTGGCAAGAAGTGAGCTGACTTTGTCATCTTGCCCATGATGACCCGAATCGAATCAAGTTGGTTACGAGATCGAGGAAGATCGATAATGAAATCCATATTTATCAAATCCCATTTCTATTTTAGCAAATCCATTTCCTGATACAACCCACCAGGCCTAATGTGCTCAACTTTTACTTGTTGGCATACTATATATTTGGCCACAAAATTAGCCACATCCTTCTTCATACCATTCCACCAATAAATCTCCTTGAGATTATCATACATTTTTTGTCAAACCGGGATGAATAACATAGCGCGATTTAGGCATCTCAGCCAATATCCTTCCATCCAAACCATCGACGACAGAAACACATAACCACCCTTGGTATCGCAAGGTACTATCACCACTGATCTCAAATACCCTTACCTTTTGCCCACCTACATTACCCTTGATTTTAATCAAGACAAGATCTAGAATTTTCTTTTCCTTGGTCTCTGCACCAAGAGATGACCGCACCACTTCTTGTACTAATAAACCACCATTCTCGAAGTCCAATAGGCAAACTCTAAGATTAGAAAACCGGAGAATATCCTTCACCAACTTGCGCTTCTCCTTTTCCACATGAGCCAAACTCCCCATGGACAACTTGCTAAGAGCATCAACAACCACGTTAGCTTTACCTAGGTGGTAGTGAAGAGTCTTATCATAGTCCTTGAGAAGCTCCAACCATCTCCTCTACCTGAGATTAAACTCCTTTTGAGTAAATACATACTGTAGACTCTTATGATCTGAGAAGATATACACATTCACTCCATACAAATAGTGCCATCTAATCTTCAATGCAAACACCACAACTAATAGTTCTAAATCATGAGTCAGATAATTCCTCTCATGCACATTTAACTTCCTAGAAGCATAGTCTATCACCTTTCTATGCTGCATTAAAACACAACTAAGTCACCCGATACGCATCATAATAAATCACAAACCCCTCACTACCGTCAGGAAAAGTCAAAATCAGAGCTAAAGTTAGCTTATCCTTCAGCTTCTCAAAACTTCCCTCACAATCATTAAACCATAGAAATTTTACTTTATTTTGAGTCAACCGAGTCAAAGGGGCAGCTAAAGAAGAAAAGCTCTCCACAAACCTCCTGTAATACCTAGCCAAACCTAAGAAACTCCAAATATTGGTTGGACTCGTGGGACTAGGCCACTTCTTTACCACTGCAACCTTCTGTGGATCCCCCGTGATCTCTTCACTAGAAATAATATAACCTAGAAAAGAAATAACATTTAACCAAAACTCACACTTCGAGAACTTGGCATACAACTGCTACTCCCTCAAGGTCTGCAACATAACACGGAGCTGATTAGCATAATCCACCTCACTCTTGGAATACACTAGGAAGTCATCTATGAAAAGAATGAAAAATAGATCCAAAAAATGATGGTAAAACCTATTTATCAAATCCTTAAACACTGTCGGAGTGTTGGTCAACCGAAATGACATCACTAAGAACTCAAAGTGCCCATACAAAGTTTAGAAAGCTGTCTTAAGGATATCCACCTCTCTAATCTTAAGCTGATGATACCCAAACCAAAGGTCAATCTTATAAAAGAATTTGGCACCTTGCAATTAATCAAACAACTGATCTATCCTTGAAATAGAATACTTGTTCTTAACCATTACTTTATTCAACCGCCTATAGTCAATGCACATTTGAAGGGAACCATCCTTCTTATGCACAAATAAAACTTGTGCACCCCACGGGGATATATGGCCATATCTGAGTATATGGCCTGGCTGACCATATTTAAAGAACTTATCCCTCCCTTCATCATAGAAACCCCTAAGCAACTGACCACAAAACCTATAATAAGGAGATGATAATGCCGACTGTGCCCCACCCACCTGAGTTAGGCACTCTATGCCCTGAAGTTATCACTACCCTGCTGACGCCTATCGCCCGATGACTTTGGGTAAGGAGTACTAGCTGTGGAGAAGGAACCAGAACTGCCCCACTTCTTCTTTGGCTACTTACCACCTTCTCGACCACTTTTTTATTGACTACCACCTTGATTAGAGAACCTGAACCTCTTACCCAGCCGTTCAGCTATCTCAACCTACTTTTTCTTTTCTTGATCCACCTGTTGCATAAGCATAACCAAGAAATATCTATATCCTTGATCAATAATACAAGATTACTTTTAAGGATCAAATCCCACGATAGTCTTGAAGAGAACTTTCTCATCCTGGTCCTCATATCAGATACCAATTTTGGAGCATACTAGGCAACTAGTGAAATTTCAAGGAATACTCTTTGACCGACATCTTCCCCTATTTTAGATTAACGAATTCCTCCACTTTTACTTCCGTTAATTCTCTAGGAAAGAAGCATTCCATAAAATCATTAGATAAAGTCTCATACAAGGATGATTTCTCAACTTCACCCCTTTCCTGATCCCATTCCTTGTACTATTGTTAAGCTACATATTTGAGTTGATAAGCTACAAAATCCAGCCCTTCCACATTCGTAGCATGCATAATCCTAAAAATATTTTCTGTCTCATCTAGAAAACCGTAGGGATCCTTCTCTACCTTAACACCATTAAAGGTTTGAGGGCTTATCTTCATAAACTAGCTAACCCTTGTGGCCTTAGAGAATATGGTACCAGATACACCCCACTCAGCTTGAGAAGCCACCAACAGAGCAATCATATGAATTGACTAACGAAACTTAACATTCATCACATTATCCTGAGGAGGACTAGAAGAAATTGGGGGAACTCCAAAAATATCAGGGATCGGACCCCTAGACCGAGTATGGATCATCTGAGTTGTGGGACATAGATGATGCTTGCACGGTTAATCCTAATTTTGTCAACTATGTGGGGAATGGAAATCGGCAGGGACAATAAAATTTTGGTAACACTTATAATACCAACTGGAGGAACCATCCCAATTTCTCATAGGGTGGAAATCAGGCGCAAAATGCAAATCGGTACAAGGGACAAGTGCAACCAAATTCACAGCCAGCTGAGAATACTCATGAGACTACTCAATCTAGAAATATGGAGGAATTGATAAAGCAGTTTATGGCTCAACAAGCGCAATTTGCAACTAAAATTAAAACTCAATAGGCACAGTTTACAGCTGAGTTGAAGAGTCAACAATTGCTTATGAGAAATCTAGAGTTGCAGTTGGGTCAAATTGCAGGGGCAAAGAACACAGGAACTAAAGGAGCATTACCTAGCGATACAGAGACAAATCTCAATCACGTAAATGCGGTTACAATAAGGAGTGATATTCAAACTAATGAGATAGTTCAGGAGAAGATTAGTCCCCCAATTAATGATGAGGGTGCTAAAGACAATGCAGAGAAAGAAATTAAGGAAAAAGTGGCAAGTGAAGAAATTCATGTGGAGAATAAGATTCTTCCCTTACCTTTTCCTCAAAGGAAGAGGAAGCATCAAGAGGAAGCTAGTTATAAGAAATTCTTAGATCTTCTGAAGCAGGTTCTAGTGAATTTTTCTCTTGTTGACATTTTGCAGAGTGTACCAAAATATGCAAAATACCTGAAGGATATAGTTGCGAATAAGAATCGGTTGACCAAGTATGCTACATTTTCACTTACTCAAAGTGCACGTCCAAGATTCAAAACAAATTGCCCACGAAGCTTAAAGATCCGGGTAGTTTCACCTTGCAAATTACCATTGGACAAACTATTTATGCATGTGGATTGTGTGACTTGGGAGATAGCATAAAACTTATGCCCACATCATGGTACCGGAAGATGGGTCTTGGGAGTCCCAAAACCACTACTATTATTTTGCAGCTGGCGAATGATTACTTGCTAGGCCGGATGGTATTATCGATGATGTTTTGGTGAAAGTGGGATCCTTCATCTTTTCGGTGGATTTTGTAATTCTTGACTTTGAGGCTGATCTTGTTGTTCTATTTATTTTGGGATGAGTTTTCTTAGCAACAGGACAATCACTAGTTGATTTAGCAGCCGAGAAAATGACAATGCGAGCGCATGATAAAATAGAAGTCTTTGATGTGTACAAGGCATTGAAACCCAGCTATATATGATGAGTTGTCATCTATATCAGTTATTGACCTTGCTTCTGATTGGCAGTTACTGTTGTCGGATGATCCATTAGAGCGAGCTTTGATGGGTCATGAACTTTATGGAGATGTGAAAGCATTGTAATTGGTCCAAGTCATGAATTTGGCAGTGGTTAAGACGATGAAAGTGCCTATCGAACCATTGAATAGGTCAATTGGTCTATCACCCAAGACCTCAGTTGAAGAAGCTCCTAACTTGGAACTAAAGGTTCTTCCTCCTTATTTACAATATGTTTTTCTTGGTGATCAAGATACTTTGCCTATTATTTTGTCTGCAGGATTAATAGATGTGTAGGTAGAGGAAGCTATAACAGTCCTAAAGAGGAGAAGAAAGGCAATTGGTTAGCAAATATCTGATATTATAGGAATTAATCCAGCATTATGTATGCACAACATCTACATGAAAGAGGGTTACAGACCGAGAGTGCAGCAAAAAAAAGGTTGAATCCTGTGATGAAGGAGGTGGTAAAAAAGTGATCAAGTGGTTAGATAGTGGTATTGTCTACCCAATTTTCGATAGAAAATGGGTGATTCCGGTACACTGTGTACCCAAAAAAGGTCGGTTGACCGTAGTGACTAATGATCATAATGATTTGATTCCCACACGTATGGTGACTGGTTGGAGGATATGTATTAATTATCAAATGTTCAATGAAGCTACTCTAAAGATCACTATCTGATTCCTTTCATTGACCAAATGCTGGATAGATTAGCGGGACAAGAGTATTATTATTTTCTAGATGGGTACTTCGGCTACAATCAAATAATCATAGCACTAAAAGACCAGGAGAAAACTACTTTCACATGTCCCTATGGCACATACACTTTTAGACGTATGCCCTTCGGCCTATGCAATGCACCTACTACATTTTAGAAATGTATGATGTCTATATTCTCTGACATATTTGAAGACTTTGTGGAGGTCTTCATGGATGATTTCTCTTTGTATGGTAATTCTTTTGAAAAGTGCCTGCAGAATCTTGACAGAGTTCTAGCTCGATGCGAAGAGGAAAACTTGGTGATAAATTAGGAAAAGTCCCACTTTATGGTTAAGGAAGGAATTTTCCTAGTCCATAAAGTGTTATGTAATGGAATCAAAGTAGATAGGGTGAAGGTTGAACTGATTAAAAAGTTGCCATATCCAGTCACGTGAAAGGAGTGCCAAGCTTTCTGGGACATGCAGGTTTTTATAGGTGGTTCATTCAAGATTTCTCAAAGATTGCAAGCCCCATGAGCAAATTATTGGAGAAAGAGGCAAATTTTGAGTTTGGGGATGATTGCCAAGCAGCTTTTGAAAAACTAAAGAAGAAGTTAATTGAAGCACCTATTTTGATTGTACCAGATTGGGAGTTTCCATTTGAGCTAATGTGTGACTCTAGTGATGTTGCTGTGGGAGCGGTTTTGGGTTAGGGAAAGGACAAAGTATTTTGCTCGATCTACTATGCTAGCAAAGTGTTGAATAATGCTCAAGTTAATTATATGGTCACAGAGAAAGAGATATTGGCAGTGGTGTATGTATTCGACAAGTTTAGATCTTACTTAGTTGGCACTAAGGTCATTGGTCATACTGATCATACTGCCATTAAGTATCTTGTGAATAAAAAGGATGCAAAGCCTAGGCTGATTAGGTGGATTCTACTATTACAAGAATTTGATCTTAAGGTTCGGGATCGGAAGAGAGCTGAAAATCAAGTTGCTGACCACTTGTCACGGCTGGAAAGTCAAAACAATATTGTTGATGACTCTCTTAGTATTAAGGAAGAGTTTCCTGATGAAAAGTTGTTTTCTTTAGATGCAGTTGAGTTCCCAAGGTATGCTGATATTGTGAATTTGATATCTTGTGAGATGTACCCTACTGATGCTACCACACAACAAAGGAAGAAATTACTCCATGATTCACGTGCCTATATTTGGGATGAACCGTATCTCTTTAAGTAGGGTCCAGATGGAATCATTCATAGGTGTATCCTAGAGGCTGAATTTTCAAAGGTACTTCAAGATTGCGACTCATCTCCTTATGGTGGACACCATGGGGGTGAGAGGACTACGAGAAAAGTGCTGCAATTAGTTTTTTCTAGCCTATGTTGTTTAGGGATGAAATTTCTTTTATGAAAAATAGTGATCAATGTCAAAGGTTGGGTACTATATCTAGGCATCATGAGATGCCCCTAAATAATTTTTTAGAAGTTGAAGTCTTTGATGTTTGGGGGATCGATTTCATAGGCCCATTCCCACCTTCAAAAGGCAATCTGTACATTCTGGTAGTGGTTGACTATGTCTCTGAATGGGTGGAAGCTGTGGCTAGTCTGACTAATGATGCAAGAGTGGTGCTGAAATTTGTGAAGAAGAACATATTTTCCAGATTTGCTACACCTAGAACGATAATTAGTGATGGAGGTACGCATTTTATCAAAACCTGGTTTAAAAATCTTCTTTCTAAATATGGTATTAGGAACAAGGTTTCTACGGCGTATCATCCCCAAAGAAGTGGACAAGTTGAGGTGTCCAACTAGGAGATTAAGCAGAAACTGCAGAAGACTGTGAATGGGCAGTGAAAAGATTGGGCTGAGAAGTTAGATGATGCACTTTGGGCCTACTGAACAGCTTACAAAATGCCCATTGGGACGTCTCCATATCGCTTAGTGTATGGTAAACCATTCATCTACCTGTGGAGATGGAACATCAAGCATACTGGGCTGTGAAAAAGTTAAATTTTGAGATGAAAGCCGCGGGGGAGAAACAATTATTGTAGCTGAATGAGTTTGATGAGTCTAGGCTTCATACCTACGAAAATACCAAACTATAAAAGGAAAATACCAAAATATGGCATGATAAACAAATTCAAGAGAGAGTATTTGAACCCGGACAACTTGTTTTGTTGTTCAATTCAAAGCTTAAGTTGTTTCTGGGTAAATTGCGATCGAAATGGTCTGGACCTTTTGAGGTGGTACGAATGACACCTCATGGAGCTGTGGAGTTGTGGAATAAAGAGAAGATGGAAAATATTTTGGTGAATGGACAATATGTAAAGTACTATTGGGTGGATCATCCGGATAAGCACAAGGAATCTATCACCTTTGCCGATGAGTAGAACTGAGTTGAGTCGTGCCACAACGTAAAATAAGACGCTATGTTGGAGGAAACCCACACTTGTATTGTAATGGGTAGATTATTTTTTAGCTTATAAAATAAAAAAGAAAATAAAAATACAAAAAGATGAGTCGTGCCACGACAAAAAATAAGGCGCTATGTGGGAGGCAACCCACTTTTTCTTACAATATTTGTTGTCTTTGTTTAAGATGCAGGGACTTACAAAGTGAAAATAAGAAGATTACCATATTTGAGGAGAACAATCAGGTTTGCAAAATAATGTGTGTAAGTTGGGGTTCTCCTTAGGTAAGAAAAGAGTTGGAAAATATACTGGAAATCTGATTTGTGAGAATGGTGCATCGCGAAATTGGGTAATTTGACAATTGTCAAATTCCAGTGGACTGACACGATATTACCGCATCACGTTACCTTGAAAATTGACAATTGTCCAATTCTAATGACTTGACGCGATACCACCGCATCGCGATGGATGGTAAATTAGCAATTGGCACTTTCCAATGGGACGATGCAATACCACCGCATTGCGGTGTAAGTAAAAATCAGGTATAAAATTTCAACGTGACCTAACCCAACCCGCCTCTCTATATGTACCTTTCCTAAATCCTAAACCCTATTATCTCTTTCTCCTTAGTGCCGCCCCTTAATTCCCTATTCTAAAATCTCTCTAAATTCTCTTTCTAAGCTCAAGAATTTTGATTTTCCTTTCACCAACTAAGGTAAGTGTGTCCATGCTTAAATTTTTCTTACATTGTATTGAGTATAGTTGATATTTTTGCGACAAAAAATTGGTTTTGTGATTTTATTCTTGTACAATAGCTGAGCATGCTCTAATTTTTCTTAAAATTGCTGTGAATCCTTCATTATAGTCTTCACAATCTCATATTTATTTGATGAATGGGTAAGCTGATTATGGAATAGGTAGAGTATAGGTATATTTAGGTGTGATTTGGCTGATTTTTATTGAATAGGTCGAGTAATTGTTGAGATATGTGTGAATGGAGGGGTGTGTGTCAGTAGATGTATGAAACAATGAAGGTCAGAAATTAGGGGTATTTTGATTTAGGGTTTTTAGAATGGAAGTCTGTTGATTACACTTAACGTTTTGAGTGTGGATGTATATTATCTGATTTGCTAATTAAGGTGAAAAATTTCATTACATTATTATGGGCTTTTCACTGATTTGAATTGTCATGATGCATACTAATGTGTAACAAGGTGGGGGCTGGCTCTTGTATTTTAAAATTGCTTCTGAGTTATCTTGCATTGTAGCACCTCAATTTCTGAAATGTAGGCATTATATTGATCCAGTCAAATTTTATGCGAATACCTCTATATGTTAAATGCTTTTTCAAGTCAGTAATATTCATAGCCTCTTCCTTAGTAATTCAGTTTGAATAAATGTGAAAGTACTGTGTAGTCAGGAAATGATTATTGCCTTAAAGTATAGGTGCCATCTTTATTTGGAATTAATTATAACTGGACTGCATATTGTGTTGTATCTGAGTTGATTACTTGTAGTGAGTGGAATTGGTGTTACAAAATGGGGAATTCTGAGTACCCTATATTTTGATACATATGCCCTAGATGACAACTAAGTGTGGGGTGGTCATTTACCCCCATTCTACAATTAGTTAAAGCTAGTCTCACTGCTATTTGACTTACTTAATTGTGTGTTGCATTTGTGGTTTAATACAGGTATTATGGAGCCCTAACCAGTCAAAGAAAAGGCAAAGGCCAGTACTTCTGCACCGACAAGGAAAAGGAGCAGGCCATCTGAAAGTCAACTCACTAGGGTACCTCAGGCTCCATCACTTCAGCATGGGAAGGTTTGAAAATTTGGATTCAAAGCTGTCAGCAAGGCTGGGAAGCAGTGGTACTCCAAGTATATAGATGCCATGTATATTTCTGAGGTGTTTATTGATCGTGCAAGTCTACTGAGAGAATGTCCATCCATGGTATGAAGGATTGAGGCAATAAATATGAATTTCATCTTCCATCAGCCTACTGAGTGCAATTTGCACTTAGTTCGGGAATTTTATGCCAATTGGAACCCAAGTGACCCTGATCATGAGTTGAAGGTTCGCAGAAAGGTAATTCATTTCACTGCTCCTGATATTAATGAATTGTTGGGTATACCAGACGCAAATCCAAATTTCTTGAAGCAGTTCATTGTTTTGCCCCTTTATGCACATATAAGACATCTGTTGTGTGATACCCGTTCCTTATCTTGTTGGACTAGGCATCGTGTCACTGGCCTGCACACTTCTTTTTTTTTATGCTCAGATGAACAAGAAAGCCAGGATATGGGGTCACGTTATCTATTCTTGCTTGATTTAGGGAAAACATATGACGGAGGTTACTCGGGATAGGGTATGCATGATTTATGTGTTGATGTGTGATGATGTTGATATTAATGTGGGGCATGTAATTTATTCTGCTATGAAGAAGATGCATACCTAGGACGGATGTAGCTTTGGTTTTGGAGGATTGGTGACCAGGTTTTTGCGAAGGCACAATGTCGATGAAGAGGAGCTGGACTATAAGCCTGAGGTTATTACTCGCCTGTGGATATCACTACCGCTAGGAGCGCATCTGGGGAAATGGTACCATTTTGACCATGGTTGAGCGACAAACCTGGGCTGATGAGATTTTGGCCAGTATGTATGGCCTTCAGATGTTGCAGCTGACTATTGGAGGCAGACAAGCTACACCAGAGGAGCTCTATGCTGTAGAGCTAGATCACCCACTCGGGCATCATGCTAGGACATTGTTGTGGATTGTCCTGGATTTTGTTAAGCCGGTTGATGATGACATACCGACTAATGAAGATCGGAGGTACAGGGATTCAGATATGGAGTCGGATGAGGAGGACTAGTCTAATGATGATGCTAATGATGATGGTGATGACATGGATGGGACTACTGAGGACATGACTGCCATTATTCCATTCGAGTGACCAGAGAGTATACTGGCACCCTACCATAGGCTTATTTGAAAGCACTAGGGACAATGCTTTATTTAAGTGTGGGATGGTGAGTTCATATTTTGTTGTTTCATCTTATTTCTTTTCTGGCTGAACAATTTTTATTTTCTGTTTTGTTGATTTTTGCAAGTTATAGCTATTTAGAACACTGTTCTATAATAGTTAGTAACTTTGTGGATTGCAATTTCCCCTCTTTGTCATTTATCGCATGTTGCTTTTAGTTCAAAGTATGTTTTTATTGCCATTTTTCCCTCATTGGAAAGTTTAAGTTTCAAGTACTTACTTTTGCCCTTTTTGGCGACTAGGAATAAAAAGTCATAGTTCGTTGTCATCCCCTATGATAGATGGATGATGACCGTCTTAAGGGGAGTGGTCATAGGAAGTAAAGAATAAATGAAAACCTAATACTATCTTAGAGGAGTGTGTGGAATTGTCCATCTTTGCAGTAATGTGAATTAAATTGGATTTAAAAAAACATAAAAACGTCTTGATTTTAAGAAGAGATTTAAGTACAAATGATTTAATCTTGAGAAGTGAAGTATGATGTGTTGGATTAATTTTGAATTCAATAAAGAACAAGATCGGGAACCTTAAGGATTTTATTTGATTTCGTGCATTCATTGTGAGTGTGAGGATTTGCGTATATACTACATGAATAGAAATGTCTAGAACTTGCCCGGTGTGTTTATAAAGAAAAATAAAAGGTGTTGGGTGTAGGAAGTGATGTAGGTATTTCTTTGGCATCCGTGTTTCTAGCCTAAATATACCTACCATGGTGCATAGTCCTAGTCAACCTCGTTGAGCCTTTAGCCTATTTCTTTGGTAGCCATATATGTAGCCCTATCCTTTCGTTGAAAAATCTTAATTTGATCCAAATAAGCTCCTAAGCATTTTAATATAAAATTAAGAGGAGATTAGGAGTTTGAAAAAGAAGAAGGAAAAGGTGAAATTGAAGTCCCAAAGTAGTGGTTATTGATTTTTGAAAGTTCTTGGTGTGGTTGGGAGTTAGTAAAAAAAAAAGAAATTATGCTTTAAAAAGTTTCTAATTTAAGCCAGAAATGTTACTATGAACCTGTTTTGGCCCTGGTCCAGTTGGATAATGTGCACCTTAATGAAGACAAGTTGCTTAAGTTAAGGGTGGCTATAATAGGGGTGTGTAGCATAAAATTGGTGCGAAAAAGAGAAGTATTTTGGAAGAGAAATTTAATACCTCCACCATGGTTTAAGTGAATAAGCTAATTGAAAGATGAGTTGAAAAGCAAAAGAATGGGGAGATAATAGTAGGGTAAATTGGTGTTGGAGAATCGATTTAATTTATAGTTCTTGTCTTAAAGTTCTTAGGAGAAATAGTCACTATTTCCTAAATATTACCTACCTGTCCACTAGCCTTCATTACAACCAGAAAAGACCTAGTTGGTCCTTCACCTCAACATCCAACTATTAGTAGAGTATTACACTAAAGGCAAGCTTATGGTTCGTTCACTAGTATGTATGAATTCTTTATTGAGAGAGAGCGATTTGATTTTGATACTCCCCTATTTTTGCATAGATATCATTGTGAGTTAATAGGGGGAAGTTTTCTTTGAGTGAGGATTTATGCGGATGGAAGCTGGATTACTTATTGTGTTTTTTTTGTATTAAGTTCTTTGATTGAGTTCGCCGACACGTTAGAAATCCATTATTGAGATAAAAAAATTGAACTAACTTGTCCCATGTGCTAAAATTATTACGACATGCTTAGGTAAGAATACAATATTGCAAAGTGTAAGTGCCCAGTGCAATAGAACTTTGAGATTGTGGTGTAAAGAGGAAGTGATTGTGCTTTTGAATTAAATTGTTCTAGGACAAACAAGGTTTTAAGTGTGGGGTGGTGATCTTGCGCATATTTATATGCTCAAAGCACCAATATGCACCCAGATTTAGACTTGCTTCGAGAACTTTTGTATAAATTCTTAAGTATATTTCAGCTTTAATTCCGTTTCATGCCTAATGGGTATGATTAGTGCTTTCAAGATAAAATCTTGAAGAATTGGACGTAATTGGATACAATAATGGTATGGAATGATGGAAGGAATACAAAGTATTGAAATATAGCTCAAAAAGGTAAGCTGGAAGTTAGGAATTCTCATTTGGAGAGACTCCATGTCGCGCTGACCAACAAAATAACATTGGTCGAATTCCAGTGAAGGTCCACGATTATGGCGCATCATGGAGAGGAAGTAAGTCATAGATGTCACTTTTAATGTAGGTTCGCGATACCACCGCATCGCGATGCAGTCCCAATTGTCAATTTGTGTGACCTAGAGGTTTAGCGCATCGCAGAGGAAGGATATTTCACAATTATCTAAATCTAGTGGCTCACCGCGATAGTGGCACATCGAGGTGAGGGTGTATTTCACAATTTTTCACTGAATAATTGAATTCTGTGATTGACCAAAATTTGATAGGAAATGACATTTGAAGGCATGGCGCGACACACTGCCTGAAAAAATTGGGAAGATTTTTAGTGTTTTGTCCCAGCTATAAAAGGAAGAATCCAGGATAATTTTAGGGACTTTTGGCAAGCACAGTAGTGGAGGAAAGCAAAAAGTTCTCTCTTTTAGGGTTCTTAGAGATTCTTTTAAACTTCTTTACTTCAAGATTCATTCTTGGTATGATTAATTACTTATTTTGGATGTTGAATTCAAACATGAGTAGCTAAATACCCTTGTTCTGGGGTTAAGGTCAAGAACATGATTACTCTTTGATATTCTTTATAGTAGTTTCTTTTTGGATTATCGTCTGGGTTGTTCTTAATTTCTTGAGCTTACTATTTTAATGCTTGGCCGCCATTAGAATAAATTTATATTTCTATGTGAATTCGGGAGGAGAGTCATAGATTAGAATGAGGAAATTAAGGAGCAAGGTTCTCACCCTTTTATAAAATATGGGGTTTTGAATTAGCATCTAGGATAGGGATATACCTAGAAGCTTTGTTTGGTTCAATTGCAAGAAGATAACTTTATGAATCTATAAGAATTGTTGTATCTCTATGGGAGTTGTAGCTGCAATATTTAATAGATAAAATTTTTTAGGTCGGGAGACCAAGATCGTTGCCTAAACCTTGTGAACCAACAACCCGATAACCAATTAGACTACTATACGAATAGAGATTTGTATGATTGTTCGAGAAGCCTCAACCCTGGAATTCTTATTATAACTATTTACAACCATTGCTTTCTTTGCTTAATCATAAAATTTTATTTCTTGTTTATTAATTTACATTTTTATTCTCAATTTCAAAATCATCTTGATACTATACAATACCTAATACTCATCGTCTGAAACTAAAAGTTGGTTAAATTCTTAGTTGCTTAGTCCTCATGGGAATAATATCTGATTGTCTAAATCACTATATTACTTGTACAATTACGTGCACTTGCGTGTGCATCTGAGTCACAACAATGGACAATATGAATCTCCTTTTGCAAAGATATGTTTGAAAAATTAAAATTTTCTATCAAACTAACACCCTATATTTACCTCAATCAAATGGAATTGCGAAAAGAAATAACTAAATGTCGAAGAAAATCATGAATTTCTTACTTATAAGTTTAGGTTTACTACAAAACTTAGGGAGGAAAGCTACCCTTACGGAAAACTGAATATTTAATAGGGTGCCCCATAGCGAGACAAATCAATTCCATATGAGAAATAGAAATAAAGAAAACACAACATGAAATATTTCAAAGTGTAGGGTTATATAGCCAAAGTCCAAGATCCTATACTCAAAAGGGTGAAAATAGGGCCAAAGATTGTGGACTGTGTTTTCATCAGATATACTATAAATAGTAGAGCATGTCAATTTTGGTTCATAAATTTGAACATCCAAATATCCATGATAATACGATAATTAAATCAGATAATAATGAGTTCTGTGAATACATTTATCCATATAAAATGAGATATGAGCTGTCTAGTGAAGCTTCTAAACAACTTAGGGATGAACCAAGACAACATGTATTTAATAAGGAAAATCTAAGGCGTAGTAAGTGACAAAGAATGTCAACTTCTTTTGAACCTAATTTTGTAACATTTCTTCTTGAAAATGAGCCCCAAACATTCAAAAAAGTGATGTATTCTATGGACTCATCCTTTTGGAAAGAGGCTATCAATACTGAGATTAATTCAGTCTTGAGAAACCATACTTGAGTTGGTTAACCTTCCTCCAAAAAATAAATCTTTAGGCTCTAAATGGATCTTTAAAAGGAAAATAGAAGTTGATGGTACGATTGGAAAATACAAGGCAAGACTTGTTGTGAAAGACTTTATACAAAAATAAGTCCTTGATTATTTCATCACATATTTGCAGTAACAAAAAAAATGTCTATTCGGATGTTGGTTGCATTAACTACAATATATATGGTCTTGAAATCCATCAAGTGGATATGAAAATAACTATCTTAAATGGAGAATTGGAGGAAGAAATTTAAATAGGACAACCTGAGGGTTTTTTGGTTTCTGATAAAGAAAGAAAAGTGTGCAAACCTGTTAAGTCACTTTATGGACTAAAACAAGCACCCAAACTGTGGCATTCAAAGTTTAACCAAACTATGTTGGCAAATTGATTCAAGATAAATGAATGTGATAAATGTGTTTAAATTAAAGACACTCTAAATCACAAAGTCATTATTTATTTATATGTGGATGACCTATTAATCATCAGTAAAGAAAATTTGACCTAAATGCTACAAAATAAATGTTTGAGAGAAAATTTAATATGAAAGACCTTGGAGTTGCTGATGTGATCTTAGTGATAAGAATTCATAGAATTCCACAAGGGTTGACATTGTCATAATCTTATTCTATAGAAAAGATACTTGACAAGTTCAATTATTAGGATTAAAATATTGTCGCGACTCCATTAGACGTGTGCTTTTCACTTCAAAAGAATAATGGTGAAAGTGACTCACAATTAGTCTATTCAAGAGTGTTGGGAAGTATGATGTATACCATGAATTATACGCGACCTGATAAATCATGCATTATTAGTAAATTGGGTTGGTACATGAATAGTTCTAATTAAACTCATTAGATGGCAATGAAAATAGTTTTGGGATATCTAAAACATACTCAAACCTATGCTTTGTATTATAGAAAATATCCTGTGGTAATTGAAGGATATAGTTGCAAACTAGATCACCGGGTCAAACAAAGTAAAATTCATTAGTGGATATGTATTTACTCCCTGTGGAGGAGCAATCTCTTGGAAATTATCCAAATATACATGTATTTCCCACTCTATAATGGAACTTGATTTATCATGTTAGATAAAGCCTGTGTAGAAGTTAGATGTATAAAAAATTTCTTGGAAGATATTCCTTATTGTCCCAAATCTTTGACACTAGTATGTATACGCTGTGATAGTCAAAAAACAATAGGTAAGGTAGAGAGCATAATGCATAACAATGAATCTCATTATATAAGATGAAGACATAGTACTGTTAGAGAATTACTCTCTAGTGAAATTATCATAATTGACTTTGTGAAGTCAAAGGATAATGTATCAGATCCACATACAAAAGGCCTATCTAGAGAGTGAGTTGAAAGATCATGAAAGAAAATGATTTTACGTCATAGGTCAAGTCATAATGGCATTAACTCTACCTAGCAGACTAGAGGTCTCATGATAGGTTCAAGGAGATAAAATAAAGTTGTGACTGATGGTTCAACATTATCAATTAACTTAACCTATTCGTAGAAATTAGTGAGAGAATTGGAATGTCTTGAGTGGTAACACCAAATCTTTGACATGTGTTTTAGATTAAGAGTAGTTGTTAGTAGATACATAGTATCATGGGTCTAATAAGAAAGAGCTAGGTCATGAATTTACCTTATTCTCTCCATGGTTCTTTATGAGATTGTCATCTATGGTAGCTCCTTCACCTTCGATGGTTGAAATCCATGGCTTTAGAATAGGGTGGGTATCTTCTTTAGAGTTTTCTAGAGTTTTTTCATTTCCACTTTCCCTTTTAATCTTTTTTCGTTTAGTTTCCATTTTTTGGTTTGTTTGTTGTGTCTTGTTGGGTCTTTGGGCCTGTGTATGGATATGTCCACTCTTTTGTTAATATTGCTCCTTTTATTTTAGGGAAAAAATTAAAATATACAACCTTAGATTGTTTGTTGCAAGTTATGGCAATACTTCTTAAATTGCAAGTCATAGCAACTTTTAAAACAAAAAATAAAGATTTTTTTGCTATTTTTATATTAAAAAAACACCCTTAAAATAAGACATCGGTTACCAAAAGATATCCATCACCCCTAATTTCTCACTTTAATATTTTTTTTCTTATTTCAAATGAAAATATATCTATACAAAATAAATATGTCAATATTTTTAATGATTTCAAAATTATAATATATATATATCATTTTAATATTTTAAGAATAATTAATATATATAATTTATATACATATTACTTAGAATTTTCTCAAAATTTTCGTGTGTGAAAAATATATAAATTCAATATGAAATATCAATATTCTGCTCAAGGCTTACTTGGACATATTTTATTGTATGAATTGTGTATAAAATACGATACATTTAACTAGCTTAGATTTTGTTTTTATTTGTTATATGTATAAAATTTATATATAAATTAGTTGTCACGAACCAAGGGTCATGATGGCACTTGTCGCGGAAAGCCTTGACAAGTAAGCCTATCACACAAACTGATATAAAAAGGGGAAAATAATAAAAATAACCAAGAGTAAGGATTCTAGAATGAAGCCGAACCACACAATATAATAAAAATAAAAGAATATAACTAAAGATATCATACCATAATCCCAAAACATGGTGTCACAGTGTAAGAACATCACTAGTACAACTCAAGATCAAAATACATATGATATCTAAAATTGGAACAACTCTGTGTTTGAATGCAAAATAAAGACAAAGTTTAAATAAATAAAGGTAGTAGTTGACTTTGAAAGCAAGAATCCAATTGCTACCTTGAATAGCTCCAAAGTATCGCCCAAAGTCAACCATCATGAGGCGTACTCGAACTAGGATCTAAACCAAAAGGGCGTAGTAGGGGTGAGTATGGTCCACTTGTACTCAGTAGGTAACATAGGTCGATGATGTACCGTGGAAACATGGCACATTCAATGATTAAAATGGTGAAATAATGCATTGTCTTAGGTTATTTCATCGGATATGATGTGTGTTTTGTATATATTACAGGTAAATTAGGTTAGAAGCGGTTTGGAATGAAAAATGGAAAAAATTGCTCCAAAAATTAAAGTACTGGTTAGGATACAAGTCTTTAAGTCACCTTACGACTCATAGTAAGACTTGTGAGGGTAACAGTGGCAAGATCTAAGCTGAAGAGTTAAGTATAAATTGACCACTACTCATAAGAAGTGACTATAAGTCATGGTGTTCAACCATTGTGTTAATAGTTGGCAAAGCCGAAGTTCAGGAGAGAAGTAATGGAAGACTATGAGTCGTAAGGTCAGACTACTACTCATAGTGTGTAGTTTTATTAAAAACAGTGTGTAAAGTCCTAAGGATTGATGCTCTATTGGTGACTTGTGAAGACCACAAATCGTAAGGACTGAATACAACTCATGGTATTGAGTCTTAATTATAACAGACTCAAAAGCCCTGAAGGTGAAAGGCTACTGGAGTGACTACGATAATTAACATATGAATCATAAGGTGACCCTATGAGTCATAACCACTTAAGCCTAAAGAGAACTATGATATTAGGCAATGGGTGGTAACCAGACCTAATGACTCATTGCCAGAGGCGTGACCACTACTGACTTAGTTTTCCTATTTTATTTTAATTAAGTTTCCCTTGTCATTTTGAGACACTATAAATACCCTCAGGTTATGTTTTTATTATGTTACATACTTTTGATATTTTCTTGCATATTTTTGCTTCTTGCTACTCGATATTTTTGTTCTTGTGTTTTTGGTTACGTAATCACTTGAATAGTTTAGATTTTAATCTTATCATTCTTGTTCAATTTATTCTATGTCTTCTTCATTGATTGTCATGGATTGTTGCATAATCATGAATGGCTCAATTTTTTAACTAGGGTTTTGGGAACCATGGTGCATTAACAACATAGAAAAAGTTGAAGATATATCTAGATTATTGTGATTGCTTGTATTGTAATCCTCTTTGTATTAATTATTCTCTAAGCTACTGTAGAAGCTTGGGAACCGCCTGCATTTGAGATCGTCCTTATAAGGGAGTTTGAGAGTTGGAAAAGGGGATTACAATAGTGATTTGAGGCTATCAACCATCGACTGAGAAACTTGAGACCTAAAAGGTCATAGTTATGCTAGGGTCAAGGACAAGGGATAGTAAGGCGACACCCTAAGACTCAAAAAGTGAAGGGTACAATTTATCAATGCGTTCATAAGATGGTTGATGAGATATAACTTGTCAAAATTTGCATGCAGAGTAGTGGGATAGGTGAATTGAACACAATAAACATACGTAGTTAGGAAACCAAGGGGAACACACTCATAGTGTCTGTCTTTTATTGTTTAAAACCTCAAGCACTCAAGTTCAGTTACGGGTTACTGTGTCTTTTAATACTCCATATTTAATTTTCTGCACTGGTTATGATTTTTTAAGTTTGAGAGATAGTTCCATTCATTCCCTGTGGGTTCTATGCCAACCTCATTTAGGCGACGTAAATTTTTTGCACTGTCATCAGGGATATAATGTTGAGTTATTAATTGGACTTATTGAAGTTTTGGGTCTTTTAGTTTCTATTTTAGTTGGGTATACACTGGTGTATGCCTAACACTAGGAGTCGAGGCAATCCCTTTCTCCCATTGAATTCTAAACCATAGAGACTTCTTAGCTAAATCGTATGATAAATGAACTATCCCATGAAGAAAATTTAGAAAGGGTTCAGGATAATCCAAACACAGAGCCTCCCCCTACCCCAGGTGATCCATAGAATATTGCTAATAGATAGATGGAGCATATGCTACCATAGGTAGACAAACAATAGAGAAGAATGACAAATTAAGCTAGGTTGGCTCAGCAGGTAGAGCTAGCTCGGCCTAGACCAGTAGTCAATCGTCGATCAACACTCGACACTAATCGAGATAGAGCGTGAGATGGCAGATCTCAAGTAATACTAATATATCAATATCTACCGCCGTATGATGAAGATAAGGATATGTGATATGTTGAGCCTCTTAATATATGAAACTTTGGTCGTCCCACACTACCCCCAAATGTTAAGTTCAATATTACTAGTGCAATGATCCATCTGCTAAGTTTAAAGGGTGTATTTTTTAGGCCATCGACAAATAATGCGAACATGCATCTTGCCAGTTTTACTAGGATTTGCACTTTGTATTCTATATCAGGGGTGGATCAGGAAGCATTGAGATTGAGGTTGTTCCCATTCTCCCTGTTAGGAGAAGCATCATTGTGGTTGGGGGAACTTCTCAGAGGCTCAAGAACGACTTGGAACGATTTGTGTAGATAGCTATTGAATCAGTTCTTTCTTCCCGCTAGGATGCTACAACTAAGAGATGAGATTTAGAAATTCCGATAGTTTCCTGTCGAGTCCATGTAAGAGACATGGTGTTGGTTAAAGAAAAGTTAACCATGGTACCTAATCACCAAATTCCAGGGTCTAATTTGTTAGAGATATTCTACAAATCCCTGAATATAATTTCTAGGGTGATGACAGACACAATATCTAGAGGTGCACTTATACGTATTTGTTAGGATATGGCACAGGAAATGCTAGACGAGATATCTATTACTAACCGAGGATGACACACTCAAGAAGCTGGTAGAAGTTTTGGTACGTATTCTATAAAAGCTTTTAGTGACTACAAAGTTGGTGATGATTCAGTGGCACAAGAATTTACATAACATAGAATGGATATTGGGTTGCCTACAAAATAATTTACAACGATAAATCCTAAAAAAGTAAATACAGTAAGGGCATAGGGGTCTGCTTCTAGAATGTATGATTGTGATGCGGATGAAAAAGTGAAGTATCTGGATTGAGAAGTGTCAAGTTTCCAAGCCAAGGGGAAAGGAAACCAAGGTCAAAACTACTATGGTAATAGATACCGAGATAGAAGCAAAGAGTAAGATGGTTATTGGAGTCATAAAAATGTCTATAAAGAAAAGAGTGATAGATATATTCCACCAGACAGCCGAGATATAAAGTCAAGAATGGAAGAAATGTTGTCCAAGATGGTGAAAGGCCAAGTGAGTCAGGAGACCTTCTTTAAGGAGATTAAGGTGGATATATCAGGATTGAACCAGAAAGTTAAGTCGCATGATACATCGATAAAACAACTGGAGCAACAGTTTGGCCAAATGTTGGCCATATTGAATTAGAGGCAGCCCATCACTCTTCCCAGCAATATATTGGAAAATCCCAAAAAAAATATTCATTTTCATTCTATTACCACTCAAAGTGGTAAAACCACCATGGATCCCCCTATGCCTATAGAAGAAGAGACAAAGGTATGGTGGTGGTGATATTGATATTTCTAAGAGATCTGTTGCAAGATCAAAAAAATCAACAGGTGTTAAACATACTGGTGACAAGGATAAAGAAATGAGAAAGGTTTATGAGCCGATGTTGAAAACTATTTTGAGACGTTCCCTACCTTTTCCCTATAGGATAAAAAAGAAATAAGAAAAAGGTAAATATTAAAAGTTCTTATCGATATTGAAGGAGCTGTCTATTAATATTCCCCTTGTTAAGGCATTAAGGAAAATGCCTGGCTACGCAAAGTTTATGAAAGGTTTAATCACAAAGAAGGGAATGGTGAGCTTTGATACCATTGAAAATATGTACCATTGTATTGCTGTTTCTCTTAGATCGTCAGTAGATAAGAAGGAGGACCTAATAGCCTTCACTATTCCATGCACTGTTAGGTCCTTTAACTTTGCTCGATCTTTGTGTGATCTGTGAGCCAACATTAATCTAATGTTACTGGTGGCTTATAAGCAGTTGGGATTGGGTGAACCCAAGCTAACATTGATAAGATTATTGATGGCTAATCAAATGGTGAAATGGCCGATGTGTATTCTTTGTGATGTTTTAGTGAAGGTAGAATCCTTCATATTTCTAGATATTTTGTCATTCTTGACTGTGAGGTGGGATTCTCAGTCCCTATAATCTTGGGTAGACCCTTCCTAGATATATGTAGGGCGTTTGTTGATATGGAATTGGGATAAATGAAGTTTCGACTGAATGATTAACAAGTGACCTTCAATGTGTGCCATTCAATGAAGTAGCCTGATGATATGTAGGTTGTCTCTGTGATAGAAACCATTGATGATAGTGTTGATGAGTTTATTGTGCCCATTGAAGAGAGACTTGGAGTTAAGGCATTAGCAACAGTGATTATGAATTTTTATAGTGAAGAAATTGAGGAATATGATGAGATGGTGGGCTCTTTATATGGAAGAGGTTCTTACACTTATTCTCTAAAGAATCTTGATTTACATCTAAAAAATAGAACTACTCCTTCCATCGACTGTCTATTGAGGAGCCACATGTCTTGGAGTTGAGGGCCCTCCCATCTCACTTGCGCTATGAAATTTTGGGTACCAACAACTCTTTGCCAGTGATATTGCAATTGACTTGGTTGAGACTGAGGTAGAGTCATTGTTATTAGTATTGCAGAGGTTCAAAAGATCCATAAGGTGGACCATTGTAGATATTGTAGGTATTTTGCCCGAAATTTGAACTCATAAGATCTAGCTTAAACTGGACTATATTTCTAGTATTGAGCATCTATATCGTCTAAATCCTTCTATGTAGGTGGTGGTAATGAAATAAAGCATTAAGTGGTTGGATGATGGTGTAGTTTGCCAAAATTATGGATAGCCAGTAGGTTAGTCCAATTTAATGCATCCCAAATAAAGGCAAAATTACTGTAGTGCTGAATGAGAAAAATGAGCTTATCCCAATGAGACCAGTCATAGGTTGGAGAGTGTGTATGGACTATAGAAAGTTTAATTCATGAACTCATAAGGAACTTTTTCCCATGTCGTTTATGGATCAAATGCTGGTCAGGTTAGTAGGCAGGGGTTGGTATTATTTTCTTAATAGGTATTTGGGTTAAAAGAAGATCACTATTGCACCCAAAGATCAAGAAAAGACAGCCTTTACTTGCCCTTACAAGACTTTTGTGTTCAAATAATTCCATTAGGGTTGTGTAATGCTCCCACCAACTTTTAGAGATTCATGATGTCGATATTCCCTAACATGGTGGAAGATACCATTGAGGTATTTATAGATGATTTTTCTATGGTTAGTGATTATTTTAATAGCTGTTTGGTCTATTTATGCTCTTCGTAGATATGAGGAATGAAATTTGGTGCTAAATTATGAGACGTTCTATTTCATAGTGAAAGAAGGCATTGTGCTTAGGCACAAAATCTCAAAGAGGGGAATAGAGATGGATAGGGAAAAAATTAAAGTGATAAAAAAATTACCTCCTACAATCTCAGTGAAAGGGATTCAAAGTTTTTTTGGGTCATATTGGGTTCTACAGCTGGTTCATCAAGGATTTTTTAAAGATTGAAAACCCTCTATGCAAGATTCTTGAGAAAGATGTGAAGTAGTTTGATTTTGATGATACATATCTGAAGGCTTTTGAGTGCTTGAAGGACAAGTTGGTGTCAACCCCTATCATTGTGTCCCCTGACTGATCCTTGTTATTTGAGATCATGTATGATGTGAGCATTGTGTCCTTAGGTGCTATCCTAGGACAAAGGCGAGAAAAGATCCATCACCCAATTTGCTATGCCAGCAAGGCATTAAATCCTGCTCAAAAGAACTATACTGTTACCGAGCAAGAGTTGCTAGCAGTGGTTTTTGTCTAAAAAAATTTTTGATTCGACTTGATTGGGACTAAGGTCATTGCTCATATAAATCATGCATCCTTACGATACCTAATGACGAAAAATGCTAAACTGAGATTAATTCATTGGGTTCTCTTACTACAAGAGTTTGATTTTGAGGAAAAGGACTAGAAAGGCATGTAAAGTCAAGTTGTAGAACACTTGTACAGACTTGAAGAAGAAGCAATGCATAAAATGGGGGATGGGCATGAAATTGATGATACTCCTCCAGGCAAGTAGATTTTGGCAGCATCACAAGACCTAATCCCCTAGTTTGTTAATTTTTCCAATTACTTGGCAAGTGATCTTATCCCAGAAGACTTTTCCTTCCAGCAGCAAAAGAGATTTATGCATGAGTTAAGGAAGTTTTTCTAGTACGAGCCTTATCTATTCAGAATTTGAGAAAATGGTATGATTCATAGATGTATCCCATAGGTGCAGATTATGAGTATTATGGATTGTCATGCTTCACCTATTGGGAGTCATCATGGAGGAACTTACACATCACACAAAATCTCAAAATATGGGTGTTGCTGGCCTACAATATACAAGGATGCTCATGACTTTGCACTAACCTGTGACAAATTTCAATGTCAAGGAAATATCATACGATGCCATGAAATACTTTTGATCCCTATTCTGGGTTAGAATTGTTTGATGTATAGGGTATTGGCTTCATGGGTCTATTTGTGAGATCCTATGATATGAAAAATATTCTAGTTGCGGTTGACTACGTGTTCAAATGGGTGAAAGTGGTAGCGCTCCCCAATAATGAAGGTAGAAGTGTCACCGCCTTTCTGAAGAAACATTATTTTTCTCGATTTGGCACTTCATGTACAATAATTAGTGATGTTGGGTTGCATTTTTGTAATCATCTGTTCAAGAGTCTACTTGAAAAATACGGTGTGAAGCATAAGGTGGCAAAACCTTACTATCCTCAGAATAGCGTACAAGTTAAAGTCTCCAATCAAGAGATCAAGTCCATATTGGAAAAGACTGTGAATGCCAGCAGGACTGATTGGTCGAGAAAGTTGGATGATGCATTTTGGTCCTACCGTACAACTTATAAGACACCCATATATTCCTCCTCGTATCAGCTTATGTATGGCAAGGCATGCCACTTGCCTGTTGAACTTGAGCATAATGCACTATGGGAACTGAAAAAACTAAATTTTGAGTGGCATGATGCATCAAAGTTGAGGATGAGCAAGGTGAATGAGTTGGATAAGTTTTGAATTCATATTTCTGAAATTTCCGCTTTGTATATGGAGAATATGAAACTGTAACATGATAAGAAACTCAAGAAAAGAGTATTTGAGCCCGGTGATCTGGTTTTATTATATAATTCGAGACTTCACTTGTTTCCTAGTAAGTTAAAGTCTAGATGGTATGGACCATTCACCGTGGTGAGGGTGTTCCCATATGGTTCTATAAAGTTAAATCGTGTTAGTAAATCCCCATTCAAGGTGAATGGGTAGAGGTGAAACACTACATATAAAACACTGAGGAAGTAAAAGTGGTTGAGGAATTGAGCCTTGGCAAAGTTTCAGTTACCAAGGAAATTGTATCATTCTGCGACATTAAATCAGGCACTGCATGAGAGGAAACCTATGGGGATGGTTGGTGAAATTTGAGTATCCAACCTATCCACATCGTTCCACGACTTTAAATCAAGCTCTTCATAGGAGACAACCCATGTTTCGTAAATATTTAATTATAGGGTAACTTGTGTGTCCAGTGTGCATGGCTGGAGATTGCAGGAATAAACCAGAATTTTTTTTGGCACCAGGCCATATGACCTATCTCACAAGTCATAATCATACCTCACGACACGTGACCAAAATTTGTAGGAAGCTAGGTCTCAATACACTCAGTTATTCGGTGTCTAGAGTCATCACAACTCTCGAAATGAGTCGTAGTTAGTGACTACGACTTCTCACCTTGAGTCATGATAACTGGAAACCCAGGTAAGGTTCCAATAATTATGGGGGAGTACACGACTCGTAGTATATGGTTACGAGTCATAGTCAACACTCGTAACCAGGCTCGACATCGCAGGTCGAGCAGGTCGACCTGATCCAATTTGATCTATTTGATTTAAAAGGGAAAATAAACAATTGGAATTCCAATTATTCAAACCTGGTGACTCTCTCCATTTCCTTCATCAATTAAACCAAAACAAAAACACTCCAAATTCATATCTTAAACTTAAAGTCAAGTAAGAAAAATCTCCCAAAGTTGAAAATCTCAATAGTTAGGGCACAACAAGATCATTGAAGTTATGTTCTTAAGAAATCCAAGACAAGAAAACAAGTAAGTATTTTATACTCAAATTTCTATATACTAAGTTTGTAATGTTTATGAGTTGCTTTGGTTTCTTGATTAAAATATGTGTGCATAACAATAGTCGAGCCCTATTCTTGTGTATTGTGTAATGTAATGTGATAACACGAGTAAACATGGATTTTATGCTATAAATCTTTGATTAGGGATGACGTAGTAATTGTGGTGATTGTTATAATGTGTAATATTGTGTTAGGAAGGCTTATTGGGATCAATTCCACTAAATAAACATATTACAGTGGCTACAAGACTCGTTATGACTCGTAGGGTGTAATACCCCATACTTTTTCCTAGATTAATTTAACTCCTAGAATGTTAAGGGTTAGATTCAAAAATGAATAACCTTTGTTACATGTAAAATTTTCTAGATTTAGACTCTTCATTATGTGGGAAATTGAATTATCTTTCCATTGATACCAATTTCGCCTAAATTCGATACTCGGTTGAGAAGTTATGACATTTTTAGTAAAGCAGTGTGCTAAATAGACCAGCACTGCATCACGGAGAAGGAAAAATCGGCAATTGTCCGATTCCAGTAGACCTCCGAAATTTTCCCACATCGCGGTGAAGACCCATTTCCCAATTGTCAAAATCCAGTAGCCCAACGCGATAGTACCACATCGCGGTGATACGTAAAATGGCATTTCAATAGCTTACCGCAATAGCTCCACATTGCAATGATTTTTCAGTTCCCGCTCGTCCTTTTCTAGTGAGCCACAACGATAGTGGCACATCGCGGTGACATGTAAAATTGAGAAAATTTTATTGTTTTCAGTTTTGATTAAAAGTTTAAAAAGGGCACTTTGGCCAATTCACAAGCCCCAATTCGTGTAAAACACAGGATTTAGCTCATCCTAAGCACTTTATACCCAATTTTCATTCATTCTCTCTCAAAGAAAAACCCTAGAACGCAAAGATTACTCTCCAATAAATCAAAATTCTTCCATTATTTCTCCAAGAAAACCCAAAATTGAGGATACTCAAATTAAGATATTCAAGAGTTTATTTCCAGGAGAACAAATAGAGATTCAATGACAAGCTTTCTTAGAGATTTCATCAATTAAGGTATGTGGAGTTTATGAACAAGGATCCTCTTCCATCCTTGTTCCCAAAACCAAGTTTTAAAATACAAATTCAAATAATTTTGAATGAATATACAAGAGATTTGAATTAGGGTTCATACCCATTATTGCTATTTGCAAGATTATGAGTTTTTGAGAGATTTTGAAGACGAATTGCATGTTTATTTTCATATTTTCATGCCTATTACAGTAAATTCCAGATTATGAGATGAATTATCATTGTTTTCATTATCAAGCATGATTATTATGATGTTTTGATATGAACTGGATATATGGGTTATTAATCCCAAAGTTTATACGTTGATATTTCAAGAAAGATAATGCTTTAAGCATCTTATGATCAGATTAATTACGGATTTTCAGTAAAGCTTTAATTGTTTAATCCTCAGATAAGATTTGGAATCCACTTTACAAATTTACTACAAATTACAGAATTCAAAATAGCTTTATTTACAAATCTAATCCGATAAATGCATAATTGTTTTCAGAATAAACCCTTATGCTATTTTTTAAAAGTGGATTTCCAACAGAATGAGCGCAGATTAAAGGGAGTAGTATTTAACACCGAGAGAAAAGTGTGGAATTAGCGTTCTCTGTCTTCCACAGAACTAAGTAGCCAACATAGGTACATATTATTAAATTATTCTCATTCTAATATGGGTGACAATTACAGATGTGATCACTTAGCTCAGGTTATACTTCTTGGCAAGAGTATGACAGCTCTCCCCATCGTGAGGTTTTCCCCTTAGAGGAACGAGATGTTGGACTCCATGTTAGCTTATATGGTTTTTGTCGATTAGAAGAACCTTCATACAGACTACAGATAACAGAAAAGAATAACAAAAAAGATTTTAGAAAACTAAGTGTAAAAACTCACAATTTTATTGAGATTATGCTTTATAGAAAGATAATAGTTACAGATTTTAGCTTTCAGATTTCAAACATAGAAGAGAGTCCTTTCTACAATTAGACTGTATTATTTAAAGACAAAGTATTAAAACATCTTTGATAACCAAATGTTATGACTCACTAGATTTACAAAGCATGAGTAGTTATTCATGATTACAGATTTCAAAATTTCAGATATTCCAGCTTATGTGAGTCCTCTACATTTAGCATGCATTATTTTACAAATTATAATGATGAGATGATATTTTACTTATGCATTCACCCCCATATGCTCAGTATATTCCAAAAGTACTGATCCACATAAATGCTTATGTGCTATATTATCTCATAATATCGGTACGAGTTGTAGCATGTACAGTCAGAATCAGGCAGTTACAGTCAAACCAGCAGATGATGAGTCCTCTTATTTCTGGTACTTCAGTTATATGTTGTTTCTGTACTTTATTATCCTACTCATATGTATTAATTAGTGTTAGTTAGAGTCCTGTCCCAGCTATCTATAGTCAGTATAGTAGAGGCTTCACAGATGTCAGTCATGTAATTTCAGTTTCTCTTTTTAAACTTTATCAGAATATACAATTATATCAGTATTATACTTTCACAGATTCCATCATCATTATATTTTTGCACAGTAACTCAGTCATTTTATACATATTTAATTAGTTGCTTAACAGTATGCCAGTTAATGGGTTAGCTTGGGAGAACTTGTGGTTCGAAGCACCGTGTGACATCCTGAGACCCATTTTTGGGGCGTTAAAAACTTAGTATCAGAGCACAGAGTTCATATGTCTTAGGGTGTCTGTGAAGTCGTGTCTAGTAGAGTCTTGTGGAACGGTATGGAGACGTCTGTACTTTTTTTTGAGAGGCTACAAAACATTTAATAAAAGTTTCCCTCCTTTCATACTCTAGATCGTATTGTAATGTTGTTCTTCCAGAAACTCTTGTCTGCTTGTGTGTTACCCCAAAATTCTTCATTTATGACTTATTCTCAAGATAACATGATCAATAAGTTCTAATTCCTCTCCAAATAATGCTACCAAATTTACTATAAAAAATTTTAGAAGTCACACAAAGGGTTTGAGAAGAGCTCTCTAGTGTTTCATAAGTCCCTCAAGTTAAAAGTTATGTCCTCATCCTTATGAGTTGTTCAATTGAGATAGAATTAGATATGTATTCAGATTGCCTATTGACCCTTTTAATACAGATAATTCTCATAAGAAGAGATAGTATGAACCTAGACTATTAAGTATAGTGTACATTCGAGGGATATTATGAACTTTGGTGTTATGATTTATGAATAGTAAAACTTATTATAGTTGGAAGTATGAGTATAGAAGAGTAGTGACAAGAAAAGTAGGAATGATGATTGATAGAAAGTATAGAGATAAACTTATTCATGTTATCAAGATGTATTAAGGTGATATTTCCTTGTGTGTTAGTTTATTGGAGGGTGAAGAAAGAGTTATTAGTTATGGTGAATTATTGTTTTCTTGAAGTACGGAAGGAGTTATTGATGGTATTTATTGTGTTTGAAAAGTATAGGATATTAATCAAGTGTTTGGTGGTTTAGTATCATTAATTTAGGCTTTTCTTGAGGTTACAAAAAGGAGTTTAGTTGAAACTTATAGAGCTATGATGATAATTTTGGTGTATAGAAAGTTAAATAGTAATGATGTGTAGATGTACTATGTGTTAATGGATTATAATAAGATAGACCATGCGATCATATAATCAATTATGGTTATTATGGGGCTCTAGTGGACTAGTGTTTCTTGATGCTTTATTTTATAGTTTCCAAGTGAGAATAGTATGCGAGGTTGGGTTGTTAATCATGTTTAGCACTATATGTTAAGTTTGAACATGGATGACTATCTAGGTGGAAATAATGATTTTGTGGCCAGTGCGGCTAGTTGTATGGAAGTGAGCTAGTAAACTTGAACAGTGTGTGCAAGAGTTTAAGTATAGTTATTATTAATTAAGTATGATGTTGTAAGTATAACGTAGAGGGGTGGCCAAGGTGATAGGGAGTTACATTATTAGTCGAGGATTATTGCATGTTTTGTGTTGTTGGTAGTACCACTGAGTTTCTAAGTGGAAGAGGGCTAGTTATATGGTATATGGTGTTCTAAATAGCTAAGATAAAGAGTTTTGATGATAATGTTGAACCTTTGATGTGATCTTGATTCTCATGGTTTAGATAAAAATATAAGCTTAGAGATGTTACATTAGTAGGCTATGACGGAAGTAGTATGGTTTATTAAAGATTGAGGATATCCATGATAAATGTTAGAATATAATCTTGAATCTTTGAGGATTAAGCAAATAGAAATAAGAGTTGATGCTCTAGATGGTGTGAATTTAGGATATGGTGATACTCATGAAGATTCTATGTTGGTAAGTGTTTAAGTAACTATATGATGACTATTGTAGCTATAGAAAGATAGAGTTGTATCTCAGAAAGAAGTATTAGCAGTGGGTTTTATACTTTCAGGTGTAGTCTTTCAGAGTAAGTTATTATTTACGTGTATTTTTGTGTCCCAGGATCTAGATTATAGCGAGTGTAGTTCAGTCAAGATTTTAGTAAAGGGTTCTACAGAGTTAGAATGATAGCTTAAAGCTAAGGGGGAGATGATAAAATCAGGAACCAAGTTAAGCTTTCAGATTCTAGTAGGGGTGTTAGTATGATGTAGAATAGTTGTAAGGGAGGATGATGCCCAATCCATTCTTATTTCAGTAGTGTACTTCAGTTACTCCAATATCTACTCTTGTCTTGCATGTCAGTTCCATGATCATAGTTTATGTTCATGCACATAATAGAGAATCATGTACTCCCCTAGTTCCTAGTATGAGGAGTTCCAGTTTATTCAGTAGTCGGAATCACATTCCATAAGTTATGAACTCCAAATTCAAGTTATGCAGCTCATGACTCATATACTCATCCTTTATAGTGTGTTCAATTCTTATACTTAAGCAACACTCTTAACGATCAGTGAAAGTCAGATCTATATTATGTACGTCCTTAGATTAGATCTCTTTAATGAATCCATGTCGCGAATACTCTATTACTCAAGCCTCAGTAAAGTGTCAAGCTATGCTTAGTATCTATTCATGTTTCAGACCCTGGTATTCTAACCTCTCAGTGACCTCCCCTTAGTTTAAGATAGTGATGATGAAAAATTGTATAGATGGGAGAGAGTAAATATGTTATGTTGGAAAATATTGTTGTATGCTTGTTTTATGTAAGTCTATAAGAGAAGGAATATTGAGGTGGAGATTTTTGTGTATGACTTGGTTAGTTGGGAATATTTTTATGTGTGTCTTTTTAAAAAATAGTACATGGAAGTTGTTATTAACAGAAGTATTAGAGAATATGAGAAAAATGCTTTTATGGGTGTTTGTTTAGAAGCGCATATGTCGTTATGAAAATAGGTTTGAATGTCATATTGGTATATAAGAGGATAGGTGTGTTGTGCACTAATGAATTACTAGTAAGGAGATGAGTTTAGTTGTTCAAGTAATAAGAAGAATTATTCTAGATGTGAGCAGTTATGACGATATTTTGGGTATTGAATTTGCGGGTAAGACTAGTGTTATGGTGTTATGTGCAGTACCTTGTGATTTCGAGTTAGGTTTGACCATGATGAGAGAATTTAGTTCAGTTTAGACTTTAGTAAATGGATTTATTAATGCCATGTGAGGATTATAAGTTGAATCAAGTGATTATGGTATTTAAGATGATAGTATGGTTGAGAGAGTATTTGACAAAGTGTTGCTAAACTTGAAAGCAAGAAGTTGCATTACTTAAGGCCTAATACTTCTATCCTAGCATATGATTTATGGGTCTATGTTCCATGTTATAGAGTGGTAGCTAACAATATTGTAATTTCTTATTCAGATATTTTGTTCAGATCATGCCCAGAGTTCTTTGCTCCCTAACATCATTAGAATTTCTTAGAAGAGTGCTGAGAAATACTCCATCTAGGTATAAGCATATAGTATGATTCAGTCCGTATATCCAACAATCTAGTTTAACAGTCAGACAGATAAATTTCTATAGTTTTTCCATCTTCCGATTTAGTCTAGTTTTACTACCTGAAGTTTCATGAGTATGTCCATTCAAGGAGGTAGTTTGTTCGCATCCGCGTAAATTGCGAATTCAACTTAGTATATACATCAGGAATCAGTTTCAGACTAAGATATTTAGTCATGATTCAGTTCATAAGTATTCAGTGAATGATCTTAGTTTTCCAAGTATTCCAGCTCAGACAATGTAATACCCATTGTATTATATTAGCCTTGTTGACTCATGATTCATGCCTAATTTATCAATTCGTAGTTCTACATGAATAATTGCATCATGAACACTTGAAGCAAATTCTAAACTCTCAGCATGAATCAGATCTTTATAGTAAGTAAATACAAGTCAGCTCAGAAATCAGTTTCATGATAGAGGTTTTAATGTTTCAGACGTATTTATGTAAGTATGTTCCCTGATGTGAATGTTCATTATATGATCTCAGTTACCTTAGTTCAGAACTCTCAGTCCAATCAGTTTCTCCGTATGAATTAGATTCAGACATGCAACTTGTTTTAGTTGTGCGTGCCAGCAAATAGCCTCAGTTACTCAGTATTTTAAGTTTAGTCAGCCACATTCGAGGATGAATATTCCCAAGGGGGAGATATTATAATACCCCATACTTTTTCCAAGCTTAATTTAACTCCTAGAATGTCAAGGGTTAGCTTAAAAAATGAATAACCTTTGTCATATTTAAAATTTTCAAGATTTAGACTCTTCATTGTGTGGGAAATTAAATTAGCTTTCCATCGATACCAATTTCGCCTAAATCCAATACTCGATTGAGAAGTTATGAAAATTTTAGTAAAGCAGTGTGCTAAATAAACCAACACCGCATCACAGAGAAGGCCAAATAGGCAATTGTCCAATTCCAGTGGACCTCCGCGATTTGCCCACATCTTGGTGAAGCCACATTTCCCAATTGTCAAAATCCAGTAGACCAACATGATGGTACCACGTCGCAGTGATACCTAAAATGGTATTTCAGTAGCTTACCATGATAGTTCCGTGTTGAGATGATTTTCCAATTCCCACTCGTCCTTTTCCTGTGAGCCACCACGATAGTGGCGCATCGCGGTGGCATGTATATTCGGGAAAATTTTATTGTTTCTAGTTTTGATTAAAAGTTTAAAAAGGGAACTTTGGTCAATTCCCAAGCCCCAATTCATGTATAACACATGATTTAGCTCATCCTAAGCACTTTATACCCAATTTTCATCCATCCTCTCTCAAAGAAAATCCTTAGAACTCAAAGCTTACTCTCCAAGAAATCAAAATTATTTCATTGTTTCTCCAAGAAAATCCAAAATTGAGGATTCCCAAATCAAGATAATCAAGAGTTCATCTCCAAGAGCACAAATAGAGATTTAATGACAATCTTTCTTAGAGATTTCATCAATTAAGGTATGTGGGGTTTATGAACAAGGATCCTCTTATATCTTTGTGCCCAAAACCAAGTTTTAAATTACAAATTCATATGATTTTGAATGAATATACATGAGATTTGAATTAGAGTTCATACCCATTATTTCTATTTTCAAGATTATGATTTTTTGAGAGATTTTGAAGATGAATTGCATGATTATTTTCATATTTTCATGAAAATTGTAGTAATTTCAGATTTTGAGATGAATTATCATTATTTTCATTATCAAACATGATTATTATGATGTTTTGATATGAACTTGATGCATGGGTTACTAAGACCAAGTTTATATGTTGATATTTCAAGAAACATGATGCTTTGAGCATCTTATGATCAGATTAATTATAGATTTTCAGTAAAGCTTTGATCTTTTGATCCTCAGATAAGATTTGGAATCCACTTTACAGATTTACTAAAGATTACAGAGTTCAGAATATCTTTATTTATAGATTTAATCAGATTAATGCATAATTGTTTTCGAAATAAACTCTTATGCTAGTTTTTAAAAGTGGATTTACAACAGAATTAACGCATACTAAAGGGAGTAGTATTTAGCACCGAGCGGGAAGTATGTGATAAGCGTGCTCTATATTCCATAAAACTATGTAGCCAACGTAGGTATAGATTATTAGATTATTCCCATTCCAATATAAGTGACAGTTACAGATGTGATCACTTAGCTCAGGTTATACTCCTTGGCAAGAGTATGATACCTCTCCCCATTGTGAGATTTTTACCTTAGAGGAATGAGACGTTGGATTCTATGTTAGCTCACATGGTTTATGTCAGTTAGAAGAACCTCTATACATACTAGAAATAATAGAAAAGAATAATAGAATTTTGTTTAGAAAACTAAGTGTTACGGCTCACAATTTTATTCAGATTATGCTTTACAAAAAGATAATAGTTATAGATTTCATCTTTCTGATTTATGAAATAGAAGTGATTCATTTCTACACTTAGACAATATGATTTAAAGATAGAGTATTAGCACAACTTTGAGAACCAAATGTTATGACTCACTAGATTTACAAAGTTTGATTTATTATTCATGATTATAGATTTCATAATTTCAGATATTCCAGCTTATGTGAGTCCTCTACATTTAGCATGTATTGATTTACAAATTATGATGATGAGATGATGTTTTACTTATGAATTCACCCCCATATGCTCAGTACATTCCAAAAGTACAAATTCACAAATATTTCTATATGCTACATTATCTCATAATGTAGGTATGAGTTGTAGTATATACAGTCAGAATCAGACAGTTGCAGATTCCAGCCAGCAGATGATGAGTCCTTCTATTTCAAGGACTTCAGTTAGATTTTATTTTTATACTTTATTATCCTACTCATATGTATTGATTAGTGGTAGTTGGAGTCATATCCCATCTATCTATAGTTAGTATAGTAGAGGCTTCACATATGTATGTCAGAGTCAGTCATGTAATTTCAGTCCCTCTTTTCAGACTTTATCAGAATATACAATTGTATCAGTATTATACTTTCACAGCTTCCATCATCATTATGTTTTTTCATAGTAACTCGGTGATTTTATACATATTTAATCAGTTGCTTAACAGTATGCTGGTTCATGGGTTAGCTTAAGATCACTTATGGTCTTAAGAACCCTGTGACGTCTCGAGACCCATTTTTGGGGCATTATATAGGGTCACCTAACGAGTTGTTATGTGAATCGTAACCACTGGTAACATGGTTGATTAGAAGAGTGTGGATTCTATTAACATTACAACTTATCTCTACGAGTCTTAGTCACACTATACTACCCGTAGTCAAGAGTCATAATGAGTGAAAGGAATTTTGCATAAGGTAAATATTTCTGGTCAGCTAACGAGTGTTGGTAATGAATTGTAGGCTAACATTACTACTCTTTAGGAGGACTTGTTACCTGACTAGTGAACACTGATTAGGCATTTTACCACCTTATGAGTATCCTAACGACTCGTAACCATTGTGTATGACTTGTACCTTTGAGTCATAAGGTGTCTAGTACCTGTTACACTGACACCAAATTTTCTTGTTTTTCTTTAATTTTCCTAGGACTTACTAATGGGTCTATTTCAACAGTTAATAATGGATCTAAAAGCCAACTTGACTAAGAAACAGTAAAAAATAAGCAAACCTTGAAAAACTCTGCCCTGAAAACTAATCGTCATCTCATGAATGAGGATTTTGGTGAGTCAAAAGGCTCAGTAAAGGAATATCCATTAGCAGAGCAGGTGGAGAGAAGAGAGAAGTGAACTCAGGGTGAAAAAGCAACCTTGAAGGAGGTCACACCACCCTGGTTAGGTCCTAGAATGTATAATACTAGCATATCACCACCTCACTCACCGTCCCAGTCTAATGAGGACAATGAAGATGATGACGATAAGGATTCTATTCTTGAGGAGAAGAATGTTGAGGGGAATGAAGGGTCCAAATATGAATAAGAGAATACGAGTGAGGAGAGTAATTCCTCCATTAAAAGAAATCCACCACAACTACCTCCTACTCTACTATCCATAGAGCTTGCCACAACGGTCATCATTAAATGGTAGGGGTACCCTAGAAAGCAAGCCATATATAATAAATGTATTTCCATAAACCCTTCCACTGGCAATCTATAGAGAGGGATCTATTTAGAGGAAAAAATGATGACCACAAGCATGTCTGAGATGCTGAAATTTGATTCATGGTTTAGGCAATACAACTTTGAGTGGATGATCATAGCTCCAGGATAATTCAGTCCTATAATAGTGTGTGAGTTCTATACAACATACCAGATGGAGCTCAAAAGGTCACATCCACAAGGGAAGTTGTGAAAGGGTGGTGTCCCAGTGACTATTATGACGATCAGAGGTGTTCGGGTGAAAATCTCCACTCAGGAGATTTTCGGGATACTATATGGGCCAGAGTTACAACTACCGATAAACACAATGAATATTGACTTTCGTATGGAGAAAATATAGAAAATTAATAGAAAGCAAATCGACACTGAAGATAAATTTATTCACTTTCAGTGGACGGCTGGTCTTATTGCGTTTAATCGAGATGATATTAGTTTATTAGTTAAAGGACCAGGAACTACTTCACAACAAATTACAAAGAACACCCTGAACTTTCAAGAGAAGACATGATGGACAATTATGTGGCATAGGTTATGTCCCAAAATCAGGGATAATGTACTTAGTCCAGACCGCGTGTCCTTGATAGATGGTATTATGGCATGCTATGAATTGGATATAGCCCAGTTGATTGCCAGAGTGATCTGAGATAGGGTGGTGGAAATTGACACAGTTCTAGCATTCCCTTATTTAGTGACACAGATATGTTTGGATGTGGGAGTGCCAGAAATTTCAGGTGTTAATCAGTATATTCAACCGAGGAACACTATAGATTCGGAATTAATTCATGATGCTGCAAGACCTATTTCCAAAGCTGCAAGATGGGAGCAGTAATAATTAGATAGGCATTTAAGGCGTAAGAGCATAGATCTTATACTATGAGGTTCATTAACACAGGTGAGTCCCCGAGAATGACCAGACCAATACTTAGGCCTTTACTTATGCAACAGACACCTCTCATACCCCAACTCCTCCACCTACTTCAGCACCACAAATATTCACTACTAGATCGGTCCCCGCTAGTTATGCATTATTCCTGTAGCCGTTCTTATCTGAGGAAAAAAAGAGACTGGGTATGGTGGAGACAAAAGTGAGGTTGATTGAACTAGGAGTAAATCCTTAGGTTCAAAATAGGATATATGATGATTTAAAAGTACTACAGAAATATTTTGATGGTTTGAGTAGCAGACCAGCCAGAGGTTAGAGGGGATTCAGTCGCCTAATTTAGTTAGAGTACAGGCCGAGCTGGCTGAGATCAAAAAGGCTGTTGAGGAGCTTCATGAGAGACCATTCCATCTTAATCCTATTATTATGGAGATCCATAAGGAGGTAGAAGTCGAGGATATTTGGGGTGTTAGAGATTCGACCCCCATAGTGGGTGGTGTTGATAATAGTAAGAAATGAAAAAAGAAAAGAAAAGAGAAAAAAAGAAGAAAAGAATAATTTGAGGCTGCAAAAGCAGTTAGTATTCAAAGTGAGTAAGATCTCCAGACAAGGGTCCGAGAGATGGCAGCGGGGGCTGGTAGTTCTCAACCTATAGATGGTGTTTATTTGAGTAGTAGTATATCTCTGCTACCTGATCTATCGATGAGCACATCGTCCACCACCGACGTTACTACTAATTTTAGCACCCCGATCACCATTAGGGCCACTAATAATAAAGTGGGGCCTGTACTGAGGCCTCACATGATGATACTTCTTGAGCTGGTGCCTAGTATTCCAGGTATGTCTTTACCCCTCATTTTATATGTTTAATGTACTGGGATAGTGCATAGATATTTAGTTAGGGTGGGGGTGTAATGTTTAGCCACCGTGGGTTGTTATTGCCATGTTTCTTTCCCCACCGGCTGTAGTTTAAATGTGGAACCAACATGTCTAGTTTAGTTTAAATATGTGTTTTGTGATGTTTGATTAGGAAGAAAATGTGTACCTAAGGCAGTGGATGTGTTTTGAATTATTTTGCTAAAGGTGTTGGTGAAAATAATACCCCTTCTAAAATTTTGATAACTTTGTGATTTGTTTATGCATGTGACTTTTGTGAATCTGGTAATGGCAAAATAACTAGGGTGAACAATTG
This sequence comes from Capsicum pubescens, assembly GCA_030864215.1. Lineage (NCBI taxonomy): Eukaryota > Viridiplantae > Streptophyta > Magnoliopsida > Solanales > Solanaceae > Capsicum > Capsicum pubescens. The sequence goes on from CM061547.1 coordinate 100,163,450, forward strand.
TATGAACTATATAGATAATTTACAATGTGTGCGAGTCACTACCTAGTTCCCTATGTGTATGGAATCTAAAACTTTCCCGATTGCTCTTGCATAGGTTGTTGAGTAGTCATTTTGGAGATGATCATAGGCCACTTTTGTGATGATTCCACTATATCCTAAATTGACCAAACTAATGAAATATAAATACCTTGATCCCGACTTTGAGCTAAATAGACCTATTATTTTGTTCACACCAATTCACCTTCCCATTTTTAATAAAAGTAAACCTATTTTGGTCCTAGTCCTCCCTGGACACTGTGCATCTCAACTAAAGCAAATTGTGTAAGTTGAGGGTGGCTATAATAGGGGTGCACAAAGAATCATGAGTATGAAGAAAGGGTGTAGATAAAAAATGAGTAAGGTTGGGAATAGTAGAAAAATAAACAAAAAAGAAAAAAATACAAAGATTTGAAAAAGAGAAAGAGAAAGAATAAAAAAAATCACACCCAGCCTGAATAAGCAATAAATAGAATAAAACGGGAGAAATAAGGGTGAAATAGAAAAAAAATTGGTAAAATAGTGGAACCTAAAATAGTCGTAGTGCCAAGGAGGTTAAGTCACTAAAAAAAATCCTAAAATATACCATACCAGCCCATAATCTATGTTACAAGCCTAACAAAGTCCTATAGTGATCCTAGCTCGACTGTATGAAAACTCAGGTAGAGAGCATATGGGCAAGCCTAAGGAATTCTATTACACTGATTGAAACTTTTTTGAGAAAGCGGGCGTCTCTTGACCATCCCTGTTGGAATGTACTGATCAAATTGAGTGATAGGGACTTCTTTAACCGTAAGGGTACATGGTTTGCGTAGCTAGATTGCTTATCTATCCGGGTAGTGTATTGTGGATATTCCTAGTTGTTCATTACTAATGTAATTCCATCACTTGATTCCTGCGTGTCACATTATTGTACCAAATAAATACACAGTTGAGTTTGAAAAAGTAAAAATATGAACGGGGTAAAGTGTTTTGAGCAATCATTGATAAGTAGACTTCCAATGGTATCTTAGGATCTTCCTAGTTAAGCATCGTCTTTGCTTATGTTTTGTATTTTTTCTTGAGGACATGTTAATGTTTTAAGTTGAGGGTTTAGATGTGTCATGGAAACATGGAACATTCAATGCTTAAAGCGGTGAAATTATGGATTGACTTAGGTTATTTCGCCGGATATGTTGTGTGTTTTATATGTATTGAAGGTAAATTAGGTTGGAAGTGGCCTGAAATGAAAAACTAAAGAAATTACTCAAAAAAATTAAAGTACTGGACAGGATACGAGTCATTAAGTCACCTTATGACTCGTAGTCAGATTTGTGAGGATAATACTGGTAAGATCTGAGCTGAAGGAGTTAAATATAAATTGATCACCACTCATAAGGAGTGTCTACAAGTCATGGTGTGCAGCCGTAGTGTTAACAATAGGCAAAGCTGAAGTTCAGGATAGAAGTAATGGAAGACTATGAGTTGTAAGGTTAGATTATGACTTGTAGTGTGAAGTCGTATTATAAACAGTGTGTAAATTCCTGAGGATTGATACTCAAGTGGTGATGAGTGAAGGCCACGAGTTGTAAGGATGGACTACGAGTCGTGGTGATGAGTCATAATTATGACAGACTCAAAAGCCCTGAAGGTGAAAGGCTACTTGAGTGACTACGATAAGCAACATACGAATCGTAAGGTGTACCTATGAGTCATAACAACTAAAGACTAAATACAGTTACGACAACAGGCAATAAGTCATAATCAGACCTAATGACTCATTGCTAGAGCGTGACCACTACCGACTTAGTTTTCCTATTTTTTTTAATTAGGTTTCCCTTGTTATTTTGAGACACTATGAGTACCCTTGGGCTATGCTTCTATTATGTTATGTACTTTTGATATTTTTTTGCATACTTTGACTTCTTTCTACTCGATATTTTTGTTCTTGGATTATTCATTTCATAATCAATTGAAGATTTTGGATTTTACTCTTATCATTCTTGTCAATTTATTCTATATCTTCTTCATTGATTGTCATGGATTATTTCATAACCATGAGCGACTAACTTCCTTAACTAGTATTGTAAGAAACCTGATGGATTAACAATGTAGGAGAAGTGGGAGATTCATCTAGATTATTGTGATTACATATATGGTAATCCTCTTTGTTAGTTATCCTCTAAGCTACTGCAGAAGCTTGGGAATTATCTGTATTCGAGATCGTCCCCACAAGGGAGTTTGATATTGGGAAAAGGGGATTATGACAGTGATTTGAGGCTATCAACCCTCACCTGAGAAACTTGATACCCAAAAGGTTATAGTTGTATTAGGGTCAAGGACAAGGAATAGTAAGGTGATGCCCTAAAATTGAAAAGTTAAAGGGTGATATTTATCAACGCGTTCACAAGACGGTTGATAATACATAACTTATCAGACTTTGTATATAGAGCAGTGGGGTAGGTGAGCTGAACATGATAAACTTACGTAGTTAGGAAACCAGGGAGAACACAGTCTTAGTGTTTGTATTCTATTGTTTACAACCTCAAGAACTCAAGTTCGGTTATGTATTACTGTGACTTTCAACACCCCCATTTACTTTTCTTCACTCCTCGTGATTTCTTTAAGTTTGAGAGATAATTCCACGTATTCCCTGTGGGTTCGACCCCAACCTGGTTTGGGTTACTATATTTGGCATCGACCACAACATACTTATTTGGAGTGTAGTTTTGGGCGACATCAAGTGACTGAGCAAAGAATAAAATAAAGCATACAAAATATACACTGAGGGAACGTCACCTGCATCCAGAAAATGTCCTAAATGGTAGCCCACACCGTCTCCACTAACAGTTCTAAAATATTCACATACACCATAACAACACGAAAGAGAAGTACAAGTATACAAGTCTCACACATACAACTACGAAGGAAGAAACACACAGACAAGTATCATGTGAAGGAAAATAATACATCATTGAAATATAAAAAGTAAATGCAAATCCAATGGAGTTGATGATGATAATGCTAATGATGATGACGATGAAGATAATGATGATGATGCTAGAGGTTGTCGCATAACCTCTGTATACACCTATGAAGCTAAAGCTTCTTGATGTAGGACCCATAGGTGGTTCGTCAACCCGCATACAACCAATATCAAATACCAATATACATAACTCCTCTTTGGCATATCCTTCAGTAAAGGGTTTTTAAGATGTCAAATTTTTTGTCAGAAAAAGCTAGTGTTTCTAGTGTGTCCATGGTGGTACCAATGTTTTATGAATGTATATGATATAAAGATGTGATGCTTACAACCAACCAAAATGAGAATTTCCATATCTAACCAATATACCAACCTAGTGAGCCAATAATTCACTATTTCCCACCATCCAGTAAATCTAACATAAACCATATGCCAATAGAGTAAAATATATTAAAGTACACAATTGATACAACATTAGGCTCTTTAATCAAACAAGATACAACTAATTTCACGTACGGAAGGCAACAATATCATACAAGATCCCACACGGTCACACCTAACAAATAATGTTCCAAGTTACCCAAATAACATCAATATAGGCCCCCAAATAGGCATCACATAATAATATAGTCATTTCCATGATTAGTTCCCACACCCTTAACATGCTTTTATATCAACATTAACTACCCAACCCATTCTAAAGAAAGTTAAGCCATAACCTACCTTGAATGCTAAAAACTAGTTCGAAAGACTTGAATCCAAAGCCTTACTCCTCACGATCGAACTCAGAATCAAGTAAATCATACAACTATAGAATTTGTGCATTAAATAAATCCAATGATACCCATATTGCCTATTTTTGTGTCGGAGTTAAAATGGACCCCCAAAATGGGTTTTCAATAAAGAAGGGTAAAAACATAATTTTATTTTTGAAGCATGCTCCCTGTATTTATAGGAGTATACATCTGAAAACCTAAGAAAAAATGAGTTAAAAAAAGGTCCCAATTGAACAAAAACCATGCTTAAGATTTACTGGCAAAAATCCTCAAAATTTATTTTAAAACCAAGGATTAAAGTATTTTGAAGATGAAATCGCAAGAAAAATGATAATTATAAGATTAGAAAGTCATTAAAGTGAAAACAGGTTTAAATCTGGGTTTAAGTCAAAGAATTATAATTTTTAGGCCTCACGGGCCAAAACTCTAATTTCTACCTCTTTAATTCGCATTTAAACCCACTTTGTGGGAATACACTGGGTTTGTTGTTGTTGTTGTTGTTGTTATTGTTGTTGTTGTTGTTGTTGTTGTAATTCGCGTTTAAACAAGAATTACAAGATAAAATTTTGAGAAAATAGTTGAAATAGGTGTTATGGAGCTTACCCAAGCTTAAAAGTGGAAGATATTCCTAAAAATCACAAAACCTAAGCTCCAAGTCTAAAAAATAGTAAAAAATAGCGAAACATAGGTATATAAAGGACCAGACATCGAATATACGATCACCGGGTTGCTTAAGAAATTACTGCTTACACGACCAGGTGTTGCATATGCAATACCTTGCCTAAGGGTTGGTATTGCATAAGCGAACCTTTATCGCTTAAGTGGGGCACGAGACCGCAATTAAGATGTCATATAAGCGACACTTGGTTTGATCTACTGAGTCTCGTAAGCGACCAAAGTGTCTCTTACGGGAGTGCACCAACTGCATGGTGCATCGGTTGGAGACTTAGATAATTCCAAGTCTCCGTGGAACTCTTAATTCATTCTAAATCCCTCTAACACAAATGAACTATGCTACCTTATTAAATTCGACGCTCCGGACTTAATGGCGATATCAAATTTTTGAAAAAACATTGTTTCACAAAGTTGCCCCCTAATTGAACAAAAACCATACTTAAGATTTACTAGCAAAAATCCTTAAAATTTATTTTAAAATCAAGGATTGAAATGTTTAGAAGATGAAATCACAAGAAAAATGATAATTATATGGTTAGAAAGTCATCCAAGTGAAAACATGTTGAAATCAGGGTTTAAATCGAAGAATTATAATTTTTAGGTCTCATAGGCCAAAACTCCAATTTCTACCTCTTTAATTCACGTTTAAAAGAGAATTACAAGATGAAATTTTGAGAAAATAGTTGAAATAGGTGTTATGAAGCTTACCCAAGCTTAAAAGTGGAAGATATTACTCAAAATATTTAAATCGAATATCCAAGTCTCAAAAATAGTGAAAAATAGCAAAACTTGGGTATATAAAGGACCAGGCATCGCATACGTGATCACTGGGTTGCTTAAGCAATTACCGCTTATGCGACCAGGTGTTGCGTATGTAATACCTTGCCTAAAGGCTAGTATCACATATGTGAACCTGTCATCATTTATGCGGGGCACGAGACTATGATCAAAATGTCACATAAGCGACACTTGGTCTGATCTGCTAAGTTGCGTAAGTGACCAAAGTGTTGCTTACGCGAGTGCACCAGCTGCGTGGTGCATCGGTTGGAGACTTGGTGAATTCCAAGTCTCTGCAAAACTCTTGGGATTCATTCTAAATCCCTCAAAGACAAATTAACTATTCTACCCTTTCAAATTCGATGCTCCGGACTAAATGGTGATATCATAATTTTGAAAAAACATCATTTTCACAATGTTGACCCCCCAAAATCCAATTTTACAACTTTTCGAACCGAGGGTCGAAGTTAGATATAAAATCCATAAAATCATGCCAACCATGCCATCCAACGCATAGATCAATGAATATTGACCGAAGTCAACTTATGGCTCTTAAAGCCACCAAAAACCATAATTTTTACATAAATCACACCAAAATGGATTACTAACCATGCCAAGCATCCCTACACCCCAGAATTACCACAACGCAAGCAGAGGAGGAGTAAAAATGGTCAAATCACACAAAAATAAATATTTCACAATAACTATCAAAAAATAGGTCATTATATTATCCATCACTAAGAATCTAATTTGTCCTTGAACTAAAGGTAAGGGAAATACCTGAATAAGAAAAAATCTGGAGATAAGTACTACACATATCAGACTCGACCTACGAAGTTGCCTTATCTACAAGTCAATATCTCCACTGGACCTTAACTACTAGAATATATCTAGAAAGTAACCATCTAATATCCCTAGCCAAGATGGAGATAGATTCCTTAACAAAATACAATCTCTCATCTAACTAAATCGAATCCCAAGGAATGACATGAGAATCATTTGGAGTGTAACAACAAAGCATGGAAACATGAAAAACTAGATGAAAAGCTGATAACTCTGGGGGCAAATACAACTCCTAAGACACATCACTAACTATCTGAAGAATCACAAATGGCCCAATATACCTGGGGAAAATCTTTCTCCTATTTTAAAACCTCATCAAAACCTTCATAGGTGAAACTCTAAAGAAAACATAATCACCCATACCAAAATTCAAGGCACGAAGTCTATGATCTGCATAGCACCTCTGCCTACACTGAGCCACTCGAAGTCTATCATGGATGATCCAAACTTTATCAAAAGACTCATAAAGCAAGTTCATACCTCAAGGTCTAACATCAGAAACCTTAAACTAACCAAATAGAGAGAGGCATTATCTACCATAAAAAACCTTAAAATGAGTCATATCAATACTGGAATGGTAACTATTATTATACGCAAAATATGCCAAAGATAGATGCTGATCCTACTAGCCACCAAAGTCCATCACACAAGCGTGAAACATATCCTCCAATCCCTAAATAGTCTGCTCTACCTGACCATCAACAAAATGTTATGCTAAGATCAAATCGAGTACCCAACTCATCCTGAAAGTTCTTCCAAAAGTGAGATGTGAAAACTGAACCTCTATCTGAGATGATAGACACTAGTATACCATGAATATGCATAATCTCATGAATATAGATACATGTCAACCTCTTAGCACTAAAAAAGACCTAAATAGGAATGAAATAGGTAGATTTGGTCAATTAACCTACGATGAACCAAATACTCTTAAAACCATGTGATATATGAGGCAACGCAGACACGAAGTCCATTGTAATTTGTTGCCACTTCCACTTGAGAATGGGTAACCTCAGAAGCAATCTACCACACCTCAAAGGCTTTGCCTTCACCTGCTAGCAACATAGGCAATGAGCTACAAAATCAATGGCATCTCCTCTCATACCACTCTATCCCCAATAATGCAACCTCAAATCACGACACATCTTAGTCACTTCCAAATGGATGGAATATCTAGAATAATGAGCCTCTTCCAAAATTAGTTGAATCCAATCACCTACTCTCGACACACAAACCTGGCCTTCAATCCTTAAAACACTATCTGGATTGAGTGAGGATTCCTTAGCCTCACTACTCAACACCTTGTCCAAAATCAATCTTAATCCAGCATCATCAAACTGATGAGCTCAAATCTGCTCCATCAAAGAAGACTTAGCCTTCACGAATGCCAAAACACATCTAGGTGTTGAAATATCAAGCAAAACCATTTGGTTAGCAAAAGATTAAACCTCTAAGTCCAAAGGACTTTCCTAGGTCAAAAGATGCACCAAGATACCTATGGTAGTCGACTTTCAGCTTAAGACATCTGCAGCTATATTAGCCTTTCCCGAATGATAAAGACTAGTCAAGTCATAATTCTTAAGCAATCCAAGACAACGGTACTGCCTCATATTAAGATCTCGCTTGGTGAAGAAATATTGAAGGCTATGATGATCTGAGAAAATCTTACAACAAACTCCATACAAATAGTGTCTCACAACTTTAAAGCAAAAACAACCACGCACAACTCCAAATTGTAGGTAGTGTAATTCCTCTCATAGGAATTAAACTGACAAGAAGCATAAGAAATCACCTTACCATTCTGCATTAACACAACACCTAACCTAACACCAGAAGCATCACAAAAGATGGTAAAACCTATGCCTCATTGGGAAAAGTCAAGATAGGAACTGATGTCAACAAATCCTTGATCTTTTGAAAGCTCGCATCACAATCATCAAACCACAAAAAATAAATTTTTTTCTGAGTCAACTTGGTCAATGGAGCTGCAATACATGAGAAAACCTAAACAAAACATCGATAGTAACTTGCCAAGCCAATAAAGCTCAAAATCTCGATAGGCAAAGTTGGCCTAGCCCAATCACGAGTCACTGAAATCTTGGCTAGATAAACCATAGTACCTTTCTTAGTCACCACATGACCCAAGAAAAAGACAAACTCCAACCAAAACTCATGACCCAAGAAAAAGACAGACTCCAACCAAAACTCACGCTTAGAGAACTTAGCATACAACTTCTTATCCCCTAACCTCTAAAGAACAATCCATAGATGCTTTCTATGATCGGCCTCTCTCTTAGAATAAACCAAGATATAATGTATAAATACAATGACAAAAAGTTGAGATACAGTCGAAATACTTTGTTCATCAACTCTATGAATGTGATAGGGGCATTGGTCAACCCAAAGGACATGACAAGAACTCATAATGACCATACCGTGTCTGAAAAGTTATTTTTAGAATACCCGAAGCTCTAATTATTGATTGGAGATACCTGGATCTTAAATCAATCTTCAAAAAAACCAAAGCACCCTGAAGTTAGTCAAATAAATCATCAATTTAAGAAAAGGATACTTATTCTTAACCACCACCTTGTTCAATTACTGATAATCAACATACATATGCATAGACCTATTCTTTTTCTCCAGAAACAAGACAGGCGCACCCTAAGATGATACACTAGGTTGAGTAAATCTCTTATCCAACAACTCCTGCAACTAATCCTTCAATATCTTCAACTCGATTGGGGCTATCCTATAAGGAGGAATAAAAATAGGCTTAGTTCCCAGCTCAACATAAATAGCAAAATCAATATCTCGATCTGGAAGCATACCAGGCCAATTCGTAGGGAACACATCCATAAAATCATAGACAACATAGATAGAATCCAAAGTAGGAGGTAAAGAAACATTAGTATAACAAATATGAGCCAAATAAGACAAACATTCCCTCTCAACTAATTGATGAGACTGAACATAAGATATAAACCTATTCACACCTGAATGAAGTGCACCCTTCTAAGATATCCTTGGCATACCCGGTGAAGAAAAAGTCACAGTCTTAACATAATAATCTAGAATAAGATGTTAAGAAGCCAACTAATCCATACCCAAGATGATGTTGAAATATACCATATCTAAGACAAGAAAATCTACCAAAGTCTCACACCTAAAAAATATCACAATACAGATCGGTACATCTGATTCACCGCTAAAGAATATCCTACAGGGATAGATACATGAATAAGCATGGCAAGAGGATCACTAATAGAATCAAAACCTAAAGAAAAGTATATAGGCACATAGAAGAAAGTTGATTCCTGATCAAATAATATAGATGTAGGTTTGAAATAAATGGGGATGATCCCTATGATGACAGTATCAAAGGTCTCTATCTTTGTTTGGCAGGTATAGCATAGCACTGTCCTCAACCACCAATTGGAAGAATAGCCCTACAACCATAATTACATGCTCTACTACCTCTACCTCAGACTCTCCTTGTAGAAACCCTACTTCTCATATCTAAAATAGAAGTATCTCTAAACATACAGACAGTTTTTAGCCAAATGGCTAATCTCATCACATACATAACAACCTCTATGAACCGACTCAGTAGAAGGAGGTACGACAGTATCATTATGGACACCTAGTAATGCTGAACCAGAAGACCCACTACCTAAACTCGATAAGGATGTATGCATGGGTCTACCATGATAACCATAAAATTCTCTAAAATACTTGCCTCAAGAAGTGTGACCTCTAAACTCACCCAGACAGTGCACTTTCTTAGAGCCACCCTAAGATGCTCAAAGAATACCCTCAGTTATCTTAGCATGATCAATAATACTCTAAAATTATGCTTCACACACTATAATTTGAGATGTAACTAGCTGAAGAAAAACATCCACCCCCTTCACAAACTTTTGAATCTTCTAAGATTCGGTGGCAATGCAAGCATAGTAATATCTAAACAAGGCATAAAAGTGTGCCTTATACTCTGCAATAGTCATGGATCCCTGCTCCAGGTGATTAAGATTATATCTCATCTGATCCCTTAGACTGTCAGGCATGAGCCTCTCCAAAAAGGCCTCAGTAAACTAATCCCAAGTCATCTCATAAGAATCAAGAGGTATGCAACCAATAATTGACCTCCACCGATCTGTAGAAGTATCTCTCAACTGATAAGTAGTATATACAACACTATGTGACTCAAGAAAACCTAGGTTCTGCAACTTCTCACGACAGTTAATCAATAACTCACAAGCATCCTCAACCACAACACCACTAAACCTAGGAGGATCCAAATAAGTTAACCATTCAAACCTATTGTGATCCTTAGAAGACATAAATACACTCGTAATAAGAGAAGGAATGGTGAATCTGGTAGGTTGAGATCCCACGTATAAGGGCAACTTAAATAAAGGTTAAACTCTCAACCTTGGAATACCATACTTAGATATAGGTAATGAAGGAGGAATACCACTCAAAGTATGTAGAGTGCCAAAAGCAGAAGTAGGTATCACTGGAAGATCCACATTCAGGATAGGAGAAACACTATGTATGAGTACTTCAGTTTTTTCTTCAAGAAATCCAAGTACTCATACATACTTAACTAAAAAGTTTATATATATAGTATCGAAGAATAAGTCAATTATTTTCTTGAACTTTGGATTTCTTAACTTCAAACAACTTTAAGCCCTAATTTTTGTTGATTTTGTACTTTGGGAGGATTGGAATTGGTCAATTTTAGGTTATTAGAGTGAATGTGAAATGTTTTTGAGATTTGATAGTCAATAGAAATGGAGGGAGTTTGCCAATTGATGAATTACGTGCCCAATTTAGGTGCACCTTTTTATTTAAATGGTGATTTGGACTGGGTTGACTTATGAGTCCTGATATATTGGGCCTAGTTATGAGTCATGATTAAAACTAGTAACCCCAGATTACAGGTTGCATACTTCCTCTGTAAAAACATAGAACCTTACTTGGGTCTCAAGTCATTATGACTCAAGGTGATGAGTCGTAGTCATAGGCTACGACTCGTACTGAGAGTTGTTATAACTCCATCGAACTAACACTTGAAAGTTATTATAGTTCCAGGTCCTTTGGACACTTACTTATGAGTCGTAATGTCTGGTTACAACTCGTAAAGAGCCCTGTATGGCTTGATTTTAGCAAATTTCCTGATTGACTCCTGCAATATCCATTTCTCCATGCTGAACACACATGTTACCCTATAATTTAAAATGTAAAAAACATGGGTTTCCTCCTACAAAGCGCTTGATTTAACATTACGGCACAATGTGGCTAGGTTTGATAATAAGACTCACCAAGGTTCAAATTCTCAATTACCTTAACTTCTATTGTGTTGCCCATATAGTACTTTATCCTTTGACCATTTAATTTGAATGGGGATTCACTATCACGCTTCAATTCTAAAGTACTATATGGAAATACTGTCACCACAAGAAATGGCCTATACCATCTAGTCTTCAACTTGCTAGGAAATAAGTAAAGTCTCAAATTATACAACAATACCTGGTAACCTGGCTCAAATACTTTTTTTTAGTCTTTCGATCGTGATATAGATTTATCTTTTCCTTGTACAGTGCTGAGATTTCATAGGACCAGAGTTGGAATTCATAAAACTCATTCACCTTACACATTCTCACCTTTGTTGTATCATGGCACTTAAAGTTTAACTTCTTCAATTCCCTTAGTGCTTTGTGCTCAAGCTCAACAGTCAAGTAACAAGCCTTACCATACACCAATTGATATGGAAAAGGCCCTATAGAAGTCTTTAAAGTTGTTTGGTAGGACCATAATGCAGCATATATCTTCCTTAATAGATCATTTCTATTGGTATTACCAGTTTTAACCAAAATGAACTTTATCTCTCTGTTTAATACTTCAACCTGTCCGCTAGTCTGAGGATGATAAGGTGTTGCCACCTTATGCTTTACACCATACTTCTCAAGTAGATTTCTGAACAAACGATTATAGAAATGTGACCCACTGTCACTAATAATTAACTGTGGTATGCCAAATTGAGAAAATATGTATTTCTTCAGCAAGACAATGAAACTTCTACCATCATTATTGGGGAGCACTACTGCTTCCACTCATTTAGACACATTGTCCACCACCACAAGAATGTATTTCATATCAAAAGAACTCACAAAAGGCCCCATGAATTCCACACCCCATATATCAAACAACTACAGTTCTATGATAGAGGTCATAGGAAGTTCAAGGCCCCTCGAGACATTACCTTGACATTGTCATTGGTCACAAGCTATAGCAAAGTCATGAGCATCCTTGTAAATTGTCTGGCAATAATACCTACACTGCAAGATCTTATGTGTTGTGCAGGTTCCTCCATGGTGACCCCCAACTGGTGAAGCTTGATACGCCTAAAGAATGCTTATCATCTCAACTTATGGGATGCATCTACGAATAACCCCATCTGCATATATTCTGAAGAGGTAAGTTTTATCTTAGAAAAACTTCCTTACCTCATATATAAATCTCTTTTTCTGTTAGAAGGGCAGATCTTCTGGAACGATATCACTTGCTAGGTAAGTTGCAAAGTCAGCAAACCAGTGAGTTAGGTTTTATGATACTGCCAAAATCTGCTTGTCTGGAACAGCATCATCAATTTCAATCTTATTCCCTACTTTCTGCATTGCTTCATCCGCACATATAGACAAATGATAAGAAACTTTATTTTCTATACCTTTTTAGTCTTTAACCTGAAAATCAAACTCTTACAGCAAGATAACCTAATGGATCAATCTAGTAGTTGCATCTTTTTTTCCATCAAGTATCTCAAGGATGCATGATCTGTATGCACAACAAAATTAGTGCCAATCAGATAAGACTGGAATTTCTTAAAGGCAAAAACTACTATTAGTAGTTCTGGTTTAGTCACATTATAATTCTTCTGAGTAGGGTTTAATGCCTTGCTGGAAAAATAGATAGGGCACAAAATCTTATCTCTCCTTTGGCTTAATACAACACCTAGAGCTAATCCGAAGACACAATGTTAAGAGAAGACACCAACCACTCTTTTTAGCACTCAAAATCTTTCAGAAATGCCTCATGGAAATCAAACTTCACCTCTTTCTTAAGAAGTTTGCATAAAGGATTTGCAATCTTTGAGAAATCTTTGATGAATCGCCTGTAAAAATTGCATATCCCAAAAATCTTTGAATTCCCTTAACTAAAATTGGCGGTGAAAGCTTCTTAATTACTTTAATTTTCACCATGTCAACCTCTATGCTTCTTTTTGAGATATTTTTCCCAAGGACAATTCCTTCGTTCAACATCAAGTGGCTCTTCTCCCAGTTAAGTACCAAGTTGCATTCCTTACATCGCCGAAAAAACATTGGCCATGTGAATGAAACAATCATTAAAATAATCATCAACTATAGAAAAATCATCCATAAATACCTCAATGGTGTCTTCTACCATGTCAGAGAAGATGTATATTATGCATCTCTGAAATGTCACTAGAGTGTTGCACAACCCAAATGACATTCTCTTAAATGCAAAATGTCCCATATGGGTAGGTAAAGGTTGTATTCTCCTGATCTTTGAGAGAAATTATGATCTAAATGTACCCTAAATAGACATCCAGAAAACAATACTAGCCCCTTCACAAAAGTCTATCCAATATCTGATCCAAGAAGGGCATTGGGAAGTGGTCCTTTGGGGTCCATGTACTCAACATTTTGTAGTCCATGCACACTCTCTGGTCTGTGACTAGTCTCACTTGCACTAGCTCATTTATCTCATTTGGAAATATTATAATGTAACCTTTATTCGGGATGCATTGAATAGGACTGACCTACTTGCTATCAATAATGGGATAAATAACACTAGCGTCTAACCACTTAATGATCTCTTTCTTCACCACCTTCTGCATAGGAGTATTTAATTATTTCTAGTTCTCAAGTTGGATTTTGTGAGTGCATATTCCTGGTGGAGTACCCAAAATATCTGCAATAGTCTATCTTATTGCTCGTATGGACTTTTGCAATATAGACAATAATGCCTCAACATCAGTCTTCATCAAATCCATAATAATAATTACTGGAAATGTATTATTATCCCTAAGAAAGTATAGCATAAATAGGATAGGATGGTCTTCAACTACAATACTGGTGGCTATTCAATTGATTGACGAGCGGCAGGAGTGGTTTTATTCTTCAAATCTAGATCAAGTTTTTTTAGAGCATAAGTACATGAACCTCTCCCATACAGAGCACCAACCATCTCGTCATACCCCTCAATTCCATAACTGTTGAAATTCATAATCACTACTGCTAATGCTTTAATACGCTGCCTCTCATTAATTGGAATAGTCAATGAATCAACTTCATCTTCAATGATGTCTATCACAGACACAACTCTCATATCATTCACTTTCTGCATTGATTGGCATACATTGAAGATTACATGTTCATCATTGAATATGAACCTCATATGTACCAACTTCATATTAATCAATGCCTTTCCCGTAGTTAGGAAAGGTCTACCCAAGATGATAGGGACTTGGAAGTCCACCTCAAAATCAAGTATCATGAAATCGGATAGAAAGATGAAGGCTTCCACCTTTACCAACACATCACATAGAATACCAACTAATTTTTTCATAGTTCTATCAGCCATCAACAATCTCATTGATGTTGGTTTAAGTAATTCTAAGCCTAAATGCTTAAACATAACCAGCAATAGGAGATTAATGCATGATTTTAGTTCACATAAAGCCCGAACAAAGTTGAATAACCCAATAGTGCATGGAATGGTGAAGGCTATAGGGTCCTCTTTCTTCTCTACTAATGATCTTGAGGAAACAATACTATATTGATGAACATTGTCAGCAGGCTCATAGCTCACGGTCTGCTTTCTAGTTACCAGATATTTCATGAATTTCACATAGCCTAGAATTTTCTCTAATGCCTCAACTAATGGAATATTTACAGACAGTTCCTTCAACATAGACAGAAACTTCTGATATTTACCCTTTTGCTACTTTTTTTTCAATCTCTCAGGATAGAGTAGTCGAGATCTTGGAATGGTTTTCAGAATAGGCTCCTCAACCTTACCCTTACCTTTGCCTTTAATATGGCTATCCTCAATATCTAATGATTTTTTTTCTTCTACATCAGGTGCTTCCTCAACATCAATAGGATCAACATTATTCTTTGACTCATTCACAGTGGGCATATATGGATCCATGGTGGTTTTATCACTTTGAGTGGTAATAGAATGGATGAATATCATTCTTTGAGTTTTGTACAGTAGTACAAGGAAGAGTGTCTGGCTGCATTTGATTTAACGTGGCCAATATTTGGCCAAACTGCTACTCCAGTTATTTTATTGCAATAGCATGCGACTTAAGTTTCTAATTCTTCTCTGATAGATCTGCCTTAATATCTTTAATACAACTCTCTTGACTTTCTTGGACTTTTATTAATTTCAACAACATTATTTCCATTCTAGACTCGGTATCTTATATACCTGATGGAACATATCTATCGCTCTTGTCATTGTCCTCATCCTTGCACTACTAATTACCATCTCGTTCTCTACTCTTGTTTTGGTATCTATCAGCATAATATTTTCGACCTTGGTTTTCTTTCCCTTCATATTGAAAACCTGACACTTTGTGATCCAAATACTTTGCTTTCTCATCTGCATCAGATTAATAAGCTCTAGAAGTGGATCCCTGTGCCTCCACTGCATTTATCTTTTTAGTTGTCATTGCTAAAAATTATTTTAAAAGAAGCCCAATATTAGTTCTGAGCTGTTCAACTTTTTGTGCTACCATATCATCACTAGATATATAGTCACTTGCAGCTCTAACAGCATATGTGCCAACTCCTCGATCAGCCTCTCCAGTGTACCATCATCGGTAAGTGATAGAGATCTCATCTAGCATCTCTTGTGCTATCGCCTAATGCAGACACATAAGTGTACCTCTAGATATTGTGTCTCCTATTTCTCTAGAGCTAACATTCAAGAATTTATAGATTATTTCAATTAGGTTGTATCTTTGAATTCTATGATAAGGTACCATGCTCAACTTCTTTTTAAACCAAAACCACACTTCATACATAGATTCTGCAGGTAACTGTCGAAAATTATTGATCTCATTTTTAACTATAACATCCTAGCCAAAGTGAAAATCGATCCGAAAATTGTCTGTACAACTCATGACAAGTCATGATTGATCCTCTTAGAAGTTCTCCCGGGCATAATAACTCTTCACCTGTCAGTTAAAAAAGGAACAACCGCAATGTCAATGTAGTATATGAAGTACATTTCATCTGTTGTTGCACCCGAGTATACACCCCTTAGATTCAATAGTTGAATTTGCACTGGTAATTTCACACTTCAAATTAGGGGATAAAATGGGTAGAACAATAGATCCAGTCTTAGCAGGCTCTATATAACCAATGTCCTTATATTCATAATACGGTGGTAGATAATAACCGGTTAGGACTACTCCAAATCTACCACAACACCCTCTTTCATGATTTGCATTGAGTGGTACTTAATGATATTATACCAATCTTGGCAAAGACAGATATGCCTGTTGAGCCAATCGAGCCTCCTCGACTACTTTTATCTCTTCAGCTGTCTTTGTTAAAAATTGCTTTGTCTTTCTATTGACAACATTCTATGGATTAAAAGGTGGAGAGCAGGTAAATTATAAGGATATTAGACCCCAAAAAGAACACCATCATGAACTTACTCCGACATCCTTTGTGGTGTTTGTAAAATTCTCTTTGATTCAAGATCAATAGGGAGTAAGAGATTGCTTTGACTCCTGGTTCTAGGCAAACATCAGAGTATACCCTACTAAATCGTAATTAAACAATTGAAAACTCTATCAACTTCAATCAATAATTCACACGGTACTCCTCGACAACAACACCAAAATTTGATGTTGCCCCAGACTAACCTTCTAATAAGTATCAACTGCAAAATATAGTAACCCAACTGGATCTAGTTGTAAGATATCCAAGACTTATGACTGTTATTGAAAACCCTTTGATACATTTGTGCACATCTAGAGTTAGTTTTTTAAGGATATTTAGACGCCTTTGTATTTTTGGGTATGATGGATGACGTAAAAAGTAATGCGTAACGAGTATTCCATGAATGGGTTATTGATTAAACATTTGTTATTGATGAGATATTGAATATGCTATTGTTTTGACTATTGAATGGGCTACCGAATATACTACTGAATAAGACGTTGAATATAACATTGATTAATCCATAAATTATGCTCTTTATTGAGCCAACGAATGAGCTATTGACTACCCTAGTGACCATGCTTATCGATAAATTAGCATTTACACTATTTGTTCATGATAGAGGTCATGCTTAATGAATATATTATCAATTAAGTTATTTATTATGCTATGAATAAGCTATAGATTGTACCATGGATTATCTAATGAACAATATATTGATAAGTTATCAATCATTCAAATGATAAGCTATCTATTATGCTAATGATAAACCATTAATTGGTCTATTGATATGTTATCTAGTGTGTTATGGATTTATAACACTTTCAATGCTTAAGAATATGAAAATATGTATTTTCTTAGGTTGTTTGGTGTGATATGATGTGTTTTGAGTATAATTTGTAGGAAATTTGGTTTTTGGTGCTAAATTGTAGAAAAAGATGAAAATTAAAGTTTTTGCTACTTACCAGGCCTATTTTGGGTGTACGTTCCACTTACCGGGTGTAGGTGACCTAAGTATGTATCCGAAATTAATGTGTAGAGACTCCAAAATAGGAAAAAAACTTACCTATGTCCATATAAAGCATGTATGTTGTATATACATTCTGTATGTGACCTAGGTATGTGGAGAGATCAAAAGTCTAGAGAGATGAAGGATTTGTACTTGAGTTCTAGCACTTACCTACGTCCACATATGGTTCGTATGTGGCCTAAGTAAGTGGACACCGACCTATATTTCCTTTTTCATTTGGGAGTTGATTTTTAGGGTTTCTTTGTATACTATATATACCCTTTCATCATTTTCCAATACTTGTGCATGCATTGCATCATCTTTGATTTAATAGTTGTTCTAGTGGTTAAAAACATTAGGATCCCGCCTAGATTATATCTACTTACTCCACAAAAGGAGTAGTGACTAGGAAAAGATAATTACAACAGTAATTCAAAGATCAATTGTCGATCTTAGGCTAATCTATATTATCTATTTAAGATGGTTATTTGTCATTTAATAACCTGAAACTCAAAAGGTAATAGTTAATTGGAATCTAGTATAAGGGTTAGCAATGCAACATCTTGAGACTCAAAAGATAAAGGATGAAATCCATCAATGAGTCCATAAGATAGTTAATGGTACATAACCTATTAGATTCTGCATGCAAAATACTCACTTAGTTCATCAAAGCATGATAAACCTATTGATTTGATACATAGGGGAAAAAAAACTCTAGTGTTCATCGCTAACTATTTACAACCAAAGATATAGACTGTTACTTGTTTAATACTATCACTACACCCCCCCTCCAATTTACTTTTTGTTCAGTTCGTTGAGTTCAACAAACCAGAGATATACATCCAAGTCATCCCTGTGGGTTTGACCCTAACCTAGTTGGGTTATTATACTTGATAGTGACCACTTTATCTTAAATTAGAAGTATAGTTTGGGCGTTGATCAAAATTTTGGCACCGTTGTCTAGGAAAACTATTAAGTGTTGACTGAAGTTTATTAGAGTTTATGGGTTTTTAATTTTCTATTCTTAGTTGGGTATATGCTAGTGTATGACTAGCACCAGGAGTCAAGGAAATCCTTACTCACATTGAATCCTAACCTAAGAGACTATTACAACCTAATCGTACTATGGCAGACCCAGTACATTTATGTAATTTAGAAGGGGTTCGAGATGATCTGAATGTTATACCTCCTCCTTCTCTAGGAGATCCATAAAATATTATCAATAGATAGAAAAAGTAGATACTAGCAGAGGTAGCTAACTAGAGGAAAGAGGCTGAGGAATCTCAGTTGGCTCAGGAGGTAGAGCTATCCAGGACAAGATCAGTAGTTGATCATCGAGCAGTACTCGACGGTAGTTGTGATTGAGTTCATTGATATTAGGCTCAATTTATCCATCATTCTAGTATTTCCAGCCATATATCGCAGAGGAAAACATAGGATATGTTAAGCTGACAAAAGCAGGAGCTATCATTCTTCCTGAACTACCCCCTAATGTGAAATTCTACATAACTAGTGTAATGATCCATCTCTTAAACGTGAAGTGTGTATTTTTGGGCTCTGCTACAGATGATGATAATATGCACCTTTCTAACTTCATGGGTATCTGCACTTCTTATACGATCCTGGGTGTAGACCAGGAGTCACTTAGATTTAAGTTGTTCCCCTTCTAACTAACTGGAGAAGGATTTTTATGGTTGGGGGGACTTTCAAGAAGATCTATCACCATATGGAATTAATTGTGCAAGAAATTCTTAAAATGATTCTTTCCTCCAACCAAGGTGTTGCAGCTTAAGGATGAGATATACAATTTCAGACAACTTCATTCTGAGTCGATATATGAGACGTGGTTCCGATTTAAGAAAAAGCTGAGTATGGTGCCCAACCATTGAATTTCAAGGACGTGGTTATTGGAGATATTCTACAAATCCTTGAATATTAGTTCTTGATCCATGAGAGACACCATCACTGGAGGAGCACTTATGAGACTATGTTGGGAAGCAGTTTCTGATGTTTTCGACCAAATTTCTCTCACTAACTGAGGGTGGCATACTTTAGAGACTTAGAGGAGTACTGGCACTTATGATATTGGAGATTTTTGAAACCAGAGAACGGTTGATAAATCATGGCATAAGAGATTGTGCAATTGAGAACTAATATTAGGTTTCTAACCAAGCAATTTACAACAGTGAGTTTTGAAAGTTGAATGTAGTAGGTGCGCAGGGTTCAACCTCCAGAGCTTATGATTCTAATTTATAGGAGGAGGCTAAGTATCTTGATCATGAGTTGGTAGGTTTTTGAGCCTGAGGAAAGGGAAACCAAGGTCAAAACTAGTATGGAAATAAATATAGAGATCGTAATAGGGAGTATGATGTTGACTGTAGTCAAAAAGACGACAACAAGGAGAAGGGTGATAGGTATATTCATCCAATAAGTCATGATACAAAATCAAAGATAGAGGCGATGCTGACCAAATTGGTAAAGGGGAAAAAGAGTCTGGAGTCAAGCCTTAAGGATATCAAGGTTTATATTTTAGGTTTTACCCAAAATATGGAGTGTCATGTGACTCCTATCAAGCAGTTAGAGCACCCGTTCATACAAATATTGGCTACCTTGAATCAAAGACAACAAGATACCCTTCTGAGTGACACAGTTTAGAGTCCTCCAGCTAGCGGTCATTGTCTAGCTATTACCACTAGCAGCGGGGTCCCTACTAGTTATCTCCATATTCCCACTACTGAGAAGTTGAAGAATAATAGTCTTATGATCCATGAGCCACCTAAGGTAGAGTTTGAGAAGTTGTCATATAGTGATGATGATTTTGAGAGTGATTACTGGGTCACTAACAAGCCCAATGTTGGTAGTTCCACCCCTTCCAAACTATTAGTAGCGAAGAAAGAGGACCCTGGGATGGTCACAATTTCATGCTCTATTAGGCCTTTCAATATCAAGAAGGCTTTGTGTGATCTCGGAGGTGGCATAAATTTGATGCCACTTGTAATACAAACTATTGGAGATGGATCCAATCAAACCCACACCTATGATTTTTTTGATGTCCAAATCATATATGAAGAAACAAATTAGTGTTTTATATGATGTAGAAGAAAGGGTCGCATCCTTTATAATCCCAGCAGATTTGATGATTCCTAACTATGAAGTAGATGTTCAAGCCCCTATTATACTGGTTAGACCTTTTCTATCCACAGGTAGGGTATTGATTGATATGGATTTGGAGAAGATAACCTTCAGAATGAATTATGAATAAGTGGTGTTCGATGTGTGTATGATAGTACAACAACCAAATGATATACGAGTGGTGTCGGTGATAAACACTATTGATAATGATGTTGATACAGAGACTATGCCTATTAAAGTGAAACTTGGGGTCAAAGAATTAGCTCCAATAATCATAAATTTAGAGAGTGATGGCATCGAAGAATCCAATGATTTAGTTAAAGCTTTGCATGGTATAGGTTCTTACAATTATGCTCCGAAGTAGTTGGACCTTTATTTGAAAAACAAAACCACACCTCCTGCAAAATAATCCATTGAAAATCCACTGGTGTTGGAATGGAATGCCCTCACATATCACTTGAAGTATGCATTATTGGGGGCCAACAATACCTTACCGATGATTATTGCTACAAATTTTCCAGAGTCATAGATGGAAACATTAATATCTGTGTTGAAAAAATTCAAAAGAGCCATTAGATGGACATAACAGATATTGTAGGAATTCCACCAGGTATATGTACTCACAAAATACTACTTGAGCTGGAATCCTTTCCTAGCATTGAGCATCAGTACTGCTTGAACCCTCCTATGTAGGAGGTTATGAATAAAGAAATTATCAAGTGGTTAGATACTGGAGTAGTTTACCCTATTATAGATAGCAAGTGGGTTATCCCAATTCAATACATATCAAAGAAGGATGGAATTATAGTTGTTCCCAAGGAGAAGAATGAGCTTGTTCCCATGAGACACATGAATAGTTAAGGAGTTTGCATGGATTATAGAAAGATGAACAATTTGACACCGAAGGACCACTTCCCCATGTTTTTTGTGGATCAGATGCTTGATAGACTATAGTGATAAACATTGTCAGCAGGCTCATAGCTTACGGTCTGCTTTCTAGTTACCATATGTTTCATGAATTTCACATAGCCTGGCATTTGCTCTAATGCCTCAACTACTCGAATGTTTACAGACAGCTCCTTCAACATAGACAAAAACTTTTGATATTTACCCTTTTCCTAATTCTTTTTCAATCTCTCAGGATAGAGTAGTCGAGATCTTGGAATGGTTTTTAGAATAGGCTTCTCAATCTTACCCTTACCTTTGTATTTCATATGGCTATCCTCAATATCTAATGGTTTTTTTCTTCTACATCAGGCGCTTTCTCAACATCAATAGGATCAACATTATTCTTTGACTCATTCACCCTAGGAACAGATGGATCCATGGTGGTTTTATCACTTTGAGTGGTAATAGAATGGATGACTATCGTTCTTTGAGTTTTGCACAGTATTACTAGGAAGAGTGCCAGGCTGCATTTGATTCAATATGGCCAATATTTGGCCAAACTGCTGCTCCAGTTATTTTATTGCAATAGCATGTGACTTAAGTTTCTAATTCTGCTCTGATAGATCTGCCTTAATATCCTTAATACAAATCTCTTGACTTTCTTGGACTTTTACTAATTTCAACAACATTATTTCCATTCTAGACTCGGTATCTCATATACCTGATGAACATATCTATCAATCTTGTCCTTGTACTAATAATTACCATCTCATTCTCTGCTCCTGTCTCGGTACCTATCAGCATAATAGTTCCGACCTTGGTTTTCTTTCCCTTTATATTGAAACCTGACACTTTTTTATCCAAATACTTTGATTTCTCATCTGCATCAGACTCATAAGCTCTAGAAGTAGATCCTTGTGCCTTCATTGTATTTACCTTTTTAGTTATCATTGCTGCAAATTATTTTAAAAAAAGCCCAATATTAGTTCCGAGCTATTCAACTTCTTGTGCTACCATATCATCACTAGATCTGTAGTCACTTGCAGCTCCAATAGCATATGTACCAACTCCTTGATCAGCCTCCCGAGTGTATCATCTTCGGTTAGTGATAGAGATCTTATCTAGAATCTCTTGGGCTATCTCCTAATGCAGACACATAAGAGTACCTCCAGATATTGTGTCTCCCATTTATCTTGAGCTAACATTAAAGAATCTATAGATTATTTCCATTAGGTTGGATCTTGGGATTCTGTGATTGGGTACCATGCTCAACTTCTTTTTAAACTGAAACCTCACTTCATACATAGACTCTACAGGTAACTGTCAAAAATTATAGATCTCATTTTTAACTATAACATCCTAGCCAGAGAGAAAATTGATTCAAAAACTGTCTGTACAACTCATGCCAAGTCATGATTGATCCTCTTAGAAGTTCTCCTGGGCACAATAACGCTTCACCTGTTAGTTAAAAAAGGGACAACCGCAATGTCAATGTAGTATATGAATTACATCTCATATATTGTAGCACCCAAGTATACACCCTTTAGATTCAATAGTTGGATTTGCACTGGTAATTTCAAACTTCAAATTAGGGGATAAATGGGTAAAACAATAGCTCTAGTCTAAGAAGGCTCTATATAACCCATGCCTTTATATTCATAATACGATGGTAGATACTAATAGGTTAGGACTACTCCAGCTCTACCACCACACCCTATTTTATGATTTACATTGAGTGGTTCTTAATGATATTATATCGATCTTGGAAAAGCCAGATGTGCCTATTGAGACAATCGAGACTCCTCAACTACTTTTCTCTCTTCAATTTCCTTTGTTAAAAATTGCTTTGTCTTTCTATTGATAACATTCTATGGATTAGAAGGTGGAGAGCAGGTATATTTTGAGGATATCAGACCCCAAAAAGAACACCATCACAAACTTACTCTGAAATTCTTCATGGTGTTTGTAAAATTCTCTCCGATTCAAGATCAATAGGGAGTAAGAGATTACTTTGACTCCTGGTTCTAGGCATACACCGGATTATACCCAACTAAATCGTAAATAAACAAGTGCGAACTGTATAAACTTCAATCAACAGTTCAAACGGTACTCCTCGACAACAACACCAAAATTGATGTTTCCCAAGACTAACCTTCAAAGAAGTATGTGCGAACGATGCAAAACATAGTAACTTAACTCATATTGGGGTCAAACCCAAAGGGAATATGTTGAACTATATCTCAAACTTGACAAAATCCACGAGCAGTACGGAAAAGTAAATGGGGGGATTTGATGTCAACAGTAACATGTAGCCAAACTTGAGTGTTTGAGTTTGTAAACAATAAGAGATGAACGCTAAGACTGTGTTCCCCCTAGCTTCCCAACTATGTAAGATTTTCATGTTTAACCCACCTAACCTCCTTCTCTGCATGTAAAGTTGACAAGCTATGTACTATCAATAGTCTTATGGATGTATTGATAGATTTTACCCTTTACCTTGTAAGTCTCAGGTGTTACCTTGTTGTCCCTTGTTTATAACCTCCGTACAACTCTCATCTTTTGAGTCTTGAATTGATAAGACGAGGGTTGATAACCTCGAATAACTGTTGTAACCTCTTTTCCCCAAATCTTAAACTCCTTTCTGAGGACGTTCTTGAATATAGGCAATTCCCAATCTTCTGTAGTAGCTTGGGTCCAATTAATATGAAGAAGGTTGCAATGCACACAACTATAGTAGAATAGATAAATTTCCCACTTCCCTTACATAGCTAATACACTAGAGTTCCCACAATCTTAGTTAAGGAATTTAGCCACTCATGTTCATGCAACAATCCATGATAATCAATGAAGAACACATGTAATTAATTACATAATGGTGAAAGAGTAAAATCCAAAATTTCCAATGGAATACAAAACAAAAAATCTCAAGAACAAAATCTTAATGATCTAAGTAAGCTAAAAGTATCAAAAGTAATGTAAAAGTGCATAACCTAATAAAGGAATAACCATAAGGTATTTATAGTATCTCAAAATAATAAAGAAATCCTAATAAAAATGGAATAGGAAAAATAATCCAGCAATCATTATGACTCGTAAGGTCTCCTTACGAGTCGTATACTGCTAGTCGTAAGTATTCCAGTAAACTTTCATCTTTAGGGCTTTAGGCTTCTATTGTCATTATAATTCATCACCACGAGTCGTAGTCAGTATTTACAACTTGTGGTCTTCACTTTTTATCACTTGAGCCTCAAACTTCAGGACTTTGCACACCGGTCCCATTACGATTGCTCACTACAAGCCATAGTCAGTCCTTACGAATTATAGTCTTCTATGACTTCAATTCTGGACCTTAGCATATCTCACTGTGATCATTAAGGCTTCATACTACAACTTGTAGCCACTCTTTATGAGTCGTGGTCATCCTTTACTTAGTTCTTAATCTCAGCTAGCAGTCACAGTTCTTCTTATGACTTGGGCAACGAGTCATATAGTGTCTTAATGACTCCAAGCCTGAACAATACTTTTTTCTAGAGACTTTTTTTCTAATTTTCAGCACAAACCACTTTCTACCTGATTTACGTGCATTCACACAACAAACATATCATATATATAAAAATAACCTAAGTCTAAGCATAAATTCTTTGTTTTAAGCATCGAATGTGCCATATTTCCAAGGAATATCAAGGATCCATACTCAGGTTTGGAAGAACACCATAAGCCAACCCTAGCATAGAAAGAGGTACAATACTCAGAGATGGGGGAACACTAGTATAGTCAAAGGAGCACTCTCCAAATGTGTCAACAACCAAACCAATAAACCTGTAAGGATGAGATAGAAGAAATTGATAAAATCAAAGAAGGACCCATACCTCTAACATGCTCAACCCGAGGCTCAAGGGAGAGTTCCCTAGTGCTACTTATATATGGAAAAAATAGCCTATCCTCAACTCACAACTCATTCTTTAGACTGGGCTCTCCCCTGGGTTGAAGGCTCCGCATCTCTAACCTCACAAGACCTAGTCATCAACATCTGTGCAGAGAAGAGTAAAATCTGACATAAAACACAAGGTATGAAATCTACACGATATGGAACACACTAAGAGAAATTTCCTAAAGACATCTTATAGCCTCTCAAAGATAGATATGGACGTCTACGCACCGACCAGTAAGACTATATTAGATATCCCGTTATTATACCATTGAGACCAAATGAACCTGGTTGCTATGATAGTAATTTTTCATGACCTAAAGACCAAAGGTCATGATGGCACTAGTCGCGACAAGCCTTAACAAGTAAGCCTATCACATAAATTGACACAAAAAGGGGAAAATAATAACAATAATCTAAAGTAAGGCTTCTAGAACAAAGACAAACCACATAATATAATAAAATCAAAAGAACATAACCAAAGATATCAGGCCATAATCCCAAAACATGGTGTCACTGTGTAAGAACATTACCAGTACAACTCGAGATCAAAATGCATAAGATATCAAAAATAGGAACAACTCTATCTCTGAATGCAAAATAAAGACATAGTCTAAATAAATAAAGGTAGTAGTCTCTCTAGAAGGAAGAATCCAACCGCTACCTCGAATATCTCTAAAGTATCGCCCGAATTCAACCAATGTGAGGCACGCTCAGACCAGGATCTGCACCAAAAGGGTGCAGTAGGGGTAAGTAGGGTCCACTTGTACTCAGTAGGAATAATAGGCCAACTGATCAAAGAAGAAAATAACGCATACAAAATACACACTAAGGGCACGTCACCTACAACCAAAAAATATTCCAAATGGTAGCCCACACCGTCTTTACTGACAATTCTAAAATATTCACATACACCATAAAATATGAAAGAGAAGTAAAAGTATGTAGGTATCACACATATGAATAAGAAGAAATAAATACACATAGATAGGTATCACATCAGGGAAATTAATACATCACAGGAATATACAAAGTAAATACAAATGCAATAGTGATGATGATGATAATGCTAATGATGATGATGATAATGATGATGATTCCTGAGGTTGTCTCACAACCTCCGCATACACCTTCGGAGATAAATATTCCTGATGTAGGACCCATGAGGGTTTCGTCAACCCGAATACAATAAATATATATAACTCCTCTCCGACACATCCTTCGATAGAGGGTTTTGAAGATGTCATATTTTCTATCAGTAAAAGCCAATATTTCTAGTATTTACAAGGTGGTACCAATGTTCATGAGTGTAAATGATATGAGGATGACAACCAAACAGAATGATAATTTCCAAATCCAACTAATATACAAACCAGGTCAGCCAATAATCCACTCAATATTTACAACCATCCATGAAATTCAACATGAACCATATTCAATATAGTAAAATATATCAAAATATACCATTGATACCAAATTTTCTCTTTCATCAAACAACATGCAACTAATTCTGCATAAACAAGCCAATAATATCAAATAAGACCCCACACAGCCACACATAACAAATAATGTTCCAAGTTTACCAAATAACATCAATATAGGTCCCCACACTGGCACAACATAATAATATATCCATTTTCATTATTAGTTCCTACACCCTTAATATGCTTTTGTATCAACACTAACTACCTAGCCCTGTCAGAATAAAGTTAACCCATAACTGTAACACCACTAAAGTGTGAGAATTTTTATTTTTGGCCTCACTATTTTTGATACATTGATTTTTAACTTAAATTGTACTTAGGTATGTTAAAGGGGTGCCCCGGGGGAGTTTCAAAATTTTTGGATGGGATCCGGGGTGGTTTTATGTCACAGATGCAGTAAGCCTCCACAATATCGATGTTCCATGAAGGATGGATTTTGTGATATCCTCCGTGATATGGAGGTTAGTCACCGCATTAAGGTTTACGACATATAGGTTATTCTATACGATAAGGTCCATGCCACAGACCTATGTAAAAATGCAGCTGTTTTGTTTTATTTAATTGGGATGAAGGGTAATGAGGTCCTTTCACCTAGTGATGACTTTTAAACATTACATAAGCATATTACTATCATTTTCAGGACCCAACATTGATTATTTCATTCTCAAACTCCAAACCCTAAGAAAGCATAAGGGTTTCAATGTATGTTTATCATTCGGGTTTTAAATTCTCAATTGCTCATAAATCTTTGTGTGACTAAGGTATGTTACTCTTCCCTAACTATTATTTTGTAAGAGAATGTGTTTTAAATTATAATTCATGTGGTTTTTATATTGGTATTATAATATAGATTGAGGGGTTTTGAATGTTTTCTTTTGAACAATGTTTCCCATGGTTTACATATGATTGTCCATAATTCATTCATGGTTTTGAACTTGTGGGGTGCTTGGGTATGGTGAATAAACTAGGGGATTATAATTTCTCTCAATTTTTGAATATTGACCATTGAAGTGATAATAACGTCAACCCCATATAGAAAAATTGGTTTTGAATATGAAAAGTATGCACATTGAACTACTCTTGAACTATTGCATAACGTGTCAAGATAATAACACATACTAATTTTGAATTGAACCTTATGGGGTTGTGTAATTTCCCAAGCTAATGTATAGTTGAACCAAGGGAAGGTTTGTGAATTTCTTTAAGTTATGATAATTAGTTTGGCATATTGATGTTACCTTGCAAGTGTAGTTGGTATGGCGATACCAATAGTGTATGCCTAAATGTGTATTGTGGTTAAATAAATGGGAATGTGCGATAGATAATTTAATAGGTCTGAAAAGAGAGTTGTGTAGTTGGGCCGTGAAAGTGGCGGTCCCAAGGGACCAATACTGGAAATCACATTTGTCGACACGAGGGTCTACATAGATTAAGGGTTCGAGTCCCCTTGCTTATTATCAGGTGGTTTGAGTCTACCTTATTTTTATTATTACATGATTGGGTGGTTCGAGTCCCCCATATTACATTACATGATTGGGTGCTTAAGTTACCTTAGTACATAATTGGGAGGTTCGAGTCCACCTTACATATATATGAGATTATTCTCCTATTCGTGTGGCTACACGAACTAGGGCCCGACAAGGGGGTGAAAACTGGGGCCCATATAGCCCATGGGTACTATTATATGACGATTAAGCCTTATTCCCTACCCTGGCATGTGATATATATATATATATATATATGCATGGAATTTGAATGATTTTGAACTGTTGAATTTGGAATTATGTTATCCTATATCCCTGAGTTACATATTGGTTCTCCAACAACTAATTATCTTCAGACGCTGTATCCCCACATGATGCAAGAACTGGCCATACTTCTACTATTCTTTCATAGTGACTAAGTGATCGTAAGATAGCTCGTGAGTCATACTGAAGTGGTGAGCTTTCATCCTTTGGAATACCTTATTTTATGTTGTGGGTTACATTATATATTGACTATTTATCATGGATTTATTTTTGGCTATGGTTGGGGGCATATCCTAACTAATTTATCTTTAGTTTTGTTAGGGGCTTTATTGTACAGTACGGTGGATATGGGATAGGTTGTTGAATCATATTCTACTATCTCATTTAATGTTGGATTTCCATTGTTATGTTGTATTATAATTTGGTTGACTAGGCTAATAGAGTGATTTTTATCCTCGGTAGATTTGAAATGCCCATCACGGCTAGGCTCTGGTTCGGATCGTGACAATAACCTACCTCGTATGCCTAAAGCCAATTTAAAAGCCTTTAATCCAGAGCCTTACTCCTCACAAATGGGTAAGAATCAAGTAAATCATAAATATATAGAATCTATGCAACAAACGAAAGCCAATGTTACCCATATTGCCTATTTTGTGTTGGGATCAAAATAGACCCCCAAAATGGACTTCAAAATAGAAGGGTAAAACGATAATTTTATATTTGAAACATGTTCCCAATATTTATGGGAGTCTATATCTGAAAATCCAAGCAAAAACTAGTTAAAAACAAAGTCCTAATTGAAGAAAAACTATGGTTAAGCTTTACTGATAAAAATTATTAAAATGAAAAATTAAAATTGTTTTGAATATGAAATCAAAAGAAAAGTGATAATTATAAGATTAGAAACTCACCCAAGTGATAATAGATTTAAATTGGAGTTTAAATTGTAGAATTATAAATTTTAAGCCTTACGAGCCAAAATCCCAGATTTCTACCATTCTAATTCACATTTAAACAAGACTTACATGATGAAATTTGGAGAAAATAGTTGAAATAGGAGTTATGGAGCTTACCCAAGCTTAAAAGTGGAAGAAATTTCTCAAAATCATGAAACCCTAAGCTCCAAGTCTCAAAAATGGTGAAACATGAGTATAAAAAGGACCCAACATTTCATACATAATCATGGGTCACTTAAGAGAATACCGCTTATGCGGCTAGGTGTTGCATACACAATACCTTTCCTGAGGGTAGGTATCATTTAAAGGAACCTATTATTTATTACATGAGTCTTACGATAACAACCAAGATGTCGTATAAGAAACACTTGGTCTAATCTGCGGAGTCGCATAAGCGATCAAAGTGTCGCTTGTGTGAGTGAACCAGCTGAGTGGTGCACCACCTGGAGATTTGGTGGACCCTTAAAGATTCAATCGAAATCTCAAAAATGCAAATGAACTATGCTACCCTATTAAATTCAATGCTCTAGGCTCAATGACAATATCAGATTTTTGACAAAATATCATTTTCACAAAGTTGACCCCCAAAACCTAAATTCACAACTTTCTGAATCGAGGATCAAAATGAGATATAAAATATGTATAACCATTCCAATCAAGTTATCACCCTAAAATCAATGTTCTAGATCTGTTGGCATAGTCCATTTTTCCATCCGACCTATAGATCAATGAATGTTGACCGAAGTCACCTATAAGACTCTTCAAGCCACCAAAACCCATAATTTTACGTAAATCACACAATAATGTATTGGAAACCATGCAAAGAATCCCCACACCCAAGAAATACCATAATACAACTACAGAGAGGGGTAAAATAGTCAAATCACATAGAAAATTATTTCACATAAATCATCAAAAATCAGGTTGTTACGTCGGTGTATCTTTAATTAATTTTTTCTTTTAAAACATGTTGGTATCTAGGAAATTTGTATATAAATTGATATGAATCATGATTGCAAAGTTTTTCACTAAATTTGCTATTTAATTTTAAGAAAATCATGGATATATACAAACATTTTATGTATGGATTGTATCTAAGATATGCTAATTAACTAATTTAGGTGTACATTTGTTTTCTAGGTTCTGAATTTTGTATAAAAATTATTGTATTTTTTGGCATTGTTAATTGCTTATAAGATCGTATTGTTCATTAATAAATACATATTAAAAAGGTAATAAAACCTAATTTTTCAAAAAAACATCTAACAACGTATTTGTATCAACTGTGTACAAAAAGTTATTCATTGAATCGTTATTTCCTACAAAAATAAAATTAAAAAATCATGAATGCGAACATGAAATTCACATTGGCTAAATGTATAAAATTTGATTCACAAATAAAATTTACATTGCAAAGAAACAAGCAAAAACAAATGTTAGTGTATGAAAAAAATTAAGGATAAAATGTAGATTTCAACAATCAGATAAAAGTTTATGAGATGGAAGAATAAAATAATTATGGAGATTAATATCAAATAAAAAACTATGAAAGAATTAAGAAAAGTACATGAGAGAAATTTATGAGAAGACAAAACTATTAAAAAATTAGAATGATTAACTAATATAAAAAACAATATTTAAGGAAATGAAAGAAGGAGAATTTAGGATTTTCTATAATTCTTTTACTGTATTTTCTTTTCTTTACTTTGTTAGGTAGAGGGTTCAAGGGGATTGCAAGGTAAAAAAAAGTAAGAAACATTAAAGAGATAATTAAGGATTTGTTATCAATCCTTTATTTAAGGTAGTAGGAGAGGGACAAAGTTAAATGTAAATATTTAGGAGAGATTTTAATTGATATATATCTAATAGATAATTTTTATTTAATTTTTTAAAATAATTTTTGGAAAACTATTACAACTTACAATTAAAAAATTTAATTCAATATTTATTAAAAAAATATAGTACAATGAAACACCCTGATTGCTGGACCATAGAAAATTTCCTATCATTCTGGTCTCTAGACCCAATGTGAATCATGGGTATGAGATGTATGTTGGGGCACGAATGGTATGGTCCAGTCGTATGCTAACTAGTGTTGGTTGGTGGGATGAATTTTTGTCACTGGAATGGGTATGACTTAAAAGGTACAAGTCGTATACTTTAATACAGATTGTTTGGTTTGGGTTTTACTTAGCTTAACCTTAGACTTGATAACTTAAGTTAGATCTGAGTACGAGTGGCTCACTAAGAGCCATAAGCTAGGGTACGAGTCATACCTAGGACTCGTATGGCGGTTAATGTTCAATACTCTTAGGATTCAATTATGCCAGGGGTACGATTTATGTGTACCAACCATACACTTGGATATGACTTAAGTTGGATTATTCGTACCTTGGACAATGTTCGGTCCAAGGGAAAGAATAATGGTACGAGTGGTGGGCACTTATATAGGGAGGATACGACTCGTAAGGGTCAGTCGTATCCCTGTGATGGGATTTTTGTGAAGTTTAAGTGAGGGAAATCTTGACATTTTCCCACTTATCCAACTAAGGTCCCACGACTTATATTGCACTTAGGAGGTTAATTTTCCTATTATTCTATTCTTAAACACTTAGAAGAAACTCTTAAATCCTCTTTAGAGTTCTTGGGCAAAAGAAGCTAGGGCTTCATCTTAAGGTGTAAATTGAGGCTTATCATGTTATTTTCTTTCCATCATTATTTTGGTTTATCATCATTTTGGTTTAAGGCATGTTCTCTTCCCTCATTGTTAGTTCCAACTAAAGGCATGGTTTTATACAATGTTTTCATGATTTGAATGTCGTATGCTTTGGTCTTTCAAATATAATTTGGGGTTTTTGATTATAAATGTATGGTTATGGTTTTCCCATGTTTTAATTATTTTTTTTATATGAATTAATGGTGGATATGGATAATTGGTTGCATGGTAATGGTTCTTTGGTAATGGACTTTGATTTTGGAAATACTCTGCTCCCAATGTGTTTGATAAAATGCCTTTAACAATGTTTTCACTAAAATATTAGTTTTTCAGTGGAACTTATGCTTGGTTTAAACTTGCTAATGGAACACTAAATTATATGAATGGTTCGAATGGTTTTAGATGGATTGAAAAGGCCTTGGTGGTCATGGTTTTTATAAATTAAAAATCATGTGGGGTATATGGAAATCCCATAAGGACTGGCTAAGAAAATACTTGCAAGTTATTGTTGGTATGACGATACCACTACTAATAGACATGGTTAATAATAATGGAATAATTGTTTGGTTGTAAAATTATTTTAATTGGGCTTAAAGAAGGGAGGTCTAGCAAAACCATAGAAGGTAAAGGTCCTAAGGGGATCTAAACTAGAGACTCATATTTGCCGATGTTAGGTTTGGTCCTAGTGACCGTGTGCATAATGTCACACTATATATTTTGAGGGATGTACTAGTCATCCCAGGTTTCCTTCCCTGGTCATGTGGCTTCACGAATTGGGGCCCTTTTAGCTGGAGGAGCTGAAACCATATAGCCCTTGGGTGGTTTAGGACGACAAAGCTACACAACTCGAGTAAATATTTTAATGGCATATTAAACCCAGTCCCCTTACTCGGCATGGATATATATAAATATATATGTATATATATATGTAAGAAGTGTACATATGAATGATTTTTACTTGGTTTTATAAATGGCATTATTTTATTCTTATACTGAGTTCTTGCTAGCATACATCTGCTAACCCATCTTCAGGCACTGTATCCTTACATGATGCAGGAACTGGCCATTCCACTCCTCCTGCTAAGCAATTTTGTACTTTGGAGTCAACATTTGGATTGAATGGTGAGCTTTCATCTATTCTTAAGGTTCTATTTCATGGATGTTATTTCATATATTGACTTATTTATGGGCATTAGTTTTGGCAATGGTTGGGGGGATGTCTCAATTGGATTTTGGTAATCTTTTGGTTAGAGTCTTTATTGTCATTGCTATGGGTTAAAATGGGTAGGGTCGGTAGTGGTGTCAGCCTTAGCATATATATTAGAATTGGGGTTGATATCGATTGATGATATTGTTGGTTGTTCTATCATATTTCATTTTGGGATCAATCATATTATATTTTGGATCTTATTTGGTTTTGTCCTGGTTTATGGTTCTTGGTTTGTAATTGGTTTGGCATGGTGGTTTGGCTGGTATAGTTTGGTGGACGGGATAAATTGGTAGGGCTGGTCTAGGAATAGACCCTTGTCCAGTCATGGTATCTTGTAATATGTTTGGAGTTTACCCAACTCAGGCAGGCGATTGGAGGTTAGGTTGGGTAACAACGGTGGTCTCTGGTCCCGGTTAGGTCTAGGATGCCTATTACGATAGGGCCTTTAGGTTGGGTTGTGTTAAGTTGGTATCATATCTTTAGGTTAATGGTCAATTGGGAGTCCATAAATCTGTATCTGGTAGAATCTCGCTTAAGGGTATGTAGCACACCACACTAATAAGAGAGAGGCTACAAGGCATTTAGAAATGTTTCACTTTATTGGTATTCTATTTTCAAGCTTGTAGTCTAAGTCCTGGAATTCTTGTCTAATCCTTGGTTGTTCACTTCTTAGATTATGCCACAATGATCTGGAAGACAAGGATACTTTTCAATCCCATGTGAGGACAATGTTAATGGGATACGTCCTATGTTTGGAGTTCGTCTTCAATATCAAGGTCCTATCCATGAAGGTTTTGGAGTTTCTTTGGTTGCTACTAGTCTTCCTTAGTGTGAGGTGAATAATGCAATATTTATCTAGTCTATTTATACAATTGCTCTGTTAGTTGCTGCTCAAGCTGCTTAGGATGCGTCTAGTGGGTTATTTACTGAGGCTATAAGGGTTGATTAGCTTATTAAATTGAATCCTCCTACTTTTACTGGTGTGAAGATGAAGAAGGATCCTCTGGGTTTCTTGGATAAAATGAAGAAGATATTCAGGGTGATGCAGGATACTAATGTGGAAGGTGTAAACTTTGCATCTTATCAGCTCAAAGATATTGCATACTAGTGGTATGTAGAGTGGGATAGGGATAAAGGTGATGTGAAGGAGTCATCCTTATGGGATGCTTTTTTTGGTATTTTTCTGGATCATTTCTTTTCTCAAGAGTTGAGACAAGTAAGGATGGAGGAGTTTATGAATCTTAAGCAAGAGAGAATGTCTGTCAAGGAATATGCCTTGAAATTTTACCAACAATTAAGGTATGCTCCTAATTTGGTAGCTGATATAAGGGTGAGATTGAGAAAGTTTGCTTCTGGTCCATCTCGCAGTTTGATCTTAGAAAGTAAGACAACTTTGTTGATCAAGGATATTGAAATTTTGAGGTTAGTTATCCACACACAATAAATGGAGGTTGAGAAGAAGAAACATGCAGAGTTCAGAGATAGGCAGAGTAAAAGGAGCAGGTTTTTGAATCAGGGAGGTGCTCAGTTGCAAGGTGGTTGGGATAGAGGTAAATGGCTAAAAAAGAAGTGGGGGAGTTCTGGTTCCTTCTCTTCTTCTAGTGCTTCTTACCTAAGGTAGTTGAGTGATAGGCGTCAACAAGGTGGTGATAATTATTAGGAGCAGGGTGCCCAATCTCAGGCGAGTAGGGGTCATTCAGTTTCCTTATGCCCTCTTTGTTGGTTCTGTGGTCGTTTCATCAGGGTTATTATAATGAAGGAAAGGATAAGTGTTTTAATTATGTCCAGCCATATCATATGCTTAAGACTTGTTTGATTTGTAAGGAAGCTTCAGGAGTGGTCAAAGATCTGGTTTATTCATCTTTTGTTCCTGTGCCTAGTGGTGCGACTTTGGTGTCTGCTCCTATTTCTGGTACCGGCACTAGCTGGAATAGATTGTATGCTTTTGCATCTCACTAGAAATCTGAGGCATTACCTAATGTTGTTACTGGTGTGTTACAACTTTTTTCTCATGACATGTATTGTCTACTTAATCTGGGGTCCACTCTTTCTTATGTGACCCTATTTATGGTTGTATGTATTAGTTTTGATCCTGAGGTTGTTTCAGATTTTTTTCTATTTCTACCTCAGTAGGTTACTCGGTTATTGCTGAGAGAGTCTATAGGGGGTGTATGGTATCTCTTTATGGTAGGAAGAATTTAGTAGATTTGTTTGAAATTGATATGGTGGATTTTGATATTATTCTAGGGATGGATTGGTCACTCTTGTTGCACATCTTTGTATTGCTGGACTCATAAGGTTGTCTTTTGATTCCCTAGTGAACCAGTTGTAGAGTGGGAGGGTGGTTCACTAGCTCCTAGGGGGAGGTTTATTTTTTATCTTAGATATCAAAGGTTAATATCTAAAGGGTGTCTTTATCACTTGGTCTGGGTTAAAGATTCTAAATCAGAAGGTCCTTCTTTATAGTCAGTCCCAGTGGTAAATGAGTTTCTTAAGGTCTTTTCAAATGATATTCCTGGTGTTCCTCCAGCTAGGGAAATAGAGTTTTGTATTGATCTAGTTTTGGATACTCATCCAATATCTATTTCTCCTTATAGAATGGCTGCAACTGATTTGAGGTAACTCAAGGAGCAACTTAAGGATCTTCTGGATAAGGAGTTTATTCATCCTAGTGTATCCCCGTGGGGTGCACTGGTTTTGTTCGTGCAAAAGAAGGATGGTTTCCTTCAGATGTGCATTGACTATCGATAGTTGAATAAGGTAACGATCAAGAACAATATCCTCTTCCAAGAATAGATTACTTGTTTGATAAGTTGCAAGGTACCAAGTTCTTTTCTAAGATAGATCTTTAGTCTGGGTATCAATAGCTTAATATTAGGAAGGAGGATATCCCTAAGACTACTTTTCGTACTTGGTATGGGCACTTTGAATTCTTGGTGATGTCCTTTGGTTTGACTAATGCCCTAATGATATTTATGGTCTTGATGAACAGGGTTTTTAGGCAGTTCTTGGATCTCTTCATCATTGTGTTTATTGATGGCATTCTGGTTTATTCCAAAAGTGAGGTGGATTATGCTAATCACCTTCGTATGGTATTGCAGACCTTGAAGGAACATCAGTTGTATGATAAGTTCTCCAAGTGTGAGTTTTGGTTGAACGCTGTGACTTTTCTTGGTCATATTATTTCTAGTAAGGGGATCATGGTGGATCCATAAAAGGTGGTTGTGGTTAAAAAGTGGCCTTGACATACGACTTCAACCAACATTCAGAGCTTCTTGGATTTGGCTGGGTATTATAGGCAGTTTGTGGAAAGCTTTTTGACGATATCTTCTCCTTTGACTAAGTTGACTTAGAAAAAGGTGAAGTTTTCTTGGTCGGATGCTTGTGAGGGGAGTTTTGAGAAGTTGAAAGATAATCTAACTTTGACTCCGGTCTTGACTTTTCCTGAGGGCAGTGAGGGGTTTGTGGTTTATTATGACGCATCTCGGGTAGATCTTAGTTATGTTCTGATACAACATGGGAAGGTATTTGCCTATGCTTCTAGGCAGTTGAAAGTGCATGAGAGGAATTATCCTACTTACGATTTTGAGCTCTTGGCGGTGGTTTTTGCTTTGAAAATCTGGAGGTATTATCTGTATGGAGTGCACGTAGACATCTTTTTTTATCATAAGAGTCTGCAGTATGTGTTCACTTAGAAAGAGCTAAATCTCAGGCAAAGGAGATGGTTGGAACTTCTTAAGGACTATGACATGAGTCTTCACTATCACCCAGGTAAGGCTAATGTGGTTGCTGATGCTCTTAGTAGGTTATCCATGGGGAGTTTGGCTCATGTGGCAGAAGGAAAGCACAAATTAATGAAGGATATTCACCGCTTAGAAAATCTTAGAGTTCATCTTTTGTACTCCGAGGATGGTAGGGTGATTGTACAGGAAGTTTTTTGGTCATTTCTTGGTGTAGAGATTAAGGAGAAGCAAGTGCTAGATCCTATCTTGATAAAAATCAAGAGTAATGTGGGTATATATAAGGTCATGGTGTTTAAGAGGAGTGGTGATGGTACTTTACGATACCAAAGGAGGTTGTACGTTCTTGATATCGATGGTTTGCAACAAAGGATCTTGGTTGAAGCACATAAATTGCGCTATGTTGTATAGCTCGACTTAACAAAGATGTATCATGATATCAAGGAGATATATTAGTGGAATGGTATGAAAAGAAACGTGGCTGATTTTGTGTCCAAGTGCTTGGTGTGTCAACAAGTTAAAGTTGAGCACATAAGACCTGGTGGGTTGTATCAAAAGAATGTTTTGCCCGAATGGAAATGAGAGGTAATCAATATGGATTTCGTTATTGGTCTTTTTCGATCTCGGAATCAATATAATTTAATTTGGGTCATAATGTATAGGATGACAAAGTCTGCTCACTTCTTGCTAGTGAGGAGTACCTTTTCGGCGGAGGATTATGCAAAGTTATATCTTCAGGAGATTGTGAAGTTGCATGGGGTAACTATTTCAATTATCTATGATCGTGGTATGCAGTTTCATCTCATTTCTGGTGGTCTTTTCATAAGAGATTGGGTACTTGTAATATGCCACACTTCTCTTAGTTCAAATTCATCTCTAGAACATTAAAGATCTTGCTTTAAAGATGAATATATTTTATTCCATGTGAAATTTTTAAGATTTTGAGTTTTTATCACAAGGGAAATTGAATAAGCTATCCATCGATACCAAATTTGCCCAAATCCGACACTCGGGCAAAAATTTAGAGCCATTTTAGTGAGACAGTGTACCACCTGGTACTTCAGCGCATCGCGGAGCCTGCCAAAATGGAAATTGTCAAAATCCAGTGAGCCTTCATGATTCTTCCGCATTGCGGTGTCTTTCCAGTTCACAACCAAGGTGGCAACGCGATTTCCACCACATCGCGCCAAGGCCCAGTTTCCCAATTGTCCAATTTCCAGTAAGCTGGCGCGATTAGGGCGCGTCGCACCAGCATGTAAAATCGGAATTTTTCCAGTTCCGGATTTTAATTCCAAGGGAAAAATGATCATTTTGATATCCCTATATATACTCATTAACACGAGATTCAGCCACATTAAACCCAAATATTGTTGCTTTCTCATAATTTTCCCCAAGAACAAGAGCTAGGGTTCCAAAATCAAGACCCCAATAATAAAGGTTTCACCATTAATCTTCTGAGGATCAAGTATTAAGGTATGCAAATGTTGATTCTTGGGTTCCTTCCACCTAAGAAGTTCAAGAATCTCTTTTTAAATTCAAAGATTGTGATTCTATGAGTTTTTCATGATTCATGTGAATTGAAGTTCATGTTTATGTTATTGTTGAGTTATAATCCATGCTTTAGAATACAAGTTGCAAGCTTTGATCTTGTTATGAGTTGAATTGCATTAAGTCCATGTTAAATCCCTAAATATGCAAGTTGGTTGATATAGTATTTGTTGTATAATCCAAGCATGCTCCCCATATGTTTGATAAAACGCTTATGTGAAGGAATTAGAGTCATTATAGCATGTTGACTAGAAATCCCCAATTATGTGTAAATTTATGCAGACCAAGTATTTGTTGAAAAGCCTTAGTGAATGAGTTGTGACATGTTAGCCTGAAATCCCCAAGTTATGTGTTTTTTAAGGCTTATTAAATGTTTGATGCAAGACTTTGTTGAATGAAGTATGAGCCAATTACATGTCTGTCTATACTATCACATGTTTATGATTTCCAAGTGCTTGTAGAGATGCTTTAATAATTGTAATGGTGAATGAAAGTCCATGGTCATGATTATTCAAGAATGGTTATGTTTTACTTTTATGTTATCGAGTCCTGGAGGTATTTATAACCGACAAATTAGCTGTAAGTCTAGAGCCAATGTCAGTTTCAAGATACTCTAAATCAAGCTACAATTAGAACTCAGTCAGTTATAGAATTAGTACTCTCAGACAGTTACAAAATTTAAGAAATCTCAGTAATCTAAGTATTATTAGCATTCCACCTTCATTTCAATACTTAGCATAAATCTTAGTAGTATTCAAGAATTTAGTTCAGATCTCAGTAACATTCCAGTAAATAATTCAGAACTCAGTATCATTCAGACAGATAATGAGATTTAGTAGTATTCCATCAGTCTTTGGAATCAAGTGAACTCAGCTTAACTTAGTTACTCAGTATGATCAGTAACAGATTCAGCTCAGTCTAGTACAATTTAAGAAAAACAAATTAGCTCAGAGTCTTTCAGTTGGGAGTAGGACTTAGCACCGGGCAAACCTAGGGATGGGGACTCACCCGTTAGAGAGAACTGAGATCCCTAGGAGCAATCCCTAAGTTCCCTAACTACGTAGACAATGTAGGTATGAGATATCATACACTAGATAGGACTAACATACTCAGGGATCACCCGTTAGTATATTATATATATATAGGACTGATTCTAGGGGTCACCCGTTAGATAGGAATGACTCCACAAGAGAGGTCTTTACCCGTGGAATGGTACTGACACCCTTCCAACTGGGGTTACAGGTTGGACCCCAACATAGCTAGAATGGGCATATCGGTTAGATGACTACTTCTCATAGTCTCAGTTTTAGAATCAGTCTCAGTAAAAGAACTCAGTTTAGTAGTACAAAGTAAGGACTGCCAGATATAGTCAATCATTATGTTTATCAATAGACTCAGAGATCACCTGCTAGATAGGAAAAGTCTCAGATTTAGTTAATCAGCTTTAGTATCATCTGATTCAGAGATCACCTGCTAGATAGGACTGATCTTAGATTAAGACAAATCATATTCATTATTAGTATATAGAGAGATCACCCGCTAGATAGGACTGATCTCAGACTTCAGTCGAGCATTTCTATTATTATTA
This sequence comes from Capsicum pubescens, assembly GCA_030864215.1. Lineage (NCBI taxonomy): Eukaryota > Viridiplantae > Streptophyta > Magnoliopsida > Solanales > Solanaceae > Capsicum > Capsicum pubescens. Next base: position 100,204,232 of record CM061547.1, read on the forward strand.
ACTTTTGAGATCACCCGCTAGAGAGGATTGATCTCAACTTCAGTACTTAGTTATCAATATCAGAAAATTCAGTTAATCAGTATCTCAAAATTTGTAGTGAGTTTAGACATCAGTAAAGGAGTATTCGAGTCTCAGTAATCAGAGTCACGATGATTTCAGTTATGCTTTGTGCATTCATGCATATGTCCTTATTCAGTACTCTCATGTTATTCAGTTTAGTAATTGTTCATGCATAAGCCCTTGCATTTTGCCTTACCTCATCTTGCATACTCAGTACATTCCCATGTAATAATGCATTTGTGCTATGGTGTTTTACTTTACATCATAGGTTCAGAAGCACAAGATCCAGAACACCCTTAGCAGTTCAGATTCAGCCAGAAGCAGTAGACTTAGCAGTGAGTCCTCATCATTTGAGGATGTTCTATTATCACATTATATTTTTAGATTCAGTATTTTAGTAGACAAAGTTAGTTGGGGGATTGTTCGATCAACTCCACAATTCAGACAGTTTAGAGAATTTCAGACTATAGAGTTCTCAGACTAGTTGTTCAGACAGATGTTTAGTTTTGATATTGTTAAACTTTATTTAGTTGTATTTTAAGTATTTGAACCTTATGGCAAGTTTTCACCAGTTTTCCATATTTATTTTAGTGTATTATGAAGTGCTCAGTACAAATATTAGAAATGGTTAGTTTGTTGTCCCTCGGGGTCATGAGCACCATGTGGCATTCCAGTTCTAGAAAAATTAGGGCGTTATAGTACTAAGGTGAGTTTGAGTACTAGTTTTCATCCTCAGATGGATGGGCAAGATAAAAGAACTATTCTAACATTGGATGATATGCTTAATCTATGTGTGGTTGATTATGGTGGCAGTTGGATTGAGAATCTACCTTTGGTAGAGTTTGCTTACAATAATAGCTATCATTCGAGTATTGGTATTGTCCCTTTTGAGGCATTGTATGGAAGGATGTATAGATCTCAAATTGGTTGGTTCGAGCTTGGTGAGATGGATATGTTTGGTCCTAATTTGTTCTATCAGGATATAGAAAAGGTGAAGGTGAATCAAGATAGGATTAATCCTTCCTAAAGTCACCAAAAGTCCTATACAAATGTAAGGCGTAGAGACTTGGAGTTTGAGGTTAGGGATAAGGTGCTCCTCAAGGTATCACCCATGAAGTGAGTAATGTGGTTTGGAAAAAAGGGGAAGCTTTTTCCCTTGTATATTGGTCCATATGTGGTTTTACGGAGGGTTGGAAATGTTTCTTAAGAATTGGAGTTGCCTCCTAGTTTGAACTTCATTCATCCGGTATTTCATGTTTCCATGTTAATTAAGTGTCTTGGTGATCCTTCTTTGATTATTCCATTGGAAAGGTTGGGTATCTTAGACTCTCTGTTTTATGAAAATGTCTCAGTTGATATCTTAGATAGGCAGGTTCATCGATTGTGGACAAAGGATGTGGCTTCGGTTAAGTTTCGGTGGTGGAACCATAAGGTGGAAGAAGCTACATAGGAAACGGAGAAGGACATGAAGTCCAAGTATCTATATATGTTTTCTGCTCCTAGGATTCATGCGGAAGGTATATGTCTTTAACATATATTTATTTTCTGAGTTTGTTAAAGAAAATATTAATATCTTTGCCTCTTTGTTTTAAAACTATGTTAAAGATTGGAAATATATTTGATAATGAAAATGACTGGTGCGTGTGGTCACCCCTACCTTGTCCATCATTCGGGGACAAATGTTCCTAGTGGGGGAGACTGAAACACCCTATTTTCTAGACCTTACAAAATTTCCTGGCATTCTGGTCTCTGGACCTAGTACGACTCATGGGTACGAGCTATAAGTTGGGGTACAAATGGTATGGTCCAGTTGTATGTTGACCAGTGTTGGTTGGTGGGATGAATTTTGGTCACTGGAATGGGTATGACTTAAATGGTATGAGTTGTATGGTTGGATATGGATCATTTGGTTTGGGTTTTCCTTAGCTTAACCTTAGACTTGGTAACCTAAGTTTGATCTGAGTACGAGTGGCTCACTAGGAGCTGTAAGCCAGGGTATGAGTCATACCCAGGACTCGTACGGTGGTCAGTGTTCAATCCTCTTAGGATTTAATTCTATCAGTGGTATGGTTTATGGGTATCAGTCATACACTTGGATACGACTTGAGTTGGATAAGTCATACCTTGGACAGTGTTGGGTCCAAGGGGAAGACCAAGGGTACGAGTGGTGGGTACGACTCTTACAGGGAGGATACGACTCGTAAGGGTCAGTCGTATCCTTGTGACGAGATTTTTATACAGTTTAAGTAAGGGCAATATGGACATTTCCCAACTTATCCTAGTAAGGTCCCATGACCTATATTTCATTTGGGAGGTTAATTGCCCTATTATTCTATTCTCAAACACTTGGAAGACATTCTTAAATCCTCTCTAGAGTTCTTAGGCAAAAGAATCTTGGGTTTCATCTTAAAGAGTAAATTAGGGCTTGTCTAGGTGATTTATCTCCATCATCATCTTGGTTTAAGGCATGTTCTCTTCCCTCATTGTTAGTTACAATTAAAGGCATGATTTTATACAATGTTTTCATGATTTAAATGTCATATGATTTTGGGTTTTCAAATATGATTTGAGGGTTTTGGTTATAAATGATTGGTTATGGTTTTCCCGTGTTTTATTTATGCTTTTATATTCATTAATGGTGGTTTTGGATAATTGGTTACATGGGAATGGTTCTTTGGTAATGGACTTTGATTTTGGAAATACTATGCCCCCAATGTGTTTGATAAAATGTCCTTAACAATGTTTTCACTAAAATATCAATTTTTCAATGAAACTTATGCATGGTTTAAACCTGGTAATGGAACCCTAAATGATAGGAATGGTTCAAATGATTTTAAATGGATTGGAAAGTCCTTGGTGGTCACAGTTTTGGTTAATTGGAAATCACGAGGGGTACATAGAAATCCCCTAAGGATTGGTTAAGGATAATACTTGCAAGTTATTGTTGGTATGATAATACCATTACTAATAGCCTTGGTTAATAATAATAGAGTAATGGTTTGGTTGGAAAATAGTTTAAATTGGGCTTAAAGGAGGTATGTGTAGCAAATCCATGGAAGGTGGAGTTCCCGAGGGAATCTAAACTGGAAAATCATATTTGTCGATGTGAGTTTTGGTCCTAGTGACCGTGTGCATGATGTCACACTATATATTTTAGGGGATGCACTAGTCATCCTAGGTTTTCTTCCCTAGTTATGTGTTTTCACGCACTGACTCCCTTTCAGCAGAGGGAGCTGAACCAATATAGCCCATGGATGGTTTAGGACGGCAAAGCTACGTAGCCAAGGTAAAGGTTTTAATGGAATGCTAACCCGATCCACTTACCCAACATGGATATATATATATATATTTATATATATATATGTGTGTGTGTGTATGTATGTTGTGTGCATATGGATGGTTGTTACTTGGTTTTATAAATGGCATTATTTTATCCTTATCCTGAGTTCATGCTAGCGTTCACCCACTATGCCATCTTTGGACGCTGTATGCCCATGCAATGCAGGAACCGGCCGTTCCACTCCTCCTTCTTAGTGATTTCGTATTGAAGTGGTGAGCTTACATCTATTCAAAAGGCTCCATTTCATGGATGTTATTTCATACTTTGACTTATTTATGGACATTGGTTTTGGCTATGGTTGGGGGCATGTCCCAACCGGATTTTCATATTCTTTTGGTTAGAGGATTTGTTGGTACTCTTATGGGTTGGAATGGGCATGATAGGTAGTGGTGTTAGCCTTAACATTGGTTATTGGTAATGGGGATGATATCAATTGACGATATTGTTGGTTGTTCCACTGTATTTCATTTTAGAATCTATCATATTATGTTTTTTATGTCATTTGGTTATGTCCTGGTTTATGGACCTTGGTTTGGTAATTGGTTTGGCTTGGTTCTTTGGTTGGTATGGTTTGAAGGACGGGATGAATTGGTAGTGATGGTCTAGGAATATACCTATTCCAAAGTCAGTCCTTTTCCAGTCATGCTATCTTGCGATATGTTCGGAGTTCAGCCAACTCAGATAAGTGGCTGGAGGTAGGGTTAGGTAATGGGCGTGGTCTCCAGTCCCGGTTGGACCTGGGATGCCTATTACAAAAGGGCCCTCGAGTAGGGTCGTGCCATAAAACTTGCAATAAATAGTCTAAAAAGTACATATAAGAAATTTTTACTTCAAAAAAGGGCTAAAAATACCCCTGAACTATACGAAATGAAGAAAAAATACCCGTCGTTAGTTTTTGAATCAAAAATACCCCTTCATTAAATTTTTGGCTAAAAATACACCTTTTTTTCTAATGGAATGACACCAAGCATGCACGTCGACAAGAAACACCACATGACCAGTTCATTTGGAAAATTACCCTGTTCGACATCCATATGCTCCGTGTTATAATTATAATTTTATTTGAGGGGTCTAAAATTCAGTCCCAGCAGTAAAATTAGGAACAAAGTTAGGAAGAAAGAAATAGTGTACCTTTGGCCTTTTCAATGGATTTATTCTTCTGTTGGCATTTGAAAAGATTAATCTTTTCTTCTCCATTTTTAGTAATAATAACTTGATACAAAAGATTAGCCTTTGCAATTGATTTCTTCTTCTGTATCTTTGATCTCTTAATTTAGCAGCGGAAAGATCAAGTGTCACACCTGAACCGTGGCCCTAGTTGTGACGGATATCTCAAACCCTTTAAGGTTTGTGATGACCCCTTAGCAATATATCATAAGAATAGTTATAATCAAGTTTGCAAAAACTAGCCCATATGATAAGAAGTTCTACATTTTAAACAATTAAGAACAAAATATGAGAAAATTACCCAACTCGATAGATGAAGCCTCTAACTTTAAGAATAACTCCAAGATCAGGACATGGCCCCGACAATATCATAAAAGCAAATGAAATACTAGATAAATAAGTAAAAACTCCAAACATCTTCTGAATAAAGGAGGTTTCGCCACTTATCACCAGCTCACCCAATAGTGAATACGTAAAATCTAGTGCTATAAAAAAATCACGGGAAAATACCACGAAACCTAAATCATGAAATGATGTAGAGTCCGAAGAAGGTCAGTACTGACATGAAATCCAGGGAAAGGAACAAAACATTTTTCATAAAATAGTTATAAAACACATCTTACATTATGCATAAAAGTAAAGTAGAGATAGAGGACATAGGACATAAAGACATGACCATTTAAAACTTAGTTCTATACTATGTAGTTTTTCACCGACATCATGTAACCCACATGCTATATGGGGTCAGGTACTCTCCAACCAGAGGTTCCTCAGTCCATGTTTGCTGCAGGAATTGAAATTATGCTAAAGTCACCAATACTCTAAAGCCAACATTTTATCCTCATGTTAATGACATCATCCGTCGTCTAATTAAGGTACGACATCCCTATGTTGGCAAAACATATGTTTCGAGCATTGGTCATAAGGACATACGCCTTCTCGGTGAAATATATAATTCCCTTTTAAGCCCAATTAAAATATTTTTCATGATCATTCATCCACTAAATCTTTCATTAAGCCATTCCCATATTGGTATAGTCATACCAAGAATTTCAAGATATTCACATCATCCCATACCATTTTAATGTAACATTTAGACTCCCAATGCCATCTTCATATTAATAAACATAGCCTCCAAGGGATTAAAGGATCCATTTATCCTTTCATCATTTTATACCGTACATTATTCTAAATACAAAATAAAAATTATGAAATCCTCATTAGAAATAATCTTTTGAAATAGGCCGAGGGCCATATTTTCACCATATATAATTGTATTGACCCTTTAGGTCATTTTTTATATTTCAACTTATTTTAACCATTAGAGATTCTCTATAGTTGTCCAAGTCATTTATGACTTGATGGAACTGACAGTTTGATTACCAAGCAGTTCATTTCGCTTTTAGAGCCAATTCCATATTTTAAAGTCTTTCCTGGTTTTAGATGGCCATCAGGCAAAAATTTTAGTCAAACGATTTCAAATGTAAATTCTGACTATTTCAGTAGCTCTAGAATGTCGATTATATTCTAGGTGGACCTTTGGTTTGTGTCCCGAGGCACCCAAGCTCATTTTGACCAATTGTTCAAAAAATTAAGAAACTGGAAATTGAGTATGAGATCCACATTTCGTTGAAACAACCTCAGATTGAAATTTTAAGTATTCCATTGAGTCTGGAATTTTCAATTTGGTATGGTTACATAGTTTATTTGCATATATGAGATTCCTAGTCTCAACTATAACTGGTGCACCCACGATCGTGAGCCATGGACTGTGATAGCGATCTGGCAGCACCAGCAAGTGTCACGATCGCGACACTTTCAATTGCAAATGTGACTACTTGGGTAGACCACCAGTACCGTGATTGCGATGGGAAATGTCACAATAACAACTTATGACCTGGTTCCATATATCGTGATCGCGATAGTCGGGTCACGATAGTGATACTCGAGCACTTGGTATGGGAAAAAATAAACCCTCTTTGCATGTTTTTTAACTATTCTTCATCCATTCCAAGTGAGATAAAACACTAATTAAAGAGATATCTTAAAATTGGAGCTTGAGGGTGATTTGGGAGTTTGTCTAACACTTGTTTACACGATTATCTTCCAATTTGTGGTAATATTTCACCCTTTTCAAAGTAGAAATTTTGCATTTCTTATTCAAAAATTCCTAAAGATTGGGGGCTTGATTTTAGCCCTAAATTAGCTCAGAATTCACCCATTCTTGAGGGTAATGATTTCTTTAGCATGTGGGAACATTAGGTTGGTTTCGAAAAAGTGATTTTCCATAAATAAGACCCACATGGGATTTTGAAGTGATTTCTGGACCCAAAGAACAATAGTTCAATACGGACATCATTATTCTCATATTGATGAGTAGAATGTGATTCTGATATCTTGGCATCTTACGAAAATTATCGAAAGGGAAAAGCGATAATTTAACGGGTCTTGTAAGCTTTCTTCGCCATCCAGGTAGGCTAAGTTTTATCCCTTGTTATATTGAGATACTTCATAGTATTATTATGATATTGTGTTACATTTGAGTTGTATTTTAGGTGTTGGTGTGATATATTGTAGTACTTTGGTTAGTTGGATTGGTTAGGCTATTCTTGATACTATTTTGGGCATAATTACCCTAGTTAATCAATACCTTAGGTGAAGTTGACCTTGTAGTCTTATGCTTCAGTTGGAAATGCTTTAGTTACTAAACTAATTTGAAGTTTTCCTTGGTCACTTGAGTTTAGGATGAGACTTACTCAAATTGTTAATATCTTAGGTGGAATAGACTAAGTTGCTCTATATTAGGAGGAATTGCTATCCTCGGTCTGGTTATGGTTGTTTCAACATCTAATAGTGGATTTATATACCTTAGCCTAGTCTGAGGTAGATATTTATTGATAAGTAATTTCGAGGTTTTAGAAGTGGGCTTTTTGACCCACCTTAGGGCAACACTTGTGATAGTTATTGATGACCCTTTGATACACTTATGTACATCTAGGTAGATGGTTATTTTTATGATATTTAGATGACTTGGTATTATTAGGTATGATGGATGACGTTGAAAGTAATGCATAAAAAATATGCCATGAATGCGTTATTGATTAAACTTCTGTTATTGATGAGTTATTGAATATGCCATTGCTTTGGCTATTGATTGGGCTACTGAGTACACTATTGAATAAGCCCTTGATTATAATATTGACTAAGCCATAAATTATGCTCTTGATTGAGCCAACAGATGAGCTATTAACTATGGTAGTAACCACACTTATCAATATATTAGTGTTTACACTATTTGTTCATGCTAGAGGTCATGCTCAATGACTAGATTTGTGATTAAGTTACTGATTATACCATGAATAAGCTATAGATTATGCCATGGATTATCTATTGATCAAGATATTGATAATTTATCGATTATACAAATGACAAGCAATCTATTAAGCTAATGATAAACCATTAATTAGGCTATTGATAAGATATTGTCTATGCTTGAATAGTACATATTGATTATTTTAGAGGTTATGTTTAATGACTATATTGGTGAATATGTTATGGATTATGTTAAACATCATGCTTATTGATCGTATTGACAATTAGGCCATTGGTTGTGCCTAAGATTATACTTATTTACTATATTAGCAATCATGCTATTGGTTATGCTAGAACACATGATTTCAATTATGATTATTGATCATGTTAATATATTATGTTCATGGTTAAGCTATTAAGTACTCTATTTATTATACAATTGGCCATATTAATGATGATATTGATTGTATATATGCTCGACAAGACTAGAAGATTATTATTATGACATACCTATGATCGGCAAGACCGGGGAATGATTATGATATTATATATATGCCCGACAATATTGGAGGATGATTGTGATGATACATATATGCCCAACAAGACTAGAGGATGATTATAATGATATATACATGCCAGAAAGACTAAAAGATGATTATGGTGATAATTATGATGATATTGTTGAATATCCATATCAGTTTGAGTTTGGATATATATATTATACTATGACGATATACTTATTATGATATGATGACATTGGGGTTTGAGATTGACAATCTAGATAAGTCAAAAATGAGGAAATAGTTATAATATGGTATGACATAAATGAATTCTAGTGAAATAATGATTAGTTGATAAATATTGGTTAATTGGTAAATAATGACTAGTTGATAAGTGATGATTAGCTGCTATATGAAGATTAGTTAATAAGTATTGTTTAGTTGATAAAGGATGATATATGAATATATGAGGATTAGTTGTTACATGATAGTTGATAAGTGTTAATTAATTGGAAAATGATCAATATGGAAAATAAATTGTTACAGTGTAGCAGGACTTGGATGAATTCCAATTATATTATGAGAGTTCCAGATTTAGAGGTAGCCATTTTTATGGTAGATATGCTCTGCATCCATCTAATTAGCCTCAGAGTCAGCCTAGTTGACTTATTTAGGAGTGCTTCAAATTACTGATGGAGGTTAGTCTAGTGCTAGTGATTACCATGGTCAGGGCAGTTGTCAATTTCTGGGAGGTGTATCTTTTAGTCATTCTAGACGTGGTGGTTATTCCAAGTCAGTTTGATCTATTGGTTCTGTTTAAGCTCACGTGACATGTTATAGTTGTGGAGCTCGTGGTCACTATTCGTAAGATTAACCTAGTTGAAGGGCAATTATTGCTTGAGCTCAGAGTGTTCCCATTATTTAATTAGTTTATCCCTTATCTAGAGGTTGTTCTTAGGGTCATAGGGGTGGTTTCCAGGGACTCAAAGAGGTTCTCAAAAAAACATGATAAGAGGTTGGTCAGGAGCCTAGCCAGGTTGCGGGCGTGGTCAGTTATATGCAGTACCTACTAGAGCCAAGGATGAGTCTTTGGATGTTGTTATTATAGGTACAATTTTGGTGTGTCATCAGTTAGGCCTTGCTTTATTTGACCTGCTATTCACTTATTCTTGTGTATTTGCTTATTATGCTCCACAATTAAAGTTATCTTGGGATTTATTATTTGTGGCCTTGTGTGTACATACTCTCATGGGTGATTCTTTTATGTGTATTGGGTTTTTAGATACTAAGTTATGAATGTTAGATATGTTGATACTCATGTCGATCTTATTATTTTGGATATGGTGTATTTTGATGTGATTCTAGGCATAGACTGGTTATCCCACTATCATGCAGTCATGGATTATTTTGCCAAGACTGTTAGCCATGCTCGATATACCCCCAGTCATGAGGTAGGGAGTTGTTAGCCATAGACCCAACATGGATTATTTTTTATGTTCATGCTAGGAGACTTATTTTGAGGGGTTATGAGTCGTATCTCGCTTATGTTCATGATGTTAGCATGGAGAGTCCGTCGCTTGACTCTATTCCTATAGTTTGTGAGTTTTGTTATATGTTTCTTATTGATATGCCTGGTATTCCCCCTGTATGTAAGATTGAGTTTGCTATTGATCTTGAGCCTGGTGATTGACCTATTTCTATGGTACCTTATAGTATTGCTACAATGGAGCTTAAGAAGCTGAATTCTCAGCTTCAAGATCATCCAAGTAAGGGTTTTATTAGATCGAGCATGTCTCTTGAGGAGCTCATGTGCTATTTATAAAGAATAAAGATGGCTCCATACATATGTGTATTGATTATAGGTAGCTTAATAAGGTGATGGACAAGAAACGCTATCATATGCCTCACATTGATGAGTTGTTTGACTAACTTTAAGGAGCGACAATGGTTTCTAAGATTGATTTGAGATCTGGTTATCATCAGTTGAGGATTCGGGTTGAGGATATCCTGAAGACAACTTTAGGACCCGTTATGGTCATTATGAGTTCTTGGTGATGTGATTTGGCTTGACAAATACCCAATGACATTTTTTGATTTTCTAAATCAAGTGTTTAGACCTTATTTAGACTCTATTATAATTATGTTCATTGAAGACATCTTAATGTATTCGAGGAGTAGAGGAGCATGTGCGGTACTTGAGGATTGTGCTCCAAACTTTAAGATATCATGTGTTTTTTCCCAAGTTCTCTAAGTGTGAGTTTTGGATTGAGTCAGTGACATTCTTTGGACATGTGGTATCTAAGCATGGTATTATGGTAGAGCCATCTATGATTGAGGTGATTCGCAATTGGACTAGACCTACATCTCTACTTGAGGTTTGTAGTTTTATTGGTTTGGCAGGTTATTACAGATGATTTGTTGAGGGTTTTGCTACTATTTTAGTGGCTATGACCAAATTGATATGGAAGGAGGTCCCTTTCCAATAGTATAACTAGTGTGAGTCGATCTTTAGAAAGATTAAGGTTTTTCTTACTTCAGCTCCTATTCTAGATCTTCCTGGTGAGGGTGAGGGATTCATCATGTATTATGATTCTTTTGGAGTTTGTCTAGGTTGTGTTTTAATGAAGTTGGGTCGTGTTATTACTTGTGCTTCAAGACAAGTTAAGGTTCACGAGCACAACTACCCCACTCATGATTTGGAGTTAGAGGCAGTATGTTTTGCTCTTAAGATTTGGATGCATTTTCTTTATGTCATGCATTATGATATTTTCATTGATCATCACAGTCTTCAGCATCTTATGACCCAGAGGGAGCTTAATTCTAGACAACCTAGATGGATGGGGTTTCTTAAAGATCATGATATCTCTATCTTGTATCATTCGGGTAAAGCAAACATGGTAGCAGATTCCTTGAGTTAGAATATAGAGAGCATAAATGGCTTGGCTTGTATTTTATCTTCTCAGAGTTCATTGGCATGGAACATTTTGTCCTTAGTCAACTTAAAAGTTCACCTTGATATTTTATACCCTAGGAGGATTCATGCTAGTGTTGAGGCGAGGTCTTCACTTTTTTAGAAGATTCAGGATCATCAGTTTGAGAATAGTAAGCTTTACTTCCTCCATGATCAAGTGGTGGGAGGTGGTTCTAAGAGGATCACCCTAGATTCTGAGGGCGTTTAATATTTTATTGCTGCATTTGTGTTTTGATGATCGATGACTTGATACAATTGATCTGCATAAGGCTCACAACTCTAGATATTCTGTTCATCTGGTCATAGTGAAGATGTAAAGAGATTTGAGGAAGCATTATTTATGGATTTTCATAAAGAGATATATGATAGATTTTGTAGCTCGTTGCCTATGTTGTCAACAGGTAAAGGTCGAGTATCAACGACCAGGTAAATTGACTCAGAGGTTGCCCATTCCCAAGTGAAAATGGGATAAGATTACCATGGATTTTGTTAGTGCTTTATCTTGTACTTCCTATGGTTCCAATAGTATTTGGTTCATTGTGGATTGATTGACCAAGATAGCATATTTATTTCCTATTCAGATATTTTTCCAGTGTTGAGAGGTGAGCCTGTATCTATATGCATAAGATAGTCCGTTTGCAAAGTATGACCATATCTATTATTTTGGACCAGGGTTCCGTGTTTAATTCTAGTTTTTGGAGAGATTTTTAGAAGGAGTTGGGTTCTTAGGTGGACCTTAGTGTAGTCTTCCATTCGCAAACCGACAGCCAGTTAGAGCTACTATTTAGCTACTCAAGAATATGCTCCGATCCTATGTTATGGACTTTGGAGGCCTGTGGGGGGAGCACTTAGCCTTGGAAGAATTTTCTTATAACAACATTTATCATTCAAGTATTGTGATGAAGCCTTTTGAGGCTTTGTATGGTAGGAGATGTCGTTCTCTGATTGGATGGTTTGATACCGTTGAGATTTGACCTCGTGGTATTGATTTTCTTCAGAAGTCATTGGATGGAGTTAGGGTAACTCAGGACAAGTTGAGAGCAGCTTAGAGTAGGCTAAAGGCCAATGGAAACTGTAGACTCCATGCCTTGAGATTTAGAGTTGGTGATCGAGTATTCCTCCAAGTGTCTCCCATGAAGAGTGTGATGAGTTTGGGAGGAAGGAAAAGCTCTGCCCTAGGTATATTGGAACTTTCAATATTCTTGCACAGTTGGTGAGGTGGCTTATGAGTTAGTTTTACCTTAAGAATTTGTTGTTGTCCATCTATTTTCCATGTTTCCATGTTGTGGCAATAAATTATTGATCCATCTCATGTCCTTAGATGGTTCTCAGTCCAGCTAGATGAGTGATTGACCTTCTTAGAGGTGCTCGTGCTCATTTATGCTTATAATGTTAGGTGGTTGCGTAATAGGGAGATTCATGTAGTTAACGTTTAGTAGAGGCATCACCCAGTGCAGGAGGCCATTGGGAGATCTAGAGAGAGATGCAAACCAAGTATCCTTACCTCTCTAAGACTTTAGGTGCATCCTAATACGTAACTTTCACAAATAAAAGCTCCTTTAGTAGTGGATATTATAATGACCCTTTAGGTCATTTTCCATATTTCCATTTATTTTTGTTGTTAGACCTTCTCTATAGCTGCCTCAAGTCATTTATGACTTTCTGGGAATGACAATTCAGTTATTGAGAAGTTCATTTAGCTTTTAGAGCAAATTCCATATTTTGAAGTCTACAATGGTTCCAGATGGCCACCGGGCAAAATCTTTTGTCAAACGATATCAAATGAAAATTCTAATTGTTCCAATAGTACTAGAATGTCGATTGTAGGCTAGGTGGACATTTGGTTTGGGTCCCGAGGAACCCGAGCTCATTTTGACCTATTGTTTGAAAAATGAAGAAATTGAAAATTAGGTGTTGATTATAGGCTAAGTGGACCTTTGGTTTGGTCTCTGTGGCACCCGAGGCACCTGGGCTCATTTTGTTTGTGTATACGGGATTCTAGATAAATCTTGAGGGCTTGGCTGAATTTCCATGTCTCAATGTACCTAGTACACCCATGATCGCGGTCCATGGATTGCGATAGTGATCTGGAAGCACTAGCAAGTGTCGTGATCATGACACTTTCAGTAGTCATGAATGCGACTCCTTGGGAAGACCACCAGTGCCATGATCGGGATGGGTAAATATCGCGATAGTGACTTCTTCCCCTGATGCCATACTTCTTAATTATGATAGCAATATCTAGGAACCTGGTATGGGTATAAATAGACCCTCTTTGCATGATTTTTCCCATTCTTCATCTATTCCAACAGAGCTAAAACCCTAATTAAAGAGATAGCTTAAAATTAGAGCTTGTGGGTGATTTGGGATCTTGTCTAACACTTTCTTCTGCAATTATCTTCTAATTTGTGGTATGATTTTACCCTTTTCATGCTATAAATTTCCATTTCTTGTTCAAAAATCCCAAAACCTTGGTGGCTTGATTTTATCCCCAAATTAGCTCAAAATTCACCCATTCTACAGGGTAATTATTCCTTGAGCATGTGGGAATGTTGGGTTGGTTTCAAAAATGTAATTTTTCATAAATTAGGACCCTCATGGGATTTTGATGTGATTTTTGGACATGAAATACAATCGTGATTCTTGTATTGATGAGTAGAATGTGATTTTGAAAGCTTGGCATCTTGCAAAAAATTATCAGAAGGGAAAATAGGTGATTTAGCGCATCTTGTGAGCTTTCTTCGACATCCAGGTAGGCTAGGTCTTACCCCTTGTTAGATTGAGCTACTTCATTGCATGTGTTTGATAGTGTGTTAGATTTGGAATGGGTTTTAGGTGTTGGTGTTCTATATTTCAATACTTTGGTTAGTTGGACCGGTTAGTCTATTTTGGATACTGTTTCGGTCATAATTAGCCTAAATAATAAATTCCTTAGGTGAGGTTGACCTTGTAGGGTTATGCTTAGGTCAAAAATTCTTTATTTACTAAACTAATGAGAAGATTCCTTGATCACTTGAGTTTAGGATGAAACTTACCCAAATTGCTAGTACCTTAGGTGGAATGGACTTAGTTTCTCTATATTAGGATGAATTGCTATCCGAGGGCTAGTTATGGATGGTTCATCATCTAATAGTGAATTTAGATACCTTAGCCTAGTCCGTGCTAGTCTTGGTTGCTAAATGAGTTTGAGGGTTTAGAAGTAGTCTCTTCGACCCACCGTAGGCCAAGACTTGTGACTGTTTTTGAAAACCCATTGGTAAGTTTGTGCACATCTAGAGTTGGTTTTTTAGGGATATTTAGACGCCTTGGTATTTTTGGGTGTGATGGATGACGTTGAAAGTAATTCATAATGAGTATGCCATGAATGGGTTATTGATTAAACCTTTGTTATTGATGAGATATTGAATATGCTATTGTTTTGACTATTGAATGGGCTACCGAATATACTACTGAATAAGACCTTGAATATAATATTGATTAATCCATAAATTATGCTCTTTATTGAGCCAATGAATGAGGTATGGACTATTCTAGTGACCATGATTATCGATATATTAGTGTTTACACTATTTGTTCATTCTAAAGGTCATGCTTAATGAATATATTAGCGATTAAGTTATTTTTTATGCTATGAATAAGCTATAGATTGCACCATGGATTATCTAATGAACAATATATTTAAGTTATCAATCATTCAAATGAAAAGCTATCTATTATGCTAATAATAAACCATTAATTAGTTTATTGATATGTTATCTGGTGTGTTATGGATTTATAACACTTTCAACGCTTAAGAATATGAAAATATGCATTTTCTTAGGTTGTTTGGTGTGGTATTATGTGTTTTGAGTATAATTTGCAGGAAATTTTATTTTGGATGCTAAATTGAAGAAAAATATGAAAATTAAAGTTTTTGGCTACTTACCAGGCCTATTTTGGGTGTACGTGCCACTTACTGAGCGTAGGTGACCTAAGTATGTATCTAAAATTGATGTACAGAGACTCAAAAATAGGAAAAAAACTTACCTATGTCCATATAAAGCCTGTATGTGGTGCATACGTTCTATATGTGACCTATGTATATGGAGAGATCAAAAGTCTAGAGAGCTGCAGTATTGTACTTGAGTTTTAGAACTTACCTACATCCACATATGGTTCGTACGTGGCCTAAGTAAGTGGCCACCGACCTATATTTCCTTTTTCATTTGGGAGTTGATTTTTAGGGTTTCCTTGTATACTATATATACTCTTTCGTCGTTTTCCAGTACTTGTGCATGCATTGCATTATCTTTGATTTAATAGTTGTTCTAGAGGTTGAAAACATTAGGATCCCGCCTAGATTATATCTACTTACTCCACAAAAGGAGTAATGACTAGGAAAAGATAATTACAACAGTAATTCGAAGATTAATTGTCGATCTAGGCTAATCAGTATTATCTATTTAAGATGGTTATCTGTTATTTAATAACTTGAAACTCAAAAGGTAATAGTTCACTGGAATCTATTATAAGGGTTAGTAATGCGACATCTTGAGACTCAAAAGGTAAAGGATGAAATCCGTCAATGAGTCCATAAGATAGTTAATGGTACATAACCTATCAGATTTTGCATGCAAAATACTCGGTTGGTTCATCAAAGCACGATAAACCTATCGATTTGAGACATAGGGGGAATATAACTCTAGTGTTCATCGCTAACTGTTTACAACCAAAGTTACATACTGTTACTTGTTCAATACTATCACTACACCCTCCCCCCCAATTTACTTTTTGTTCAGTCCGTTCAGTTTAACAAACTATAGATATACATCCAAGTCGTCCCTATGGTTTCGACCCTAACCTAGTTGAGTTATTATACTTGACAACGACCGCTTTATCTTAAATTAGAAGTGTAGTTTGGGCGTTGATCAAAATTTTGGCACCGTTGTCTAGGAAGACTGTAAAGTGTTGACTGAAGTTTATTAGAGTTTATGGGTTTTTAATTTTCTATTCTTAGTTGGGTATATTCTAGTGTATGCCTAGCACCAGGAGTCAAGGCAATACTTACTCCCATTGAATCCTAACCTAAGAGACTATTACAACCCAATCGTACTATGGCTATCCCAGTACGTGCATGCAATTTAGAAGGGGTTCGAGTTGATCCAAATATTGTACCTCCTCCTACTCTAGGTAATCCATAAAATATTATAGATGGACAGATGGAGTAGATACTAGCAGAGGCAACTATCTAGAGGGGAGAGGCTGAGGCATCTCAGTTGGCTTAGGAGGCAGAGCTATCCAGGCCAAGGTCAGTAGTTGATCGTCGAGCAGTACTCGACGGTAGTTTCAATGGAGTTCGTAGATCTTAGGCTTAAGTTATCCACCATTCCAGTATTTCCAGCCATATTTCAAAGAGGAAAACATAGGATATGTTAAAGCTGACAAAAGCAGGAGCTATCATTCTTCCTGCACTGCCCCCTAATGTGAAATTCTACATAACTAGTGTAATGATCCATATCTTAAACGTGAACTGTATATTTTTGGGCTCATCTAAAGATGACGATAATATGCACCTTTCTAACTTCATGGGGATCTGCACTTCTTATACGATCCTGGCTGTAGACCAGGAGTCACTTAGATTGAGGTTGTTCCCCTTCTAGCTAACTGAAGAAGGCTCTTTATGGTTGGGGGGACTTTCAAGAAGATCTATCACCATATGGAACAAATTGTGCAAACAATTCTTAAAATGATTCTTTCCTCCAACTAAGATGTTGCATCTTAAGGATGAGATATACAATTTCATACAACTTTCTTCTGAGTCGATATATGAGACGTAATTCCAATTTAAGAAAAATCTGAGTATGGTGCCCAACCATTGAATTTCAAGGACGTGCTTATTGGAGATATTCTACAAAGCCTTGAATATTAGTTCTTGAGCCATGAGAGACATCATCACTAGAGGAGTATTTATGAGACTATGTTGGGAAGTAGTTTTTAAGGTTTTAGACCAAATTTCTCTCACTAACTGAGGGTGGCATACTTGAGAGACTTATAGGGGTACTGGCACTTATGCTATTGGAGATTTTTGAAACTAGAGAGTAGTTGATAAATCGTGGCATAAGAGATTGTGCAATTGAGGACTAATATTAGGTTTCTAACCAAGCAATTTACAGCAGTGAGTTCTGAAAGGTGAATGTAGTAGGTGCATAGGGTTCAACCTCCATAGCTTATGATTCTAATTTAGAGGAGGAGGCTAAGTATCTTGATCGTGAGTTTATGGGTTTTTTAACCCGAGGGAAGGGAAACCAAGGTCGAAACTAGTTTGGAAATAGATATAGAGATCATAGTAAGGAATATGATGTTGACTGTAGTCGAAAGGACAACAACAAGGAGAAGGGTAATAGGTATATTCAACCAAGAATTCATGATAAAAAATCAAGGATAGAGGCAATGCCGATCAAATTGGTAAAGGGACAAAAGATTCTGGAGGCTAGCCTTAAGGAGATCAAGGCTGATATTTTAGGTTTTACCCAAAAGATGGAGTGTCATGCGACTCTTATCAAGTAGTTGGAGCACCCGTTTATACAAATATCGGCTACCTTAAATCAGAGACAACAAGATACCCTTCTGAGTGACACAGTTTAGAGTCCTCCAGCCAACGGTCATTGTCTAGATATTACTACTAGGAGTGGTTCCCCTACTTTTTATCTCCATATGCCCACTACTGAGAAGTCGAAGAATAATAGTTTTATGATCCATGAGCTACCTAAGGAAGAGTTTGAGAAGTTGACATGTAGTGATGATGATTATGAGAGTGATGACAGTGATTACTGGGTCACTAACGAGCCCAATGATAATGTGAACCATAGTAGTGCCACCCCTTCCAAACTATTAGTAGAGAAGAAAAAAGACCCTGGGATGGTCACAATTTCATGTTCTATTAGGCCTTTCAATATCAAGAAGGCTTTGTGTGATCTCGAAGATGCATAAATTTGATGTCTCTTGTAATACAAACTATTGTAGATGGGTCCACTCAAACCCATATCTATGATTTTTTTGATGTTTGAATCTTATATGAAGAAACAAATTGGTGTTTTATATGATGTAGAAGAAAGGGTGGCATCCTTTATATTCCCAGCAGATTTGATGATTCCTAACTATGAAGTAGATGTTCAAGCCCCTATTATAATGGGTAGACCTTTCCTATCCACGGGTAGGGTATTGATTGATATGGATTTGGAGGAGATAACCTTCAAAATTAATTATGAATAACTGGTGTTCAATGTGTGTATGAAAGTACAACAACCAGATGATATACGAGTGGTGTCGGTGATAAACACTATTGATAATGATGTTGGTACAGAGACTATGCCTATTAAAGTGAAACTTGGGGTCAAAGCATTAGCTTTAATAATCATGAATTTAGAGAGTGATGGCAGTGAAGAATCCAATGAGATGGTTAAAGGATTGCATGATATAGATTCTTAAAATTATGCTTCGAACTAGTTGGACATTGATTTGAAAAAAAAAACCACACCTTCTGCAAAACAATCCATTGAGAAGCCACTGGTGTTGGAATGGAAGACCCTCACATATCACTTCTAGTACGCATTATTGGGGGCCAACAATACCTTACCGATGATTATTTCTACAAATTTGATAGAGTCATAGATGGAAACATTGATATCTGTGTTGAAAAAATTCAAAAGAGCCATTGGATGGACATAACAGATATTGTAGGAATTCCACTAGGTATATGTACTCACAAAATACTACTTGAGCTGGAATGCTTTCCTAGCATTGAGCATCTGCACTGCTTGAACCCTCTTATGTAGGAGCTTATGAAAAAAGAAATTATCAAGTGGTTAGATGTTGGAGTGGTTTACCCTAATATAGACAGCAAGTGGGTTATTCCAATTCAATACATATCAAAGAAAGATGGAATTATAGTAGTTCCTAAGGAGAAGAATGAGCTTGTTCCCATGAGACCCATGAATGTTTAGGGAGTTTTCATGGATTATATAAAGATGAACAATTTGACACCGAAGGACCACTTCCCTATGATTTTTGTGGATCAGATGCTTGATAGACTAGAAGGTCGGGGTTGGTATTGTTTGCTTAACGAGTACTCGGGTTAAAATCAGATCACTATTGTTCTTGACGACCAATAAAAGATAATTTTACTTGTTCCTATGGGACTTTTTCACTCAATAAAATGTCATTAGAGTTATGCAATGCTTATGACACCTTTCAACGATGCATGATGTCTATATTTTCTGATATGGCAGAGGACAAGATCGAAGTCTTCATAGATGATTTTTAAGTAGTGTAGGACTCCTTTGATGATTGTTTGTCCCATTTGTCCAGTGCTCTGCAAAGATGTGAAGAATTCAACTTGGTACTGAATTGGGAAACATGTCATTTTATGGTAAAAAAGGTATTATTCTTGGGCATAAGATCTCCAAATAGGGGATTGAGGTGAATAAAGCTAAGATTGAGGTAATTGAAAATTTTCCACCACTAGTCTCAGTTAGAGTGTAACACCCCAAATTTTGGTCCTTGGAAAATTCATCAAGTTTTGAACTCTTTACCCAACCTATGACTTACCTTACAAGTCGTGAGGTCACTTACGTGTCTTAAGACCCCAATCATAGCCTGGCCAGTTTGTTAGCCTGAAGTTTCTGTTGTGAGTATGACTAAGGGGTCATGAGTCATCAAGACCCCATACGAGTCGTATAGTGTATATCATATCCAAACCAGTGTAGTGCCCAAATATTTCTATATTGGATACGATTGGACCCCATAAGTCGTAGGGCCATGATACGAGTTGTATGGTACCACTGGTAGGGTCAATAGTGGGGGATGCCTGAGCTACTACCCAGACTACGAGTTATGATGACGACTCGTAGTCATACGAAATGAGCTGTGATATGACCCATAACGACTGGGTGGTAAATTTTTAGTATTTTACTAAGGTTACTTTGGACATTTCTCTTTTTCCCCACTTAAGACCCACAAACTTAAAAACCTATCGAGTCCTCATTTTCATCTATAACACACCAATTGCACTCCTCTCTTCTCTCAAAAATCTCCCAAGTAACAGCATTAGGGTTTTCCAAGTGTTGGTCATCTAAAGGCTCAAGTGTGGGTTATTCTTCCAAAATCTTGATTATCTGAAGTATGTTACTCATCCTATTTCATTAAACACATATTTTTAAATTTCTGGTCATATGATTTAATTATGGTTTATAAATATGGGTTTAAGGGTTTTGGGATAAATGATACTTTAGTTGAACTCCCCTGACTTTATATACATTACTTGCGCTTTTATTAATGGTTTTTAAACTGTTTGGGTAGATGGGTATGGGAATTGGAAAGGGTGTTGAGGTATTTCCCCAAATTTATGTTTTGTTGTTTGAAAAATTGGTTTGGAAATTGTGTTCCCTCAAACTACTTGTGTAATTGATTTTGAAAGATTGTTTTCATGTGATTTGACTTACTTACTTATATTGTTACATTGTACAAATGGTTAAACTGATGGAATGAGTTTTAAAGGCATTGTTGGCTATGTTTTCTCTCTTAAACTTGTTTTAATGAACAAAAGGGGTCAAGGCATTCACCCGAGTTGATTTGATAAACCAAAAGGGCTTGAGGCATTCCCCAAACTTGATTTAATGAATAATGGATGTCGAGACATTTCCCCAAGTAAGGTAATTTATATGGCATAATGATAATCTTGCAAGCATAATGGTATGACGATACCTGTGGTGTGCCTTAATGTATAGTTCCTTGGTCTAATTAATGGGTTATGTTAAACTTATTTTAATTGGGCTAAATGGAGGTTATGTAGCTAAAACGTGAAGGTAGGGGTCTTGGAGGACTGATATTGGAATCTTATATTTATCGATGTGAGGGTTGGTCTTGATGAACGTGTGCATAGTTCATACTATTGATAAATTTGTATCTAGGATTAATGTGGAGTCGGGGAATTCTATGGTCTTCCTTGATACCTCTGATTGGTGTGGCTAACACATACTGGGACCTTTCAGCAAGGAGAGCTGAACCCATATAGCCTGTGGGTACCTATTTTTTATGGTTGAGCTATATAGTCTAGGATAATATTTTACTGTCATGCTAAACCTTGTTCCCTATCCCAGAATGTTATATATATATATATATATATATATATATATATATAAAATGTGTACATCGTTTTTAGTTGAATTTGACTTGGCATTATTTTACCCCTTATCCCTGAGTTACATACCAGCATTCACCCGCTAACCATCTACGAGATATTATAGGAAAAGTTTCCCTTCATTCCGAATTAGTGTTGTTCGAAAGAGAATGAGCTCTATTGAATTTCCTTTTTCTAACTCATCCTTCATTCCATTTATAAAAAATGCCTCCCAAAGAAACAATGAAAAAATGAACGGGGATCAGCCCGCACCACCACCTGCTCAGGAAGATCCCCTGAACGAGCATGTTTCTCTCGCTAAATTCAGGGCCGCTTTCACATTTTTAGCCCATTCTGTGGCTGCTCAGAATAACCAGCAGGCTATAGCCCCAATTAATACGGTAGCGAATACAACTATAGCTAGAATATGAGACTTTACTCGAATGAATCTTCCATTGTTTTCTGTATCCAAGTATGAGGAGTATCCATAAGAGTTTCTGGACTGTGTAGAGAAGGTGATTGACATTATGGGTGTCACTTTGAGGGAGAGAGATAACTTAGCTGCTTATCAGTTGCAAGGAGTAGCTCATATTTAGTTCAATCAGTTGAAGGAGGATAGAGGTGTTGAAGTAGGGCCTATAGAATGCAAGGAGTTTTCCACATGGTTCTTTAACTGATTCTTTCCACTTGAGTTGAGGGAAGCTAAGGTGAAGGAGTTTATAAACCAAAGAGTACTCTCTTAAGTTCACCAAATTGGTGAGGTATGATCGGACCATGGTGGTCGATTCTATGTCCAGGATGTGTAAGTGACACAACCCTCCCTAGGGATTTGTCGTAATGGGCATCCCAAGTCCGACCAGGACCGGAGACCACCCCCTTTACCCAACCCAACCTCCAGTCTCCTGCCCTGAGTTGGCTAAATTTTGAGCATATAATAAGATAGTGTAATAGCTCACATAAGGACTCTAGGAATAGATCACAACTATGACCAACCAAACCGAGTCCAACCATCCCAGACCAATAGTTCAACCATACCAAACCATACCAAACAAAGGCCATCAACCAGGCCATAACCAAGGATGTTCCCAAAACATAATAAAATTAATCCCAAATGGTAATATGATGGAAAAATAAGAAATTATGTTCGATGTTACCAGCCTCCCAGCCTATTCCAATGCCAAGGCTTACTCCAATACTTATCCCTCCCATACCAACCCATAGAAGTACCATAAAGCCTCTATCCAAAAGAGTAATGAAATTCGTTTGGGACATGCCCTCAACCATAGCCAAAATCAATTTCCAAAATAAAGTCAAAATGTCTAAAAGTATCTATAATATGAAATGATGCCTTCCGAAAGGATGGAAGCTCACCACTTCAGTCCAAATGCTCTCCTCGAGTTAATCACTATGTAGGAGGAGTAGAATGGTCGGTTTCTACATATCATGGGTATACAACTGCCAGTAGATGAGGTTAGTGAGTGACCACTAGCATGATCTTAGGGTACGTATAAAATAATGTCATTTATGAAATCAAGTAAAACCATCCATATGCACACAACCACACACACACACACACAAATATAAAAAACACACACACATATATATATATATATAAAACCATGCTGGGAAAAGGGATCGGGTTTATCATGCCTTTAAAACCATTACCTGAGTTGTGTAGCTTTGTCATCCTTAACCACCCATGGGCTATATGGGTTCATCTCACACTACTGAAAGGGCCTTAGTGTGTGTAGCCACATGACTAGGGAAGTATCCCATGGGATGAGTAGTACATTCCCAAAATAAAGTGTGACATACATCCCCCAACATAAAGTGTGACATCATGCACATGGTCACTAAGATCAACCTCATATCGTCAAATATGAGTTTCAAGTTTTGGTCCCTACAGGACCTCCACCTTCCACGTCACATCCCGCCATTATTGCCTAATTAAAACCAATTTCCAAATAATCCAACCATTATCCATTTATTAACCAAGGTCATTGATATTTGTAGCATCATACTAACCTTTACTTTCAAGTAATATCCATTACCAACCATTTATAGGTTAAAGGGGACTTTCAAGTGCCTTTCTATTTACCATATTAAACCACTTGAGAGACTTCCATTTCCCCCATAAGAATAACCTATTAACCTTTAGCCTTTACAAACCATTTTATCCCTGCATAATTCCTTTACCATATTTAAAACATGCAAGAGTTCCATTAAAAGAAGTCAATGCAATAAACATATCTTTATAAGCATTTTATCAAACACATTGGGGGCATAATATGACCAAAACCAATTCCAAATTCCAATAAACCATTCCCATTCAATCCGATTATCCAAAGCCACCATTAATGCATATAAAAGCATAATTAAAACCGTGAGAAACTAGAACCAAGCAATTAACATCAAAACCCCCAAATCATATTTGAAAGCCAAAGTCATGCAAAAGTAAAACCATGAAAACATTCATATAAACCATGTATTTAAATTAATTAACAACGATGGAAGATAAACATGACTTAAACAAAGATGATAACGGAAAAAATCACCAAGATAAGCCCTAAATTGATCCCTTAGATGAAACCTTAGCTTCCCCTTCCCTAAAGCTCTTAAGAGAATTATGAAGTGTCTAGGAAGAGTTTCTAAGTGTTAATGAATAGAATAATATGGTAAATATCCTCCCAGGTAGGTTATAAATAATTGGACCTTATTAGGATAAGTAGGGAAATGTCCAGAATATTCCCACTTAAGTTGCAAAAAAATCCCATCACAGGGATACGACTGGCCCTAACGAGTCGTACCCTCCCAATACGATTGGTATCTACCACTCATATCCAAGCCTCATACCTTGGATCAAACACTGTCTAGTATAAAAATCATCCAACCATGTCGTAACCACAACATACGATCCATATTCCTGATTGTATCCCTAGTAGAATAAAACACTTAGGAAATTGAACGTTGTTTACCATACGAGTCCCAGGTATGATTTGAACCCTGGATTACGTCTCGTGGTGATTCACTCGTACTCAGATCCAACCTAAGTAACCAAGTATAATATTAAGTCAAGGAACTCAACGATCCATAACGACCAATATGACTCGTACCCCTAAGTCATACCCATTTCAGTAACCAAAGTCCATCCTACCAACCGACACTGGTCAGTATACGACCAGACCATACCATCCATACCCCAACATACGGCTCGTACCTATGAGTTTTATTAGTTCCAGAGATCCTAATTTTAGGAAATTTTCTATGGTCTAGAAACTAGGGTCTTTCAGTCTCCCCCACTAGGAACATTCGTCCCCGAATGACGGAAAAGGCAAGGGTAACCACACACTAGATTCATTTGAATTATCAAATATATTCCTAATCTTTAAAAAAGTTCAAAAACAAAGAGGCAAAGATATAAATCATTCTTTTAACACACTCAAAAAATAAAGATGTGCTGAAGATATATACTTTCAGCACGAATCTCAAGATCAGAAAACAAATGCGGATATTTAAACTTTATGTGTCTTCCACTTCCCAAGTAGATTCTTACACCTTATGGTTCCTCCAAAGAACTTTAACCGAATCCATATCCTTAGTCCTCAACCGACGAACGTGTTTATCCAATATCTCTATCCGGACTTCTTCATAAGACAAGGAATCAGTGAGACCCAATCCTTACAAAGAAAAAACCGAAGAAGGATCACCGTTGTACTTTCTCAACATGGAAACATAAAATAACGGATGAACCAAACTCAAGCTAGAAGGAAACTCTAACTCATAAGCAACATTACTAACTTTCTGCAAAATCTCATAAGGACGGACTGAGTTTTTGTGATACCCCAAGTTTTTTCGTTAAATATTTCGCTCCCAAATGTGTCGAGTCGTTAAAGCCATTTTATCTTTCCAAGAGTACGTTAAGATCTCGGATAAAAATGTGTTGAATTCTCTTCTTTATAGTGATTAATAATTTTTCTGTGTAGAATTTGTGGATATGCAACCTGTCATCGTGTAGAGCATCGAATAATCTTTCCAACTATATGTGGATCATCCAAAACGGACACTCGAGCGATGAGTTATGATCATTCTGATCTAATCGTGAATAGTGGTGAACAGTAAATGTGCAGGAAAAAAATACTGAGGCCAGGCGAATTTTAGGGTCAACTTCAAATGATCATAACTCCTTGTACATAATGATCTGGGTGAGATACTATATATCAAAATAAATCTCTAAGAGTCCTCTTTCTAATGAAATTAGTTTCATTCAATTTGTCCATCGGAGAAAAAAAGTTATGGTCGATCTACTTCAGACTATCAAAATAGTCCACCAAAGGACAAATTTGACATTATTTGATTTTTAAGGGTATTTTGGTCATTTCCACTCTAATCCATCCGAGTAAACCATGGATTTAAGTCCATTAAGATCATTCAATAGCTCATTTTTCTCCAAAATTTTCTAAGGCTCAAACCCCAATCCTACTACTCTAAATTTCATCCTTCCACGTCTCTTGATTGAACCGTATAAATTTCAAATTGATTTGGGATTTGAGTTGATCATGTTCAGGGCTTCGAGAAGCGCACTTTAATTTCATGAATAAAGTTCTGGAGTTGGAAGTTCATATTCATCTTCCATTTTTAGCTATGTGGGGCTTTGAACAAGAACAATTCTTCTGTTCTTGTGCCCGTATCTTTAATTTTTATTCTGGATTATTATGAGTTTGGCAAATGAATTTATTTCCAAGATATCCTACCATGAGATTTTGATTATGTATATATGTAAATTGTTCAAGATTGCCAATTATTATTATTTAATGGATTCATATGGTTTTGTAAGTTTAATTATGTCTAAATAATTCGATTATGAACTTATAAGGATTTGAATTGTATGTTTTGAATCACATGAGTATTTGACTATTTTCGTTCTATGAATTGAGATTTAATAGTGGGATTCTTGGTGTTTCTATCAAGAATTGATATATTTTGAACATGTATCCACGTTTTAAGTTCAAGAATGAATTATTGGTATTTCCAAGTGTTTTCGAGCCATGTGTCAAATTTTGAGCTTCCTTATGATGATTTGAGTTATTGGGCATATTGATATCGAAGTTGCAATGAGTCTTGGTATTTTCCGGATGGTTTTGATGAGTTAAATTGTTGAAAATATTACGTATTGAGTCTTCATATCCTTGTCCAAATGTTGAGTCGGTTATGGTTCAATGCATTGATACCTTGTTGATGTTGAGGAATATTAAAATATTTTGAGCTAAAATGTGTTGAGTTAGGAATCCACAAATTAATATGATTTGATAAATGAGAAAGAGATTTAATTTGGTCTTTATGATAAACCCTTGTGATGTTGTGGTAGATTTTCTAATGCGTTCTGTGCTTTTCGGGGAGTAGTACTTAGCACCGAGAGGGAAATTTGGAATTTCCCCAAACCTGTGAGCCACCGTAGGGTTGTTTGATGATGATATTATTGGCCAGAGAGCTCGATTGTGATTATTGCAGTTTTAAGGTCGTACTCCCTGGTAAAGAGTATGACGCTCCCGCCAATGGGGGTTTCAAATTCTGGTATTCTACGTAGCTCACGTGGGGTTGTCGGTTATAGGAAACTCCCGTGTCCATAAGATTAAGTTTCTTGAATTACCGAGTCACTCCGAGATTTGAGATGTTTATGATGTTTTATGGTCATTTATGATGATTTATAATTACCTATGATGATTTTTGACGATATGATAATTTATGATGATTTAGGATGATTTATCATAATTTATGATTTATAATGATTTACGTGGATTATGAGATTTTATCATATGAACTATTTATTATGAAATTACGAAAAGTATGATTTGATATAACTCAAGCCAAGTGAGTCATCATTGTCCGTATGCATGTTTTCATGAAATTGATTATACTATTTATATTGTTGCATGCACCCCCACATACTCAGTATATTTCAAAGTGCTGACACACATATTTCCATGGGCTACATTCTTACCAATATGTACGTACAAGCTGTAGTGCACATATCATGTTCAGCTGGGTCACAGCTCTCGATCGGCAGGTGATTAGTCCTTTTGATTCAGGGACTTGAGTTGTTCTGATTTGAGGTGTATTGTATTTTTTGTATTCAGTCGTATTGAGTAAGGGTAGTTGTGAGTTATGACCCGTCTATCTTTGGTCAATGCTAGTAGAGGCTTCATAGACAGTCACTAGTAGTCAGTGTATTTAGTTTCAGATTTGTATATATATGAGCAGAATTGTGACCGTGTAAATTTACTTTCATGTTGGTCAGACTAAGTTATGGGTTATTTCCGCATTTTTCCTTCTATTTTATGTATTTTATTCAGTTGCTTTGGGTTATGCCAGATGAAGAGTTAGCTTGGGGTCACCTGTGACCTTAAGCACCGTGTGACGTCTCAGGATCCAATTTTGGGGCGTTACAAGCTTGGTATCAGTGCACAGAGTTCAAGTGTCCTAGGGTGTCTATGAAGCCGTGTCTAGTAGAGTCTTGCGGACTGGTACGGAGACGTCTGTACTTTTCTTCGAGAGGCTACGAGGCATTTAGGAAAATATTCCCATTCTTTTAAGTCGTAGATCATGCTATGGAAAGGTTCCTTAAGAAATTCATACGGGTTCATATCGTGCATAAATTAGGCCATTTTGCCTTGTTCTAAACTATCGAATATATTCAAGTGTAAATCCTTATAGATGGTGCTTTCTTAGATAATCTCCTCTGATATTACGGGCTTGTAAGTGATCTAGAAAAAAATGATTTCATTAGTGCTCTTGAGTTCCGAAAAATTTAGGTGTCATATGTACGTTCTTGAAGGTTGTGCATTAAGCCTATGTCGGAAGTGTTTTTGGATTTCTCCCTAGAATTCATGATATGATTTTGTATTTTCCTTATCCGTGTACTAATGTTGAGACAGGGAGATTAACTAGTTCCAATTTCCTCTTTTGATTATATTCTTGGGCTTACTAGCAAAGGTTCCATAGCTTTCAAGATGTACCCTCATCCCTCTTGAGTCGTTCAGTTGAGGTAAAGTGAGACACATATTCTCGGATCCTTGATTATGGTGTACCAGGCTTTTATTTCTTGAAAATATTTTCTGATCATCTTTTGATGAAAACTTGCAGTCTAGTGAAGCCGTGTGGGGCTTATTTCAATTCACTAGCATAATTGTTTTGATATTTATTTCCTTTTTCAAAATACAAAACCAAAGTCTAGTGAAGCTGTGTGAGGCCTGTTTCGATTCACTAGAAGCTGGTTGTTTACTCTGTTGTTCTTGTATTGGTTGAAATCGAGGGGTTTGAAATGTGGTGGAAGGCGGTGATAATAAATTATTATGGCATAGGCCATAGAATTGTGGATGATTATTGTCGTTATGAGGTTTTGGTGGACTAGTATGTTTAGGGTGTTTGATAGATGGAAATGGTTGTTGAGATTGTTGTTAATCATAATTAGAGTGAGTTGTTAAGTTTGTATAGCGGGTGACGAGAAAAATAAATTTAATGATTGAATTGCTACGACGTTAGTGATAGGGAGGAGATTTAGTAGGTTTGAGCCATATGTACAGGAGCTTAAGTCTATTTGTTTGTGATCAAGTGTGATATTGTGTGTTGAGGTAGTAGTATGCTCAAGGTGTTATGGGGATTTTTTTTAAGTTATTAAATGTTAAGCGGTTAGTGTTATCCTTGATCGGGTAAGTATGAATGATGATATGTGGTATATGATGTAATTGTGAGTTAACTTGGGCATTAGAGGTCGACGAGGGTGTTAGTTTGAGATGTGATATTAGTAAAGCACGAAGAAGTTAGTATGGTTTAGCGAAGGTTTGATGTATCCATGGTAAGTGCTAAAATCTAAGCTGCGGAGTGCATGAATTGTTGTATGATATCTTTTGAAGTTATTCAAATTGGTGGGTATTTGAGAGTTATGTTAAGATTGGGTTTTGCACTCGCGGGTGTAGTTATGTGGGTTAAGTTGTGGATCTTGTGTATGGGTATATCCGGGGACTCTGGAGTAAAGCGAATGCCATGGACTAGAGTTTGTATGGTGATTTGTTGACTCGAAGTGTTGTCTTAAGTCTAAGGGGGGAGATAGTAGAAAAAAAATTAACTAAGTTAAGATTGCGGGATTCAGGTAGGTGTATCGGTGGGTTGCAAGTTGGTGGTGAGAAGTAGTGGTGTTGATCCTATTTTACCCCAGCCTTTTCAATGACTTCGATATTTTCTCATGCCTTATGTTTCATTCCCCCGATCATAATACATGTTCATGCATATCATGGGAAATCATGTATTCTCATAACTATCGAAATATGGAGTCCCAATTTTTCTAGCGGGCAAAATCGACATTCCATAAGCAATAAACTCCAAACTCAAGTTGCGCGGTACATAATGCATGTGCTTAAGTTTTATTGTATGTTCAAGTTCAGTCCACCAGCAACACCCTTAGTGACCAATAAGATTCAATTTATGTCCTGGGTGTCCTTAATCTTTAATCTTGATTCTGGTTGAATTCATACATTTGATGCCCTAGTTCTCCGGCCTCAATAAATGCACCAAGTCATACACAATATCCCTTCATATTCTACCCTTTCATGACTTTCCATTTGTCGAGGGAGTATGGATGAACAGTGGTGACGATAGCGGAGAGTGAGCGGGATTTTATTGATAAAGATTGTGGCATGTTCATTTTAGCTAAGGTGGAAAGTGTGGAGTAAGCTTGAGGCTAGGTTTTTGATGGATGTCATGGTTATTTGAAGCATTTTGTGTTGTGTTTGTGAAAGTGGTTGTGTGATGGTTTATCTAGGTTTGTAGGTGGGGAATTATTGAAGTGAAGTCTTGTGCATGGCTTAGTTAATTGGAAAAGTTAGTGAGTGTTTCCTTAAGAATAGTGCCCGGAAGTTGTCTTAATAAAGGATTGTAGAATTTGAAAAAGGTGTTTTATGGGTGTTGATTAGGAGTGTATATGTAATTATAAAAATAGGCTTGAACATCATGTGTGTATATATGGACGGAGATTAAAGTTTATATTATCGATAAGTTTTGGTGTCTATGTTGATTTAAAAGTCTAAGCTAAAAGCTCTTGTAAATTGATCTTGCATAGCACTCATGTATTGTGAATATATCTCCTGTCTGAGGATATTAGTTGCAAGCCTTGGCCTTGCTATAAGTTGAATTGCGTATATGCCTATGAATAGTTCCCTAAGCTTCAAGACTTGTTGATATGAATATGATGGTTGAAAATGGTGAGTATTAAGTGGATTAGATTTGATTGAGTGGTAATAAGAATTATCTGTGAGATGAGGAATTGTAACAATGTGGATGTGTGTAAATTTATAATTCGGAATGGTTCTATGTTACGGTGTTAGGTGGAGGAATTGGTGACTCCAAATTAAGCTTGAAAATGAGGAGAGAGAGTTTGGCTTAGTTAGATTTGA
This sequence comes from Capsicum pubescens, assembly GCA_030864215.1. Classification (NCBI taxonomy): domain Eukaryota; kingdom Viridiplantae; phylum Streptophyta; class Magnoliopsida; order Solanales; family Solanaceae; genus Capsicum; species Capsicum pubescens. The sequence continues at coordinate 100,235,184 of CM061547.1, forward strand.
ATAGCCAAGATTGCAAATGCCTTGTGAGAATTATGAATTGAATCAAGTAAGTATGGTATTTCGGGAAAATAGTATTGCGGAGAAAGGGTATGCTAAGTGTATTGATAAGCTTGAAAGTAAGGAGTTGTACTGCGTGGGGTCTAGTAATTTTATTTTGATATAAGATTGATCGACCTACGCTCCGTACTTAAAATTGGGGTCAAGTTATAAATCCTTATTTCAGTATATATATATATATATATATATATATATATATATATATATTGTTCGGACCATATCCCAAACCCAATTGCTTCCTAGTAGAGTTGAAAGTTCCTTGGAAAGATTTTGAATCATGTCCTAATTGAATGAGAGCGTGTCTTGATTCGGTCCGTGCACCTAGAAATTCAACTTGATAGTTATTCCGACGGATTCATATATTTCTTCCATCTTCCGATGTGGTCCAATCTCACTACTTGAAGTTTCGTGAGCATAACCATTTCAAGAATGATTTATTTGCATCGAAGCGAGTTACCAAATTCTATTTAGCCTTTGCTTTTGTTCCCGATCCAAGTATTAAGCCATGGGTTATCATAAAGTTTCCCGTGTATCAATTAGTATTATTCGGGGAGAACCGATCCCAAGAGGGAGATATTGTGATATCCCGAGTTTTCATATCCTAGATCTTTCATCTCTTTCTTTGTGAATGAGGATTTAAATCAAAGTTAATAATTTTTCCTTCATCCAATTATTTTAGTAATAGACTCAACTATGTCGTTGTGATTATCATGAGCATATGTATCGGAAAGTACTCCAAAGCTTAGAAAAATATAAACTTGTTCATCAAGCTATTTTAGTTGTCTATCCTCAATTTTCCTTATCTTCCTAACCCAACGAGCCACATTCGAGGACGAATGTTTCCAAGGGGGAGATGATGTGATACCCCGAGTTTTCCCGTTAAATATGTCGCTCCCAAATGTGTCGAGTCGTTAAAGCCTTTTTATCTTTCCAAGAGTCCGTTTGAATTCTGTTCTTTATCGTGATTAATAATTTTTCTGTGTGGAATTTTGGGATATGCGACCTGTCATCGCGTAGAGCATCGAATAAGCTTTCCAACTATATGTGGATCTACCAAAATGGACACTCGAGCGATGAGTTATGATCATTCCGATCTAACCGTGAATAGTGGTAAACAGTAAATGTGCAGGAAAAAAATACTAAGGCCAGACGAATTTTAGGGTCAACTTCAAACGATCATAACTCCTTGTACATAATGATCTGGGCAAGATACTATATATCAAAAGAAAGATCTAAGAGTCCTATTTCTAATGAAATTGGTTTCATTCAATTTGTCTATCGGAGAAAAAAAGTTATGGTCGATCTACTTCAGACTATCAAAACAGTCCACCAAAGGACAAATTTGATATTATTTGATTTTTAAGGGTATTTTGGTCATTCCCACTCCAATCCATCTGGGTAAACCATGGATTTAAGTCCATTAAGGGAATTCAATAGCTCATTTTTCTCCAAAATTTCCTAAGGCTCAAACCCCAACCCTATTACTCTAAATTTCATCCTTCCATGTCTCTTGATTGAACCGTATAAATTTCAAATTGATTTGGGATTCGAGTTGATCATGTTAAGGGCTTCGAGAAGTGCCCTTTATTTTCGTGAATAAAGTTCCGGAGTTGGAAGTTCATATTCATCTTCCATTTTTAGGTATGTGGGGCTTTGAACAAGAATAATTCTTCCGTTCTTGTGCCCGTATCTTTAATTTTTATTATGGATTATTATGAGTTTGGCAAATGAATTTATTTCCAAGATATCCTACCATGAGATTTTGATTATGTATATATGTAAATTGTTCAAGCTTGCCAATTATGATTATTTAATGGATTCATATGGTTTTGTAAGATTACTTATGTCTAAATAATTCGATTATGAACTTATAAGGATTTGAATTGTATGATTTGAATCACATGAGTATTTGACTATTTTCGTTCTATGAATGGAGATTTAATAGTGGGATTCTTGGTGTTTCTATCAATAATTGATATATTTTGAACATGTATCCACGTTTTAAGTTCAAGAATGAATTATTGGTATTTCCAAGTGTTTTCGAGCCATGTGTCAAATTTTGAGCTTCCTTATGACGATTTGAGTTATTGGGTATATTGATATCGAAGTTGCAATGAGTCTTGGTATTTTCCGGATGGTTTTGATGAGTTAAATTGTAGAAAATATTACGTATTGAGTCTTTATATCCTTGTCCAAATATCGAGTCGGATATGGTTCAATGCATTGATACCTTGTTGATGTTGAGGAAGATTAAAATATTTTGAGGTAAAATGTGTTGAGTTAGGAATCCACAAATTGATATGATTTGATAAATGAGAAAGAGATTTAATTTGGTCTTTATGATAAACCCTTGTGATGTTGTGGTGGATTTCCTAACGCTTTTTGAGCTTGTCGGGGAGTAGTACTTTGCACTGAGAGGGAAATTTGCTATTTCCCCAAACCTGTGAGCCACTGTAGAGTTGTTTGATGATGATATTATTGGCCAGAGAGCCCGATTGTGATTATTGCAGTTTTAAGATCGTACTCCCTGGTAAAGAGTATGACGCTCCCACCAACGGGGGTTTCAAACGCTGGTATTCCACGTACCTCACGTGGGATTGTCGGTTATAGGAAACTCCCGTGTCCATAAGATTAAGTTTCTTGAATTACCGAGTCACTCCGAGATTTGAGTCAAAGAGTTGAGATGTTTATGATGTTTTATGGTCATTTATGATGATTTATAATTACCTATGATGATTTTTGACGATATGATAATTTATGATGATTTAGGATGATTTATCATAATTTATGATTTATAATGATTTACGTGGATTATGAGATTTTATCATATGAACTGTTTATTATGAAATTACGAAAAGTATGATTTGATATAACTCAAGTCAAGTGAGTCATCATTGTCCGTATGCATGTTTTCATGAAATTGATTATACTATTTATATTGTTTCATGCACCCGCACATACTCATTACATTTCAAAGTACTGACCCACATATTTCCATGGGCTACATTCTTACCAAAATGTAGGTACAAGCTGTAGCGAACATATCATGTTCAGCTGGGTCGTAGCTCTCGAGTGTCAGGTGATTAGTCCTTTTGATTCAGGGACTTGAGTTGTTCTGATTTGAGGTGTATTGTATTTTCTATACTCAGTCGTATTGAGTAGGGGTAGTTAGGAGTCATGACCCGGCTATCTTTGGTCAATGCTAGTAGAGGCTTCATAGACAGTCACTAGTAGTCAGTGTATTCAGTTTCAGATTTGTATATATATGAGCAGAATTGTGACCGTGTAAATTTACATTCATGTTGGTCAGACTAAGCTATGGGTTGTTTCCGCATTATTCCTTCTATTTTTGTGTATTTTAGTCAGTTGCTTTGGGTTATGCCAGATGAAGGGTTAGCTTGGGGTCACTTGTGACCTTAAGCACCGTGTGACGTCTCGGGATCCGATTTCGGGGCGTTACAGTTTCCCCTTCTTTCCAAAATACACCACTCTCTACAGGGGAGATACCTTGAGGAAAACCTTATTCCCTACCTCAAACTCTAAGTCTCTACGCGTAACATCTGCATAGGACTTTTGGCGACTTTGGGAAGCCTTAAGCCTATCCCGAATCACCTTAACCTTTTCCATAGCATAGTATACCAAGTTGGGACTAAACATGTCTACTTCACCAAGCTCAAACTAACCAATTGGAGATCTACACCTCCTGTCATACATGCCTCAAAAGGGGCCATACCAATACTAGAGTGATAGCTATTGTTGTAAGCAAACTCCACCAAAGGTAGATGCTCTACACAATTTCCATCAAAATCAATCACACATTCCCAAAGCATAACTGCCAATGTCTGAATAGTTCTCTCTGCTTGCACATCCGTTTGAGGATGAAAAGCAGTACTCAGACTAACCTAAGTCCCCAACCCTTTCTTGAAAGATCACCAAAATTGAGACGTAAACTACATGCCATGATAAGAAATAATCAAAAAAAGAACCCCACGAAGCTTCATAATCTCCTGAAGATACAAGTTCACATAATTCTCTATTGAGAAGGTAGTCCGCACTAGAAAAAAATGCATTGACTTAGTCATCCTATCCACGATGACCCAAATCGAATCATATTAACTCCAAGATCGAGGAAGACATGTAACGAAGTCCATATTGAGAACTTTCCACTTCCATTCGGGCAAATGAATTTCTTAATACAACCCTCCGGGCCTCATGTGCTCAACCTTAACCTGTTGACACACTAAGCACTTGGCCACAAAATCAGCCACATCTTTTTTCATACCATTCCACCAATAGATCTCCTTGAGATCATAATACATCTCAATCAAATAGGGGTGAACAACATAGCGCGACTCATGCACCTCAGCCAAAACCCTTTGTTGCAACCTGTCGACATCAGGAATATACAACCTCCCTTGGTACTATAAAGTACCATCACCACCGATCTCAAACTCCATTACTTTTTTCCCACCAACGTCACTCTTAATTTTTATCAAGATGGGATCCAACACTTGCTTCTTTTTAATCCCCGCACCAAGAGACGATAAAAAAACTTCTTGCACCACTACACCACCATCTTTGGAGTCCAAGAGGAAAACTCTAAGATTATCCAAGTGGTGAATATCCTTCACCAATTCTAATTTTCCTTCCCCCACATGAGCCAAACTCCCTATGGATAACCTGCTAAGAGCATTAGCAACCATATTAGCCTTACCTGAGTGGTAGTAAAGACTCATATCATAATTATTAAGAAGCTCAAGTTATCTTCCCTACCTGAGAATAAGCTCTTTCCGAGTGAACACATATTATAGACTCTTATGATCAGAAAAGATATCAACGTGAATACCATACAAATAATGCCGCCATATTTTTAAAGCAAACATAACCACCAACAACTCTAAATCATGAGTAGGATAATTTCTCTTATGTACTTTCAACTACCTAAAAGCATATGCAATCACCTTTCTATGCTACATTAACACACAACCAAGACCTACCCGAGATATATCATAATAAACCACGAACCCATCATTGCCTTCTAGCAAAGTCAAAATGGGATCTGAAGTTAACTTATCCTTTAACTTCTCGAAACTCACTTTGCAAGTGTATGACCAAGCAAACTTAACCTTCTTCTGAGTTAACTTATTCAAAGGAGCATCTATCGATGAAAAGCTTTCCACAAACTAGCTATAATACCCAGCTTAACCTAAGAAGCTTCGAATGTCAGATGGAGTCTAGGTCTAAGACACCTCTTCACCACAACAACCTTCTACGGATCCACAATGATCCCTTCACTAGAAATAATATGACCCAAGAAAGTAACAACATTCAACCAAAACTCACACTTGGAGAACTTGGCATACAACTATTATTCCTGTAGGGTCTGCAACACCACACGAAGGTGATTAGCATAATCCATCTTACTCTTTGAATAAACCAGAATGTAATCAATAAGTATAATGATGAAGAGATCCAAATACTACTTGAATACCCTATTCATCAGATCCATAAATATTGCCAAAGTGTTAGTCCACCTAAATGACATCATCAAAAACTCAAAGTGACCATACTGAGTACGAAAAGCCATCTTAGTGATATCCACCTCCCTAATCTTTAGCTGATGGTACCCAGACCGAAGATCTATTTAAGAAAAAAACTTGGCACCTTGCAACTATTCAAACAGATCATCTATCCTTTGAAGAGGATACTTGTTCTTAACTGTCACCTTGTTCAGCTACCTATAGTCAATGCACATCCAAAGGGAACCATCCTTCTTGTGCACAAACAACATCGATGCACCCTAAGCAGATACACTACGATGAATAAACCCCTTATCCTAAAAATCCTTAAGTTGCTCCTTGATTTCCTTTTACTCAACCGGAGCCATTTTATATGGAGGAATAAAAATTGGATGAGTGTCTGAAATTAGATCAATATCAAACTCTATTTCCTTATCCTGAGGAACACCAGGAATATCATTTGAAAAGACCTCTAGAAACTCATTAACCAATAGAACTGACTTAAAATAAGGACCTTCCAAGTTAGAATATTTAATCCAAACTAACTGATAAAGACAACCTTTAGAGATTAACTTCCAAGCTCTAAGATAAAAAATAAACCTCCTCTTAGGAGATAAGGAAACACCCTCCCACTCTATAACCGATTTACCAGGGAACCTAAAGATAACACTACGAGTTTGACAATCCAAAGATGCCTAACTAGAGTGTAACCAATCTATACATAGAATAACATTAAAATCTACCATATCTAACTCAAACAGATCCACCAAGGTCTGCTTGCCACCAACATATACCACACATACCCTATAGACTCTCTTAGCGATAACTGAGTTATCTACTAGGGTAGAAATAGAAAAAGGATCAAAATAACTTCCGGATCAAAACCAAAGAGACTGCCACATAAGGAGTCACATAGGAGAGAGTAGACCCCAGATCTAGCAAACAATAAATGTCACAAGATAAAAGTTGTCACATACTAGTAATGGCATTAAGTGATGCCTCAAATTCCTGTCGGGATGCCAAAGCATACAACTTGTTCTGAACAACGCTAGAACCAGGAGCAGTAACAGAAGAAGATGCCACACCACCAGGTGTAGGATCAGAAGATGAAGCCATAAGAATCTTACTCGCCTCTATAGTAACCTTATTGACCAAATAATACCTGAGCCGATGGCCTACGTGGATGCACTTGAAGAATTTTTCCCTTTCTTTGTCACAATAACCCCAATGAGGACGGCCTCAAAATCGATAAAGAGGACATAAAAAAACTGACTGACCTTCGCCCACTTGAGATTGGGCACCCTATGCCTGAGACTTTTCACCACCATTATGACAGTTGTCGCCAGACTGATAAGGAGCACTAGCAGAAAATTAGAAACCAAAACTCCCCTACTTCTTCTTCTGTTATTTTCCACTATCTCTACCACTTGAGACTAAGCACCTCCCTGATAAAAAAACCTGCTCCTCTTACCCAGCCTATCCCCAAACTCTGCCTGCTTTTTTTTTCATTCTTTACCTATTGCATATGAATAATTAACCTAGAGATGTCCATATCCTTAATCAGCAAGGAATTCTTGTTCTCCAATGTTAAATATCGATTCAACCTAGAAGGGAACTTTCTCATTCTGGCCCATATGTTAGCAACTAGATCATGAGCATACCTTCACAACTGCTAAAACTTCAAGGCATATTCCTTAACATATATTCTCCCCTGCTTGAGGTTTACAAACTCCTCAATCTTTGTTTCCCTCAACTCTTGGGGAAAGAAATGATCCAAAAAGGCATTAGAAAAGGCCTCCCACAACCCTTCTTCTTCTACATCACCTTTATACCTGTCCCACTCTTCATACCACTGATATGCAACATCTTTGAGCTAATAAGCTACAAAGTTCACCCTTTCTCATTAGTATCTTGCATCACCCAAAATATATTTTACATCTCATCTAAGAATCCTTGTGGATCCTCCTCCACCTTCACTCCAGAAAAAATGGGAGGACCCATATTTATAAACTAGCCAACCCTCATGGCCTCAGCAGACAAAACACTAGACACATCTCACTCAGCCTAAGCAACAACCAGTTTAGCAATAACATGAATAAACTAACAACATTCTGCATTAGTCACCTCAACTTGAGGAGGACTAGTAGCAACCAGATATAGGATGCACCTCTTTAGCATTACTCTCAAATGGGATAGAAGAATTTTCTTGTGTTCCAGATCTATGAGGCATGATCTGAAAGATGAATAAATAAGGATTAGAGAAGATTCCACGATTGAGAAATCAAGCTTAAAGATAAAATACCAAGAAAGTAAAACATTTCTAAATTCCTTGTAGCCTCTCCCTTATGAGTACAGCGTGCTACATACCCTTAAAAGAGACTCTACTCGACATAGATTTGTGGACTCCCAATTGACTATGAACCTAGGATCTGATACCATCTTGACACAACCCGCCCCAGGCCTTATTGTAATAGGCATCCAAAGTCTGACAAGGGCCGGAGACCACCCTTTTTACCCAACCCAACCTCCAGCCACCTGCCTTGAGTTGGCTGAATTTTAAGCATATAACAAGATAGTGTAAGAGATCACATAAGGACTCTAGGAATAGATCACAACTGTGACCAACCCAATCGAGTCAAACCATTCCAGAAAAATAGTCTAACCATACCAACCCATACCAAGCAAAGGCCATTTTCCATAACCAAGGATGTTCCCAAAACATAATATAATTAATCCCAAAAGGTAATTTGATGGAATAGTAAGAAATTATGTCCGATGATGCCAGCCTCCCAACTTATTCCAATGCCAAGGATGACACCATTACCGATCCTACCCATACCAACCCATAGAAGTACCACAAAGCCTCTATCCAAAAGAGTAATGAAATTTGGTTAGGACATGCCCCCAACTATAGCCAAAACCAATATCCAAAATAAAGTCAAAATGTATAAAAATATCCAAAACAAGAAATGATGCTTTCCGAAAGGATGAAAGTTCACCACTTCAGTCCAAATACCTTCCCCAAGTCAATCACTATGTAGGAGGAGTAGAACAATCTGTTCCTACATAGCATGGGTATACAACCACTAGTAGATGGGGTTATCTAGTGATCGCTTGTAAGATCTCAAGGTAAGGATAAAATAATGGCATTTATAAAACTAAGTAAAACCATCCATATGCACACAATCATATATATATATATATATATATAACTATGATGGGAAAAGGGACCGGGTTTAGCATGCCATTAAAACCATTACCTGGGCTATCTAGCTTTCCCGTCCTAAATCACCCACGGGCTATATGGATTCAGCTTCCCTCGCTGAAAGGGCCCTAGTATGCGTAGCCGCACAACTAGGAAAGTATACCATGGGATGACAAGTACATCTCCAAAATAAAGTGTGATATCATGCACGCAGTCACCATGACCAACCTTATATTGACAAATATGAGTTTCTAGTTTTGGTCCCCCCAGGACCACCACCTTCGAAATAACCAAACCATTATCCATTTATTAACCAAGGAAATTGATATTGGTATCATCATACCAACCCTTACTTGTAAGTATCATCCAAAGCCAACTATTTATAGGTTTAAGGGGACTTTTAAGTTCCCTTACATTTACCATATTAAACCACTTGGGAAACTTACATGCTCCTCATTATCATAACCAATTAGCCTTTATCCTTTACAAAGTATTTAAACCATGCATAATTCATTTACCAAGTTTAAAACACGCAAGAGTTCTATTAAAAAAGTCAATGCAATGAACATATCTTTATAAGCATTTTATCAAACACTTTGGGGGCTTAATATGATCAAAACCCATTCCAAATTCTAATAAACCATTCCCATTCAATCTGATTATCCAAATCCACCATTAATGCATATAAGAGTATAATTAAAACCATGGGAAATCATAACCAAGCAATTAACATCAAAACTCCCAAATCATATTTGAAAGACAAAGTTATGCAATAGTAAAACCATGAAAACATTCATATAAACTATGCCTTTAATTAAATTAACAACAAGGGAAGATAAACATGCCTTAAACAAAAAAAATCACAAAAAAAAATCACCAAGATAATCCCCAAATTGATCCCTTAGATGAAACCTTATCTTTCCTTACCCTAAAGATCTTAAGAGATTAATGAAGTGTTTAAGAAGAGTCTATGTATTAATGAATAGAATAATAGGGTAAATATCCTCCCAGGTAGGTTAGAAGTCATGGGACCTTATTAGGATAAGTAGAGAAATGTACAGAATACCCTCACTTAAGTTGCACAAAAATACCATCACAGGGATACGATAGGCCCTCGCAAGTCGTACCCTTCCAATGAGATTGGTATCCACCACTCATATCCAAGACCCAACCCTTGGATCAAACAGTGTCCAATATATGAATCATCCAACCATATTGTAAACACTGCATACGATCCGTATCCATGACATGTATTCCTAGCAGAATAAAATACTTGGGGAATTAAACACTATTTATCATACGAGTCCTTGGTATGATTCATACCATGGCTAACGGCTCATGGTGAGACATTCGTACTCATATCCAACCTAAGTAACCAATTCTAATATTAAGTGAAGGAACCCAATGATCTGTAACCACGAATACAACTCGTATCCCTAAGTCGTACACATTCCAATAACTAAAATCTATCCCACCAACCAACACTGGTCAATATACGAATGGACCATACCATTCATACCCCAACATAAGGCTCGTACCCATGAGTCGTATTGGGTTTAGAGATCAAAATTTTAGGAAATTTTCTAAGGTGTAGAAATTAAGGTGTTTTAGTACGTTCATGTCAAGACTTTCTAAGGAAGTGGTTAAGGAGTGAAGGATAATTATGTTGATCAAGAAGATGTATCTCTCTAGGTTAATGGTACATGCTCAGCAGATTTAGAAGGATAAGCATAAGAAGTAGAAAAAGGAGAATAAGAGATCCAGAACAGGTAGCTTCAACATTTCTCAGTAGAGGTCTGATGGTGGAAATCATTCTCAGTTCCTCCTAAATTTTTTAGCTCCATCCCTATCTTCAGCTAGCGCGCTATTGTCTAAGTTCAAGCATGATAGTCGGGATATAATGCAAGACTCTAAGTACCATGGTAGCATAAATAGTGGTCGTACCAATCTACTTTGTAGAAAGTGTGGTAGGAATCATCAGGGTGAGTGTAAACAAGGTAGTGATTCATGTTTTGGATATGGAAAGTTAGTTCACAGGATACGAGAATGCCTAATGGGTATGTGGAAGGGTAGGAATGATTATTAACAAGGGAAGGCTAACTTTTCAGCAGCCCCATAAGGCCTCCTTACTCAGTAGGGTGCCACCTCTAGTGCCACCAGTGGTCAATGTCAAAGCTGACTTTATTATCTCTAGATTCGACATGATCAGGAAAGTTCTCTTGATGTGGTTATGAGTACGTTACAAGTCATCTATATTCATGTGTATGCATTGTTAAACCCTAGAGATTCACTTTATTTTGTGACTCCTTATATAGCTAGGGAATTTAGTATCTGTCCCGATATAATAATAGAGCTTTTCTCAGTGTCTAACCTAGTGGGTAATTTTATTATATCCAGATGGGTATATAGAAACTCCCTGATTACTGTGTCTTAGAAAGTTACTTCAGTTAATCTTGTGAAGTATGAGATGACTGATTATGAAGTCATCCACGACATAGATTGACTCCACTCGTGCTAAGCCTTAGTCGATTGAAGAAATAAAATTGTTCAGTTACAATTTCCTAATGAGCCCATTATTGAATGGAGGGGTAGTACTTTAGTGCCTAAGAGTCAGTTTGTTTCCTATCTTAATGCAAGAAAAATAATATCCAAGGGATGTATTTATCATCTCATCCGAGTCAAAAAAATCAAATTTTGAAACTCCAAGTCATAAGTCAATTCTAGTAGTGAATGAATTTCTAGATGTGTTTCCTGAAGATCTTCCCAGAGTTTCTCTCGAAGGGAAAATTGACTTCAGAATAGATCTCCTTATATAAACCCATCCTATCTTAATTCTACCTTATAGATGTAATATCCCGGGAAATTTTTTGTTGAAATTTTGTGCGTAAACGTATTGGGTTCTATCTTCTAGAATGAATTATAAATTTTCCGTGCAGAATGTCTTAGATTATGACCCACCATTGCATAGAGTATCGAATAATCTTTCCAAATATATGTGGATCATCCAAAATGGACACCCGAGCGACGAGTTATGAACATTCCGATCGAACTGTGAATAGTAATGAACAGTAAAACATGCAGGAAAAAAAGTACTGAGGCCTGGCGTATTTTTTCTCCAACTTTAAATGATCATAACTCGTTGTACATAATGATCTGGGTGATCTACTATATATAACGAAAAGCTCTGTGAGCCCTCTTTTCGATGAAATTAGTTTCATCCAATTTTTCTATCGGAGCAAAAAGTTATGGTCGATCTACTTCAGCCTATCAAAAGTGAATTTTTGGATCAACTTCAAACGATCATAACTCCTCGTACACAATGATCTGGGTGAGATACTATATATCAACGGAAATATATGAGAGTCCTATTTCTAATGAAATTGGTTTCATCCAATTTGGATAACGGAGTAAAACATTGTGGTTGATCTACTTCAGACTATCAAAACAGTCCACCAAAGGACAGATTCGAGAATTATTTGATTTTTAGGGGCATTTTGGCCATTCCCCCTCACCCAAAATCCGTCTAAACCCTATATTAAAGCCTATTAGAAGCATTATATATTATATTTCATCAAATTCCCTCAAAAAGTAAAAACTCTAAGCTTCTACATCCAACTTCAAGAACCTCCAAAGTTCACCATTTATTTCTGCAAATTTATTCAAGATTCCAAGTTCCTAGTTCAAGAACTCCAAGAACCATCATTCAAAGAAATGATTAACATCTCAAAAATGAGTATCGATCTAAAGTTCATCATTCAAGGTATGTGGGGGTTTTCAACAAGAACTCTCTTTCGTTCTTGTGCCCAAAAGTAATTTTCTTTACAAAGGCATGATTTTTATTTGATTTTTATGAATTTGAAGCATGAACCCATATCTTATGATGATTATTATGAAATCTTGATGTTTATGATTTTGAAAGATGAATTTACATGTGTGGTGATATAAAGCATGAATCTTGAATGATATTTATCATGATTTTGATATTTGGATCGTGAATCCCCATTTGAAATTGTGTCTTTGAGAAAATGTGTGCTATATGCACGTTGATGTTGAATATTTGAGATGTTTTGAATGATTTGACCTTTTGGTCGTAAATGAGTTATTTTGAATTCGACTGTGAAAGAAATCTACGTTTTTATTGATTATGATAAAGGGATAGCAAATTGGCTCCTGATGAAAATTGTTGAAGTGTTTATTGTGGATTTTCTTTAATGTGAGCCTGAAGCTGATTTAAATTTCTGAGCTAAGTCCAGGGAGTAATCTTTAGCACCGAGTAGGAGGTATAAAGTGACCTTACTTCCCTAGAACTACGTTCCCCCATAGGATATGAGCCTGAGGCTAATTTATATAGTGATCACTAGTGTTTTTGAATTGATACTGGAAGTCCTACTCCAATGGAAAGGATAGGATGACTCTCCCCAACGTGGGTTGTACGTTGGACTCCATGTGGCTCACATGGTTTATGTCGGCTATAGGATCTCCCAATGTGTGTGTGTGTACTCTTCTATCTGAGATGAAAACATATTTACTTAAAAGGTTGAGTTTGAGAAAGTCATTATTCTTAAAAGACTTAAGGAATATATTCTAATGAGAATTGACATGATATTTGATTGTTTTGATGATTTGAAATTGAGATGAAAGTGAATTGAGAACGTATTGTAATGACTCACTTGTTTTACTTTACATGTATTATTCATCCATGATTTTGATGATTTAATTCGAGCTAAGTGAGTCATCTATATCAGCATGCATAATTTTATAAACTGTGATGATATTAAGATATTATTTTATATATGCATTGCACCCACATATGCTCGGTATCTTTCCATGGTACTGACCCACATATTCGTATGTGGGCTACATTTTCTCGAAATGTAGGTACAAGGTATAGTTGCACCTTCGGATCCAGCTAGTTCGTGGTATCCAGTCAGCAGGTGATGAGTCCTTTTGATTCAAGGGCTTGGGTTAGTTATGCAGAGTTTATAGTGTTGTATTTTCTTTATTCATTCGTATTGAGTTGGGGTGGTCGGGAGTCATGACTTGGCTACCTACAGTCAGTACAAGTAGAGGCTTTATAGACAATCAGTAGAAGTTAATGTATTTTGTTTCAATTTTGGTTGTAAAGGCAGAATCGTAATCCTGTAAAATTCTATTTTTTGTATCGATCAGATTCAGAAAAGAGTTAATTTCTGCTGATTTGTATGAATTTTTATTTTTATTCAGTTGCTTATGAGTTATGCCAGTAGAAGGGTTAGCTTGGGGTCACTTGTGACCCTAAGCACCGTGTGACGTCTCGGGACCCGATTTTGGGGCGTTACAATAGAATGGCTCCAGCTAAGCTTAAGAAATTAAAGGAATAATTGAAAGATCTCTAAGATAAGGGTTTTATCAGGCCTAATGTTTCTCCATGGGGTGCTCCGGTCTTCTTTGTGCGTAAGAAAAATGGTTTTCTCAGAATGTAAATTGATAACCATCAGTTGCACAAAGTGATAATTAAGAATAAGTATCCTCTCCCCAAAATTGATGATATGTTCGATGAAATTCTGGGTGTAAGCAATTTCTCTAAGATAGACCTCAAATCTAGTTATCATTAGCTTAGAGTTAGAGAATATGACATTTTCATAAGATGATACCTAGTTCCCTTTATGTGTTAAATCCAGAAAATGACCATTTAGTCTTTCCTAGATTTTTAAGATATTTAGTTAGGAAAGGATCGTAGGTCAATTTTTATATTAGTCCACTTTTAGCCCCAATGACCCTTCCAATGTGAAATAGTATCCCTTGATCCCATTTTTTAGGCTTATAGCCTATTTTCCTTCTTGCACATTTCGCCTTTCTATTTGTGATACAATGAACCTTTTTTGGCACTGGTGCTACTTGGACATTGTGCACCTCAACTCAGGAAAATCGCATAAGCTGAGGGTGGCTATCATAAGGAAGCGTGATATAGAGTGGGTATAAATAAAGGTAAGAGAAGATAAAAGTTAGTAAGGCTGGGTGTGGTACAAAAAGAAAAATGAAAAAAAAAGAAAAATATTTGAATAAAAGAAACCACACTAAACCTGAATGTGCATAAAAGAATAAAAGGGATAAATAATGGTAGAATAAAAGAAAATTGGTTAAAGTGTGAACCCCAAAGTTAGTGTAGTGCCAAGGAGGTGTAGTCACTTGATTTGTCCGTATGTACCATACAGAACCCCAAGCCTACATTACAAGACAAATAAAGTCTTATAGTGATCCTAACTTGATTGTCTGAAAATCAAGGTAAAGAAAATAAGGGCAAGCCTATGGTATTTGATGCGCATTGGTTGAACTTTTCTTTTTAGTATGAGTATATCTTGATTGTCCCCACATTGACATGATTGTTTCATATGAGTGAGTGAGACTTTTTTTATTGTGAGGGCATATGGGTTACATTACTAGTTTCTTACTTGTTTAGGCAGTGTAACTTGTATACATGCATGGTTTTCTATTGCTAATTTAATTTCCATATATTGATCCCATTGTGTCATATTTTTGTGCTTCATTATTATATGAAGTTGATTTTTACTTGTTTATATAGTAGGGGTAATGTGTTGGAGCTTAACATAATGATTGTTTGCCTTGGATAACTTATATTCTCCTAGTTAAGCATCATGTTTTTGTTTTATTTTTCTTTATTTCCTAAGAACATGCAAAAATTCTAAGTTGATGGTGTTTATATGCTATGGATTTATAGCACTTTCAATGCTTAAGACTATGAAAATATGAAAGTTTCTTAGATTGTTTTGTGCGGTATGATGTGTTTTGTGTATGTTTTGCAGGAAATTAAGTTTTGGATGCTAAACTGAAGAAAAAGATAAAAATTGAAGTTTTTGTCTACTTACCAAGACTATTCTAGGTGTATGTACCATTTACCAGGCTTAGGTGACCTAAGTATGTATTAGAAATTGAGGTCAAGAGACTCAAAAGTGGGGTAGGGAAAAAATACTCTACACTTGCCTATGTCCACATATGGTCCGTATGTGGTACATACGGTCTGTATGTGACCCAGGTATGTGTAGAGATCAAAAGTCCAGGGAGCTGCAGGATTTGTACTTGAGTTCTGGAACTTACCTAGGTCCATATACGGTCTGTATGTGGTACATACTGTCCATATATGGGCTAAGTAAGTTGCCACCAACCTATATTTTCCTTTTCTATTTGAGAGTTATTTTTTAGGGTTTCCTAGTATACTATATACACTTTTTTGTGGTTTTGTAGTCAAGTTACTCACTCTTAACATTCACAAACATATATTTTGACTCAAAGTTTGGACTGTGAACTTGGGATTACTTATGTATTTATTATTGTTGATAATTTAATTTCAGACTTTGAGCTTTATTCAATTAAACTTTTGATATTATTTGATAGCTTCAATTGTAAATTTTGTTGATCATTTCAAAAATGAGCAGCTAAAACCCTTAGCTAAGGTTGTGGGAACCGTAGCATTTTGATAAAGTAGGGGAAGTTCTAAGCGGTTCTGAACCAGTACTTGTGCATGCATTTTATTATCTTGGTTTGATAGTTGTTCAAGTGGTTTCAAATGTTAGGATCCCTCCTAGATTATTGCTACTTACTTCACAAGAGAAGTGGTGACTAGAAAATATAATTACAACAGTAATTTGAAGATTAACAATCTATCTATGCTAATTAGTATTATCTATGTAAGATAGTTATCTATCACCTAATAACTTGAGACTTAAAAGGTAATAGTTAACAGGAATCTAGGATAAGGGTTATTAATGAGACATCCTGAGACTCAAAAGGTAAAGAAAAAAATCCATCAATAAGATCACAAGACAGTTAATGGCACATATCTTATCGGATTCTGCATGTAAAGTACTGTATTGGTTTAGCAAAGCACGATAAACCTACGAATTTGAGAAGCCAGGGGGAACACAACTCTAGTGATGATCTCTAACAGTTTTCAACCAAAGTTACATACTGTTACTTGTTCGATACAGTCACTACAAACTCCTCATTTACTTTTTGTTTAGCCCGCTGAGTTCAGCAAACCAGAGATATACATCCAAGTCTTCCCTATGGATTTGAACCCAACCTAGTTAGGTTATTATACTTTACAACAACTGCTTTATCCTTAATTGGAGGTGTATTTTGAGCATTGATCAGTATCACCTATTCTTGATAGTACATATTGATTATGTTGGAGGTAATGTTTAATTACTATATTGGTGAATATATTACGAATTATACTAAAAAGCATGTTTGTTAATCATATTAGTGATTATGCTATTGGTTATGCTAAAAATCGTGCTTATTTATTATATTGATAATCATGCTATTAGTTATGATAGAACTGATGATTTTGATTATGATTATTGATCATGTTAATATATTATGTTCATGGTTATGCTATTAAGTACTCTATTGATTATGTGATTGGCCATTATGTTCATAGTTATGCTATTAAGTACTCTATTGATTATGGATTGGCTGTATTAATGATGGTATTGATTATATATATGTCCGACAAGGCTGCAGGATGATTATGATGACATACATATGATTGGAAAGACTAAAGATGATTATAATGATATATACATATATATATATACACATATGTCCGTTACGAGCGGAGAATGATTATGATGATTCATATATTTCGGCAAGGTTAGAGGATGATTATGATGATATAGACATGCCCGACAAGACCGAAAGATGATTATGATGATATTTATGAGGATATTATTTATTATCCATGCCGGTTTTAAGTCCGAATATACATAGTATAGTATGCTAATAAACTTATTATAATATGATGACATTGGGTTGTGAGATTGGCAATCTAGCTAAGTCAAAAATGAGGAACTGATTATAATGTGGTATGATATAAATGGATTCTAGTGAAATAATAATTAGTTTATAAATGTTGGTTAATTGGTAAATAATGACTATTTGATAAATGATGATTAGATGTTATATGAACATTAGTTATTAAGTAATATTTAGCTGATAGAGGATGATTTATTGATATATGAGGATTAGTTATTACATGATGGTTAGTTGATAAGTGTTGAGTAATTGGAAAATAATGAATATGAACAATCGATGGTTATAGTGTGGCATGACCTGGATGAATTCTAATTATATTATGAGAGTTGATAATTAATAGTGGCGGGTTACTAGATCTTGTTTGTACCTTCCAGGCTTATGGGGGCTTGTGATGGGTTATTTACTTTTTTGCACTAATTGGTGTATAGTAGCCAATTTTGTAGTTATGATATCTTGTTTTGATGCCTTATGTTACGTATGCTATTATTCTATTTTATTTACTTGTTTATGCATAGCGATGTTTGAGTCACTTTAGGTTTGTCTATACCTTGACTTAGTTATGCTATGTTATATTTTATCATATTTATATCATGATTTAGATCAGTCGATCGATGACATCTACTGAGTACCATGGTTTTGGTACTCATACTAAACTTTTGTACCTTTTTGGTGTAGATTCGAGTACTAGTTACCGTCGTTGATTGAAGGTTCTGCTGTGTTGATATCCGAAGATAGGGTGAGATCTTGAAGTTGGAGTCATCTATTTCCTTCTATCTTTTTATGTTTAATCTTTTGTTTTGAGAGAGATGTTATTGACTATTCTAGATACTTGGGTTGTGTTATTATTACTAGATGCTGTTGTAGTGGCTCTACAAAGTCGTGGGATGGTATCAATATTGACTATCTTATCTGTTTCAAATACTATGCTTATTTACAAGTTGTGTTATTTATTTCTGCCTATGTTCGGCATTTTCCACCAAGTTCACCCATTTTCGGGTTATGGTTTTTCTTACCTACAGTGGGACAAAGTAGGCGCCATCATGACTCGTAAATTGGGTCATGATCTTAATCTAAAAAGTTGTGAATCTACGTTACCAAGTTCACTATTTTCATATGATATGTTTACGTCTCCAATCCCATTAATATCTACTTAGAAAATCCTTAAAATAAGAGAAAAATCAATATAAAGTTTTTCACAACAATCTCCTCAACCCTGGTTTCAAATAATCATTAAAGAACACTTAATTAATTGACACATTATAATCATAATTATAATAAAGAGTGTTCAACATGCTTTTTTGATGGGAGGAATTTGAGAAAATCTTGAATCTAGAGGCTTGAAGCTTGAACCTTATCTTGAAATCTATATTAATACTTATTGGATTTAGAATTGTTCCACATACGTTTGATGACGAATTTGATGAGAAAATATTGAGAAGAAACTTTAATCTTTGACCCCTTCTTTAAACTTTAGATTGGGAGTTTGGGATTTTTGGTAGAGAAGGGGAACAAGGGATGTGATAATGATTCTCATTGTTTGGGATGATTTGGGGATTAAAAATGGTTTGGGGAAGTTGCTTGGGGTGAAAGGACCAGTTTTCCCTTGATTTAATAAGAGAAAAATGTTTTTCTTATATCGGGTAAGAGGGTGAGTCCCAGGCCAAATCACACTTCCCCATCCATGCCTCGGCCAATAGCGGCATCAGTTGTGCCTCAAGTGGCCATCTCACACCTTGGACAGTATCTCACTAAAATATCCATAACTTTCTACTCCGAACATGGATTGACAAAGAGTCAGTTGACTTGAAAAGAAAACTCGAAGAACTTAATTTAATTGGTAGTAGGTAACCTAAATCATTATATACTAGGAGTAATAGTTGTTGGAAGTTGGCACAAGTAAGAACACCTACTAAAACTCAATCAATAGGAAAATTCTCAACTCAACTTTGAGCTAGGAGATTTTTATGACCTTAATTCATCTCTAAAGGTGTTCCCACACTAAAGAATTGATCTTCACACTTATATCTAAATAGAAATTATTGGGTTCGGGTATATACACATAAGAAGGACGATTCAAATTATAGCTCGAAAATGTGGGGTATTATATAGCGCATAGGAGTTTTTGGAACTCATAATATCAATAACTAATGTAGCATCAGCTATTAAAAAGTGAAGTATAGCAACAACACATATATGAATGATACCAACCTTAAGCTTCGAGTAGCCTACTCGCCACCAAACAGGTTTCACAAACTGAAAAAGTCCTGTCATGTTTTAAAAATTCTGGAATCAACGCACCAAGAGCTGCCAACATAGCCCAACGACTGTGCAATATTTTATACTTGTGACCATTACAACTGAAATAAGTTCAAACATAATTTAACAAAGCTTCTGTGTGGTCTTGCAATAAATAGTTTTTATGAGTGTGAGTTTGTTGCAATTTTGAGAATTTTAAGAATTTCCAAAAATTATACAATATGATCTCCAAAAATCGACGCGGGGAAATGGTCAATCTCTCGTCCCAAATATGTCTGGCAGTAGAGCAACTTCCATGTCTATGCGGGAAAATGGTCAATCTCTCGTTCCAAACATGTCTGGCAATAGAGCAACTTTCATGTCTATGTGTGGCCATAAACACTGACCAGGTATGAATTTCGCAACCCTTTGCATGAGTTTGGGTTGGATTTTAAATGAACAAAAAATGGGATAATGGTTAGTTGTATTGAATGGGGTGATTTTTCTTGTGGATGTTGATTGTCATGTGCTTTTTTTATCCATGTGGCGTGCTTAGTGATATTCCTTTAGAGAGAGGGGTACTATTGAGACAAAAATTTAACGGAGGGAGATTTTTGAGCCAAAAACTAATAGAGAATATTTTTGCTCCATATCGGATAGTTTGCGGGTATTTTTGGTCCTTTTCGTTTTTACTTTATTTTATAATATATGGCCTTTGGCCTCTTTTTATTAAAAAAAATTATTATTTTATACCTAGTTAAGTTAATTATTCATGTATTACTAATTCCATCTTCTATCCTTCATAAAATAATATAGAGATTTCCTCATAACTTATACATGTAGCAGTTATGCAAATTACAAACTAAACACTCGATTTGATTCTATACATGAATAACTTACCTCCTAATTAACCAGCTAGCAAATGTGATATTCCTACATTCCTATTTACTTGTCACATTTTAAGTTGCACACCTCTTAAGAAAAGCATTAAATAAAGATAATTTGACTAAATTACCCTTATTTATTACATTTTTTATTTAATGTTTCTGTTTTTGGCATTGTATTAATATCTCACCGTATTTATTACTTATAAGGGTAAAAGTGGAAACAAACAAATAACTATGCATTGATTTTGTTAAATGAAAAGTATTAAGGAATATCTATTTTTAGTAAGGATGACAATTAATTAGGAATAGAGGGACTATTACGTATACAATATAAAATATATGCAAAACTTATCCCCAAATCATCTATCAAACAACCCATTATAGTATTCCATTTTATCCATATTATTTTAGCTTTTAAGTAAATATCTTGTTTATTTTGTTTGTTTATATAAAAATTAAAAACATACTTGATTTTAACCAATTTAAGAAATCAAAAGAACTTGTAACTTAATTTCCTATTTATCCTTGTTCTTACCTAATGAGTTTTGATTTAGTGGAACTTGTTTTATTATACTATTGTGCATATTTTGGTGTAAATGAATGAGTTTTGATTTAGTGGAACTTGTTTTATTATACTATTGTGCATATTTTGGTGTAAATGAAATTATCTTATCAAAAAAATTCTTAATATCGCAATTTATATTTGGTATGTACTTTTGAAGAATGTTTAGTAAATGGTAGGATATTCAATATTTACAAGAAAAATATAATATAATGAATATCATATCTATATATTAAATTATATATGTAATATATATATATTTATATACATGTGTGTGTGTCTATCTCTCTCTCTCTGTGTGTGTGCACGCGCTAGTATAAAATATATTATAAATGTGAAGACCTTTAAAAATGTTATTTGAACTTTTTTCCGTTCATTCAAAGGCTCTCAGATAGACAAAAATATCTTTTTACTATTTTTCAATTTAAAGTTATTAAATAATTACTTTAAGTAGTCCTAATATTTATTTATTTATTTATTTCATACTTGAAGTTGGGTTGTATAGGGATAGGGTTGTGCGGTTGAATGTCAATTTGGTATAGTTGTTCTATTTTAGTTAAATTTGTTTACAGCTCAATATCGTATATACCATTCTTGTCTAAAAATAACCACTAATTTTATTGACTTGAATGAAGAATTGCCTAAAATATTGATTCTCAATACTTAAATCATAAAATATTAAGGTGTTCTAACAATGTTGATAAGTTTTCATGTAGAACTACATCATATTCTTGATGGAGAAGGCGTTGAAAAAGGGAAAGTGGTAGGTTTAATACTCTTATTTGGTACTAAGTCTTACACTTACTAAGAGAAGAAATTATTCCTTTGTGTAACTTTCAGAATGTCGTCATCTATTTTACCTTCGTGTAATTGCATAAACGAGATTTATTTTGGACGTCGATAAAGAATTAAAAAAGAGGAGCTCTTATGCAATGTAGACTACGTTTAATTCCCTCCCCCCTCATTCTCCTCATATAGAGGGATTTTTTAGTACATCGGACTATTCCTTTTTCTTTTGTTAGCTTGATGTGGTGATAGTTTCGATTTTGTGGGTAGAAGATGTGAATTTGGTTATTTGATTGGAAGATGTTAATTGGGGTTGCATGCTTAGGAGAAATCAAATGCTTGTTGCTCAGGTTTCTCACCGTAGCAAAACTTATAAAGAAGAATCATTATTAGGTTTAAAAATGTTCAACAATTAACATGGGTTACATTGATGAGTTGGTCCTTTCGTCCCACTTCTACACCCCAATGGTAGTATTACTTTCTTCTTGGTTACTTACTCTTCCCAATTAATTTATAGTTGGACTTGACTTATTGAATTGGTGACAAAAGTGCATATTAAAGATTTGAACAGGAACCAAATATGCATATTTGGATGATCAGAGCTAACTTTTGGCCCGACATACTTTTCATATAATTTTTGAAAATCCAAAATTTAATTTTAAAATATTGAACTTAATAATATAATCTATTTTTCTAGAAGGTATAGTTTGTTAATGTAACTTGTGTTGCTTTAGAACCTATAGACACATATGTGTTCCGTGATTTTGTCTTTGTGTTTCTCCCCTATTATGCATTGACATATTCAACAAAAATACGCCCATTTCTTTAACTTACTTTTCTTCTACTTTTAGTTTGATTCAAGTATCTTCTTCCATTCATTATTATCACCCATTTTCCTTCCTTTAGTCCTTTACTTAATGAATCTAAAGAATATATGTGAATTATAAATAATTAATATTGATAATGATTCTCCCCTTTTAACAAATTATTTCTGTTGCCTGAAGTTCATTATTTCTTTTGTTGTGGGAGCTGATTATGTTTCAATTGTGGTTCTTCTATAGAAATTTTTCTTTTGATGGGTAATGCTATAATATTTGTATTTGTATCCTCTCATGAACTTCTTTATGAGAATCAATTGCTTTCGTTTTTGTCATCATGTTTTTAACTTGTCTTTTAACTGTGTTGTAGCTTAGTAATTACTACTTGTCTTTTAACTGTGTTGTAGCTCAGTAATTACTTAAATTCTTGAGTGGTATGTGCTGTGTTTTACTTGTTAGAGTAATCGCTCTAGAGAATAATTGAGAAATAGATAAAATGTATTCAAGTACACGTGGGTTGTGCCTTTGGTTCCTTGCAATCTTATTCTCTCTTTTTGATAGTCAACTGATTTTCTTACTTATGACTTTAGTTTGTGTTAATTACTATTTTTAACAAACTTTTCTTTTTACATCAATTTTTTAGTTATGACGTGATGCACACGTGCAAAGCACGTACTCTAAATTAGTATATTAAAAGTGTGAAGACCTTCAAAAAATGATTTAAATTTTTTTTCCTCCATTAAAATTCTCCGCGATAGACAAAATTGTCATCTTACTTTTTTCCTAATATATAAAAATAGTATTTTAATTGTTTCCTTAATTTTCACGTATTCTAAGCAATAATCATTTACTTTTTTGTCATACAATGGTTTGGTGTAGGATCCTTTGAACTCCGGACTTTTGTTTAGAACATTTAGGTTATATTAATTTATTTTTCTTAGAGAATTTTGGTTTAGGAGTCCTTAAAAGTTCTTTTTTCAA
This sequence comes from Capsicum pubescens, assembly GCA_030864215.1. Classification (NCBI taxonomy): domain Eukaryota; kingdom Viridiplantae; phylum Streptophyta; class Magnoliopsida; order Solanales; family Solanaceae; genus Capsicum; species Capsicum pubescens. Next base: position 100,259,048 of record CM061547.1, read on the forward strand.
GTTTAGGAGTTCTTTATCATAATTAGAATTACTTTTTTTTGGAAAATATTTTCTTATTGAAAAAGAGTTTTTAAATATTTGGTTAGTCCTTCACTAAGGAAAAGTTTTAAACATTTATAAATATGGTACCCCGCAAGATTCTAGACACATTCCAACTCTTAATTACATGTTTAAAGGTGATACAAGTCATTATTTTACACAAGTACAAAAGACACAGCCATTTTAAGACCCCAAGAATGAGAACATTTTATTTTTGGCCTTCCCGAGTCTGAAATGTTTATTTATGAGTTGAAATATATTTAGGGATGTTAAAAGGATCATCCGGAAGAGTTTCAGAATTTTTGGAATAGGTTCGGGGTGTTTTTGGATCACGGTGGAAGAGTTCCTCTGCATTTTGGATGTGTCACCGAGGCTGGATCTCCGCGATAGCCTCCATGCCATAGAGGTTTGTCTCTGTGATAACCTTTGTGCCACAGAGGCTAGCCTCCGTGATAGCCACCGTGGCACAGAGGCTGTATTTTCCTGCATTCTTGATTAAGGGTCTAATAGGCATTTTGGTCTTTCTCCCTCACCCAAACACCCAATTGACCAATTAAAACCCCAAGAGGGGAATCAATTTCCTTATTCTACATTAGTTATTATACGTAAACTCATCCCCCTTTCCTAAGAACATAAAATTTATGTTTGTCTCAGGGATTCAAGCATTTAAGTTTCAATTTCAAGCTTTTTCTTCAAGACTTCAAGCAATTATGGTATGTGAGGTATTCATCAATAGGTTCCTTCCACCTATTGAGTCCCAAAAATCCCTTTTTGTTCAAGTATGAATTTCTTATCCTCTTTTATGAAAGTATCAAGGTTAATTATGAATTTAATCTATGTTTCTTAGTATGTCAATAAGTTCCCCCATGTGAATTATGTAATTTATGATTTAAATCCCAAACACCCATGTTATGTATAGTTGAACCATGATAACTTACCAATTCATGAATTAAACCATGTGATCATGTTATCCTCCCAAGTTAAATGTATCCCCATACCTAAAGATCATGGTTTCCCTCAGTTTAGTGAAATGTGCTATGTTTGGGTCTCTGAATCATGTTTTCCTACCAGTGTTTTAAATGATGTTATCGTATTTAAAGTGCCATTCAGTGCTGGAGGGTTATGAACATCCGATACCTATCTGTTTTTACATATTTTTATTTCCAAGTAACAAAGCAATCAGACTATAATTTTACTATCATATTCAGATTATACTGTTCATGCTGAGAACTTCTTAGTAAAGTACCACATCATATTAAACAAATAATAATACTAGAGTCATTCAATTGGGAGTAACACTTAGTACCAAGAGAACGTAGGGATGGAAGCTCCCCCATTAGTTAGACATTAGTCATTAGTAGCAGTCGTTATGTTCCAGACCTACGGTGCCACCGTATATTATGAGGGGTCCCCCGTCGGTTAGGTATGACACCCTTGTCCTTTGGAACATCAGCCTTGTGGATCCATATAATCAGTCATGTGTTGATACACCTGTCAAGGTACCTAGACCCTTCAGACTAGGTTACGGGTTGGACCCCGATAGCTCATATTGGGATATGTCGGTTGTAGTTATCTCCCATAGTCCATGTTCAGCATTCAGACTATATCAAAACATATTTGCATGACCAAGTGTACAATTATAAGTTATTCATTTACTCTTATTATACAAATTAACTCAGTTCATGATTTACTTGATCTTGCATTCTTTTTACATTTTTATAAATCCATGTTTAGTGTTTGCATGTATGTTAGTTTGCCCCTACCTCACATACTAGTACATTCAAAGAACTGATGGCATACTTTTTTTTGCGCTATATTAATTTTACAATATAGGTTCGGACGCTCAGTTCCCTAATCACTCTTAGCCAGCTCAGATCCATTCAATAGCAATAGTGGTGATTCCTTATCCATCGAGGAAAAGTTATATTCAGTTACTTTTAATATTTTTTCATTTAGGTCACTTGGAGTTAGATGGGGGATTGTCCCATCAACTCCACACATTTTAGAGGCTTTTAGACTAGATGCTTCAGATATTTGGATGTTTAGATATTCAGATTTGTTTTCAATATATTTTATTAGTAATTCAGACATATTGGTATTTGATTTATTATCCCACCATAATAGTAGTCATATCAGTTTAGCTTTCGTATATGATAGTTTATAATTATTTCATTTAGTGCTCAACAGGTACTAGATTATAGGTTTGGCTTTAAGCACTATGTCGTGTCTAGAGGGTAGCCTCGGGTCATGAAAAAATTTGGTATCAGAGCCTAAGGTTTTGAAGTGTCCTAGGGTGTCTGAATGCCAGATTGATTAGAGTCTTATGCATGGGTCTTAAGCGCGCCACACTTATAGGCAAAATACTGTGAGATATTTTTGGAAAAATTTCTCTTCTTTCAGTATTCATGTCGTGCGAAAGAGCATGATCTCTAATGAATTTCCTCTTTCTAAATCATCCTTCATTCCATTTATAGAAATGCCTCCTAAAGAAACAATGAAAGAATGAAAGGGGATCAACCCACACCACCACCTATTCAGGAAGATCCCCTGAACAGACATGTTTCTCCCACCGAATTCAGGGCCGCTTTCATAGCTTTATCCTATTTTGTGGCTGCTCAAAATGACAAGTAGGTTATAGCCCTAGCCAATCCAGTAGCGAATACAGCTGCATCTAGAATTCGAGACTGTACTCGAATGAATCTTCCATTATTTTCTGGATCCAAGTCTGAGAAGGATCCACAAGTGTTTCTAGAATGTGTGGACAAGGTGACTAACATTATGGGTGTCACTTCGAGGGAGAGTGCTGACTTAGCTTCTTATCAGTTGTAAGAAGTAGCTCATACTTGGTTCAAGCATTTGAAAGAGGACATAGGTGTTGAGGTAGGGCCTATAGAATGGGAGGAGCTTTCCAGCAGTTCTTTAACCGATTTTTCCCACATAAGTTGAGGAATGCTAAGGTGTAGGACTTTATAAATCTGATAAAGGGTAGCATGAGTGTGAAAGAGTACTCGCTCAAGTTTACCCAATTAGTGAGGTATGCTCCGACCATAGTGGCCGATTCTAGGTCCAAGATGTTAAGTTTATGTCATGAGTTTTTGAGGAAGTGGTTAAGGATTGCAGGATAGTTATGTTGATCAAGGAGATTGATCTCTCTAGGTTAATGTTCCATGCTCAAGAGACTGAGGAGGAGAATCATAAGGAGAAGAAAAAGAAGAATAAGGGGTGCAGAACAGATTGCTTCAACTTTTCTCAGTAGAGGTCCGATAGTGGTAATCATTCTCAGTTCCTCCAAAAAATTTTAGCTCCTTCCCCATCATCAGGCAGTGCGCTAGTGCCTAAGTTCAGGTGGGATAGTCGGGATAGAGCGCCAGGCTCTAAGTGCCATGGTAGTGTAAATAGTGGTCGTACCAATCCACATTGCAGAAAGTGTGGTAAGAATCATCAGAGTGAGTATAGAGAAGGTAGTGATACATGTTTTGGATATGAAAAGTCAGGCCACAGGATAAGGGAATGCCCAATGGGTATTTGGAAGGGTATAAATGATCGTCAGTAGGGCCAGGCTAATTTTTAAGCAACCCTAGAAGGCCTCTACTCAGTAGGGGGCCACCTCTAGTGCCACCAATGAACAATGTTAGAACCAACTTTATTCTCTCCAGACTCGACATGATCAGGAAAGTTCTCCCGATGTGGTTATAGGTACGTTACAAGTCTTTCATATTCATATTTATGCATTGTTAGACTCTTGATATTCACTTTATTTTGTGATTCCTTATATAACTATAGACTTTGGTTTCTATCCCGACATAATAGCAGAGCCTTTCTCAGTGTCTACCCTAATGGGTAATTCTATTGTAGCCAGATATGTATATAGAAATTGCCCGATCACAGTGTCTTAGAAAGTTACTTCAGTTGATCTTGTGGAGTTAGAGATGAATAATTTTGATGTTGTTATTAGCATGGATTTACTCCACTCATTCTATGCCTCAATCAATTATAGAAATAGAATTATTCGGTTCTAGTTTCCTAACGAGCCCATTATTGAATGGAGGGGTAGTACTTCAGTGCCTAAGGGTCAGTTTGTTTTTCATCTTAAGGCAAGGAAAATGATATCCAAGTGATGTATTTATCATCTCATCTGAGTCAAGAAATAAAATTATGAAACTCTGAGTCTTAAGTTAGTTCCAACAATGAATGAATTTCCAGAAGTATTCCCTAAAGATCCCAGAGTTTCTATCAAAAGGGAAATTGACTTCAGAATATATCTCCTTCTAGATACCCAACCTATCTTAATTCCACCTAACAGAATGGCTCTAGCTGAGCTTAAGGAATTTAAGGAATAGTTGAAAGATCTCTTAGATAGGGGTTTTATCAAGCCTAGTGTTTCTCCTTGGGGTGCTCCAGTCTTCTTTATGCTCAAGGAAAATAGTTCCCTCAGAATTTACATTAATAACAATTTGTTGAACAAAATCACAATCAAGAATAAGTATCTTCCCCCAGAATTGATAACCTATTTGATGAAATGCAGGGTGCAAGAAATTTCTCTATAATAAACCTCAAATCCAGTTATCATCAGCTTAGAGTCAGAGAATATGACATTTCAAAGACAGCCTTCCAAACTCGATATGGTTATTATGAATTCCTAGTTATGTCTTTTAGACTAACGAATGCTCCTGTAGCTTTTATGAACTTGATGAAAGGGTGTTCAAGCAGTACTTGGACATATTCATCATAGTCTTCATAGTTGACATCCTTTTCTATTCTCGTAGTGAGAGTGATTATGCAAACCATTTGAGGATGGCATTGCAGACCCTCAAGGATCACCAGTTATTCGCTAAGTTCAGTAAGTGAGAATTCTAGTTGTGATCTGTATATTTCCTTGGTAATATGATTTCTAGTGATGACATTCGAGTTGATTCTCAAAAGACAAAAGTAGTATAGAACTATCCTAGACCCATCTCTCCATTAGAAATCAAGAGTTTCTTTAGTATAGTTGGTTTCTACAGATAGTTTGTTGAAGGGTTTTCTTCTATTTCTTCTCCCATGTCTTGATTAACCCAAAATAAAGTCAAATTTTTATGGTCAAATTCCTGTGAGAAGAGCTTTTTAGAGTTGAAGACTCGACTCACTTGAGCTTCTGTCTTGGCTTTAGTAGATGGCACATATAGGTCTGTAGTTTATTGTGATGCTTCTAGAGTTGGTCTTGTGAAACACCCCAAACTTTGGCCCTTGCAAAATTTCCTAAGCCTTGAACATTCTGTGCATCATACGACTTGCACCATACTACTCGTATATCATGGGAACGGGTTAAGGAACCTATTCATATGTTGGTTAATGTCACACTGGCCAAGTTATATTCTTGATACGAGAGGACTCCATATGGGTCATATAATATGATACGAGTGGTAAGGTCTAAACTGAATGTTGTTCAATGTCTAGCCTTACCATTCTGCCTAGGGTATGATTTGAGTGAGTACTAGTCGTATGGTAGGGTAAGATTCATGCTAAGGAGTTGTATGTTTGACAGATTATGGTTTCCAATATTCTTATCAACATACAAATGGAGGGTACCACTTGTATGATATGGGTACGAGTGGAAGGGAAAAACATACCCTCTTGCCCATATTTTTCAGCTTTTAAGCTGAGGACATTTTAGACATTTCTCACCCCAAAACCCTTAAGACCCCACTTCTTATAACACATTTTAGATTTTTATAACATACTTTGAAGGATCAAAACACTCTAAAAAATTCTCTCTAAACTTTCTCTTGAAGATTGGGCTAGGGTTTCTACAAGGTGTCCATCTAGAGGCTCAAGAGTCAAGTTCTTTCTATGAATCTTCATGAATAAGGCATGTGACAATTCCTTCTTTGTTAGTTCTCAATATCATGTGCTTTTAACAGTGATCTTGAATCATAAATAAGGTTTTGAAAATAAATGTTGAGGGTTCTGTTGCATATTGTTGAGTATTGCTTACACTTGGTTTAAATTATGTTTATACATATTTTAATGATGCTTTTTCACATGTGGGTGATGGGTAATTATGGTTTAAAATTTGGGTCATATTTAACCATAAACTTGATGGTTATTACTTTTGTTTTGATCTTGGTAATGGTATTCCCTCAATGTGTTTGTGAAAATGTCTAAGAGAACAAACTAGTCACATGATAAATTGGGTTTTGAACTAATTCTTGGTATAAGAATCTTAATGAAAGATAAATGATTTTGTAAAGGTATTGATGACCATAAATTAAATTGAAATGTGTTTTGAACTAAGGCATTGGCCTAATAATGTAAATGATTGGTAAAAGGTTTCATGAAGGCCTTGTTGGACATATGTTGATTAGAATCATAACCTTGGTGGTTTAAATAGCTAAATGGGTTTGAGTTCCTAATTATTAAATTGAATAGATGACTTTGTATAGACAATGGTTTCGAATCCCAAAGTCGAATGATAACGATTATGGTATGATATACGCTTGCAAGTGAGGTTAGTATGACGAAACCAATGGGATGCCTCTAGTAAGTAATTGGACTAATTATCGTGTTCAGGTGAAAAGAATATTTTTAATTAGGCTTTAATGTGGGATATGTAGTCGAGTTATGAAAGTGGAGTCCGAAGGACTAACACTGGAAACTGCTATAGCCGATCCAGGTGTTTATATGATTGGAATGTTAGAGTCCCCTAAATACATAAATGAAGGGGAGGTCCGAGTCCCCCATATTGTATAAATGGGTTGTAAGTCACCTTGATTATGCCGGGAGGTTTGAGTCCCCTATAATGTCATATACAAATATAGATATTCTCTGGTTCGTGTGGTTACTTGCACTAGGGACCTTCCAGCTAGGGGAGAGCTGGACACGTATAGCTCGTGGGTGCCTTGTTTTATGATGATTATGCTACATAACCCGTGTTAATATTTTTATGTTCATTCTAAGCCTTGTTCCCTATCCCAGCATGATATATATATATGCATACATATGATTACATATAATGATTTGATTTGGTCTTATTAATGGCATTATTTTGTTCCTCTATCCCTGAGTTACGTACTAGTACTCCAACCACTAACCATCTTCGGATGCTGTATCCCCACGTGACACAAGGACTGGAGATTTTTCTACTTTTCCTATGTAGTGAACAGGTGATCTAGTGGTTTGTGAGATCGACATTGAAGTGGAGAGCTTCTATACTTCGGAATACATTCATTACATGGTCTTCTACTCTTTGTCATAGACTGGGTTTAGACATTATTTCTGGCTATTATTGGAGGCATGTCTCGACATGTTATTGACTTTGTTTTTGTAGGGGATTTATGCATTAATGTGAACTTGGGTGTGATGTTTTAGTATGTTGTTTGGTGAATTGACTTAGATACTTTATGAGTTATTATAAGATTTACTTTATGCTATCTTTCTATATATTTGGAATTCATCCTATACTTGTGGTTGATATGTTAGTTAGGTTAGGTGAAAGGGGTGATCTCCAATTCACATGGGACTTGAGATACTCGGCATAGCCAACCCTTTATTTAGGTTGTAACATCTTGGTTATTTGTTAATGCAGTGAGGTATGTTCATAGCCTAGGCCTCTAGACAACTTAAACCCAATGAGAAGAATTACCTGACCCATGACCTCGAGTTGAGAGCAGTTTTCTTTGGATTATGGAATTTAAGGAATTACCTTTATGGGGTTCAGGTTCATGTTGATGTATTCACAGATCATAAGAGTTTACAGTATGTTTTCACTCAGAAGGATGTAAATCTTTGTCAGAGAAGGTGGCTTGAATTTTTGAAAAACTATGATATGAGTGTGTTGTACCATCTGAGTAAGGTCAATGTAGTGGTGGATGCCCTTCGTAGACTGTCTATAGGAAGTGTTGCGTATATTGAGGAGGGTAAAAAAGAGTTAGTCCATAAGGTTCATCAGCTTGCTAGGTTAGGTGTTCAGTTGGTTGATTCGGCTGAAGGTCGTACATGTGTTGAGAATGGTTTGGAATCTTCATTAGTTGCTGACGTGAAAGAAAACCAAGACAAGTATCCTATTTTTTTCAAGTTGAAAGAGGCAGTTAGGGATGAGAAGGTTGAGGTTTTATCCCAAAGGGAGATGGTGAACTCCGTTGTTAGGGTAGGTTATGCATTTCGAGTGTGGATGGTCTAAGACAACAGATATTAGAGGAAGTGTATGGTGTACGATACTTTATTCACCCAGGAAACACTAAGATGTACCATGATTTGTGGTAAATCTATTTGTGGAGTGGTATGAAGAAAGATATTATGTAATTTTAGTCTAAGTGGTCAAATTATCTGCAGGTTAAGGTTGAGCATCAGAGGCCTAGTGGTACGCTTCAGGAGTTTAGCATCTCCACTTGGAAGTAGGAGGTAGTGAATACGTATTTTGTGACAGGGTTTCCTCGTAAGAATGATTCCATTTTGCTCATTGTAGATACGATGACCAAGTCAGCCCATTTCTTACCAATTCATACTTTGTATTTAGCTTAAGATATGCTCGACTCTATCTCAAGGATTTGGTATGGTTGCATGGGGTTCCATTGACCATAATTTTAGATAGAGGTACTCAGTTTACCTCTCACCTTTGGAAGGCTTTTTCAGAAGCATCTTATTACCCCAAGTTTATCTCAATACAAATTTTCATCCTCAGATAGATGGTAAGCAGGGTGTACCATTCAGACCTTAGAAGATATGTTGAGGGCTTTTATTATCAACTTTAAGAATTGTTGGGATGACCACTTACTTTTGATTGAGTTTGCCTATAACAACAACTATCACTCCAACATTCAGATGGATCCATTTGAAACTCTCTATAGAAAGATATATAGATCTCCTATTAGTTGGTTTAAAGTAGGTGAGGCTTCTTTGATAGTGCCAGATCAGTTTATGAAGAGATGGAGAAAGTTCAGTTTATTCTAGAAAGGATGAAGACATCCTAAAGCCGACAGAAATCTTATGCAGATGTGAGGAGAAGAGACCTTGAGTTTGATGTTCGTAACTTGGTTAATTTCAATTTTTCACCCATGAAAGATGTAAAGAGATTTGGAAAGAAGGGGAAGATTAGTCCCCGCAATGTTGGCCCATATAAAATTTTGAGCCATTTTATGAAGGTAGCTTATGAGTTACAGTTTCCTGCAGATTTGGCATTAGTGCATCCAGTGTTTCATATCTCTTTGCTAAGAAAATGTATTAGTGACTCAACTTCTGTTATTCTTTTTGAGAGTCTGGATTTGAAAGATAGTCTTTCTTAAGAAGAAATCCCAGTTAAGATCCTTGACCATCAGATTCGCAGGTTAAGGAATAAAGAAGTTCCTTTAGTTAAAATGCTATAGAGAAATCATTCTATTGAGGGAGCTACTTGGGAAGCAGAAGCAGATATGCGAACCAAGTTTCCCCATCTTTTCTCTATGAATTCAGATTCAGATTGAGGTAATGGCTTCTCCTAAAATTGATTCTCTTATTTTCTATCATAGCTATCCAACCATCCTCATGTCATGCATTCATGAATTCAGTCTAGTCCGTGTATCATCTATCAAATTTAGTTATCAAATCATGATTTAGCTCAACTCATAAGTATTCATTGCAAAATCTTAATTTTCTTAGTATTAAGCTTAACCAGTTTCATTTGGGGATGAATGATCCCAAGAGGGAGATATTGTAATACCCCGTAAGATTATAGACACGTTCCAACTATTAGTTACATGTTTATAGGGGTACAAGTAATTATTTTATAATAAGTACAAAAGACTTAGCCATTTTAAGACCCCAAGAATGCGAGCATTTTAATTTTGGCCTTCCCGATTTTGAAATGCTGATTTATGAGTTGAAATATGTTTGGGGATGTTAAAGGGGTATTTCGGGAGAGTTTACGAATTTTAGAAATAGGTTTGGGGTCTTTGTAGACCTCGGAGAAAGAATGCCTCGACATATGGAAAGTGTCATGGAAGATGAATCTCTGCGATAGCCTCTGATTCACGAAGGTTAGTCTCCACAATAACCTCCGTGCCATGGAGGCTAGCCTCTGCGCCATAGAGGCTAGCCTCCACGATAGCCTCTGTACCACAAAGGTTGTATTTTCCTACATTCTTAATCAAGGGTCCAAGTGGAATTTTGATTTCCCCCCCCCCCCCCAACCCAAAGGCATAATTGACGAATTAAAACCCCAAGAGGGGCATCAATTTCCCCTTCTCCAGCAGTTATCATATGTAAACTCATCCCCCTTTCCTCAGAATGTAAAATTCAAGTTTCTCTTCAAGTTTCAAATCCAAGCTTATTTCTAGAATTCAATTAATTAAGGTATGTGGGATATTCATCAATGGGTTCCTTCCACCCATTGAGTCTTAAAAATCCCTTTTTCTTTAAGTATGAATTTCTTATCCTCTTTTATGAAAATATCAATGTTAATTATGAATTTAATCTATGTTTTTATAAGTATTTTTGAATTCAAGCCATGTCAATAAGTTTCCCCTTGTGAGCTATTTACTTTATGCTTTAAATTCCCATCACCCATGTTTTGTATAGTTGAAACCATGTTAAATTATCAATTCATGAATTAAACCATGTGATCATGTTATCCTCCCAAGTTTAATGTATCCCCATACTTAAAGATCATGGTTTCCCTCAGTTTAGTGAAATGTTCTACGTTTGGGACTTTGAATCATGATTTCCTACCAATGTTTTAAATGATGTTATCGTATTTAAAGTGTCATTCAGTGCTAGTGGGTTATGAACACCCGATACTTATGTGTTTTTAAATATTTTCATTTTCACGTAACAAAGCAGCCAGACCATGACTTTATTAGCAATTTAGATTATCATGTTCATGCTAAGTACTTATTAGTGCATTACCAATTTATGTTAACAAATAATAATACAAGTGTCATTCAGTTAAGATTAACACTTAGTATTGAGAGAACGCAGGGATGGGGGCTCGCCCGTCAATTAGGCATGAGCCGTTTGTAGCATTTCTTAAGTTCTAGACTTATGACACCACCGTAGATTATGAGGATTCTCCCTCCAATTAGTCATGAAACCCTCATCCATATATGGGCCTCTTTATTCATATGGGCATAGGGTAATGGGAGGTGGAGGCCTTTATCTTTATAATGAGTCCATCGAGTGGAATAATTATTTCTACATAGAAAATGTCTGATGTCTGCATAGGGTAGTGTGATTTAAGCCTATTCAGTATTTCTTCATCTACCTCTGGTGCAACTAAAAGGGCATTCAAATCATGATCCATAAAAGTCACCACCTGGCCTCAGATCTTTACCTTAGAGTCTTTCTTCTGGGGTCCTAGTTAGCATAGAATTCCCTGACAAGGTAAAGGTTGCACTCTATGGGCTGCTAAAAAAATTTTTGTGCATCACTTCTATTCTTCGTGCCATACTTGAATACTCCCATAGAAGGATTTCCTGATTGATTAATTGACCTTTCAACACTATGCTTGGTGGATTTGACGAATATCAATCCACCCAAGAAAGTGATGAATATGGGAGAGAAGGAGTAAGTTCCTTATGTCATAGATTTTGACCGTCAAAATAGGCATGATAAAGCCCCAATTTTGAAGACCAAGAATCTTAAAGACTGATGTCCAAGTTATGGCCTTCTAATACTCTCACCATTGCCCACTGAGCCCACATTGAAGTTTGATGCGAAATTGAGCGAATGTTTTAAGTCATCAAAGTGGCGCAATCTCACATGCATCATCGTGCCATTACTTTTTCCTCAAGAGACTCAAAGATTGAATGACGAAAAGAGGGAAAGAAATTTTAAATTCTCTAAGTGGAGACAAAAATAAGGATTAGGAAGTATCGTGCAGCAATGTTAAATCAAGCGCTTGATGAGAGGCAACCCATCATTTTCATGTTTATACTATTTAATTCTGAATAATTCACATTATTTTGATGTTTTGTAGGTGCTCTGGATAGGATTGGAAGCCAAAAATAGGGGAATACCAAGTTTTGAAGTATGGCAGCCATGCAGAAAAATAAGGAAAAACAGAGGCACAAATGGCCTCTGTTACTGCGATAGCGCCAATCAGGTTGCGATCACATCTTTGTGTCTAAATTTTATTATGGTTATCAATGCAGTTTCAAGGAGTCCTTTAAACGCTTCTTCTATTTTCATGATATATATTGAGGTCACTATAAGTCTCTTTAGTTGGGGGTATGGACCTACCCCTGTGTGTACTCATTCGTTTGAAATACTTGAACTTAGTAAATGTGAAGAATGTAAATTTTGTGAGATGTTTGTTTTTATTTTTGGTTTTCCATGTATTTTAAATATGGTGTGGGCGAGCTTTTCCCTTTGATAGATTGCGTGACGACATTCTTAAGGGAAAAGCATTGTTTTTGGGTTTTGAGACATAGATATAGGGAAATTCTGAGTACCCATGGCATTGTTGATTTGGGATCACGTTATACATCATTGGCAAAGTATGAGTAGCCATATGGGTGATTTTTCTATTTTTTAGCCAAAATGTGAGACTAAGGCTTTAGTTGTAGCCGCAGTTTAGAAAATTATGCGTGATGCTAATGCAAAATGAACAATCACCTCCGCCCAAAATTTTTAAAAATAATCAAGGGAATGGACGTGAGAAACTTTGTAGAAAAACTTTTTCTCTTTTTGTGACTCCATAAGTTGTTGACTTGTAAACAATGATAGATACTTCAATTTTGTCGCTCATGGGAGGGAGAATTGAGCCTTGTTGGCAAGCTTGCATGCCATATGTGGTGAGCTTTTTGCATTAATCTCATGTGTTCTTGTGTTATATATAACTTGCCCCATTAGTCTTTCAAAACTATTTTTTATTGTATGTGGTTGAAGAAATGATCTTAGGCCACCTTTGTGATTTTGGAAACCACTCTAGCCTAAAAATCCTACCCAAGAATGAATATAATCCCTGGTTACCCACTTTGAGCCTTTGGACCTTTCTTTGGCAAATACATTACAAGATGTGAACCATTATTTTTATCTCTTTCTTGAACCATACCCTCCTTCAACTTGAAGATGCAACTTGAAGCTAAAAGCCTAAGTTTGAGGTGGTGAAAAATGATGGAAGGAAGTTTGAGGCCACGAAGTATTAGCAAAATGCCGAATGTGCCTAAGTATGAAAATAAAGTAATAAAAAAAGAAAGGACCCAATAAAGGAAAGAATAGAATGAAAATTGCAAGATATAGAAATAGAAGAAAATGGGTAAACAATGGAAGCAAAAACAAGGCATATATAATAAGAGATAAAACAAAGAGGAGAGGCTCATAGTAAAAAAAGCAGATTAAATAGTGTGATGTAGATATTCAAGGGAGGGTGTAGCCGTGTTGTCCCAAATGATATCCTACCCTAGACCAAACCTATAATACAATCACAGATAGTCCTTGGAGATCTTCAATCATGTACTTTCTTCATAGTGGCGATTGAAAATAGGGGCAAGTCTATGGTATGACACTTGTTGCATAAAGATTTATTTTGAGAGGGAGAGAGTTTTTGTTCTTACAATTCCTTATTGCATATTTGGTAGTTTGGTGTGTGGAATTATCTTTCTTGTGGGGTTGGCATGTGAACAAGTTGAGATGGGTGATTTTGTCACCTCCCAAGCAATGAGGCATGTGGAGTTTAGATTAGTTGTGGTTAAAAGAAAGTCACTTTTAGAGTGTTAATTTTTGTTGCTTGGTTGCTCTTTAAAGTGTTGTGCATCCTTAGATATTGCATCATATTATGAGAGGAGTAGTGGAAAATAGCTTAGCCCATCTGCAATGACCTACTTGAGGTAGCACTAAGGTTGAAGTCATTGTGATCTTTAAGAAATAAAGTTTGGGCATTGATGATTATGTGTCATGGTAAGAGATAGTGTTTCTTGAGGTCAAGTTACGGGTCAAAGTTGGGGGTGTTGATGAGTGGTGATTTTACCACTCATTCACACTCATCATTTGTGTAGCTTACCTTGTTTTGAATGAATAAGTTAGACATAGTTGTGATTGAATGCACTAATATCCATATTTTGCAGGCACAAAGGTGATGAGATTAAAAGATATGGATTGGAGCTACAAAGAGCAACAAAAGGAAGCAAAGAAGTGCAGTTGAAGACCTGGAGAAGAACATGGCATTAGTTATTGCGATTGCACTGAGTTAAGCAGGTCAAAGTATCATGATTGCATGGAATTTCCTGCGGTCACTGTACCTAAGTCACATTAAAGACATCGCGATCATAGCCTAGCGGGATTACAGCCCAAGGGAAAAACTATAAATGCATGAAGATGTCCCAAATTTGCCCAACATAAGGTGACTCAAACCCTAATCCAAAACATCAATCCACAATCATACCTCAAACCTTAGATTAGGGGTTTTGTTACTTTTTATAGGTTAGATCTTAAATTCATACTAATTCAAGGAAAGAAGTGATTAGAGGAACTCCAGAGTATAGATTTAGCTTTTTCTATTGAAGACTCATTTTAATCTAAAGTGTGGGTTTTCCTGTCTTTATTTTTCTTATGCATAAATTTGATCGACATCTTGGTATATTTGATTTCATTATCCTTATGATGTTCTATATCTACCTCTTGGGATTATGCTAGAATAGGGTCCAATTGCATGTGGGTTGTGATGTATTTGTGTAGATTCTAGCTTGTTGATGATGGGTTCTACTATTGCTTGGGTTGACTAGTTGGGATTTGTAGGTCAAATCCTCACACGCCTAAATGGGTTTGATGGGTGAAAATCCCAAACTCTTGAAAGCTCAAACCATCCTTGAAAGAGAGGTTTGGGAGAACTTTTGGAATCCATATAAACTTTAAAAGAGGGATGTGGGAACCAAGGCAATAGTAGCAAATTATGGGCATAGTTTGCTATTTTTCACTATCTTAGATATAAGGGTGATTAGGAAGTTGACTATTCCAAGGGTATCATCCTAGAAATAGGGATACCCAATTGAGGTATTGGTTGGATTTAATCTACAAACTTGTTAGTTACTCGAAAGGGTCAACTAGTGACATCTTTATGTCTTTGTTGAAAAACTAGCCTCAAGGACTTCAAACCTAGCCTACCATATCATCAAAAACTTTAATTTGCATCGAAAAAATACATACCCATGTATATATTACCCCTATGATAGCATTGTCCCAAGATCCGTTCCTAATTGATTACCCTCTAACTATTTTTAGTCTCAATTTAGTCCTTTAAAAGCCTAAGAATTACTTTCATCTTTAAAAATATCTAAAAAAACCCAAACTATTTTGTACCATAGGTTTGAATTTAGCAAGCACCTATTGTTCCGAGCTTACTTAATCACCACTCACATTGTTCCCCGTGGATTCAACCCCGACTCCTAGTTGGGTAAATATATTGACAACGACCGTCTTGCCCTCTAATTGACTTGTAAGTTGAGCGTTATCAAAAAATGGCATCGTTGTCGGGGAACAATTTGACGTATTGAGTTAGTTTAAAATTTTAGATTACATTCTTGTGTTATTTTCTTTTGTAGGTAGCATTTAATTTTATGATGTTGGTAGTTGGACGTCCTACCTTGACGATCTATGTCCATATTATGACGTATCACACTTCATGAGAGATTATGACTATGCTCCCTAGAGAGAGATGGATTCACCATCTCGATCCTATAGGGATTATCGGTGTTCTTTATGTAGTGTTCTTGATAGACATTGGAGTGATTATCTAAATGCCCTCTCCCCCCATTATACTAACTAAATTGCTAGTTCTTCTTATGAGAGTGATAGGTCTCATGAAGAGAAGAAGAAGGAGAAATAAACTGGACCCACTGACATCAAAGAAATACTTTAAACCATTTTGGATTGGGTAACTACAACCAAGGAGAATACAAAAGACTTGCATCAATCCTGCTGGGTGTTTAAAATGGAAAATGTCAAGGAAAAGGAATTGGGCAAGGAAATAATTCTTGAAAACATCACAACCATGCCTATTCCTTAAGAGGAGATTTATCAAGAAAAGAAACTATGCTATGTTGATGAGCTTGGTAGCGAAGACTCCTCAGTCATTTCCCAATCTACCTAATCAAATGAGGAAGACGAAGTAGAAATAAAAGGAATGGTGCTAGAGTCTCAAGATGAATTAAGACAAATCTCTTATGAAAACTCTAGCCTACTTTAGGGTGAATATGACCAATAGAATGCAACTCCAAAATTAAGGAAATGGCCCATTTTATCCATCTTTCAACACTATGCTTAGTGGATTTGACGAATGTCAATCCACCCAAGCAAGTGATGAATATGGGAGAGAAAGATAAAGTTCCTTATATCTTAGAGTTTGAACTTCCAAATAGGTAAGCTAAATCCCTAATTTTGAAGGCCAAGAATCTTAAAGACCTATGTACAAGTAGTGGCATTCTAATGCTCTCACCGTTTCCCAATGAGCCCACACTAAAGTTTTATGCAAAATTGGGCAAAAAAATTAAGTCTTCAAAGTGGCGCAATCGAGCGTGATCACCGTGCCATTACTTTTGCCCCAACAGCCTCAGAGATTGAATGACTAAAAGAGGGGAAGAAAGTTTAAATCCTCTAAGTGGAGACACAAATACGGATTAAAGAGGCATCGTTTCGTAAAGTTAAATCAATTGCTTGATGGGAGGCAACCCATCGTTTTCATGTTTACACTATTTACTTTTGAATAAGTCACATTATTTTGATGTTTTGTAGGTTCTCTAGATAGGATTGGAAGCCAATAATAGGGGAAGACCAAGTTTAGAAGTGTGATAGTTATGCAGAAAAATAGGGAAAAACAGAGGCAAAAATGACCTCAGTTACTGTGATCGCGCCAATCAACCTGTGATCACATCTTTGTGTTCGTATTTTATTATGGTTATCAATGCAGTTTTAGGGAGTCCTTTAAACCCTTGTTATACTTTCATGTTATGTAGTGAGGTCACTACAAGTCTCTTTAGTTAGGGGTGTGGACCTACCCTTGTGTGTACACATTGGTTTGAAATACTTGAACTTAGTACATGTGAAACATGTAAATTTTGTGAGTTGTTTGTTTTCATTTTTGGTTTTCCATTTATTTTAATAATGGTGTGGGCGAGATTTTACCTATGATATACTGAGTGACGACATTCTTAAGGAAAAAGCATTGTGTTTGGGTTTTGGGACATAGATACAAGGAAATTCTGAGTACTCATGGCACTATTGATTTGGGATCATGTTATACACCATTGGCAAAGTCAGAGTAGCCATATGGGTGGTTTGCCTATTTTTGATCCAAAATGTGAGACTAATGCCTTGGTTGTAGCCACAGTTTAGAAAATTATGCGTGATGCAAAAGCAAAATAAATAATCACCTCCGCCCAAAAATTTTAAAAATAATCAAGGGCATGGACGCGAACAACTTTGTAGAAATATATTTTCTCTTTTTGTGACTCCATAAGTTGTTGACTTGTAACCAATGATAGATACTCCAATTTTTTCTCTCACGGGAGGGACAATTGATCCTTGTTGGTGAGTTTTTTCATGCCATGTGTGGTAAGCTTTTTGCATTCATCTCTTGTGTACATGTGTTATCTAGAACTTGCCCCATTAGTCTTTCAAAGCTAACTTTGATTGTATATGGTTGGAGAAATAATCTTAGGCTAACTTTGTAATTTGGGAAACCTCTCTAGCCTAAAATGCCTACCCAAGCATGAATATAATCCCTAGTTACACTCTTTAAGCCTCTGGACCTTTCTTTGGCAAACACATTGCAAGCCGTGAACCATTCTTTTTATCCCGCTCTTGAACCATACCGTTCTTGAACTTGAAGATCCAACTTGAAGATAAAAGCCTAAGTTGGAGGTGGTGAAAGTGTAAGGAAGGAAGTTTGATCCCACAAAGTGTTAGAAAAATACTGAATGTGCTTAAGTGTGAAAATAAAGGAATAGAAAAAAGAAAGGACCCAATAAAAGAAAGAATTATACGAAAATTACAGGATATAGAAATTGAAGAAAATGGGTAAACAATGGAAGCAAAAAGTAGGCATATATAAAATGATATAAAACAAAGAGGAGTGGCCCATAGTCATTAAGGCAGATTAAATAGTGTGATGTAGACATTCAAGGGAGGGTGTAGATGTTTTGTCCTAAATGTATCCTTCCCTAAACCGAACCTACGTTACAAGCATAGAAAGTCCTTCGAGATCTCCAACCATGTACTTTTTTCATAGTGGTGATTGAAAATAGGGGCAATCCTATGGTATGACACTTCTTGCATAGAGATTTCTTTTGATAGGGAGAGATTTTTTGCACTTAAAATTCCTTGTTTCATATTTGGTAGTTTGGTGTGTGGAATTATCTTTCTTGTGATGTTGGTATGTGAACAAGTTAAGGTGGGCGATTCTGTCACCTCCCGAGCAATGAGGCAAGTGAAGTATAGCTTAGTTGTGGTTAAAAGGGAGTCACTTTTAGAGTTTTAATTTTTGTTGCTTGGTTGCTCTTTAAAGTCTTGTGCAACCTTGGATATAGAATCATATGATGCAGGGTGTAGTGGAAATAGCTTAGCCCATGTGCAATGAGATACTTGAGGTAGCGACTAAGGTTGAAGTCATTGTGATCTGTAAGTCATGAAGTTTAGGCATAGATAATTGTGTCTCATGGTAAGAGGTACTGCTGCTTGAGGACAAGCAAAAAGATTTAAGTTGGGGTTGTGATGAGTAGTGATTTTACCACTCATTCGCACTAATCATTTGTGCACCTTACCTTGTTTTGAATGAATAAGTGAGACGTAATTGTGATTGAATGCACTAATATCCATATTTTGCTGGCACAAAGGTGATGAGATGAAAAGATATGAATTGGAGCTACCAAAAGGAACAAAAGGAAGTAAAGAAGTGTAGTTGAAGACCTGGAGCAAAAAAAGGCCTCAGTCAAGTAGGTCAAAGTGCTGCGATCGCGTGGAATTGCCTACGGTCTCTGTACCGCGATCGCGTTAAAGACACCGCGATCCCAACCTAGCGGGATTTCAGCCCAAGGGTAAAACTGTAAATGCATGAAGTTGTCCTAAATTTTCCCAACAATAGAAGACACAAACCCTAATCTAAAGCATCAATCCACAACCCTACATCCCATCCTTAGTTTAGGATTTTTGTAATTTTTTAGAGCTTAGAGATTAAATTAGTACTAATTCGAGGCAAGACATGATTAGAAGAACTCCAAAATATAGATTTAGCTTTGTCTATTGAAGATTCATTTGAATCTAAAGTGTGATTTGTCCTCTCTTTATTTTTCTTATGCATAACTTTGATAGACATCTTGGTATATTTGAATTCATTGTCCTTATTATGTGCTAGATCTACCTCTTGGGATTATGCTAAAATAAGGTACAATTGCATATGGGTTGTGATGTATTTGTGTAGATTCTAGCTTGTTGATGATGAGTTCTACTATTGCTTAGGTTGACTAGTTGGGATTTGTAGGTGAAAGTCCCAAACACCTAAATGGGTTTAATGGGTGAAAATCCCAAACTCTTGGAAGATCAAATCACTATTGAAAGAGGGGTTTGGGAGAGCTTTTGGAACCTATATCATCCTTGAAATAGGGATATAGGAGCCAAGGAAATAGTAGACAATTATGGGCATAGTTAGCTAATTTTCACTTTCTTATACATAAGGGTGATTAGAAAGTTGACTATACCAAGGGTATCATCCAAGAAATAGGGATACCCAATGAGGTATTGGGTGGATTTAATTGACACACTTGTTAGGTACTCAAAAGGGTTAACGAGTGACATCTTTGTGGCTTTATTAAAAAACTATCCTGAAGGACTTCAAACCTAGCCTATCGTATCATAAACAACTAGAATTTGCATCGAACCATTACATACCCATGCATATCTTTCCCCTAGGATAGCATAGTCCCAAGATCCGTTCCTAATTGATTTCTCTCTAATTATTTTTAGTCTCAATTTAGTCCTTTAGAAGCCCAAGAATTACTTTCATCTTTGAAAATATCAAAAAACAAACAAACGATTTTGTACCATAGGTTTGTATTTAGCAAGTACCTATTGTTCCAGACTTACTTAATTGCCACTCACATTGTTTCTCGTGGATTCGACCCCAACTCCTAGTTGGGTAAATATATTGACAACGACTGCCTTGCACTCTAATTGACGTGTAAGTTGAGCGTTATCAAAGGTCTACGCACTCGACCAATTTTTTGGCTCCTCTAGCGTGAGGGCTCAGATAGCCAACAACATCCTTTCCTCTTTTCTGACGGCTAGACATAGTACTTGTTATTCAAAATATTCACAAAATATGTCAAATTGTGCTCCTAGTTGGACTAGCAAACACTAAATGTGAAAGTGTTTAGGACACTCCACACTTAGTTTCTAGCACTGGTTCATAGATATGAGAACGTCGGTACTCAGACTTCCCCTGTTTAAAATATAAATTTTCACATGAAAAGAACCTTAACAACCACAACCAACCACCGTGATAGTACTCTACTTAGAATTCAAGCAAAAATCAAACTAGCAGCCACAACATCCAATAACCAATGACAAATTCAATTCAGTTTCTTTGTTCAACTCATCACAAAAATGTGAGTTTAATTCAACCACAGAGGTCATCCTCATACGTTATATACTCAATTTCACTCCATCACAACATCACCAGATTCTATATTTCATTATTTCAACGTAAAAATTCACAAATGCAACTCACGCGTACTCTCAAGAATTAATTAATTTAAACAAACGCATGTACAACTATATAACAAGAATGTAGCGAACATTAAGTGTTGTCGGATTTAGGAACCACCCCACACTCAGTTGCTCTCGTGGGAGTGTAACTTAACAAACCAAGGTACACAGAATTTCATTTTCTTCAACTGACACCCATACTCTATTTCATTGCCAAGACGCAAACAACACCTTCAGCACAAAGTGATTCAATCATGCATGTCACACAAAAGTGCAATCTACCACTCAAAGAACATGTCATTAGTATTGTTCAACAATGATGGAATAAGTAAAGAACATAAAGCATTACAATATCCCTTAACACATAAAATTCTCAACATACTAGACCTCATCACACTAAGTATCAGTCCGTTTATGTTTTCACCCATTTATACATCACAATAAATTCACTTTTGCACCCAAATAAGTAAAAGGTATAGTAACATAAGAACATACCTTAGTTGTCTTGGAGGAGAGAAGAGAGAAAAAGATTACTTTTTTGCGTGAAAAAATTTAAAAAATGGAGGAATCTAGAGGAAAATTAGAGTAGGGGGCAGTGCACCTAGGGTTAGAATAGGAGAAAAAAAGAGGGAAATAAGGGGTATTTTAAGGGGATCGGGTTAAGAGGGTCAGGTTGGGTTAAAAACATAACCTTTTAATGAAATCACCCAAACTTACATAGCCTACGGGATGCGGTGCTTGTTCCATGCCATAGCCTCTGTAACAAGGGGATATCATAGAAGCACACTAGAATTTGCACTTTAGTTGAAATTTTGCCCCCTTTTCTTACTTCCCTTGGGCATAACTTTAATGTACCTTTTACATATCTGAGAGCTTCCAAAAATGCTAAATTTTAATTACTTCTTGTTCTCCCTCATACTATGGATTTTCGCATTCCTGCACTCTCAATAAAAACAACAAAATTACATAAGAAAAATGGGTTGCCTCCCACCCAACGCCTTAGTTCTAGTTGTGGCTCGACCCATCTTTTTGTATTTTTGATTTTTTTCCATTTTTTTCTTATTTTCTTTTTTCAAACAACATAGAAATAAACTAAACTATTACATTACATACGTGGGTTAACTCACATGCAGCACCTTAGTTTACATCATGGCACGACCCAACTCATCTTTATTCATCTTCAAAGCTGATGGACGTCTTACGGTGATCCCAATGATCCACTCAATAATGATTGACTTTAGTCCACTCACCATGAAAGATTCACTTTTGTCCTTAATCTATAGTTCAACATCCCCATGAGAGTTCATTCTCACAACTTCAAATGGTCTAGACCACTCGTACTTTAGCTTACCTAGAAACTACTTCAATCTAAAATTGAATAACAATACAAGTTGTCCAGGCTCAAACACTCGAGTCACAATTTTCTTATCATGCCATATTTTAATTTTCTCATTATATAACTTCACATTCTCATATGCATGTAAGCATAACTCATCAAACTTAGCCAACTGTAACATGCTCTTATTCCTTGAAATATCTGGATTAAGATTGAACTTTCTCATAGCCCATTATGCCTGATTTTCAAGCTCCACTGGTAGGTGACAATCTTTTCCATACATCAAGCGATAAGTAGAGGTCCCAATAGGCATTTTATAGGATGTCCGATATGCCCAAAATGCATCATCCAGCTTAGCCGACCAATCCTTATTCTATTCATTAATCATCTTTTGTAAGATCTGCTTAATCTCTCGATTAGACACCTCCACTTGACCACTAGTCTACGGGTGCTATGATGTGGCTACCTTGTGTCTAACCCCATATTTAGCCAACAAATTCTTGAACTAATTATTTACAAAGTACATTCCCCCATCGCTAATAATTGCTCGAGGTATGCCAAAGCGAGAGAAAATATGCTTCTTGACGAATTTCATCACTACTCTTGCATCATTTTTTTGTAGAGCTTAATCTTCTACCCACTTTTACATGTAATCAACAGCCACTAGGATATACAACTTACCCTCAGATGGGGAAAGTGCCCCTATAAATTCTATACCCCAAACATCGAAGATCTACAGTTCTAGAATATTATTCAATGGGCATTTCATGATTCCTTGATATCGTGCCCATTCTCTGGAACTGGTCACAACTTTTAACATTATTCATAACATCTTTAAATAATGTTTCCAGAAAAAACCAGACTATAATACTTTCTGAGTTATCCTTTCTCCACCTTTATGACCTCCATAAGGCACTGAATGAGAACTTTCAAGTACCTTTTTAGATTCAACTTCATCAACATATCTTCTCATTATTCTATCTGCACCCTTCTCTTAGAGAAATGGCTCATCCCATACATATGGACGAGAAATGCGGAACAACTTTTTGTTTAGTTGACTTGTGGCCTCTTGAGGATAAATACAAACTATTATTAAATTTACTATGTCAGCATATCCAGTGCCAATAATTGCTCATCTGAAAACTACTCTCGAATACACAGTGTATCATCAACAACATGATTATGACTCTCAAGCCTCAACTGATGATTCGCTACTTAATTTTCAGCTTCCTTTCTATCACAAACTTCTAAATCAAATACTTGGAGCAGAAGAATCCACCTAATCAACCTTGGTTTCACATTTTCTTGCTGGGCAGCTAACTAATGGCAACATGATCAGTCTGAACAATTACCTTTATACCCACCAAGTATTCTCTAAATTTATCAATTACATACACAAGTGACAATATCTTTTTTTGTGACTATATAATTTACCTGGGTTGCATTCAATATTTTACTCTTATAGTAGATAGAGTGAATTATCTTATCATTGGATTTCCCTAATACCTCTCCAATATCCATATCACTAGCATCACATATCAGCTCAAATGGTAATGCCTAATCAGAAGGAATAAGAATTAGTGCCTCAGTTAATTTTCTCTTCAAACAATCAAATGCTTTCTGGCATTCATCCCCAAAGTTGAACTTGAACTCTTTCTCCAACAGCTGGCACATTGGACTAGCTATATTTGAGAATTCTTTGATAAAATGTTTGTAAAACCTACATGCCCAAGAAAGCTTCTAACACCTTTCACTAACACCAGCTATAGGAGCTTTTCAATGACCTATATCTTAGCTCTGTCTACCTCAAGTCCTCTGTGTGACACCTTATGACCAAGGACAATACCTTTTCTTGACCAAAAGTGTCACTTCTCACATTTAAATACAAGGTTAGTTTCTTCGCATCATGCCAAGACCCTAGTTAAGTCATGAAAACATACATCAAATGAATTATCAAAAATAGAAAATCATCCCTAAATACCTCGACAAAATATTCCACCATATCGTAGAAGATAGCCATCATGCATCTCTCGAAAGTTGTTAGAGCATTACAAAGACCAAAGGGTATGTGTCTGAATGCATAAGTACCATAAGGGTAGGTGAATGTGGTCTTCTTTTGATCTTTTGGTGCTATAGTTATCTGTTTATACCCAGAATACCCATCTAGAATACAGTAATATTCTTGTCCTACCAATCTATCAAACATCTTATCAATATACGGAATGGGATAGTGATCCTTCCTTGTGGCATCATTTAACTTTCTGTAATCTATGATGATCCTCCACCTAGTCACTGTGCAAGTTAGAAGCAGCTCAATATCTTCATTAGTCATAACAGTCATCCCTCCTTTATTTGGGACACAATGTGCTGAACTGACCCATTTGCTATTGGATATGGGATAGACTATCCCAGCATTAAGCCACTTAATAACTTTTTTTACCACTTCTTTCATGGTAGGATTTAGGATTTTCTCGTGTTGCACACTTGTTTTTTTATCCCTCTTCCATATATATATTTAGTGCATATGGAACACACGATTGATTCTTATGATATCCAACATCTGCCATCTGATTGTTTTCTTCTTTTAATTTAATACTGTCAATGCCTTTCTCGCCTGCACATTAGACAAACTTGCAGACAAAATCACAGGCAAAGTATCATCTTCACCAAGGAAATCATATTTCAAATGAGATGAAAGAACCTTAAGCTCTAGATTTGGTGCTTCATCAGCAGATGCCTTTGGAGATGGACTAATTGGTGTATTCAACGCCTCAAATATAGTAATTATCATGTCAATGCAAGCCAAATCCATAACTTATACCATTTCAAGAACCTCTACATTACCAAAAGAATTATACCACATCAACGTTTGCTCAAGTGGATCATTTGACTATAAGAGGTGGAGCTTAGACTCAAGGTCTATGACTGTAATAACAGAAAATTCTTCATATATTGCAGGAAACTTCATTGCCTTATACACGTCAAAAACCTCGACCTTATCATGAGCCCTCATGGTCATCTTTCCTACACCTACATCAATCAATGATTGCCTAGTTATTAAGAATGGACATCCCCAAATAAATGGAATGATCAAATCAGCATCAAAATCAAGAATAACAAAATCCACTATGAAAATAAGTGATCCCACTTGCACCAATTCATCTTCCATGATCACGTCAGGCCTAGCATGGGACTTTTCAGAAAAATTCAAAATAATTATAGTGAGTCTGGGACTACCTAAACCTATTTTTCTGAACTAAAATATAGGCTTGAGAGTTATTCTTGCCCCTAAATCACATAAGCCCTGAGCACTGATGGATTGTCCGATGGTGATCTGCAGAGTGAAACTTCCTAGATCTTTTAGCTTTGTGGGAAATTTATTCTGAATCTTGGATATGCACTCCTTAGTAAGTGCTAGTGTAGCATATTCGGTCAAATGGTTCTTGTTTGCCACAGTGTCCTTCAAGTACTTTGCATACTTTGGAACACTTTGCAAAATATCAATGATATGGAGATTAATATGAACCTGTTTCAAAATCTCTATAAACTTCTAGTAACAAGTCTCCACTTGGTGTTTCCAAAGCCTTTGTAGGAGCGGTGGAGGTAACGTTGCCTTCTCCACTTTGGTTTCCTTGCTTTCAACTTTTTCTTCAACCAATTTCTCTTCATTCTTTACACTATTACCATCAGTAGCCTTGTGATTCACCTGCTTAGGTTCTAACTCCTTTAGCTACAGACTGCTCCTAGTGGTGACCATATTACCTATTTTGGATTAGGTTCAGTATCACTAGGTAGACCTCTCTGAGGTATAGTGTTTTGTGCTCCTACAATCTGACCCATCTGTATCTCTAAGTTCTTTGTAATTATCTGCTGACTTTTCACATCTGCTACCCACTGTTCTTGAGTAACCATAATTTTCTCCAACATCTCTTTAATATTTCTCATTTGTGTCGTGGCCTGATTACCTTGAATATCCTGTTGTTGATTCTATTATACTGGCCCCCTATATTGAGAGTTATTTTGCACCTGATTTTTACACCATGATAAGTTGGGATGATTTTTCCAATTAGGATTAATAGTCTTACCAAATTTCTATGCCCTTGACGATTAGAATTTCCCACATAATTGACAGACTCATGATTTGTTGTGCAGGCATTAGATTTATGTTCACTGCTCCCAAAAACTTCGCACCATGAATAAGCCTGATGAACCACATTTTCTATTGCTGGCATGGACTGTGTGATCCCTAAATTCATACTGTTGAGCTAAGTAGTTAACTAATTCCATAATGCATCAATCTGAGCTGATATAGCCATGTACTGATGAACCTCCAATAAACCTACAACCTTTTTTGGAGCACTCCTTGTGTCAGCATGCCACTAAGGATTCCCTGTAAAATCCGATTCAGTAGCATATATAATTCATCACTTGTCTTCTCAAGTGTTTTACCTCCTACTGTTGAATCCAGGAGACTCTTGGTGTTAGCCTCAAGACCCTTAATGAAAGTGTGGACTAACACATTAGTAGTCTAATGATGAGGAGGGCAATTCCTTAGCATGCCCTATAATCTTTCCCAAGATTGATAAAGATTCTCTCCCTCTTTTTCCTAAAACTCAAAATCTCACTCCTCAAACATGCTATCTTTGTAGATGGAAAGAATTGAATAAGGAACTTCCAAGCTAGATCATCCCAGGAGATCATGGAGTTAGGTGGTTCAGCATATAACCACCTCTTTGCTTTCCCCAATAGAGAAAGGGGAAAGAGAGTCAGTTTGACATAATCAGTGGATACCCCAGCTAGAATATAGGTATCAGTGATCTCATGAAAATTCTGAATATGTTTTTATGGGTCCTCGTGAGATAAAACTATGAATTACCCACTCGTGTGCAAAAGTTGCACCATATTCTACTTTAGTTCAAACTGAACACCCATATCTGGCTTGCGGATGTAATTAGTAGCATTGTTCATAAGTGGGACTACAACTTCATGAACAAGTCATGCTTCTACTCGAGCAAGAGCAGATGGAACTACCAAAGCTGGAGCAATTGGAGGAGCAGGATCAATTGGAACATTAATATTAAGATATCTGTGATCTCCCATCTGAACTTGCTGAATTGGATAGCGAAGTGTTGTTACTCTTCACCTTTGATAAAATGCTTGTTCTGGTTCTGAATAAGTCTCAACCTATTTTTTCTCTCTTACTAGTCCAATACTTCACTAGCCCTGCAAAAGTTAGCCTCTAAGATCAAGTCGTTAACACTTAAATTTAATATCAAAAGCCAAAAAATTAGAAAATTACTAATTATTTGAATCCTCTGTGGCTGCGCCAAAAACTTGTTGTAGTTTATCGCACACGCAAGTGCACGTGATCGTACAAGTAATATAGTGTCTCAAAGAATCGGATATCATACCCTCAAGGACTAGTGTATTTGTAATTTCCTTAACTTCAGTTTTGACAATAACGTGTTTAAGTATTTTGGAGTATCAAATGATTGTGATAATTTAATAATAAATCTACTAATTAAATAAATAACAAAGTGTGACAATTGCAACGTAAGCGAGGTTGTTAATAATATGAGATAGAATTCCAGGTTTGAGGCACTCTTAACAGTCGTATAAATATCTATCCTTTTTGTGGTTGTGTTTTTATTGGGATATTGATTCGCAGGGTTTAGACTAAAATCATGGTCTCTAGATCCTCTAGTCTTCTACTTAAATGGACCTTACAACTATATCATTGAGCGGGGATGCAATAATTCATTTAGATGCATTAAGATATCATACTGCAAGTGAACCAAGCAAGGCTTCTAGGTATTTCTATATCCTAGCCGCTTACTCAAAACCTTTATTGCATAAAAGAATAAGAACTTGATCCTTAAATCCTTCGATCTATCCAAATGAATCTCCTCTAAGATTCACAATAGATTATAAATGTATTCTAATGGTGGACACTCATCAAAATAGTAAGCACAAGATAATAAGAATAACCCATATGATAAATCAACATTAAACCACTTGAAGAATATCAAAGTATAATCATGTTCTTTGCCTCAACCCCAGAACAAGGGTGTTTAGCCACTCATGTTCGAAATCAACTTCAAAGTAATATAATTAAGCATATCCAAAATTAATATTCAAAGATGATGTGTTCAAAGAACCCTAAGAAAAGTATTGTAATCATGTTTGCCTCTGTTGTACATTTGCTAAAGTCCCCTCAATTGATTTCAAGTGTTACCTTTATAGTAGGACAAGTTTGACCAAAAAAGAGCCTTCACCGCTTTGTAGGGATCAACATAGGGACTAGGGTCCGTGCCACGGGGCTATTCTGAACCCTCACTGGAATATGACTTCGGTACATGCCACTGGGCTATCGTGGACTCCCACTGGAATGTGACTTTAAAATTAATCCAGACTCCGCAATGTAGGGCTATCGCGGAGGCTTAATGGAATTTTCCACTGATTCAAAATCACTCATTGCATCGCAGAGCTCAATACGTGGACTGGGGTCCGTGCCGTGGAGCTTAATATTTTTATTTCTTTCTAGCTCGTTGCCTATTTTCTTTCTCCGATCTTTCATTCGATGCTTTCTGAGCCCAATTCTAGTATCCTCATGCCCAACCATTTATTCCCAATGCTTCCATCATTATTATCTTCACGTTAATGCATTCAATTACGTAAAATTTCATCACAATTCAGCCTTGTATCAACTAATTATGTCCATCTGATAAAGACTGAAATTATAGCTCAAACACAATAAGCATAACACATTTTAGCTCATGGATTAAGTCCAAATATGGTTAAATATTGGCACTTGGACATATAAATATGCCCAAGATCACCTTACGGAGAAATTCTTGGGCGGACAAACCCTTATCAAGAAGATCTTTAAATAGATCCTTAAGTTCTTCCAGCTTAGCTAGAGCCATTCTGTAAGAAGGATAGAGATAGGACGAGTGTTCGGAAGAAGATCAATCCTAAAAAATAATTTTCTTATTAGGAGGAACACTAGGAAGATTATCAGGAACACCTTGGAAAATTCACAGACCACAGGGATAGACTGCAAAGAAGGACCTTCATATCTAGAATCCTTAGCATGCACTACATGGTAGAGACACCCTTTTAGAAATCAATTTTTGAGTTCTAAGATACGAAATGAACCTTACCTTAGGCAATAGGGAACTTCCTTCCCGTTCAATCACCAGCTCATTTGAGAAATGGAAATTGGCCTTACGGGTCCGACAATCCAGAGATGCATAGCACGAATGCAATTAATCCATCCCAAAAATCACTTCAAAGTCTACTATGTCCAACTCTATTAGATCGATCAAGGTCTCCCTACTATGGATCGATCTCACATAACCCCTATAGAACCCTATAGCCATAATGGAGTGCAGACTGAGGTAGACACAGAAAAAAGATCTAAAATACACTCAAGATCAAAACCAAAGTGAATATCCACATAAGGGGTCACATAAGAGAGAGTAGACCCCAGATCAAGAAAGCAATGCACGTCACGAGAAAGAGTTGTAATGATAAAATCCAAACCAGGGCCTTGTCATAATGGGCAATCTCAAGCCCAACTAGATCGGAGACCACCCTGATGCCCAACCCAACCAAGTCAATCCATCCAACCAAACCATTAACCATATCAAAACCATAAACCAAAATGAAAATGATAACCTAATGTGTATATATTTTTATATATATATAACATGATCAATCCATACCTAAGTCCACAATTGTCCATACAAAGCCTCTAAACAAAAACCATAGGGTAATAAGATAGGACATGCCCCCGACCATAGCCAAAAACAAAGTCTATGAAAAGACGAATTTATGTAAAGCAATCCATGATATGAAATAGATGCCTTCCGAACTATGGAAGCTCACCACTCCAATTTGACACCAACTGTCCCTGAATCCAATCAATAATCAGGTGGAGTAGTATACATCGCGTGAGGATAGAACCACCTAAATATGGGATAGCGGGTGAATGATAGCATGAACTCCGGATAAGGATAAAATAATGTCATCCAGTAAACCAACCATATGCATACAAACTATACACATACACACATATATATAACTATGCCGGGAAAGAGAATCAAGATTAGCATGCAATTAAAACCATTAACCTAGGTATGTGTAGCTTAACCGTCCTAAATTCATCCACAGGATATATGGGTCCAGTGTAACCCCCTGAATGGGCCCCAATGCGTGTAGCTATACGAATTGGAGATACCATAATAGTAGGGGACTCCTAAGTACCTTTTACTTTCCATGATACATATGTACAATGTACTTAGAAGATTCTCATGTACCTTATAGTATCATATATGGTCACTATAACCAACCCTCATGTCGGCAAGCATGAGTTTCTAGTGTCCATCCATTTGACTAGCACCATCACGATTAGCTATCACACCCCGCCATTATTTCCCAATTAAAATAATTTCCAACCAACTAGACCATTATTCCATTATTATTAACCAAGGCTATAAGTAGTGGTATCGTCATACCGAGTATATCTTGCAAGCAATGTCCTTAGCCAACCTCAGAGGATTCCCATGTACCCCATTGGTTACATTATTTAGCTTACTTGGGGGATTCCCATGTACCCCATAAGTACATCATTATTAAGCTTACTTGGGGAAATCACGTATACCCCACAAGTATTTCATTATTAAGCTTTTCTTGGGGGATTCCTTGTACACCACAAGACATTCACATTCAAACCAATTTCATAATTTCATTGTCTCAGGGGAGTCCCGTGTACCCCACAAGGTTTTGATTCAAATCAATTTCTTTCCCATCAAGGCTTTACCATTTAACCACACCAAACCATTCATACCATTTAAAACCATTCCAAAAACATCTAAACCATGAAAAACCATCCAAACCCATTTAGGGTTCCATTACCAAACCATACCATGCAATAGTTCTAATAAAAGTTCAACAATGAAGTAAAACCGTTCTCTTAGGCATTTTATCAAACATGTTGAAAGTATACCCTTACCAAGACCAAAATCAAAGTATAAACAATCAAATTTAGGGTTACCCATGACCTATTTGTCAAACCACAATCAACAAGCACCCACATGTGCAAGCCATCACTTAAAATATCTAAAAACATAGTTTAAACCAATACCCAACAATATGCACCAGAACTCTCAACATTGGTTTTCAAATCCACCATTTTTTATTCATGACCAATGTTTAAAACAAATTAAAACATGACTTTAGTTGGAACTAACAATGAGGGAAGGAGTACATGCCTTATACAAGAAGGTTTCAGAGAGTAACTTGACTCTTGATCCCTTAGAAGAACACTTGTAGAAACCCTAGCCTTCAATCTTCAAGAGTGAGTTTGAGAGAGTATTCAGAGTGTTTTTATACCTTAACAAGTGTTAAGAGAGGCCACCAAGGATTATATAACATGGGAACATAAGGGTTTGAGGTGTGAAATATCCGGACTACCCCTAACTTAAAAGCTAAAAAATCAACTCCCAGGTGGGTACGACCAAACCCCCTAACCCATATCTTAAGGTACAGTCATACCCTAACTCATACCCAACCCTTCAACATGGTCCCTTATTCTAACCAATATATGAGAACACAATCCCAGCTCATACCTTAGGGTACGAATGGTACCCCAAACCATACCCTAAATCGTATCTTGAACAATTTCCGTAAGACCAACCAACAAGCATCGTACAACTTGGCATCATACACCTTGTATCCAACCATACGACTAGTATGATGTTGAGTCATATCTTGGATGGTAGCCAAGCCAAACTTACTTCCAAACATACGAGTGATCCATCCCCATACTGTATCAAAGGGTACAATTGGTACCCTTGAGTCATACTTGCCCAGAGTGTCCAAAACTCAAGAAATTTTGTGAGGGTCAAAGCTTAGGGTGTTTCATACTTCCCTAATAGGATCATTCATCCTTGAATGATGAGTAAGGGAGAGAAAAATCACGATATAACACATTAATACCCACCAAAATTCCCTCCAACCAAATTAGAAAATGAATACATAAATAAAGATAAGAAGATCACCACATATCCCAAGCAGGATTTACACCCCAATACCTCCATTCTGACTTCTAACTAAGTTAGAAAACAAAGATGCAAGGGAAACCATTCCTTTCCCATAACCAACTTAGAAAACCAAGATGTGACGAAGAATACATATATTACACATTAGTTTCCCAAATAAAGAACCAACATGGATAGATGGACTCCATGTCCTCTTCTGCATATCAAACTGCTTCCTCGGACTCTTGGTTCCACCATAGAACCTTCATCGAAGCCATGCCTATTGTTCGCAACCGGTGAACTTTCCATTCAAAGATCCTCACCAGGATCTCCTTAAGGAACAAAGTATCCGAGATACCAATACTTCCCAAAGGAATTACCAACACCTTACCTCATCACCAATATATAGAACATCGGATGAATGGAACTCACGCTAAAGAGCTAGCCAAAGTCAACTTACAATTTCCCAAAGAAACACCACTAGGAGAGCTTGATCCTTGATATACAACACTTCCATGTTCAATCCTATCCAAAGAAAAAGGAGTTAACTTAGGCCACCGAGCCCTATTCCTTATATCCATCCCAATACACTACCCCGCTCCATCACCATAACCAACAATTATAACCAAAAACCCCAACATATAGTTGAAAACCCAAAACCATAACACAATTATGCCATGAAAATAATTCATAAAACATACCTCTCCAAGCCTCTTAAGTACCCAATACAATTATTGGTATATCTACCAATCATAAGATTCAATCATACCACCTATATACTCGCGGTATGATCTATCCTTCCAAGGTCTAGCACCCCCTAAAACTTTGACAAAGGTTTTCACCACCTATTTCTTTCCTAACCATTTCTCATGACAATAATCTTACCCCACTTCCAAAGCCTTAATTTTAATAGTCACCCTAGACTCTCCCCCACTTAGGGAATTCTATATTTCTTGTTTCAAAACATCACCATGCTTTCCAACCCACTACCACCCTAATCATAGGAAGGGTCATTAAGGAACTAAATTATAAGAATTATCCAGGCCACCCTATGCAGAACCCCAAAATAAGACATGGCATCATAGGAACTAAGTACTTCATAGTAACCACCTAGGTCATAATGAAGAACCATACCGACATAACCATACCATAAAAGGAGTCCTTAAAACTGGACATCAAAAGAAACACAACCGCATACATCATAGGTAATGTAATGAAAAAACAAGACTCATTTCCAAGGAACAAGGAGAATGCAGAATGTTAACCTTTGTCATAAGCACTATAAGAATGTATGCAACACTAGTAGAGTACCCTCTTACCTGAGATAGAAGAGAATCACTAGAATATGTAACTCGGCCTTCCCTTAGAGTCCATCGCTAAAAGAAAAATTTAGATTAATTCTCGACCTCTTTCCCATGACACCTATAGGAATAACACTCCTCTCTAATGGGTATCACCAAGGATGTACATTAGGGACACTTGGTTTTCCTATACCCAAAACCTCATCCATCCAAATGCCACCAAGAACCCAATATAGTCACACAAATTACATGTTCTAACTCAACCAACAACTAAAACCCCAATCTATCCGTTCAACTTGAACCGCCCAACCTATATATCACCACTTTCCTACTATTGTACTCTCTGAGATATTAACCATACCCCTTCCACACACCTTATCCAACCTACTAATTTACCTCTATAATTCTCACATTGTTACTCCTGATCTAACGTACTCCTTTTACCAAGATCAAGCATCTAGGTTTAAGCTTAGTATCTATCAACCACCATGTACTACAAGCAAAGTACCCCATATAGAATATACATATATGGTCCACGCCACAAGGAGGGCACCCAAAAATTCCTTATTCATACACTGACAACATATGCATTTATAAGGAACCATTCCCCTTATGCACGCAAGAATGAAAGCAGTCCACGAAGAACACCAAGATGGATAAAACTTTCACCTAAGAGATCCCTTAATCTCTCTTAAGCTCCTTTAACCCAACCAGAGCCAATCTTTAAGAAAATAATAGAAATTGGACAAGTGTCCAAAATAAGACCAATCCCAAACTCAAACTCCCCATTAGAAAGATACCATGAGGGTCATCATAAAGGACCCCAAGAAATTCATGCACCACTAAAACTGAATGCATAGAAAGGCCTTCCGTTAAAACCTTTAACCCGGACCAAATGATAAAAACACCTTTTGGAGACCAATCTTCGAGTTCTAAGATATAATGTAACCTTTCCCCTTAATATTTAGGGAATGAAACCATCATTTCATTCCATAACTGACTCACCAGGGAGTCTAAAGACAACTTGTATGGACCGGACAATCTATAAATACATAGCACGAGTATAACCAATCCCTCTGTAGAATTATATTGAAATCCACCATATCTGAGTTAAACCAATCCACCAAGACTAATAAATACCACAAACCTCCATAGAATCTTTTAGTAATTGTGGAGTCATCTATCGAGGTAGAAATAGAAAAAAAAAGAATCTGAAATAACCATGGGACCAAAATGAGTATACATAACTACAAATGAAGTCACAAAAGAGAGGAGACCCCAAACCAAGAAAACCAACATTCATAACAAGAAAAGAGTTTTCAATATACCAGTGTCAACATCTGAAGATGCCTTGGACTCCTAAGTGATAGTGAAGCCATTGAGATGATCCCAACCAATGTTGGAGCTAGAAGAAACACCCCTTAGTAAAGAGCTAGAGAAGTGGTAAACAGTGTCCTATTTTCCTAAGTGGCAATCATTATGGGATACTCCCGTTGCATATGACCCAACTGACCATAATTAAAATAATGATTCCTCTCTTCCTTGCAATAACCATTGTATTATTGACCATAAAATCTACAAAGAGGATAGAAAAGTGTGTATTGGTCCCCATCTTCCTGAGGTTGAGTACCTTGTACCCTAGAAGTAATACCAATTTGAAAATGCTTGTCTCCTAATGGCTTCAAGTAGAGAGCACTAGCCATAGAACAAGAGTTAGGACCCACCCGACTCTTCTTCTTAGACAACTTACCATTATAATGTTGTCCTCTCCTTTATCTAAAAAATTGAGAACTCTAACTCTGCCTATTTACCGACCTTGCATCATTCTTCCTCGTACTAATAGGACAGAACTGGCGTGACAGAGTTGTCACTATTGAGTCAATAGATTAATAGAATAACAAAACTCAACATTGGTAACCTCTCTTTAAGGTAATTGAGAATGAGTTCCACCTTCCAAAATAGGGTCAATGGAGATTGGTGGAACTCTATGGGAAATTAGGAATCGATACCCTTGACCGGGTCTATTCCCTATGAGTTGTCCTCGAGTGGGATAGGTGAGTTTACAGAAACTTTAGGTTACTAAGAGGATATGATCTAAAAAGTGAACCAAAAAAGATTTAGGCAAGAGTTTAAGATCATAGAATCCATAGCCAAAAGAAAGAACAATAAGAAAGTGAAACATTCCTTAATGCCTTATAGCCTCCTGATTATACGTGTGGTGCATGACATACCCATAAGCAAGACTCTACTAGACATGGCTTTGTGGACACCAATGACACCAAAATCTAGGATCTTATACTAACTTGACACAACCCAAACTGAAGCCTTGTCATAACGTGTAATCTCAAGCCCAACCTGGATCAGAGACCGCCCCCAATGCCCAACCCAACCAACCAATACATATATCATGAGTTGGATGAACTCCGAACATATAATAGGATTGTATAATTACCATATGTTGACACCTAATTTTTGCGCTCCATAATTCAATTTAATTTCGAGTTTCTTCGATTTTCAAATAAAATCACAACAATTATTTTTCCCAAATAAATGCATTTTAAAATAGTTATTTGGGATAAATTTGTCATTGAAGTGAAAATTATAAATTTTCATATTTCCATTTACGAGATTGTATAAATGAACATTTTCATCAAAATTGGACTTTAAATTAAGGATTATTTGGAAATCAAATTTAAATAATTAAATCCTATTTTAAATATAATTTATTCTTTCAAATAATTTATTTGGAGAAATACTTGTTTGGTTTTATTAAACCAAGAAGCTCGAGATTGAACAAGGGATTAATTTGTATCTAATTTCAATTGAATTTAGTCAATCTATTTAAATTTGGATCTTAATTGAAATCAATTCGGCCATAATTTCAATGCAATTGGTCAATTGAGTTTAATTAGGCTAAATTTTAAATAAAATTGCCTAAAGTCTCTTTCCTTTTTAGATATTTAATAAATAGCCTAACCTATCCATATCCTAATTTAATTGAGGGTTATTTTAAATTAATCCCCAATTTCCCAAGCCCAACATAACAACCCAACAATTGTTAACCCAACCCACCAGCCTCTTTTCTTATAATTAAACCTAATAGCCCATTTAAATAGCAGTCCAACCATACTCCAAATGAAAACTCCTCTAACCCGTTTCCCATACCCGAATCAGCAACAACAATCGACCTTCAGCAAATAAATATCCAAAATTGACCCAAGAAAACTCGAACTAGTTTGTTCTCACCAAAAGGCCTCCCTCTTTACTTGAATTTGTGCATCCTCACGTGATTAGCACGATATTTGACATAAAATCACCTCGAAGCTTCTAGAAAGGGTTAATTGGCTCACCCCAATTTCCAAATTTCATGAATCTCGGGACTATTGGTACGATTTCATACAAATGTGGCTGGTTTCCGTTGGTTTTTAGTGAAATTCGTTTTACCCAAATAGGATTGGTCCACGGATGATGAATTCCTATCAAGAAAACAACGAAAAGAGTACTATTGATTGATGAAAACAGGCTATGGGGGGGAATTTTTGAATTGGAAATTCAAAATTCCTTTTTCCGAATTCCTTAAATACCCCAACTCTACCTTCTATATAAGTATCCTTTGGGTCATTGTTTTAAAGGGGAGGAATTTGGGTTTTTCAAAATTCTTGAAAGGTTTTGGGGGGATTTTTCTCTTCTTTTCAGGTTGGGAATTTTGGGTTTAAAATGGGGGGTTCACTTTGTTTTGGGTCACTATTTTAAGAATTTGAAATTGGGAGTTGGGAAAAATTTGATAGAAAATCGAGGGGGTTGGAAAAATTTTGTAGAAATCCTGAGGGTTGAAAATTTGTCGAGAGGGCTAGTCGTCGATTGCTCGGAACTCTAGAGAAGTCGATTTCTGATGGTGTTGAAATCTAATATTAGCTTGAAAGTCTTATTTTGCTTCAACGAAATAGGTAATTCCCTACTCCATTTAGTTCCATTCATTTCTGCTTCATCTCACTATTTTGTAGATATAACGAAATTTGTGATAATCTTCTATGCTGGGAATTAGCTGTTGTAGAGGCTTTGAAGGCCATAGGTTCTGGTGAAAGCTATGTTGATTGCATGATATATGGATTTCGTCATCTTTATTTTGAATTCATGATTTTCCATTTATTCGAGGCTTTGTTGATAGAGGTAATGCTCTTATTTTGTGTACTGCTAGTGGCAATTGCCAGATTTTGAATTAAAGTTTGTAGCTTTGATTGTATTCCCTAGTTCTAGACATGTGTTGATCTATTTGTAGTTGATATGTAAAGGTATTTCGACTGTCATTATTACTGGATAGTATTCCAGTTGTCGAGCTGGCAAGTTGCTGGTAGAGTTACCTCTCAAGAGTCTGTGGTTTCCCATAAGCCAAGAGGACGATGAGTAAGGTCCAAAATATGCGAGGAAGTCCAAAGATCCCTCGATAGCCATGTCGTTCGAACGAGAAGGAGAACCATAATGATGTGTTGATTTGTTTGTCATTACTGTGTGATAGTCTCAGATTGTTATTTTCTTTTTAACTGGTAACACCACCCGAAGGATTTCCTCGAGAGCTCCTCTGGCTTTCCAATGCCAAAAGGAATAATAAGGTATGTCCAAATTCATACCAGAAATCATATAATTCTCTGATGACCATTTTGATTGTTAAAAATCTTGTATTTTAGAATACGTTGAAAAGAGAATGGAAGTGAGAACAATACCCCTTCCCTTCCCCTTCTTTAATTTAACAGTTGCACCTATTTTGGTATGAAAATTTGAAATTTATTTTTCGTTCTTCCTTTATATTTTTATCCAGTTTGGTTTTTCCTTTTGTTAGAATGATAAATTGAATTTGCCTTGTTGATTTGCTAAACACTTGAGTATGCCTGTCAAAAAGGATGTTTCAATTCTTTTGTTACATTATGTATGCAATTTGTGTTTAGACTAAAGATTCCTGATATTTTTCTTGGTCAAGAAAGAAGGGATGAAGTCATAGCCCCTTTTACTCTCGAAAGCGAGGTTGAGATGTGAAGTGGGGTTTGATCGTACTAGTCAATGCCTTGTCCCATCATTCGGGGACTAATGATCCAAGTGAGGGAGAATTGAAACACCCTAGGTTTTAACCCTTGGAAATTTCCTGATCTTAGAGCTCACTGTCCTATTGGCAACTTAACCATATGAGTCGTACGATGTAGGTACGGGTCAAGTAGCCCAAATCATGAGGTGTCTAGTGGATGGTGGTTGGGGTTCTTTTATGGTAGTGACTTGGTGGTATGATTCATTAAGGTAGTGATGAGTCGTTGGGACGATCCTTAATCAAATCAGAAATTTAGTGACTTGACTTGGCTCTGAGTACGATTGGCTCACTAAGAGCCGTGAGGATAGGTTACGAGTGGTAGGTTGAGTCGTATGTTGTCTAGTGTCCAATTCCTTGGGTTCTATCTTGCATACGACTCAACCATACGAGTCATATAGTTAAGTCACAACTGGGGGTCATGGAGTCGTATGGTGGACAGTGTGTGGATGTCCAACTCACTCTTGGTAATAACTCAAGAGTACAAATCGTATGTTGTGGTCTCGAGTCTAGGGGTCGACTCGTAACCACCTACATTTTTTACAGCTTTAAGCCGGGGCACTTTGGACATTATTCACTCAAAACCCTTAAGGCCCCATATCCCTATAACACTTTTTGATCATTCATTCCACACTTTAGAAGATTAAACATCCTCTTTACTCTCTCAAAATCCTGTCAAGCAAAATTGGCTAGGGTTTCTCCAAAGTGGTCATCTAAGGGCTTAAGGATAAATTTCTCTTCGTGAATCTTTGTAATTTAGGCATGTGACTCTTCCCTCATTGTTAGTTTACTAAAAGCACATGTTTAAGCATTGTTCATGAACCATTATTGATGGTTTTGAAATCAAGGTTGAGGAGTTTGAATGCATATTATTGAATATTATTTTCTATGGTTTAAATTGTGATTATACATGTTTTAACTATGGTTTTGCACATGTGGGTGCATGGAAATTATGATTTAATGAAGGGCACATGGTTGAGCCCCAAATTTGATAATTATGGATTTGATAATGGCATTCCCTCAACCAATTTGTGGAATTGTCAACGAGAATGATTTTTGTTACGACCCAAATCGGGGCCCTGACCGTGATGAGTATTCCAAACCATGAAGGCCCGAAACACCCCTATCTGTCTGGTAATCATGAACATAATTCATATGATCAAAGTAATGCGGAAGAAACACAATAATACGGAAACATGGTCATAAATATGAAAAAGAACAATAACGGGGAAATAAAGTTCCCACAACATGAATCAACCTCTAAACAACCATCTGCGAAAATCTCTAACAAATGACTGAGTCAAGTAACTATATATAAACTGGGACAAGGCCCCCAGTAGACCCCAAAACTTAATATAAGATAAAAGACTACAGGACATAAGGCCTTCCGAAATATAGAAGGCTCACCACTTGTCTCTACAACTCTGTCTAAAAGATCTACTGATTCTCTTGACCCCTAGACTGAGCCTCCAAACCTGAGAGTTGGGAGGGGAGGGGGTCAGTACAAAAGTACTGGCACGCAGAGATATAAAAAAAACATAATATTTTTACAAAATATAGTTGAGAGTCATTATAAAGAAATTTCATATCAAACTATTTGAAAACACATGAGCATAATGCAATAGTTTCTCAACAACAATAAAATGCAACTGAGCTAGGTGGAATACCCTACATAATTTACACCAACTGTTTAACCTCAGTTCCCACCGATATTAGAGTATAAGTGAGGGAGAGACACACAAGACCACGAAGCATGGTGTCTCAACCCAATGGTAGTGCCCAAGATCACTTAGCCCGGGCTCCTACCTATAGTCCCAATTTGGGAATGACATAAAGTCAAGTACACAAGATAACTTATCCTGGTACCAAATTCCCGTGTCAGCAAACACGATTTCCAGCGATGAGCCCTTACACTCAAACGCCTTCTTCGGGCATCCACCTATCTCATGTAAAATCAATGCATTTAAACTTTATTTAATTCAATCACGTATCATATTCTGTAGGGTATCGTCATACCCGACTTGCAAGTCATCAATATCACATCCACATATGCATAATCATGTAAAAACCAAGGTGCTTCATCATTTACAAGTGGTGAACAATAATTATTTCAAATTCATGCTCTCTTTTGTTGGTCACAATATGATATGGGGTATCAAGACATTATCATGGGAATTTGAAAGCAATTTATCATTCATATTTATCAAACTTCCATGGAAAATCTCAAATCACATATGCATGGTTTCAACCATTGAAGTATGTAGGCAAACAATTCCCATGACATAAAGAAAAATGACTTAGAAATCATATTGAAAGCAAGTTATTAGCATTTGATTGAAAAACCCCATTTAAAAGCATGCATGTTCATAAAAACTACACCCATGAGATTTTAGGATAACCTCACTTACCTCTATTTCCAAAAATACTAGATGTTTCTTGAAGCTCGCGGATTTGTGATTCCGAATATGTAATTATCTTCGAAAACCTACGGTCGAATCTTGAACTATTTGGGTTTTTATTTTGAAACCCTAAGGAGTGTTCTTGAGCAATTTTGATGAATGAAGGTGTATTTTGATGTTTGAGGGATTAAATCCCGTGTTGGTGGTATATATAGGGGTGAAGGATGACCAAAATACCCCTAAGGAACAATTAAGGTAAAATCTGTCCCTCAGTTGACAGTTTGATAGTCTGGAGTAAATCGATTATAAATTTTTACTCATATAATCAAATTGGATTAAACTAACTTCATTTGAAAGAGGACTCAAAGATCTTTCGTTTGATATATTATATCTCACACAGTTTATTATATACAGGGAATTATGATTGTTTGAAGTTGACCCTGAAATGCTGAAAACTGGGCAATAGGCTATGCGTTTTGCTACTGTTTTGAAATCCAAACGCAGCCTTATGTGTTCCGAAAAATTCCGAAACTTATTCGAGATGCACTATGAGATTTATCGATAGTAACGCAACTTAAAAATCT
Source organism: Capsicum pubescens (assembly GCA_030864215.1). Lineage (NCBI taxonomy): Eukaryota > Viridiplantae > Streptophyta > Magnoliopsida > Solanales > Solanaceae > Capsicum > Capsicum pubescens. Next base: position 100,300,467 of record CM061547.1, read on the forward strand.
AAAAATGGATATCGGAAAGATTGAAAAGTTGTATCCCGAAGATTGTCAGCTAAAATGACTAAGTCTCATTTTACACTTAGAAAATTTTAAGCCATTAAGTCTAAGAGCTCATTATTAAAGACTAATCTATGCACGCCTTTTACGGGGCGTTACATTATCTCCCCCTTGGAATCATTCTTCCTTGAATAATGGGTAGGAACTTGTTGAAGCCTTAAAGCTATGGAATAACGCAAACATGACATGCCATTTAATAAAGAATACATTGATCTAAAACATGACTATAAGACTGGAACTACTGATGTTCTGAATTCTTATATCGGACATGCATATCTGATGCATGGGTCTGTATCTGAGTTGTCCTCATTAACGCAGGACTGAATACACTGATAAGCTGAACTTTTTCTATTGAACATGCATTTCCAATGCAGGCATAGCTAACTGAACTGACACAAGAACGTATGACTGAATACGCAATAACAACTGATGCGAAGCTTGTAATAAGAACCTATGCATGCAACCGAATGGGGTATCTCCCCCTTGGGACCCTATGTCCCTCTATGAGTGCTCAATTCACTAAGATACTCGGAAAATGGAGGCAATGCACAAGGCACCTACGATTTAATTCATAACTGAACCTCTGGAATTTGAATCTAATGCATGACGCATGAACTGAGCTATACTCGCAATTACTAGTATACTCTATCTTGGAATAGTATCATGTTTGAGATTTCGGGTAGCATGAATAAATGAAAAGACGAGAAAACAAGTCATGCGAATCTGACTGCTAAACTGACTTACTGGCTATACAGACTAAATTATGCTGGACCCTCATACTTAACTGGAGTATCTCTTCAACGCTCTCTCTAAAGAAGTTCTAACAGTAATAGGGAGCCACAAATCTTGGGTATGGATTACACAAGACATCCCACAGAGTAAATCACAACATTGACACTACTCTGCAGTCTGGAATATAGACATATAACTCCTAAATTAGGATAGAATTACCAGACCTTTGGCAATACAACTTCTTACTTTCAAGCTTAGTACACTTCTCGAATATCCCTTAACTATACTATTCCCTATAAATATCATATTCATTCAATTCAGCTTAAAATTCTCATATGAACATTGACAAATTTTTCTACTACTGTCTAAAATAGCTTAATCCTTACACCGCGATCAAGCCTAACTCTAAGTCACAAAAATACAACATGCTACACCATGCTATTATTCTAAACCATATGACGCCACCTTCTATACCTCTTTTAAAGATCACATCCTAAGAATAACATGCCTTACCACTTCAATGACTACTCTGAACTCTTAATATGAAGTCGCTAATGCATATTGCGACCTCCCACTACAATCCCAAAACGTCACTCAAGCCTATTTTATAACCACATGTTTACTTCAAGGCAACCACCCATAAATACATACTTCACATAGTTTCTAAACTATTGTCAATATAACTCCCACGCGCTACCCTAAAACATACACACAAACTTTTCCACTAACCATCACATGAATCAAAAATTGGCTCCAAATTTTAGGGAGGGTCACTAAAAGGTTAAAACATAAGACCCTGAAGTATGAGAAGATTTTTATACGGGACTAAGTACACTATAAAGAGTGAGTACATGCGTCATGAGTTGCATGACCTCAACTAGAGTTCCTAACATAAGGAATGTGATTCCGACTACTTGAATGAACTAGAACTCATTATCTTGGAACTGGAAGAGTACGTGACTCTCTATCATATACAGGAATCATGAACCATGATCACGGAACTGAAACATAAAGCTTGAGTAGGCATTGGGATCACTGAAAAATACTAAGATAAAAATGGGTTGAGTCTCACCCTCACTTTTTGACGTTCTATATCATCATGACATCACTACTAGAATCTGAGAGCCTGACTTGGTTATTCGTTCTATCATCTCCCCCTTGGCTTTAAGCCATCATATTAAGCTCAAGAGATTCCTTATTACTAGACTCTAAGATGAACTACACTCACCGCACTCTGGGGTCTGGAATACAACAATACACATAATTAAATAGAAATTTAACCCGAAAGACCACACATGAAAGTGGAAAACCCACTGCTAATACTACCTTCTGAGATACACTCTATATTTTGATAGCCCCAATAGTCATAGTATGATGCTTGCACACTTATTTCTATCGGTTCAACCTTCAAAGCTCAAACTTAGATTTCTAACACTTAACATGGATATCATCGAGCCTTTGATGAACCATACCACTTTCGTCATAGCCTACCAATATCGCGAATCCAAACTTATATCTCATTACTATGAGAATCAAGATCATATAAAAGATCCCAACACTATCAATCTCATGCCACTATTCCGACATCCACATTCTACATTAAATTCAAGCCAATAGTCTAGCATCAATCATCTACCATCAATGAAGAAAGCAACATAATATACTAGTCCATCAAATCTGAACATTCTATCCAAATACCTCACAAATCTACTACATACCTTCTCACAATTAGTACTAGTTTACAACTACCAACAAAAGAAGGTCAAGGGGGGGTAAAGTCACATAATAGGCATGGTTAAACTTAATCTGATATTATAACCCCATACAATCTTATTTACTTATACTGATCTCTCACCTCCTAATTACTTACTCAATCTCATGCAAACAGATTCAGCTATACATATATTAAACCAACACAAGAACAACAAGTTGGACAGCAAGCTGCTAGTGAATCGAAATAGGCCTCACACGGCTTCACTAGACTTTGATTTTTGTGTTTTGAATAAGAAATGAAATGAATAACAAAGAAACTATGCTAGTGAATCAAAAGAGCCCCACACGGCTTCACTAGACTTTGATTTTTTTCAAAAACACCATGATAATAAGATTACATATTACAAGAGATAGAAAATTGACACACAATATTCAATGATCTAAGGATACACATCTTACTCTGTATAAATAAAAATCTGAGTCAAACACTTCCCCCACAGACTACCATACAATCCACACATGCTACTAGCTACCACATTAGTCTATCACCATAAGGGGGGTAAATCATTCTCGAACATCGATTATTCAACTAAAATATTCATTTACACAAAAGTCACCCTCACTCTAACTTTTAACTTTGTGACTTCACATCCCCAACTACTTAGTCCAATATCACTACCAATAGGTCAGGACAACAACACTGTAACGCATACTACTATTCGGGGGAAATACAGTTCCAACATTCTACTACACATCATCCCCCCTTAAGCAAGACATTTGTAACATAAATTTGAATGGGACTAAATGCAATTAATACTTCAAGCTGAAAAGCACAATTTCATCAGGATCAATGTTTACATCAAAATCAATACACATTGAAGCACTAACGGACTCTTATCAAGTCCTTGCATAAATTTTAACTCTTATTTGGTTCAATCAGAAAATACCATACCATTTAGATTGTAAACTTTTGTACTTGAATCACCTCAATAATGAGACATATCTAAGGACATTAGAGTAAGGAAAGAATGTGGAATGACTTTTTACTTTCGTATGGGCGACACCATAGCACGAATTAGGTATGAAAGAGGAACATTCTGACTCTATTGCACGAACTAGAACATAAAGAAAGAGAGACATTCCTAAACGCCTAGTAGCATCCTGCTTATAACTATGGCGCACTACACACCCATAAACAAGAATCTACCCGACGTGATTTCGCAGACACCCTGGGACCATGAACCGTGCTTTGATACCAAGTTTGTCATGACCCGAATTGGGGACCTGGCCGTGACGAGTATCCCGAACAATGAAGGCCCGAAACACCCCTATCTGTCTGGTAATCATGCACATAATTCATATGATCAAAGTAATGCGGAAGAAACACAATAATACGGAAACATGGTCATAAATATGAAAAAGAACAATAACGGGGAAATAAAGTTCCCACAACATGAATCAACCAATAAACAACCGTATGCAAAATCTCTAACAAATGACTGAGTCAAGTAACTGTATATAAACTGGGACAAGGCCCCCAGTAGACCCCAAAACTTAATATAAGATAAAGGACTGCAGGATAAAAGGCCTTCTAAAATATAGAAGGCTCACCACTTATCTTTGCAACTCTTTCTGAAAGATCTACTGGCTCGGAGAGTTGGAAGGGAAGGGGGTCAGCACAAAAGTACTGGCACGCAGAGATATCAAAATAAAACATAATATTTTTACAAAATATAGTTGAGAGCCATTATAAAGCAATTTCATATCAAACCATTTGAAAACACATAGGCATAATGCAATAGTTTCTCAACAATAATGAAATGCAACTGATCTAGGTGGAATACCCTACATAATTTACACCAACTGTCAAACCTCGGTTGCCACCGAGAATAGAGTATAAGTGAGGGAGAGACACACAAGACCACGAAGCATGGTGTCTCCACCCAATGGTAGTGCCCAAGATCACTTAGCCCGGGCTCCTACCTATAGTCCCAATTTAGGAATGACATAAAGTCAAGAACACAAGATTACTAAGCCTGGTACTATATTCCCGTGTCGGAAAAAACAGTTCCCAGCGATGAGCCCTTACACTCAAATGCCTTCTTCGGGCATCCACCTATCTTATGTAAAATCAATGCATTCAAACTTCATTTAATTCAATCACGTATCATATTCTGTAGGGTATCGTCATACCCGACTTGCAAGTCATCAATATCACATCCACATATGCATAATCATGTAAAAACCAAGGTGCTTCATCATTTACAAGTGGTGAACAATAATTATTTCAAATTCATGCTCTCTTTTGTTGGTCACAATATGATATGGGGTATCAAGACATTATCATGGGAATTTGAAAGCAATTTATCATTCATATTTATCAAACTTCCATGGAAAATCTCAAATCACATATGCATGATTTCAACCATTGATTTATATAGGCAACCAACTCCCATGACATAAAAAAAACGACTTAGAAATCATATTGAAAGCAAGTTATTAGCATTTGATTGAAAACCCCCATTTAAAAGCATGCATGTTCATAAAAACTACACCCATGAGATTTTAGGATAACCCCACGTACCTCTATGTCCAAAAATACTACATGTTTCTTGAAGCTTGCGGATTTGTGATTCCAAATATGTAATTATCTTTGAAAACCTACGGTCGAATCTTGAATTATTTGGGTTTTTATTTTGAAACCCTAAGGAGTGTTCTTGAGCAATTTTGATGAATGAAGGTGTATTTTGGTGTTTGAGGGATTAAATCCCATGTTGGTGGTATATATAGGGGTGAAGGATGACCAAAATACCCCTAAGGAACAATTAAGGTCAAATTTGTCCCTCAGTTGACAGTTTGATAGTCTGGAGTAAATCGATTATAACTCTTTAATAATATAATAAAATTTGATGAAAACAACTTAATTTGAAAGAGGACTCAAAGAGATTTAGTTTGATATATTATAGCTCACACAGTTCATTATATACAGGGAGTTATGATTGTTTGAAGTTGACCCTGAAATGCTGAAAACTGGGCAATAGGCTATGCGTTTTGCTACTGTTTTGAAATCCAAAGCAGCCTTATGCATTCCAAAAAATTCCGAAACTTATCCGAGATGCACTATGAGATTTTCCGATCATAACGCAACTTGAAAATCTAAAAACGGATATCGGTAAGGTTGAAAAGTTGTATCCCGAAGATTGCCAACTAAAATGACTAAGTCTCATTTTACACTTAGAAAATTATAAGTCATTAAGTCTAAGAACTCAATATTAAAGACTAATCTATGTACGCCTTTTACGGAGCGTTACAATTTTTGTCACATAGTTTGATTATTCTTGAAATCTTGCATTGCATAAATGGTAAACGGAACATGAATTAGTTTTGGTTAGTTTTATATGGTTTTGGAAAGGAATTGGTGGTCATGGTTTGATTATAAATGGTTTTAGTTAGTTGGAAATAATGGTGTCTAATTTGGTTTAATGGTTTATATGGCATAAGGTAATAGACTTGCAAGCTCTAATTTTTGGTATGACGATACCAATGGTTAATTTCTAATTAAATGACTCCTTGGTAAAATATTAGGAATGTGTAAATGATTTAATATGTCGTGGAAGGTAAAGGGTCCCGGGGGTACCGACGCTGGAAACTCATATTTTTTTATATGAGGGTGGTGTTGGTGACCATGTGGATATTGTCACATTTTATATTTTGGAGATGTACTAGTCATCTTGGGTTTTTCTCTTCGGTCGTGCGGCTAAAACGCATTGGGGTCCTTTCAGCAAGGGAAGCTGAACCCATATAGCCCTTGGGTGGTTTTAGGATGGCCAAGCTACACAACCCAGGTTACAGATTTAAATGCATGTTAAACCTTGTTCCTTACCCCGACATGATATATATGTATATATGTGTTTGCATATGGTTATTTGATTTGGTTTTGAATGATGGAATTATTTATATTTATCCCTGACTTACATGCTAGCGTTCACTTTGCTAACCATCTTCGGGCGTTGTATCCCCACATGATGCAGGAACCAGCCATACTACCATTCCTCCTACTTAGTGACTTGGATTCGAGGACAGTCTTGAGTCAGATTAAAGTGGTGAGCTTCCATACTCTGAAAGACTCCATTTCATACTATGGACTTCTTTTAATTATTGTTATTTCATTGGTTTTGGTTTTTTCTATGGTCGGAGGCATATTCCGACTGGATATTCTTTGATTCTGGATAAAGTCTTTGTTGGACTATTTTGGGCATGGACAGTATCAGTATTAGTGTTATCCTTAGTATTGCTATTGGCATTAGGATTAGTATTGGTTGGATAATTGGTTGTGGTTATTTGGATATGGTTATAAAATTCATCTAATGTCTTTAAATTATTATTAGTTTATCTTGTTATATGTTCAAAATTCATCTGATATGACATGTAGGGTGGTTAACCATGGGTTATTGAGGGTGGTCTACAATTGTAATACCCCAAACTTTCTTTATGTCAAATCTAGTCTTCAGAAGAGTTAGTGATGACTTCCTAAATGATTAATTTTTAAATCATATTTTCCCTAATTTCGACTTTTTATCATGTGAGAAATTGAATTATTTTTCCAACGATACCAATTTCGTCTAAATCTAGTAGCGGATTAAAAAGTTATGGAAGATTAACAGAGAACTGTCGAAACTACCCAGAAATGATAGTCAGGCCGACGGACTGTCGAGCTAGCGACGGACAATCGCCCAAGCCATCGCGACTAATGCAGTGAACCCAACTTTTGGTCAAGTGCGACGGTCAGGACCGATGGACCATCGATCCAGTGATGAAACGTCGCCCAAAATTTTGCAAAAGAGGCAGGAAGTTCAGGTTCTGGCCAAGTACGACGATCAGGCCAGCGGACCGTCACCCAAGCCGTAGCGACTAAGGAAGTGAACCTGTCTTCTGTCCAAGTGTGACGGTCAGGACCGACGGACCATCGAGCCAGGATGGACCATCGCCCAAACCATCGCCACTTCCGATCAGTGATTTTAAGCCATTTTAAAATGGTATTTGAGTCTTTTTCCACCCGTTTTGACCCCTAATTATACCAGACTAGAGCTCATAACTTCATTATTCATCCACAACATCAAATTAGGGTTTTTATCAAAGATCAATCCCCAAGAACAAGAAACCCTAGGTGTCTAATCCCAAGGCAAGAATTCAAGTTTTCCTCCACCAATCTTTAAGAAATCATCCACCCAGGTATGTAAAGTGTTGATTCATGGGTTTCTAGCTCAAGAATCCTATTTTAAACTCATGAATTGTGATTTCCATGTGGTGAGTTGATTTTAATTATGTTGATGTGGTTGTATGAATCCCAAGTTGGAGTCTTTATGTACTTTTCATGAAATTATGCTAGTATGTGGGTTTGGAAACTTTTAAATTAAGTTGATTAAAGTAATCGTGATGTATGAACTAGTGTATATGCCTAAGCCTAAGGTTGTGCATGCAATGTATTTGATAAAATACCCAAGAGAATAAGAATCATTCTTTAGGACTCAATTATGACCAAATTAATGAACCCATGTTTTACCCTTATGTTCAAAATAACTTCCATGTTATTGTTAAGCATTGAAATTATTTGATGAATTGTTCAGGAGATTAGCCCTATGAAATTATGACATATTTATATGCATTCCTGTTCATGTACCAAACCATGATAATTAAGTGCCTCATGAAATTCCCCAATGATTGTATTATGGATTGTTGATTATGATCGTGAGTTCAGGGAGTGCCATGTCTTGCCAGTTTCATGCTATCGAGTCCTGGGGGTACTTGTACCCGACAATCTAGCTCTGTTCCTAGAGCTAGTGTTAGTTTTTAAGATACTCTCAGTCAAGCCATGTTCAGTAGAATTCCGTCAGTGTCATGACTCAGGAAAACTCAGTAATCTCAGTAATCTCAGTCAGTTATCAGATCTCAATAATATTCTGTCAGTCAACGAAACTCAGTGAACTCAGTCCAGTCAGTTCAATATAATTAATTCAGTGTCTAATCATGTGGGAGTAGGATTCATCACTGAGTGATCCCAAGGATGGGAACTCACCTGCGAGTATAGGGTGTGATTCTTAGAAGCAATCCTTGCGCTCCAGAACTACGTAGCCAGCATAGGTTGAGACATCTAACCTATTAGATGAGGGTTGATGAGTTGACTTAACCTATTAGATGAGGGTCCCACCGTTCTCCTTAGATGAGGGATTACTCACAGCTTGTCCTTAGCAGTGGCGCGGTATTGACACCTTTTCAATTGGGATTACAGATTGGACCCCAACTCAATTATATTATCTCATTTGGGGTATATCGTTTAGATGACTACTCCTCACAGTTACAGTCTCAGTCTCAGTAATAGAACTCAGATAGTTCTACAGAATTCAGGACTGTCAGATATAGTCACCCAGTTCATACGGAACCCAGCTAGTTTCATCAAAAATAGAACTGTCAAACACAGTCATTCAAATAATAGTATATCAATTATACAAAACTTATGTTATCAGTTTTCAGATTCAGTGATGTCATGATCTCAGTTACAGTTCACGTATTCATGCATGTGTTCTCACGTTCATGTTATTCAGTCAGTTAGTATTGTTTATGCATATAAACCCCTAGCATTCAGCCTACCTCACTTGCATACCAGTACATTCAATCGTACTGACGCATTTGCGCTATGGTGTTTTATACCATAGGTTTAGAAGCACAATGTTCATTAGCCAGACTAGCAGTGAGTCCTCATCATTCGAGAATAGCATGATTATTTTATTACTTTATTATTTCAGTAGTACGGAGTTAGTCGGGGACATGTCCCATTAACTCCACAGTTTTTAGACTATTTAGAGGCTTCCAAACTATAGCAAGTTCAGATAGTTATTTCAGTTTTGTTTTGGTATTGATATACCGTATTTTCATATGCTATGTTTTATCAGATATTTGTACCTTATGGCCTTTCAACCTTTTTCTACCTTTATACAATATATTATATAGTGCCCAGTTACAGATATCAGACATGGGTTATCTTGTGGTCCTTCAGGGTCATGAGCTCTATGTAGCATTTCGGGTCCCAGACTCGGGGCGTTACAATAATACTGGTTAGACTTGAGATACCCGACACGACTTGGACCTAGTTTGGATCATGTTATATACACCCATTATGAGTTGGACTAATTCAGAAGTTGTTGGACAGACAAAAAAGGGGACACTTCATAATATTAGGGACTAGGTCCATACTTCAAGGTCAGTATGTTACATATTGTGTGATTCAAAATTACTAAAAGTAACTTCACTTTAATAAGTGAAGTAGAGTGCCCAAAAGGATCAAGTATGTAACTTCACTTTAATCTCAAGAGTCACCCCATTTCATACTCTTTGAATACTCTCTCAGACCACTCTCTCATCTCCATTATTACTTCTCCAAGTTCTTAAATGCTTCTTTCCTTCTTAACTTATTGCTTCACTTACTACTTCTTCTTTACTAAAGCATGCATCTTTTCTCTTTTCCCTTATCTCTTGAAATATCAAAAAAAATAAAGTCATAAATATGTCTCTTCTTTCATCTCTAACTCAAACATCCACAGAAGAAAACACTCCATTTGTCGAATATTCACATGCAAATCCATCTCCATATTTTAAAAATCCTTTTTCTGAGAAAAATCCTCCACCTACATTAGTTAGTGATGCTCCTTTTGGTTCACCCATCAATGAAAAGGTACCCTCTTAATTCATCTCTTTTCCGCCAATTAATTCTAAAAAGATTGAAACTTCATCTTCGCCTACCAAATTTCCATCCTCTTCATCTACTCCTCCTAATCCTGAATACTCATCCTCCACTCTCTCTCTTAAGTCTGTAACCCTGCCTAAGGTCTCTATGGGACCAGTTCCCCATACCATTCCTAAAACTATTATAGTTGAAGAGCACTTATTTGAGGGTGACCTTCATAAGGGATGTGTCACCTAGTAGCGTAGAGGTTAGGGATGACTGGGTAGCTTATAGTCTCACCAGATTGGCATATGATCTAAGAGTTTTCCATTCTCTCTCTCCACTAAATATCCTTCTAAATCCTTAAGCGCTAAGTATAATGGGATGGAACCCGTATATCTACAAGTGTGACCAAAGAGATACATCACCCTCCTATAGAAGATGATAAGGAGAAAGATAAACTAGTGAATCTAACTTTGAATAGAGTAGGAAAAAAAGATATTTAGGAAAGGACTAGGTTTTTTAGAGAACTATAACACTAGAGGATCAGATAAAAAGTTGATGAGTGTTACCTTAAAGGCCACCAAAATGGCCTGTACTCGACAGAGGGATGCCAAGAAGAAGTCTGAAGAATAAAAAATTGCCTCTCCTCTAGAAAAAGTTATTAATGTAGAGAGTGAAAATATAGAGGAGGACACTAATGATGATATTGTTATTTGTACTAGTAAAAAGTTCAAGGAGCTAGGAAGTTTGATGCCTACCAAGTCTGTGGAACCTAAGTCAAAAGGTGTAAGACCAAAAAAGTGTATTGCTATAAAGAGAAAAAGGAAGGAGATGACAAAAGGACCTGGTCCTAAAGCTGATCCACACTCACCTGAAGAAATTAGTAAGTCAGTAGAGGGACTAGGTACCTCTACCAAAATAAAGAAAGTTCAGAAGCCCATTCAAACTCTTACTAGGGAAGAGGGGAATCAGATCCTCAAGTCCACAAAAGTGTTGACTGGGAGAGTCTTTGATCCTATAATGTTTGAGCAACTTAAAATATGAGAGTTAATTGCATTTGTCCAGCATTGACACTGGGTCCATTTATTTGAAAATCCAGTGCCAACCCTTCACAAAACTGAAGTCAGAGACTTATACTTCACAATAAAGTTTGTAGAGGATGGTTCAAGCATAACTAGAATGGTACATGGAGTGGAGATATTTCTAGACTTTCCTACTGATAGGATTAAGTCAATGAAAAATAAACAGTCGTCACTTGAGTTCGTTTAGTCTGCATCCAAGGTTGGTGGAAACTCCACAATTGGAGTGATTAAAAAGTCTTTAAAGGAAGAGTTCCAACTGCTCTTTGAATTTGTGAACAAAGTTCTGCTACCCCATTTTGAGAAACATAGAATTGCCTCCATAGTGGATCTATTTCTCATGAATACTCTCAGAAAGTTTGACTTGGCAAATCTTCCTATCATGGTAATGGAGCATAAGCATACAGTTATACATTTTAAGGATGGTAAGAACGGTATCTTCTATGGATATTTTCTCAACAAAATGTTTAAGAATTTTTAGGTTGAGTGTGTAAGAGGATTTATTGGTACAATCAAGCAAATTTTCACTATGAACACCTTAATTAAAAATAAATGTATGAAAGGAAGAGTAGGGACTAGGTCCCAGATCTCTAAATTACTGAATGTTTAGGAGCATCTAACTAGAGAATTAGAAGATATAAGGGTGGTCGTAGCCAATAGAGATGTTGAGATTACACAACTCGTGCAAAAGATATATCAACTATCCACTGAGGGACTTGGTACCTCAAATAATCTGAAAACTAAAAACAAAGGGCTAGAATACCAAGTTACTACCCTTACAGTTGAGATTAAGAGTCTCCCAGATGAATTCAAGGACCTTACCAAGTAGCTTTTGAATGCCTATGCTAGTTTCTCAAGTCCCTTGCCACCAAAACTCCTTCTACCTAAGCCCTATTATCTCTAAGCCCTATTGTCTCTAAGTTTGTTTTCTATTTCTTTGTATTAGTTTTAGCACGTGGCACATGGCACTTACTGGTTGTATCAGTATTTTTATTCCATATAATATGTATGGTACTTCTTGTTTATTTTAATGGAGTGGCCTTCTTTTTATTTTGTCTACTACATACCTTCATTCTTTTTGATTCACTCATGTTAGTGTAGCCTCAATATCCATGATTAAGCTTTATTGCCTCCTGTTTATCTCGGTTTACTATTTTTCCCTTTTAATAATGCTAAAAATGGGAAAGATGTTTTTTTAATTTGTTCAAAATTTTAGTTAGTATTGCAGGGATCGGGTCCTGGTGAAAGGAGGAATCAAATGGAGAAGCTAGTATTTTATTTGCAGGGGTAACTTGTGAAGAACCAGGTCCTAGAAATAGGGGGATAGTTTGTAATCATCAAAAAGGGTATTGCACTCTTGGAGTTTTGATGAACAACACACTATTCCATAAATGACCTGATTGATGAATGAAATACATATCTATGGGACCTGTTCCATTACATAGTTGCTATCTGAAGATGATAGTTGACCATAACTGGTACCTGTACTTTTATGTAGAAAGTTGGTAGCGTGACAGTAAAAGTATCCAACCTCGAACAATGGGAGAAGTTCTAGGTTTTGTTGTCTCATATAAAAGGACTAAATACACACAACAAAACCTAGCTTTTACAAAATCAAGACTTCTCTCTCAATATCAAAGGCCTTCTTTATTAACACAATTCATACGTCGATAAGGGACTTGATCAAGTGGTCATTTTGTCTTGTTATGTTTTGAGTCTTTTGTGTCTTTTTCTCATACTGTAAATCTACTCCTGGCTTATAAAGGATAGTAGATGTGTAGCTTGTACAAGTCTTAGTTCAAATTAAATCAGTTAGAGTTAATTAATCGAGTTGTTTATCAGTTTGTCAAGTCTAGTTTACCATCTTGGGTGGTATTGAGTCTTGGGTAGAGTTACCTAGGATTAGCGATAGAGTTAGTCAGGTGAAAGTGTAGTAGAGTTACTATGCTTGTCTTGTAATAGAGTTATTACAAGAGGTTGCAATTATTGGAGTTTTTAATGACCTAGTTTTTTTAAGAGTAGTGAAGTATTGGAAATCCTATGGACTGGTTGTGGTCTTTTACTTTCCTTAAGCAAGGAGATTTCCACGTAAACTTGCGTGTTCGTTACATTATTGGGTTGTCTTTCTTTCTACTTTTATCTTATTGTGTCCATTGCCCTAGGGACCAGGTCCTGTTGTACTTGGTGGACTCATACATTCTATTAAAATTCAAAGCACTAAAAGTTCTCATAGATCCAATCACGTTGGCATGAGGAATATAAGCAATGCCTATAGCACTTTGACATAGAAGCTCGTTGAATTAATTTTTATGGAGGTTCATGACGATGGCCTTCAAAGTGACTATGCCAAAAAGGACATGTATGCGATCCTCTTAGGAATATTGCGAATAGATAGCTCTATAAACACGGCAGCGTCCATCGTAAAAAGAACCAATTTCCTTGTCAAGAAAATAAGTATCTTCAGTGTCTAGATCAATGATGGTTTTCTTATCAAATTTTGGTATACATGAAGCAATATTCGTCTATAGATTATATTAGGGATGTAGTGGATATGCCCTAGATTCAATCTCACTTGTGATTATCTTTTCTTGGAAGCTCTATTATTAATCTTGAAGATCATCAACTAGGATAAGGAAAATTGGGTGATGAAATGCATGTAGTTGAGGAAGGAAAAACACTTCAAATAATATCTGACAAGGGCGGCACATTTTTACATTAGAGGCCACATTCTATTGTAGCAGTAAAGAGCTTATGGAGATTAGATGGAGATGTTGAAGTACAGGCAGATTCAAGATTTATCTTATATTTTGCATTGAAAGCAAATATAAAGTACTGGGCCGAAATAAAAGTCTACTGTAGTGCGTTAAAGTAGAAAAACTACGTCAAAAATTTAATCTGAAATATAAACTACTATTACTTAATTATTGTTAATTAATATATAATTTTAGAGGGTATTTGAATTGGCTTTAAAGCTGATCAAATCAACTCTTAAGCTCTTACTAGCTTATTTGAGTGTTTGGCAATAAAATATTACTTAAAATAAGCTAAAAGATACTTTAAAAAGAGAGAAAAAGCATAACCAACTATTATTCTAAAAATAGTCAGACAATTTTTTATTTTTTTTATAAAACAAAATTAGGGGGGAGGGGAAGAGGAAGGGGGGAGGGGATTACAATGTGAGGAATCGAACCCTTACCAACAAGGTGGAAGTTCAGGTAACTAACCAACTAAGATACTAATGGGTCATTTGGTAGAGTGTATAAAAATAATGTTGAATAAGGTGTATTAGCAATGCTTGCATTACTAATGCAAGTATTAAGAATGCTGGTATTGGTTGTGCAGACATTATTTATTACATTGTGTTAGGTCTGATGTATTAAAAATAATATATATTTACATAATTTCATTAAAAAATATTTATTTACCAAAATACCCTTCTTTCCATTAAAAGTTTCATAGATATTTCATGATAATTAAGAAAAATGGCAACATCCACCTACAAATTCACTCTCCATAGAGGAACCGCCAACTTCAATTAATTAGGTATTGCTTCTCCCCTCATCTTTCACCCAACTTTCCTTGAAAATATTTTAAGTTTCTGATCTTAAAGTAAGTCTAGAATACTTTTTCTCAACTAGTATGAATGAAATTGGTATTGTAACTATTAGAACAGATTTTGATCTCTTAGTAAAGCTGGTGAGTAGTCCTTTTGTATGTGGCGAAATGGGTTGAACTAAATTATCAAATCTTAGCAAAATGGGTATGAGTATGTTAATCCAAATGGATATCTTCAGAGAAGTGGTAGATTTAATTGAAAGACAAAGATGAAATTTGAGGGCTAATTTAGTAAATTATCAGTTAATACATATGTTGAAGATTTTGTAATACTAATACATATAAAATTGGTGGTATTAGTAATACACGCCTCAACACACAATAGAGTGTATAACTAATGCAAGCATTAGTTATACATAGACTAAAAAATTGTAACGCCCCGAATCTAGTACCCGAAATGCCACACGGTGCTCATGACCCCGAAGGAACACAAGCTAACCTATGACTGATATCTGTGCCTGTATACTGCATAACATACTGTATAATACGGAAACAAGAACTGAAAGGCCATAAGGTTCAAAACTGAGACATAATATCTGATAAAATATAACATCTGGGTGGGGTATGAAATACCCAAAACTAACTGAAATAAACTATCTGCACATACTGTAGTCTGAAAAATCTCTATAACATGATTTTCTGAATAAGGAATTGATGGGACATATCCCCAACTAACTCCAACTAATAAATTAATTAATGATATAATAAAGAAATGGTCATGTCTTCGAAAGATAAGGACTCACTGCTAACTCAGACTACTGAGATTAGAATGCTATTGATGCTCTGGAGCTCGTGTCTCTGAACCTATGGTATAAGACACCATAGCGCAAATGCGTCAGAACTGTGAATGTACTAATACACATGTGAGATAGGCTGAATACATGGGGTTCATATGCATGAACAATACTGACTAACTGACTAATATGAATGTAAGAAGACATGCATGAATACATAGTAACTATAACTGAGATTGAGATAACATAATTTATTGATAACTAACATGACTGGTAACTGAGTTCTGATGACTGATATAACTGATAGCATGAGTGACTGTATCTGACAGTCCTGAATCTGATGGAACTAGCTGAGCTCCGTACTATATCTGACAGTCCTAAATTATGTAGAACTATCTGAGTTCTTTTACTGATACTGATACTGAAACTGTGGGAAATAGTTATCTAACTGACATGCCCCTAATACTCTATTATGGCTGAGTTGGGTTTCAATCTGTAACCCCAATTGGAAGGGTGTCAATACCACACCACTGGTAAGGACAATCTGTGAGTAACCCTCATATAATAGGTAACTCTAGTGAGAACGGTGGAAACCCTCATATAACAGGTTAATCCACCTCATCTACCCTCATATAGCAGGATATGATGTCTCAACCTATGCTACCTACATAGTTCTGGAATGCAAGGATTGCTTCATAGAATCAGACCCTCATATAACAGGTGAGTTCCCATCCTTGGGTTTACTCGGTGCTAATTTCTACTCCAATATGAATATACACTGAACATGATTAACTGAACTGACTATACTGAGTTAAATGAGTTCCGTTGACTGATAAAATATTATTGAGGTCTGATAACTGACTGAGATTTATTGAAGTTACTGAGTTTTCCTAAGTCATGAAACTGATTGAATTTTACTGAACATAACTTGATTGAGAGTATCTTGAGACCATGACATAGGCTCTAGGCACACAGCTAATTGTCGGGTACAAGTACCCCTAGGACTCGATGGAAAGAAACTTACAAAGCATGAATTTCTTGAATACATGACCAACATCACAATCCATAATTCATTTATTAAGGCATTTCATCAAACATGTGATATGTATAATCTTGTACATACATGAGGATTTCATAATATCATACTAGTTGGGTACTTTTCCTTCACATAGGTATTTAATCAAACACAGGGTAAGCATAGTATATGCAGACAACATTATACAACAAATAAACATCATGATTCAACTCTAATTTTATCATCCAAGGGTTTAATCATAGGTTCACATGAATCTACACCTATACTAATCAATTCCACATAAAATTGATCACCCAACATGGATTAGAATTCATTTGGACATTATCAACATGAACAAAAGCAAATCCAACATGAAATTCATAAAAAAATCTATACACTTGAACTTTGAAAAGAGATTCTTGGTCTTCATAGACGAAAGGAGTCCATGAATGAACACTATACATACCTGGTTTGAGTTTTTGAAGTTCTTGAACTTGAAGAATTCGAATCTCTTAGTTCTTGAAGAAGATTTGGATTTTGTTCTTGGGGATTAATCTTAGAGAGAAAATGAATTTCTGATCTTTGGTCGGATATAAATAGGTATATAAAAGTGTGGTAAAGGACCAAAAATCCCTTTTAAAAATATTTTTATAATAACTGAACGAAACATGCGACGGTGGGTGCGATGGTCCGTCGCTGGATCAATGGTCCGTCGAACTGACCGTCACACTAGAAACTGAACTGGAACTTATTACCTTGGTGCAATGGTGGGGTGCGATGGTCCATCGCTGGGTCGACGGTCCATCGGTTCTGACCGTTGCTTCTAGGCAGAATAGGGCCTCACTATTTCCCTTGTGACGGTCTGTCGCTAGTTCGATGGTCCGTCAGCCTGGGACATCGATCCAAGGCAGAAGGTAGTCACACTACCTCATTTCGATGGTTATGGGAGATGGTCCATCACTAGTATGATGGTCCATCGGCCTCACTGTCGCACCTAGGTGGTTTTACTGCCTTGTGTATTTCAGCCATAACTTTCTCTTCTGATGTCACATTTTGATGAAATTGGTATCGATGGAAATATTGTTCAATTTTCCACGTGAAAAAAAAGTGAAAATATTAAAAATACCACATGTACAAAAGTGGATTCATCTTTCAAAGAAAGCTTCTAACATTTTTGGGACAATTTCAAGCTAGGAAAAAGTGTGGGGTATTACAACATCTCCTCCTTGAGAACATTTATCCTCGAATGAGACTGAGTGAGGGGGAAAGAATATAAACTAATGTACATACTGAACATGACTGGCTGGAATATTATTTCATGACTGACATGACTGATAACTGAATATATCATACTGAACATGCATATCTGATGCATGTATAACTGATTCATGAATGTATAACTGAATGTTCTGAGGAACTAAGTTTCTCACGATGAGAGTTCATGTATGATGCATAGTTATATAATTGAACTGATACATGAATGTATGACTGAATATGCAATGGTATTTAATACTAAGTTTGGGATGAACACTGAACATGAAACTGAGTAAGCTTAAGGAGAACGGTTACCTTGAGCTTGATATGAGTTGGAGGAGAAGAGGTGAGGATACTTGGTACATATGTATGCTTCTGCTTCCCAAGTAGCTCCCTCGACGGACTGATTTTTCCAAAGAACCTTAACTAGAGGTACTTCTTTGTTCCTCAATCTAAGAGTCTAATAGTCTAGGATTTCGATCGGAATCTCTTCATAAGAGAGGTTGTTCTGAACATCTATGCTCTGAATAAGGACTACAACTGTTGGGTCACCTATGCACTTCTTGAGCAAGGAGACATGGAAGACTGGATAAACTGAAGCTAGATCTGAAGGCAATTCAAGCTCATACGCTACCTTGCCAAAGTGACTGAGAATCTTGAAGGGACCGACATATCAGGGACTGAACTTTCCCTTCTTGCTGAACCTCTTTACTCCCTTCATGGGAGAGATATTTAGATAGACATGATCACCAATCTCGAACTAGAGATCTTTTCTACAAACTTCTGCATAAGACTTCTGTCGGCTCTGAGCAGCCCGGAGTCTTTCTCTGATCAACTAGACTTTCTCTAAGGCGTCGAATACCAAGTCAGGCCCTATAACTGAGGCCTCACTAACTTCAAACCAACCAATTAGAGATATGTATCTCCTACCATAGAGATATTTAAATGGAGCCATATTAATACTGGAATGATAGCTATTATTGTATGCAAACTCAATCAAAGTCAAGTGGTCATCCCAACTACCCTTGAAATCAATTGCACACGCCCTTAGCATATCTTCTAAAGTCTGAATGGTCCTTTCTGCTTGACCATATGTCTGAGGATGAAAAGTTGTACTGAGATGAACTTGGGTACCAAGACCCTTTTGGAATGCTTTCCAAAAATGAGACATGAACTGGGTACCTCTGTCTGAGATAATGGACAACGAAACACCATGCAATCTAACCAACTCTTTGATGTAGAGTTTGGTGTAATCCTCAACTGAATAAGAGGTATGAATTGGAAGAAAATGGGCTGATTTGGTCATTCTGTCTACAATGACCCAAACTGAATCATGATTATAACGAGTATGAGGTAAACCCTTCACGAAGTCCATGTTCACTTCTTCCCACTTCCAAGTAGAAATACTGAACTCCTGCATGAACCCACTAGGATTTTGATTCTCTATCTTAACCTACTGATAGGTAGAGTACTTAGCCACAAACTCTGCAACATCCCTCTATATCCCACTCCACTAATAGATTTCTCGCAAGTCGTGGTACATATTTGTGTCCCCTGGATGAAAAGATTAGCGTGCACCATGCGCTTCTGCAAGAATTTACTGCCTTACGTCATCTACATCTGGAACACACAGACGACCCTGACAACGCAGAACACCATCTCCTCCTTGGGAGAAAACCTCTACTTTTTGATCTTTGACTGACTCTTTCAACTTGACAAGGCTAGGATCCCTATCTTGCTTTTCTTTCACCTCGGAAACTAGAGATGATTCTGAACTACTATGAACCCATATATCACCCTCTTCTGTATCGACTAAGTGAACACCTAGTCTGGCGAGCTGATGGACTTCCTGGGATATCTTCTTTTTAAAGTCCTCAACATGAGAAACATACTCATGGATAGTCTACTGAGAGCGTCGGTCCCTACATTGGCCTTGCCCAGATGAGAAAGGACACTCATGTCGTAATCTTTCAAGAGCTATAACCACCTTCTTTGGTGAAGATTGAGATCTTTCTGAGAAAATACATACTGAAGGCTTTTATGATCTATGAACACATCTACATGAATACCGTATAGATAATTCCTCCAAATCCTCAAGGTAAATACTATGGCTTCTAACTCAAGATCATGAGTAGGATAAATCTTCTCATAGGGTTTAAGCTGTCTGGAGGCGTAGCCTATGACCTTACCATGATGCATAAGGACACAACCCAAACCTACTCTGGATGCATCATAATACACTTCGAATCGATATGAACCATATGGAAGAGCTAAGACTGGGGTTGAGGTGAGTCGAGTCTTCATCTTTTGAAAACTCTTATCGCAAGGATCTGAACACTAAAACTTGACTTTCTTCTGACTTAATCTGGACATAGGGGATGCAATATAAGAAAATCCCTCAACAAACCATCTGTAATAGCCAGCCAAACCCAAGAAACTCCTGATATCTGATGGAGAGATAGGTCGAGGCCAGTTTCTTACCGCTTCAGTCTTTTGAGGATCAACCCTAATGCCATCACCAGAAATAATATGGCCAAGGAATGCTACTGACCTTAGCTAAAACTCGTACTTACTGAATTTGGTGAATAGCTGATGATTTCTGAGAGTCTGAAGTACAATTCTGAGATGGTCTGCATGATCATTCTCACTGTGGGAATAGACCAAGATATCACTATGAAGATTATGACAAATATGTCCAAGTACTGCTTAAACACGTGATTCATCAAGTCCATGAAAGTTGTTGAGGCATTAGTAAGACCAAAGGACATAACTAAGAATTTAAAGTGACCATACCGAGTATGAAAAGCCATTTTTGGAATGTTACATTCTCTAACTCTGAGCTGATGATAGCCTGATCTGAGGTCTATCTTAGAAAAATAGCTGGCACCCTGAAGTTGGTCAAACATATGATCGATTATGGGAAGTGGATACTTGTTCTTGACTGTGACCTTATTGAGGTGACGGTAATCAATGCACATTCTGAGAGAACCATCTTTCTTGCACACGAATAAGACTGGTGCGCCCCACAGGGACATACTGGGCCTGATGAATCCCTTATTTAAGAGATCCTTCAACTGTTCTTTCAGTTCTTTGAGTTTTGTTGGTGCCATTCTGTATGGCAGAATAGATATAGGTTGATTATCTGTAAGAAAATCAATGCCGAAGTCTATTTCCCTTTTGGGAGGAATTCCTAGAAGATCTTCGAGAAAGACATCTGAATATTCGTTCACGACTGGACTGATTCAAGACTGGGAATTTTGGAACTAGTGTCCTTAACACGAACAAGATGATAGACACATCCCTTAGATATCATTTTTTGTGCTTGAAGGTAGGAAATAAGCTGACCTCTGAAAGCGGATACACTACCCTTCCACTCTAGGACAGGTTCATTCGGAAACTGAAATTGGACTATTCTATTTATACAGTCGACTGTGGCATAGAAGGAATGAAGCCAATACATGCCAAGAATGATATCAAAATTAGTCATCTCTAATTCTACTAAGTCTGCTAAAGTGATTTTTTGAAATATCATAATCGTGCAGTTCCTGTATACCCGCCAAGCTATGATGGTTTTACCCACAGGGGTAGAAACTGAAAAGGGCTCTGCTAGAATTTCAAGACTGACTCCAAAATCCACTGCTATATAAGGAGTAACAAAAGATAAAGAAGCACCTGGATCTAGAAAAGTGTAAACATGCACATGAAAGATCTGTAACATACCAGTAACTACATCAAGAGAATTTTCCTGATCTTTCCAGGACTGGAGAGCATGGAGTCTATTTGGGTGTTGCCTACTAGTAGCACTGGACGTGGAACCCTGCTGATTCTGGCGACCGCACTGAGCTGGGGAACGGTTCTGCTGACCCTGAGGACATGGATGAGAACAGTCTCTGAATCTGTGGCCTGGCTTGCCACACCCGAAACAAATACCACTACTAGCTCTGCATATACCCTGATGGTGCTTGCCATAAGTCTGGCAAAGAGGATAGGTGAGAGCACTACTAACACTTCCCTAAGACTTATAGCCTGGTGCTCTATCTTTGTTACCATCCCTGAACTTAGGAGTTGGATCACTAGCTGAAGAAGGAGCTAGAACTGATGACTTAGGACGAAACTGAGAATGGTTTCCTCCTTCTGATTTGGGCTGAGCAAAGTTAAAACTACCTATCCTTGCTCTCTTATTTTGCTTCTCCCTTATCTTAATCTTTTGCTCATCCATCTGCTGAGCATGAGTCATAATCCTGGCTAGAGTCATGTCACTATTCAACATCGCCGACCTACACTCGTTGACCATACTATCATTCACCCCAGAAACAAACTTACTCATCTTGGCCCTGCTGTCTGCAACCACATAAGGGACATATCTGGCTAATTGAGTAAACCTAAGAGAATACTCTTTCACCTTCATGTTGCCCTGCCTGAGGTAAATGAATTCTAACACCTTAGCTTTTCTCAGCTCTAGGGGAAAAACCCTCTCTAAGAATGCGGTGACAAACTCTTCCCACTTAATAGGACTTGCATTATCTTCCCTTCTGACTTCCACTTCTTGTACCATATATGAGCAACATCCTACAACTTATATGCATCTAGCTCTGCATTCTCAACAAATGACACCCCCATAACGTCAATAACCTTCTGAACCTAATCGATGAATTCCTGAGGGTCTTCATCTATCTTAGACCCGAGGAAAGATGAAAGATTCATTCGGGTAAAGTCTTGAATCCTGGTTGTAGCTGAATTGGCCATTGGGTTGGCCGAAACGATAGCCGGTCGTTCATTTTGAGCAACAACTGACTGAGCAAGAGTAGTGAATGCAGATCTGAACTCTGTATGAGAAACATGTTCGTCCAAGGGATCTACTTGGACAGGCTGAGTTCTTCTCTTGGGAGGCATGTTCTGAAATAAAGAGAAGAAACGGATTAGACTGAGATATTGACTTGAGATTATGCTCACTGGCACGATATAAATACTGAAAGAAGTCAAATTGTTCCTAAAACATCTTATAGCCTCCTGCACATAAATGTGGCGCGCAACACACTCATACACAAGACTCTACTAGATGGGGCTCTCAGACTTCCTAGGACTCTATTGAACCTGGCTCTGATACCAAGTTTCTAACGCCTCGAATCTAGTAACCAGAATGTTACACGATGCTCATGACCCCAAAGAACCACAAGCTAATCCATGACTGATATATGTACCTGTATACTACATAACATACTGTATAATGTGGAAACATAAACTGAAAGGCCATAAGGTTCAAAACTGAGACATATTATCTGATAAAATATAAAATCTGGGTGGGGTATGAAATACCTAAAACTAACTGAAATAAACTATCTGCACATACTGTAGTCTGAAAAGCCTCTAAAACATGATTGTCTGAATAAGGAGTTGATGGGACATGTCCCCAACTAACTCTAACTAATAAATTAATTAATAAGATAATAAAGAAATGGTCATGTCCTTGAAAAAGGAGGACTCACTGCTAACTCTGACTGCTAAGACTGGAATGCTACTGATGCTCTGGAGCTCGTGTCTCTGAACCTATGGTATAAGACACCATAGCGCAAATGTGTCAGTACTTTAAATGTACTGGTATACATGTAAGGTAGGCTGAATACATGGGGTTTATATGCATGAACAATACTGACTAACTGACTAATATGAACGTGAGAATGTATGCATGAATACATAGTAACTATAACTGAGATCGTGATAACATGAATTTACTTATAACTAACATGACTGGTAACTGAGTTCTAATGAATTATATAACTGATAGCATGAGTGATTGTATCTGACAGTCCTAAATCTGATGGAACTAGCTGAGATTCATACTATATCTGGCAGTCTTAAATTCTGTAGAACTGTCTGAGTTCTTTTACTGATACTGATCTTGAAACTGTGGGAAGTAGTTATCTAACTGATATGCCCCTAATAAGCTATTTTGGCTGAGTTGGGGTCCAATCTGTAACCCCAATTAGAAGGGTGTCAATACCGCGCCACTGGTAAGGACAATCTGTGAGTAACCCTCATATAATAGGTAACTCTAGTGAGAACGGTGGGAACCCTCATATAACAGGTTAAGCCACCTCATCTGCCCTCATATAGCATGCTATAATGTCTCAACCTATGCTGGCTACATAGTTCTAGAATGTAAGGATTGCTTCTAAGAATCACATGCTCATATAACAGGTGAGTTCCCATCCTTGGGTTTACTCGGTGCTAATTTCTACTCCCATATGAATATACACTGAACATGATTAACTGAACAGACTATACTGAGTTAACTGAGTTTCGTTGACTGACGAAATATTACTGAGGTCTGATAACTGACTGAGATTTACTGAAGTTGCTGAGTTTTCCTAAGTCATGAAACTGACTGAATTCTACTGAACATAGCTTGACTGAGAGTATATTGAGAATATGACATAGGCTCTAGGCACACAACTAATTGCTGGGTACAAGTACCCCCAGGACTCGATGGAAAGAAACTGACAAAGCATGACTTTCTTGAATACATGACCAACATCACAATCCATAATTCATTTATTAAGGCATTTCATCAAACATGGGATATGCATAATCTTGTACATACATGAGGATTGCATAATATCATACTAGTTAGGCACTTTTCCTTCGCATAGGCATTTAATCAAACACATGGTAAGCATAGTCATTTAATCAAACACATGGTACACCTATACTAATCAATTCCACATAAAATTGATCACTCAACATGGATTAGAATTCAATTGGTCATTATCAACATGAACAAAAGCAAACCCAACATGAAATTCATAAAGAAATCCATACACTTGAACTTTGAAAAGAGACTTTTGTGCTTCATGGATGAAAGGAGTCCATGAATGAACACTATGCATACCTGGGTTGAGTTTCTTGAAGTTCTTGAACTTGAAGAATTTGAATCTCTTAGTTCTTGAAGAAGATTTGGATTTTGTTCTTGGGAATTAATCTTAGAGAGAAAACCCTAATTTTATTATTGTAGATGGATAGTGAATTTTTTTAGATTTGGTCGGATATAACTAGGTATATAAGAGAGTGGTAAAAGACCAAAAAACCACTTTAAAAATGCCTTTAAAATAACTGAACGGAACATGCGACGGTGGGTGTGACGGTCCGTCGCTGGATCGACGGTTCGTCGGACTGACCGTCGTAATAGAACCAGAACTGGAACTTACTGCCTTTGATGGTGGGGTACGACGGTCCGTCGGCCCTGACCGTCGCACCTGGGCGATTTTACTGTCTTTTGTATTTCGGCCATAACTTTCTCTTTCGATGTCGGATTTTGATGAAATTGGTATCGATGGAATGCTTATTCAATTTTCCACGTGAAAAAAAGTGGAAATATTAAAAATACCACATGTACAAAAGTGTATTCTTCTTTCAAAGAAAGCTTCTAATATTCTTGGGACAATTTCAAGCTAAGGAAAAGTACGGAGTATTACAAAAATGTACCAAACAAGGTACTAATAATACACATTAATTAATGCATGCATTATATTTTTTAATACACTCTACCAAACGACCCCTAAGATTCCCAAAAAAAATAGTCACACAATAGTAGTTGTGTTAAGTAGTTATCATTTCATGGAAATTAAATATTAACACATATAACATCGTTCAAATAACAACCCCTAGATTTTAGTTGGATACCGATCACTACAAACAAACTTTTATTTTTCTTTGGTCTATTTCTTTTATCTCTGTTCTTTTTTTGTCCTTTCCATTTTTGATGTCTTCTTTCTTTTTTATTCAATAACTAGTATATGTACTCGTGCGATGTGCGAAAAGTGTTAATTTTTTTTATCTTATTAGCTTTGATTATAGGGATAACTACATGGCTTAGCAAACATACGCTTCTAATTATCTTATTTAGCCTAAATTTTAATTAATTACAATCCATAGCCCCTCTTACCTATTAAATACAATTCATAGCCTCTCTCATTTATTATCTCTCTTTCTCTATTTTCTATTACTTTCCTTTTTTTCTTTTTCAAATTTTTTCTTCATTTTTTTTTCCTTTGTTTTTCTTTTGTCTCTTTCTTTTTTTTTTCATTTTTTTTCCTCTTCATTTTTTCTCCTTCTTTTTTTCTTTTTCTTTTGTATTTTTTATATTTTTTCTCTCATTTTGTTGTTGTTGTTGTTGTTGTTGTTGTATTTTATATTTTATATATTTTTTATATTTTATATTTATTTATAGCATATTATATATTTTAAACAAATTTATTATTTGTAGTTGAATAGTTTAACCGTGAATACGTACAATTTATCATTTGTTACAAATAAGTATATGAATTAATTATTTTTGCTTGGTTATTAAATATATAAATATGCAATGTGTCATCATATTTGTATTTGTATGATTTATCATCTTATAAATACAAGTGTTCATAGAAAGAAAAATAATTTTTTTTCAATTGGTTAAAAATTCAAATGATCTTTTCATCTACAACTTCAAATACAAAAAAAATAAAACAAATAAAATTACAAATAAAAATACAAAATGCGGTCAACTTATAAATATAAATACAAAATAGTTTTTTTAAAAATACAAGTGCATCGATAAAAATAATACACAAATACAAATAAAATAAAATCACAAATTATAAATCTAATGTCCAGCCAATTATAAAATACAAATAAAAAATAATTCTTTAAATTACAAGTGTAAATTGTATAAGTGGGAACTAACAAACACAAATACAAGTGCGAACTATAAAATATAAATATAAATACAAATGCAAACTATAATATACATACAAGTGAAAACTATAAAATACAAATACGAACTATAACATATATACAAATACAAGCGCGAACTATAAAATACAAATACAAGTATAATTGAATCAATGAATAAAAAAATATAAATGATGGCATGAATACTAATACGATAAGCCATTGTGGTATCTTCTTTATTATTTGTGACTTGTACTCGAGTACCCAGATTTTTTGAAAATACAAAAAATATAAGATAGAAAAAAAAGATAAAAAGTACAAAAAAAAATCAAAAATAAAAAAAGAACAAGAAAAAAGAAGAAAGAAAAATGGAAGCTAGAGATAGGAAAGAAAAAAAAAAAAGAACGAAAAGAAAGAAACAAAAAAAGGGAAAAAAACAAAATATAACAGAAAGAAAGGAAAAAACAAAAACACGAAAAAAATACAAAAAAAAAAAGAAAAGAAAAAGAAAAAAGAAAACGAAAATTGAAAAAAAATAAAAAAATAAAAAAAGAGAAAAGAATAAAATTAAAAAAATGATTGCAAATACAATACAATGAGCAGTTATGATATTTTCCGTCATCATTCATGACTTGTATTCGATGTAGTCATATTTTTTAAAAATGAAAAATATAAAGATAAATATAATTAATATATTTATATTTTATATGAATATAAACTATTAAGTAAAAGTGAATACAACGTATGTGAATCGAATAAATCGGCTATAAATGGTAATATTGTAAAGTGTGGCTATGGAAGGTGGATTTTGTGCCAAACTGTCGCTATGTTTGAAACTTTCCCTAAAATTATATTAAGATTTTAGTATCATATCAATTGAAAGTTTTAAACTATTTGATTTACAATTGTTTGTTAAGATACAATCAGGGAAGAGAAATTATTTCTTTCAACACAAATTACCTAATGATTTTGTGTTATGTTCAATAAGATTCAAAATTTGTTGATAATTTTATAAAATTACTTATCAAGATAAGCGAAAAAATCATCAAGATTATTCATCAAAATTCATAAAGATTCTTATTACTAAATATTATAACTAATTGTTACATATTCACTCCTTAGTTTATAACTTACCTATAATATTTAGTATGATTTTTTTTTCTAATTACCTATTTACTTCCCATAAATCGCTCCTAATTTTATGATCTGATTAAATTTAATTTAATCGGTTATTTAACTACCTCTATAATTTCAAGAGGGACTCAAATAAGGTTGAATTTTTTCCCTCCAATTATAGAATTGCTTATCCTAAATTTGTCCTATTTTTATCCCTTATAATTTAAGTTGTGGTAATTACACATAATTAATTATTTAATGGATTATTGATTATTTTCTTAATTAATTATCCCTGATACTTTCTTGATTTAATCAATTTAAATGAAATCATGAACTTTCTTGATCATACAATATCATTTCCTATATGGTAAAACTATAAATATTCTAATTTTTGTAAAAAAAAATAATAATATTATTTTAAATATTTTTTGTCATATTGACGTATTCCTTTTATGGCAAATTTTGTAATACAAAATATAATTTTATATCGGAAATAATATTATTATAAATGATATTTATCCAAAACAAAGGAACTAATAAAGTCATTACATGGTACGCAAAAATAGTTTTTTGATCTCTTTTTAGATCAGCGTTTTCAAGTAGCTTGCATGATAAGAAAATCACTTTCAATTAGTGATACTCAAAGAGGGATACTACAATACGTCAATAGTAGTTTTATTGCTAATGAAATATAAAGTTTACGTGACCTCAATGTAGAACCAGAATTTCATCTAGCGATGTCAAAATATAAAGAAGTAAGTACATTAAAAAAGCAATAAAATAAATTCCAACGATAAAAGTGGCCATATTAACCAAAAAGAAAAAGAAGAGAAAGTGGTTGGGTGTTTGAGTTTTTTAAAAGGGGAAAAAGAAGAGAAAATAGCTGAAAGCAAGAAAAATTGAATAAGTGTGGCTAAAAAAAAAATCAACCACACAACCTGTAATTTCTTGCTACCCCCAGCCACTACGTTGGGCCTTCAATTTGTTCAAAGAGGTGCCAACATTTGAATATATAAGTATAAATTAAAATTTGATCAATATATAAGATGTAATTTTTCGACAAATGGGTGTCACCACTTGACATCCCTCGGGCAAGAGTAGCTCTGTCCCTGCTTGATGTTCAACACATGGCAAGAGTAGCTCTGCCCCTGCTTGATGTTCAACACAT
Source organism: Capsicum pubescens (assembly GCA_030864215.1). NCBI lineage: Eukaryota > Viridiplantae > Streptophyta > Magnoliopsida > Solanales > Solanaceae > Capsicum > Capsicum pubescens. Next base: position 100,329,376 of record CM061547.1, read on the forward strand.
GAGCACTGCACATGTCAAACAACTTGATTGTTAAGTATAATGTTTCACCCTCCTTTCCTGTTGAACAGAATTCAAAAAAATTTACATCCAAATAACGATCATAAAATATACAAATTATCTCAATCTAAATTGATGATTATCTATAAAATGCATGTCAAAAATATAAAAAAAAATAAAAATACAAAAAAAAAAAATCTAACAAAAGCCTTTATTATAAGAGAATAACCTAAATAACATGATAAGAATGGGAAGCGAAAAAGAGTGTGATTCTCCTTAATTTTGATATAGATTCATATTTACTCTTCTTGTGTGAAGAGAACTTGAAAAATAGAGGCTTTCGTTCCTCTTTTCGTCAAGTATAAAATATGAATAGCTTCTCATGGTATTCATTATTTAAAAGATAATTTCTTTATATTTGAAAAGAAATATTTCAAATAAAAAAATGTCATATTTGTGAGATTGTCTGCAATCACTCATTAATGAACCTAATATTGTAACTCAAATTCAAAATTCCAAACAATCAGTTGCATATATGCAATGTAATTTTTTGTTTTCATTTTATGAGTTATTTCTTTCTTTATGGGACTTCAAAGATCAACTTGGTATGCATAACTTTAAGCATAAATTAAAAAAAAAATCGTCTCTCCAATCAAATTCAATATATTACAATGCTTAGTAATATTGTCCAATATCTTGGACAATATTGTTAGAATTATATTCCATATATATAATATTCTTCATTAGGGTTTTGAGTCTATCATTAAGAATATCTTCAATTATTAATCATTTTTATTGGTAGAGAACTTTCGAATATTGTCAAAATGTCTGTTTTCCAAATATACTCCTAATTGCTAATTGCTTATTCATTTTTCTAACTTTATTTATCTATCAATTCTATCATGCTTCTTTAATTTATTTAATATTAATTAAATAATGAATATCATGTCATAGAACATTAATTTTATTTATCGAATTAGGGTAGAAGATTAGTATGAGTTTAGAATGTGGTATCTTCTGTTGTATTACTTGGTATATCTTGTATATGGTATTCTTGGATATGTTGATTTTTGTTTTATCTTATCCTTTTATTATTTCTTTTCTAGTTTGTTTTATTTTGAATCGGGGGTGTATCGAAAACAGTCTCTCTATCTCACATCTAAGGTAGTGATATGGACTGCGCACACTCACCCTTCCCAAACCCCACTTGGTGAGGATATACTGGGTATGTTGTTGTTATTGTTATTTAATACAACTATTGTGTAGGAGTAAAAAGTAATCAAGCCGGTTTTAAGGAAAAATCTTAAAATAATTAAGCCAATAGAAATCAATTCAAAAGAAGTCAATCTCAGTTTTTTTTTACCACAATATGAAATAAATAAATAATCATAATATAAAATAACTAAACAATCTTAATAATTTGTATCCGATAGGAGTCAATCTTGACAGTTTTCATCCTCTAGGTTTACTACAATGTAAAATAATTAAATAATCTTAATATAAAAGAATAAATAATAAGATATAAAATAATTGAATAATCATAATATATGACATAATTAAATAATCTTAATAGTTTACATTTATAATAGGAATCAATCTTAGTTATGTTTTATATAGAGATATAAAATAATATGAAATAATTAAATAATCAACAAAATATGAAATAATTGAACAATCATAATAGTTTGGATCCAATAGAAATCAATTTTAATAGTGTTCATCCAATAGAAGTCAATCTTAATTCTGTATTTCACAATATGAAATATATTAAATAAATAAATAATCAATAAAATATAAAATAATAGCTTCATCCAATAGAAATAATTTTAACAGTGCTATCGAGGTGAGCATGTTTTTAATATCTCCATCCAATATGAAATAATTAACTACTAATCTTAATATGAAATAATTGAACAATCATTTATTTTTTACCACAACATGAAGTATGAAATAATATTAACTAAATAAATAATTGATTAATAAAAAGACATAGAATAATATGAAATAATTAACTACTATTCTTAATATGAAATAATTGAACGACCATAATAGTTTTCATCCAATAGAAATGAATCTTAATTAATTTTTACCACAACATGAAATGACATTAAATGAAATAATATGAAATCATAATAGGAAGTCAATCTTAATTGTGTATACCACAATATGAAATAATATTAAATAAATAAATAATTAATAAAATATAAAATAATATCTTCATCCAATAGAAATAATTTTAAGAGTGATACCGAGGTGATCATGTTTTTAATATCTCAATCCAATATAAAATAATTAACTACTAATCTTAATATGAAATAATTGAACAATCATTTATTTTTTACCACAATATGAAGAATGAAATAACTTTAACTAAATAAATAATTAATTGATCAAAAACCATAGAATAATATGAAATAATTAACTACTATTCTTAATATGAAATAATTGAACAATCATAATAATTTTCATCCAATAGAAATGAATCTTAATTGATTTTTACCACAATATAAAATAACATTAAATGAAATAATATGAAATCATAATAGTTTTCATCCAATAGAAATGAATCTTAATAGTTATACCACAATATGAAATAATATTAAATAAATAAATAAATAATCAATAAAATATAAAGTAATAAGAAATAAATTGGCTGTAGTAGAAATGACCTAAGGATGGGAGTATGTCCAACACTGGTCCCCTTTTTGTTTAAATGATTATCTGGTAATAAAAGTAAGTTACCGAAAAAAAAATTAATTAGTAATCTTAATATGAAATAACTGAATAATCATAATAGTTTTAATCCAATAGAACTCAATGTTAATTGTCTTTTACCATTATATAAAGTATGAAATAATATTAAATAAATAAATAATAAATAGGACATAAAGTAATAAGAAATAATTAATTAGTAATCTTAACATGAAACAATTGAACAATCATAATAGCTTTCGCCCTATAGCAATCAATCTTAATTATTTTTTACCACTATCTGAAGTATGAAATAATAGTAAATATTTAAATATTCAACAAAATAGTTTTTTGTTATGAAATTATATTTTTTTTGTTGTAAGAATTCAAATAGGTATTTCTGAAGATGCCATTTGTTTTAATTTTAGGCTAGATTACCCCCCTTTATTATATATATAAATATGAAGTATGAAATAATAGTAAATATTTAAATAATCAATGAAATAGTTTTTTGTTATGAAATGATGGTTTTTTGTTGTAAGGATTCAAATAGATAGTTCTCAAGATGTCGCTTGTCTTAATTTAAGGCTAGACTATCCTCTTTTATTATATATATAGAAATAAAGTATGAAATAATAGTAAATATTTAAATAATCAACAAAGTAACTTTTTGTTATGAAATGATAGTTTTTTGTCGTAAGAAGTCAAATAGGTATTTTTCAAGATGCCACTTGTCTTAATTTTAGGCTAGACTATTTTCCTTTATTATCTATATAAATATATAGTATGAAATAATAATAATAATAATAGTAAATATTTAAATAATCAACAAAATAGCTTTTTGTTTGAAATGATAGTTTTTTGTTGTAAGAATTCAAATAGGTAGTTCTTAAGATGCCACTTATCTTAATTTTAGGCTACATTATCTTCCTTTATTATATATATATAGATATGAAATATGAAATAATATTAACTAAAGAAATAAATAATCAATCAAAAAACATAGAATAATTTGAAATAATTAACTACTATTCTTAATATGAAATAACTGAACAATCAAAATAGTTTTCATCCAATAGAAATGAATCTTAATTGGTTTTTACCACAAAATGAAATAACATTAAATGAAATAATATGAAATCATAATAGCTTTCATGCAATAGAAATGAATCTTAATAGTTTATACCAAAATATGAAATAATATTAAATAAATAATCAATAAAATACAAAGTAATAAGAAATACTTAATTAGTAATCTTAATATGAAATAATTGAAGAATTATAATAGTTTTCATCCAATAGAAATCAATCTTAATTATTTTTTACCGCAATATGAAGTATGAGATAATATTAAATAAATAAAAAAATAAATACTAAATAGAACATAAAGTAATAAGAAATAATTAATTAGTAATCTTAATATGAAACTATTGAACAATCATAATAGTTTTCATCGAATAGAAATCAATTTTAATTATTTTTTACCACAATATGAAGTATGAAATAATAGTAATATTTAAATAATCAACAAAATAGTTTTTTGTTATGAAATGATGGGTTTTTGTTTTAAGAATTCAAATAGGTAATTCTCAAGATGCCACTTGTATTAATTTTAAGCTAGACTACCCTCCTTTATTATATATATATAGAGAGAGAGAGATATAAAGTATGAAGTAATATTAAATATTTAAATATTCAACAAAATAACTTTTTGTTATGAAATGAAAGATTTTGTTGTAAGAATTTTCAAATAGGTAATTCTCAAGATGCACTTGTCTTATTTTTGTCACGACCCAAAAACGAGGGTCGTGATGGAACTTGTCGCTGAATACCTTGACAAGTAAGCCTATCACCCAATTGATACAAAAAAAAGAAAAAGATGAAAATACCCCAAGGTAAGGCTTCTAGAATAAACTCGAACCATATAAGTAATTATAACAATGCGGAAGGAACATATAAAAATATCATATTGAAACACTCTGGATTCCGGACCTTAAAAAAATTCCTGAAATTTTGATCTCTGAACCTAATACTTCTCATGAGTACGAGCCGTATATTGGGGTACAGATGGCACGGTCCAGCCGTATGCTGACCAATGTTGGTTGGTGGGATGGATTTTGGTTACTGGAATGGATACGACTTAGGGGTATGAGTCGTATTGATGGTTACGGATCGTTTGGTTCCTTAACTTAATCTTAGACTTACTTAGGTTAGATCTGAGTACGAGTGGCTCACCATGAGTGTCATACCCCTTTTCTTCCTGGAGGTCTGATTGAAGGGTACTTCCAATTAAAGTGACAATATTGAATATGGATTAATTTATTTACAGAGTAGTCACTTGGAATCGAGTTATGGTGTTCCAAGTCGCCTTATTGAATCCCTAATCAAAAGGAAATGACTTTTATTTTAGTCTACAAAAATAGAAGATCGGGTAAGAAATTTTGTTGATCGAGAGGAAGGTATGAGGCACCCCTCGAGTCCCATGGTTCTAGCACGGTCGCTTTTATTGACTTATCTTGACTTAAACTAATTGAATAAATCATGTTAAGGCCTAATATTCACTCATTTTTTTAATAACTAAAACTATTTCAAATTCTTGTATTAAATCGGTGAAAAATTAATTTTAGAAAATATTGGTCAAGGTGCATTATTGCATCCTTGAATATCTCAGAAAAAATATGTACGCCGCATTCTTAATTGAGACAAAAATTTTAAACGTGTCTAAAATTTGTCTAGCGTTACAGACGTTGGTTCTTTACTTGTAAACTCATAACAATTTTATCTATTCGAAACGCTACTTAACTTTAACAATAATCTTTAAGCAAAATTTACTCAAAGTGGTCAATTAATTTAACAAATAAAATTATCAAACTTTATTAATTACAATAAATAAAAATAACGAAATAATAAAATAAATAAAACACATAACGCTACCTATTTTATGCTAATTTTAATATTAAAGACTTTAGATCTAATTATTTCAGATTAATACAAAACCCAAATCACAATTTATAAACAACTCAAACATAAAAGATTTCGAAATTTGATTCGAACATAAATCTCCAAAGAATACAAGAAAGCCGAAACATATGATACACCAACCCAAACAAAATTCAAACACCTTCACGGTTTAAAATTATTTTTTTGGAAAAATTTAGCACTGCTGGCACCATTTTTTGATGGGTTTTACCGGAACAATAGCAAAAATAGCGACTGGACATTTTCCGATGACTATTTTGGCGGGTTCCCCGCGAGGTGTGGCTAATTTTGGCTGTTTTCCAGTGAGTTTTGGCCGGAATAGGGTTGAAGCTCGACCATCGATGGTCAAATCTGGCGTGGCATAGCAAATAAAAGGGAGTAGGGGGCGGCGACGTGGCTGATGATGATTTCGACGAGGTGGTTCACCGATTTTAATGGGTTTTTCGATGAGAAAAAGGTTGGATATGGTGGTCGCCAGGCTTCAATTCGCTGGCTGATTTGCTCGGTTGAGCGAAGATGGAGTGGATGACTCGGGGGAAGAGAAAAAGGGGGCGGGGCTGTCGGTAGAAAATGTTCCTGTCAACATCAGCGGGTTTTTGTCATTTTTTGGGAAAAATAAAGATCATTGAAACAATAACGGTGGTTGTATTTTAGGTCTGTGATGATTGAATTAAGCGAGGGACGGATGATTCCGGTGAAGATTTCTCCTGTGATGGCTTCTTATTGATACTTCTATTATCATCCTAAATTTCTTGCTTAATTACAATATTAGGAATCACCATGCAAAATTATGAAAAGGGTAACGATGAACACAGAGAAGATTCGAGAATTTCTAGATGAACAAGACACAAAAAAGGTTTTTCACGTATACTTAGATATTATATGAATCGTCAGATTTTTTTGGGATCTGTGCATCATTTTCGGTCGGGGTGGGTCCCTTTTTAATTAACATTAATGATGTTTATTTAAGATTCAAAATTTTGCCTGGGGATTCAAAGGCTGACTCTTAAACTTGCTCTGGTAAAACTGATGAATTGAATTACTACTAGTACAAATGAGATTAGATATGATAAGGAATTAACAATTAAAAATGTTAAAGGAATTAATAGTGACAACCAAAAAAAATTATGATAATGCAGAAGACGATAGTGTGTGAATATGTATTCCGCTGATAAAAGTATATCTATATTTTATTTTTTCTTTTCTTTTCAATTTCTTTTCTACGAAAATTAGATCATCATATAAATTTTAGAGGAATATCTCAACACTTGGGAAAAATTTCAATGAATAATCAAAGAACAACAGACATTGATTCAAATTATTATACAAATAAAAATATGATACTATAATAACCACATATACTACACAATCCATGAAATCACTGAAACAATTTTATTTATGATTTAATTCACAACAAAAACTTGTAAAAATAAAAATATAGGATTGGATGAAAGCCTGAGATATGAATTAAGACGAGTGATACGGCAAAAAACCTTCACCAGAAACTTCAAACGGAGATCGGACTTGATTCTTTTCTTTATTTTTTTCTCTAAGTTACTCTTTGATTTTCTTTTATCGTTTTTTTCAATGTCAGTGTCTGATGATGTGCAAAGTACGTATCTTTTGGGGAGTTAGGGGGGGGGGGTTATATCAGATAATAGGGTGTGGGAGAGCAGTTGAGTAAAGATAGGATAGTGGGGGAGGTTGGGTAGTTTTTTAGGATAATTATCCTTTTTTTTAATTTAAAATACATAAAATAAATAATAATAATAATAATAATAATAATAATAATAATAATAATAATAATAATAACAAGAGAATATTTACTAATTAAATTATTTATTAAAATTAAAAGAAAAAAATATATATTTTTGAATTTTCTTATTAGAAAAATACAAATACAAATAAAAATAAAAATATCTCAAAAATATAACTTTATTTATTATTTTTTATTTATTTTTAACCATAACTTATTCAAAATGAAATAAAAGCTAAAATAAATATTGGACAAAAATAAAAATATTTAATGCCGAAAAATATATATTAAACTCGGAGAGGGTTAAAAATCACGTGTCTATATTTTCCCCCTCTTTGTGTGAAATATCGAAGAGTTTTCATACAAAGAAGTAGACAAAAAGATGATTTTTGATTCTCCAATTATTCAAAATATAAGGATAAAGATAAAATAAAAGAAAAGATGTGACCGAGTTCTAGTTTTGGACTGCCTACATATCCATGGTTATAAGAAAATCAGGTCACGTATAGTTCAAAAAGGTGAAATGGTAAGACAATAAGTCAGAGGTCGAGTTAGCTTCCGTTGAGTCTCCCTGTTCGTGACTTCTACTTTTACATTCAAATAAAAAAAATAAAAAATAAAGATACAGGTGAAAGATCCTATCTTATATAGCTTTTCTAGAATTTTGACTTGAATCTTCATGACTCCTCAAATAGTGAGATAGTCATTATTTCGAATCGAACTTGAAACACAAAATGTTCCTCCATGTTGGCTCTTGGCATTGGAGAGGAACTTGAAAATTGTCTTATTATCCAAACTTTCTTCCGACTTGAACTTGAAAATCTTTATCCTATTCTTCAGGCGGGCTCCTGACTTGTTATTACTTCACCCTGTTCTTTAGGCGGGCTCCTGAACTTGCAACTTCTTCACCTTGTTCTCCAGGGGGCTCCTAACTTGCCATTTTTGATTTTCCAAACATGTTCCTGAACTCAAAATAAAAGGTGAACTAGAAAAGAAAAGCCCCATTATTCAGGAGGGACTTGAGCAGAAAATAAATTTCCATTATTCAGGAGGATCCTAAGAAAAATGTAAAGTCCCATTATTCACGAGGGTCATGAGAAGAAAATAAATTCTCATTATTCAGGAGGGTCCTGAGCAGAAAGTAAAGTCCCATTATTCAGGAGGGCCCTAAGCAGAAAATAATTTCCATTATTCAGAAGGGTCCTGAGCAGAAAGTAAATTCAAATTATTCAGGAGGGTCATGAGCAGAAAGTAAAGTCCAATTATTCAAGATGGTTTTGAGAAGAAAATAACAAGAATTACTTTCCTTAAGAGTTGATTTTGTATATTTTTGAGCCTCATGTCACCCTTTCTTTCTTACCCTTTCCAAAAGCCAAGTTACAACCAAAGAAAGACCTTCAGATCAATCTTTGAGAATGTCAAGGCTAAAGATATTATAGGTGTATGATGTTTCATATTTTGGGTGTCTTTTTCCTTCATAAAAAAATGAATGAGAGAGTCTTGTTAGTGAAAACCCTCTTGGGCACACTATAAGGCGATGTTGAGTTGTAAGAACAATAAAAAATGAGAGAGTCTTATTGGTTAAAACCCTCATGGGCACCATAAGGCGACAACGAGTTGAAAAAGAAATTAAAATGGGAGAGGCTCGTTGGCGAAAACCCATTGAGGTGCCACTAGCCTAAGGAGGATTGTAACTCAGACGGAACAGATTCAAGAATGGCTTCATTTCCAATTCAAATGAGTGGGAAAAATTTGATAGTGATTAGTATGAGTTGATCAGGTTGTTTAATTCATAATGCATGTCATAATCACTGGAATTAGATGTCACACCCAGATGAGTTTTCATTTTTGGGCATTATTGAAAAAGAGATATCATCTTTTCCTTTTATTTTTATTTTTATTATTATTTTTATTTTTTAGTTTTGTGCCTTTTTGGTCAAAAGAAAAATCATTATCGTTATCTTTCGCGTATTTTTGAGTCAAATTTATGTCTAGACAAGTGGGGAAGGACTTCAAAATTTGCTACCAACTCTTTCAATTGTACAAAGCAAAACAAATAGTTGATGCACAAGTAACATATTACAAAATAAAATAAGGTACTTAAGAATGTTGGTCATCTCACAGTGGTTGGGTTCATGGGAACATAAAAGGTCTATTTGAAGTTGAACCCAGAGGCATCATGGAAGAGAAATATGATTTAGGTCAAAAGGTTTCAGTAGCCAGAATTTGGGGTCATAAGTACGACAAATCGATGAATTGTAATCAACAATTTGAAAAAAAGTTGAGTATGATGAGTGCAAGAGCGGTGTCCTCAAAAACCAAATGCCACAAACCAACTGCCACATTTTTATTAAAACTCACAATTTTTCTTTGTTTGGAAAAGAGATAGAACATTGTCTTTGCATTTAAGTTTTTAAATAAAGAATGCAATTACACACTTCAGTCAAATGCAAGAAGCAAAGATACAACACACGATGCTTGATTTTGGACATGTACAAAATGGGGCAAAAATTTTATGTGTGTTGTATGGGGACTTTACTTTCTGCTCAAGACAATTTTGAATAACGGGAATTTATTTTCTGCTCAGGACACTCCTAAATAATTGGACTTTACTTTATGCTCAGGACCCTCCTAAATAATGGGAATTTACTTTCTTCTCAGGACCCTATTGAATAATGGGACTTTACTTTCTGCTCAGGACCCTCCTGAATAATGGAAACTTATTTTCTACTTAGGAGCCTCCTGAATATTGGGACTTTACTTTATGCTCAGGACCCTCCTGAATAATGGAAATTTACTTTCTGCTCAGGACCCTCCTGAATAATGGGACATTAGTTTCTGCTCAGGACCCTCCTGAATAATGAGACTTTACTTTCTACTTAGGACCCTCCTGAATAATGGGACTTTACTTTATGCTCAGGACCCTCCTGAATAATGGGAATTTACTTTCTGCTCAGGACTCTCCTGAATAATAGAATTTTACTTTCTGCTTAGGACCTTCCTGAATAATGGGAATTTATTTTTTGCTCAGGACCCTCTTGAATAATGGGTCTTTACTTTCTGCTCAGGACCCTCCTGAATAATGAGAATTTATTTTCTGCTCAGGACCCTCCTGAATAATGGGATTTTATTTTCTGCTTAGGACCCTCCTGGAAAATGGGATTTTACTCTCTGCTCAGGACCTTCCTGAATAATGGGAATTTACTTTCTTCTAAGGACCCTCCTGAATAATGAGAATTTATTTTCTTCTCAACATCCTCCTGAATAATGAGACTTTACTTTCTGCTCAGGACCCTCCTGAATAATGGAAATTTATTTTCTGCTCAGGACCCTCCTGAATAATGGGACTTTACTTTCTACGCAGGACCCTCTTCACCCCAGTTTTATTTCATATCGGGTAACTTGAATTTTTACTTGGTTGGATCGAACCCCAGAGTAGGGTTGTCACGTGTCTTTTCGTAGAAAGAATCAGGTCAAACATAATTCAGGCAAGTCATTCTTTTGCTTGATTTTGATTTTAATTTTTTTTGCATTATTTTCTTTCTTTCGTTTTTTTAATGAACTTTTGACTTTAATTGATTCCAAAAGAGGGCTATGAAAGAAAAATCAAATCAAAGCTCAAAGGGGGTAAGCAAGGTTTGATATAATATTTTGATAGTAGAACAAAATGTCTTCATCATTTCAGTCTTTTAGAATGCAAGTACAAAACATACATAACATAATTGTACATGAAGATCATACATAATATCTCTTGACTGCATCCGCATTGACCGTCATTTGTTCCATTTTTCCTTCTATATCAGTCAGATATAATGCACTATTAGGTAACACTTTCTTCACCATGAGCGATCCTTGCCAATTAGGAAAAAACTTTCTTTTGACTTCAATCCGATGGGAAAGGATGCGTCTTAGTACTAACTGACCGACTTCAAAATATTTGGGATGCACCTTTCTATTATATGCCCATGCTATTCTCTTATGGTATAGTTGACCATGACATACTGATGTCAATCATTTTTTTATCAATCAGGCTTAATTGTTCCAATCGATTTTTGACCCACTAATCATCATCAATTTCGGCTTCCACAATAACTCGAAGAGATAAAATCTCAATTTTTGTAGGTATAACTCCTTCGGTTCCATACACCAGCGAGTAAGGAGTTGCACATATTGAAGTCCAAGCTATAGTACGATAATCAAACAAAGCAAAAGGCAACTTTTTATGTCATTGTCGGGAACCTTACACCATCTTGTAGAGTATCTTCTTTAGGTTCTTGTTGGCAGCTTCCACAGCCCCATTCGCCTTTGGGCAATAATGCATAATCTTAAATTGCTGACATACTTCTTGCATCAAGTGGCTATTGGGATTTGCAGCATTATCCGTGACAGTTATCTTTGGAATGCCAAATCGACAAATAATGTTAGAATGAACAAAATTAACCATTGTGTTCTTAGTCACTGACTTAAAAGTCACTGCTTCCACCCACTTTGTGAAATAATCAATGGCCACCAAGATGAAACTATGTCCATTCGATGCTTTCAGTTTAATTGGTCCAACTACGTCCATTCCCCAAGCCAGGAAAGTCCATGGAACAGTCATTGTATGTAGCTCAGATGGAGAGGAATGTAGCAAGTCCCCATGTACCTGGCATTCATGACATTTACGAATGAAATGAATTGAATCTCGCTTCATGGTGAGCCAATAGTAACCTGCCCGAAGTATTTTCTTTGCCAAAACATTCCCGTTCATATACAGGCCACAAATCCCAGAATGTACTTTAGTCATTTTTGAATCTTCTTTAGCATGTATGCATCTTAAAAGTCCCAAATCTAGAGTCCTCTTGTATAAGATTCCCCCGCTCAAGAAAAATCTGTTAGCCAGCCATCGAATGGTTCTCCTTTGGTTACCATCAGTATGTATTAGATATTTACCAGCCTGGATATATTCTTTGATATCATGGAACCAAGGCTCCCTATCAAGTTCTTCCTTAACCATATTACAATGTGCATATTTATCACAGATCCGTATATGCAAGGGGTAGATGTGGGTCTTTTCGGGATGTTGAAGCATTGAGGATAAAGTCGCCAACGCATCAATAATCTCATTATGAACTCTAGGAATATGTTTGAACTTTACTGATACAATTCATTAGCAAAGATCTTATAAACAACCTCGATACGATATAATCTTTGAGTCAAGAGTCTCCCAATCTCCTTGGATTTGGTGGACTAATAGTCTGAGTCTTCTAACACCAATAATTCTTAGATTCCCATGTCAACGGCTAATCTCTAACCTAAAATACAAACATCGTATTCTGCCATATTATTGGTATAGTAGAATCAAAGTTGGGCTATTACAGGATAATATTATCCTGATTCAGAAATAAGAATTACCCCTATCTCTACTCCTTTTACATTAGATGCTCCATCAAAGAACAACTTCCAACCTGAATGGCACTCATGAACAACTTCCAACCTAAATGGCAATAATAAAAAATAACCTCATCAATACATATTACCTCTTCATATAGAAAATAAGTCTTCAATGGCTCATATCCCTCATTAATAGGATTTTTAGCCAAATGATTTTCTAAAGCTTGATATTTTATTACAGTTTGTGTCACATAGATAATATCAAACTCTGTGAGCAGCATCTTCCATTTCGCGAGTCTGGCTGTAGGCAGAGGCTTTTGAAAAATGTACTTTAAGGGATCCATATAAGAAATGAGGTAAGTAGTGTAAGATAGAAGTTAATGCTTCAGGTTTTGTGCCACCCAAGTCAAGGCGCAACATATCTTTTCAAGAAGAGTGTACTTAGCCTCATAAGTGGTAAACTTTTTTCTAAGGTAGTAGATGGCCTATTTTTTCTGCCCGTGACATCATGGTTACCCAATACACACCTGAAAGAATTGTCTAAATAGACATGTACAATATCAAAGGTCTACCTAGCTCTGGTGGAACTAAAATAGATGGATTCGATAAGTACCTCTTGATTCTGTCAAATAATTCTTGACATTCTTCAGTCCATTCAACTTTAGCATACTTTTTCAACAACTTGAATATTGGCTCGCAGGTTGTCATGAGTTGGGCAATGAATCTACTGATGTAATTCAACCTTTCAAGTAAGCTCATAGCCTCTGTTTTTTCCTTTGGTGGAGGCAATTCTTGAATAGATTTAATCTTTGAAGGATCTAACTCAGTACCACGTCTACTGACTATAAACCCTAAGAGCTTTCCAGATGGGACTCCAAATATATATTTTGCTGGATTAAGTTTGAGATTTTACCTGCAAAGCCTTTCAAAGAATTTCCTCAGATATTTGACATAGTCAGGCTGTTTTTTTGACTTAATGATCACATCATCCACATAAACTTCAATCTCTTTGTGCATTATGTCATGAAACATTGTGGTAATCGCCCTCATGTAAGTTTACCCAACATTCTTTAGTCCGAATGGCATGACTCGATAACAATATGTCCTCTATAATGTGATAAATGATGTCTTTTTTGCAGCTTCTTAGTCCATAATGATCTGGTGATACCCCACATAACAATCTACAAAATATGCAAGATCATGATTGTCATAATTGTTCAACAAAATATGGATAATGGAAAGTGGAAAATCGTCTTTTGGACTTGCTTATTTAGATCACGATAATCAACACACATCCGAACTTTGCCATCTTTCTTTGGGACAGGAAAAATATTTGCTAACCAAGCAGGATATTGTGCCACTCGAATGACTTTAGCCTTAAGTTTCTTTGTGATTTTCTCTTTGATTTTCACACTCATGTCAGTTTTAAGCTTTCTCAACTTTTGTTTGACCGGAGGAAAAATAGGATCAATTGGAAACTTATGAACTACCAAATCAGTGCTCAAACCAGGCATATCATCATAAGAGCATGAAAAGATATCTTTGTACTCAAGCAAGGATCCAATAATATCTTTCTTTTGTTATGGTAAAGCTTATACACTTATCTTAGTTTCTTTAACATTTTCATGATCCCCTAAATTGATTGCTTCAGTTTCATCTATATTGGGATTTGACTTATTCTCAAACTATTTGAAGTCTTTGCTTATTTCCTCAAATGCTTCCTCTTCATCCTATTCAATTTATTTATTCATTATTTCATAATTAGATTAAGTTTTAAGATCTGGTTGACAATTTTTCATGCATGTCATATCACTAGAACAACATAGAAAGAACTGTATAATAGAAAATAAATATTAGACTCAAAATAAAACAAAAGGAAAACTATATTTCATTAAAACAAAGATAGGAGAGTTTTAACCTAAAAAAATAGGATAAAGATATTTAACCAAGACTCCTTCATAGTAGGGAGAGGAAAGGCCTCCCAATTGTTAAGCTGGACATCAGGGCCGATAAACTGCACATCTACATTTCTGGTACCTTCCCCAATTTCAAGCATATTAGCTTCAATGAACATATTCTGGAAAAAGGTGATAAATTTTGTATCATCACCATTCCTTGATTCTTTGGCAGGTAACATGGAGGACCCAACAACACTGACTTTGATGAAAGACTCGTTGAGTAGCGATATTGTCTTGGCAAGTGACTATGAATCTTTCTTACACTTTTTAGCCTTTTTTTTGTCCTCAAAAGTGGGCTTGTATCCCAAACCAAAGGTACCAAAGCTCTCAGAGAGTTATACTATATGGGCCCTACCTTGTAAAGACATCCCTAGACCTTTCCCTGGTTCAAAACCATGCTTTAACATTTCGTTCACTACCATAACAGATGCAGGGGACAATTGTGGTCTTGTGATAAGATTCCCCTCAAGGATATGCTCAACATCCATTTCTTTAAAATCTTGATAAATTGGCGCTCCATCTACATTGTCAGCCTCAATAGATGAAATAGAATAATCTTTATACATGGACAAATATGCTTTACTATGAACAACTATTTCTTATCTGCCATTTTCAAACTTGACCATTTGGTGTAACATAGATGCAACTTCCCCAGCCCGATGAACCCATGGCCTTCCCAATAACATATTCAACACTTGGAAATCCACAGCAAAATCCACAAGCCCTATTGTAAGTATAATCTCTATCTCACCAATGGCATCCATTTTTTCTCCATCAAATCTTCTGATGTATACATTATTAGGTCGGATCCTTTCTACGTTAACATTTAGATTTTACAAAGTTAACATAGGACAAATATTAGCACCAGATCCTCCATCAATCAATACCCAAGTGACATAGAAATGCTTACACTTCACAGTAATATAGAGGCCTTGATTATGTCCAGTACCTTCTGCAGGTAATTCATCATCCGAGAAAGTGATCCTATTTACCTCAAAGATTCTACCAATAATTTTCTCCAATTGATTCACCTTAATCTCACTGGGCACATGTGCCTCATTTAAAATCTTCATTATAGCTTTGCGGTGATCCTACGAGTGTATCAATAAATATAATAAAGAAATCTGGGCTAGTCTCTTCCTCAATTGTTACACAACAGAATATTCCGGCACTTCATCTTCTTAAGGAATTCTTCATCCTCTTCTTTGGTAACTGGTTTCTTGACTGGAATTCGATCTTTATTTCCTTGTTTGGCTTTCCTTAACTCTTCTGGAGCATAACACCTCCCCGAATGGGTTAATCCTTCTACTTCATCCACTTCTTCAATAACTTTCTTCCCCTTGTATGTCACTATATTGGGATTTTAGCTCCAAGGGACTATCTTGGCATTAACCATAGGACATTGTGATACCAGTTTAATCATAATTGGAGTTATGGGAGCTCCTTTTACAATTAATAGAGGCTTAGTGGGCCTACTGAGAACAATAATCTTTGGCTTTATATGACCTGACCCAACACTTTTTAAAGTTTATTTCCCCATAACCAAAGAATTATTCAACAGTTTTTGTTTTGTTACCACCTCCTCTACTTCTGTAGGTTTTACCTTCATTTAATCCTCAACATTTGCTGAATTTTCCACACCAGTTTTAATCTTAACGATAGGCTTGAAGGAAATTACAGTCTCTTCATCACTAGGTATCAACTCGAGCATATTTGTTTCAGTATGATTTGGTAGTGGATTCTGATTAATGTTCGATGCATCTGGACTTTGCACCATAATTTATTGTGTGTCGATCAACTCCTAAATTACTTTTTTCAAGTACCAATATTTCTCTGTGTCATGCCCTGGGGCATTGGAACAGTATGCACATCTTCTAGAATAATCCAAGTTTTTTGGAGGAGGATTTGGGATCTTTGTAGCAATTGGACTTAGAATATTCATGTCCTTCAGTATCTGAAACAAGATGGCATAAGATATTTCAATAGGAGTAAAATTATCTTTGCCCATGTTATCCATCTTGAAGTCTTTTTTAGGTTGGAAAGTAGATTTAGGGGGTCCTTGTTAAACTTGTGGGATTGAAAGATGATTCAGAATGGCTGCTACACGCCATTACGGGTAAGAAAGAGCTTGAGCATATGGTTGTGCATTATAGATAGTCTATTGAGGAGATGGATTAGAATAGAATAGATTTTAGGAAGGAACATAGTATCATGGATGATTATATGGATCTTGGACATAAATTTGAGATTGAGATTATGCGTACTGGTGACGCGCACCTCTCAAATTTTATCATGGACTTGGTACAATAGTAGCTAAATCCTTATTTCTTTTCTTCTTTCCAAAACTTCCCAAACCATTTTGAAGCGCCTGTGTTGTTGCTTTCAAAGTAGCTTGGCTTATAATTTTTCCAGACTTAATTATATTTTGTACTATCTTTCCGACCTTAATGACCTCAACAAATGTACTTTAAATAGTAGAAATCAAATGATGGAAATAGTCAGGTTCTTGTGCTTGCAAGAAAATATCAATCATTTTAAACTCATTTATTGATGGCCTGACTCTTGCATCTTGCTCTCTCCATCTAACAACATATTCTCAAAAACTTTCAATTTGTTTTTCCTCATGTTGGCAAGTGTGGTTCAATCTGGCACTATATCAATATTATATTAAAATTGCTAAATAAAATCCCAAGCCATGTCGTCCCGACATGCCAATAAGAAATATCTTGATCAATGAACCATTCTGAAGCTATCCTTTCCAGACTTTCTCCAAAGTAAGCCATCAACAGTTCTTGTTTTCCCCTGCTTCTCTCAATTGATTGCAAAACCTTTTCAAATGAGCCACTGGATCTCTATGGCCTTCGTACATTTCAAACTTAGGAGTTTTAAACCTTGGAGGCAAATGGACATCAGGAAACATACACAAATCTTTGTATAAAACACTATTTTGCCCTCCTAGTCTTTGCATATTTCTCATACTCTACTCCAAACTTCTCAAGTTCCTAGCCATCTCTTCTTGTTTCTCATTCTTTACAGTCTTTTCAATCATGATAGGAGGACCATGTTGATGAGTGGGATAATATGAATTCGGGGGTTTGTAATTTACTTCAGGAGGATACAATTGATCGTGACTTGGTTCACCTATAGTCTTTTGCACTATTGATTGAGTACCCACAGTAGCTGGTGCTATAAGAGTGAAAAATAGGTTATTTGTGATAGAAGAATTTGGTGGGCGCATGGCATAAGTACCAGCAGTGCCAGACATATTAATATATGGGGCGAATCTAGGTGGATAAAATGGATCGCTAGTTTGAGCTTGAGAAAGATTTGGATCATTCGTATTCGAAAGTCCAGGGATTAAGGAAGACGGGGCTTTTTCATTCAACCAATCTTGATACATTTCCACTATATGTTGTTTCAATAACTTATTCTCTTCCATGGATGCAAACTCATATGAAATCAACTGATTTTGATCTTCCTCACTGTCAGACTCTACACCCTCTTTGCGGGTCATCTTTCCTTTTCCTTTGTATCTTGTATTGTACGGATGAGAAGCCAATTTAAACCATAAATCAACCACCAACTACTTTATCTTTTCTCTGAATCAAGTGGAAAACGGGTGATTAATACATATTTAACACATTATAATGACACGTTGTATGCTATGCCTATATATGCATTTCCCAACCTATCATGGAAGGCCTTATGTTTTATCCCGGCTTTTCTAGGTGCATTTTCTTTTGAAAAGTTTTGATTGAATCGTTTGGAGGATTGATATTGGGTGTATTTATATGCCTAATCACCATAACTTACCTTATTTTAGCTAAGTTTTGAGAATAAAATGCCTAGTTTCTTATGTTTTTACTCTACTTTGATGTAATTAAGCTAACCTATGTGATTAGCATGATTTCAGGTGTTAATAAGGTAGATAAAGACATTATGGGACTACGGATTGCGGATGACAAATCACACAAGAGAAAAGTAGCTTGTTGGACCAAATGTGGTGTCTAAACGGATTGTAGAAGGAAATTATGAGAGAAAAGATTACTAAAAAGACTTGATGCTGAATTTTTATGATCATTCTATTCTGTATTATTTTTTAAAAAGAGACTGGCGGCTTAGAGTGGAAAAAAATATTTTTCTCTTGGTTCATTGTTTACACACCAAGATCGTCTTCTAGTTTTTGGTATGATGAATAAACTTATGGTGATTTTCGTTTTGTCCATGAGTAGCTAAGCTTATTGGTTAGGGTTATGCAAATCTTGTAGCATACTATCTATTTCTATGGGTTTTGAATTCATTATGCATTGATCTACTTATATCATACTCTTTTCGTTGTGCTTGAATTCTCGTGGTTGCAAACATAGGGAATGTGCCATTGAAACATAACTTGTTCGATAGAAAGGTTAATGTTTGGAAAAGAGAGTAGTGACAAGAAAATGGGGTTTCCAACCTCTATTTCACATGTTAATGCCTTAACAGTATTAACAACTTGGAGATTTCGTATAATTGAGTAAGCACTTGTGATTCGAGAGAACTAAAGTGAATTAATCCTTGATGGTTGAGAAATGCTTGGATTGAGAATTTGAATACGTTTCTCTATAAGAGCATGCATGTATGAATTCTTAACACCCATAGTTAGAAGATGTTAAAAACTACAAGGTGGACATAACCCTAGCTTGTTATTCTCTGCATTCAAATATTATTACATGTATTTCTTCACTATTACATTGAAACTATTACCTCATACTTAAATCAAAACCCCCTTTATTCTGGAACCTTCGATCGATAGTCTAATAACAACCACAATACTCAGTGAACATAGTATTCCCTGTGGGATTCGACACCCAAACCAGTTGGGTTCTATATTTGACAGTGACCACTTATACTTTCATAAGAAAGTTGTAATTTGGGCGTATAAAATTTTGGCGCCGTTGCAAAGGAATACGGTTGTCAATTAAGTTTGTATTTATTATTTGATATTTGATAAATTTTCCTAAATTTTACTTTTATTTGTTGTTTTTGTTTGTTATAGGTTCATTGTTGTTTATGGAATGAACCAGAAGTTCAAAAGAACCATTATTGCCCTTCAATCCTGAACCTCATCTCATTGAAAGAATGGCTAACCAACAGGAAGCTAAAAGATTAGCTGCTTTGGCTAATGCTCAATTAAATCAATAGAATACTGATAACCCAGGTTGGGTACCTAATCCAGTTGAAGAGGAATTGGGAGACGATGATTTGTTGGGGCCAATTAATCAGAGGGGTGCAGAGCATATAGTTGCACCAGTGAACATAAATGTGAACAGAAATTGCCCTTTCAGAGTGAGACATGATCGCCAAGCTGTGCAATTTGATCTTAATGATGATGAGGATGGAATTGATGGAGTTGGTGCTATTGGAGCTATTATTCCTCCACCTCTAGAACCAGGAGCAAAGTTCAATATTACCAGTACAATGATTCAACTCCTTCACCTGAAAGGGTTGTTTGGTGGACTCCTAGAAGATGAATCTGACATGCATTTGGTGAACTTTGTCACTATTTGTAATTTTTTTGATAACCTGGGAGAAGGACAAAATGCCATCCGCTTGCATTTATTTCCATTGTCTCTATCTATGGAGGCATCATTGTGGCTTAATGAGATGACGCTCGATTCTATAACTAATTGAAGGCAGTTGAAAGAGGCTTTCCTTGAAAGGTTCTTTCCGCCTTACAGGAGGGTACAACTGAGGGATGAGATCAGAAACTTTAGGCATATCCCAACTAAAGCCCTTCACGAGACATCGAAGAGGTTAATAAAGAAGCTGATGAAGTGCTCGAACTATAATATGATAGATATTCATCTGATGGAGACTCTTTATCGGGCTTTGAACTCTATTATGAAGCTAGTTGTTGATAATGCTGCAGGGGGACCATTTGTGGATCTCACTTTTCAAGAGGCCTCGAAGATGCTTGATCAGATGACCAAACAAAGTAGAGCGTGGCATACCAGGGATTCTGTGGTAGCAAGCCCTACTGTGTCTATTGGCATGACTGCAGAAAATCATAAGAAAGAGGAAGAACGTGATCAAGAAATAGCACACTTGAAGGCGCAGATGGATTTGTTGAAAAAGCACTTATTATCTATAAAGACTAAAAAAGTGAAAGATGTTGCATCCCAAGGTAGAGATGATTCTGATTCAAAAGAAGAGGCTAACTATTTGAATAACCAAGGCATTTTTTGAGGCAATATCCAAGAAATCCAAGGTCAGACTTATTACGACAAGGTGGATATAAGGATTGGGATCAAGGAAACTGGAAGAGCAAGAATGATATAAGTGGGCTATATGTACCTCCCAGAAGCAGAGATAATGCTGCAACTAGCTCTGGAAAGATGTATATGGAGGACATAATGGAGAAATTGTTAAAGGAAGTCGAGGCTACCAACTCTGGGGTGACTATCATGAAGACTGACTTGTTTTCTATGAGTTAGTTGGTAAACTCCCACTCCACTTCGATTAAGCAGTTAGAACAACAAATGAACCAACTCTCTGCAGTATTGAATTAGAGAAAGAGTGGAACACTACCAAGTGATACAATTCAGAACCCTCGAAATAATAGATTGTGCATGGCTATTATCACATGAAGTGGTAAGGTTTTATCAGGCCCTTCTTTGGGCAAAGCTATGAATGAAGAGGTAATCAAAGAAGATGTTGATCTCGAAGAAGGTAATCGAGTGGATGCTAAAAAACTGGATGGCATTGATATCCCTTTTAATCATCAGTAAGTTGATGAGTTTGAAAAAAGAAAAGAGAAGGAAAAAGAAGTAGTGGTGAAGACTCTCCCAAAACCACCACCTCCCTTCCCTCAGAGGTTGGAGAAGAAGGCCGATGACATGAAGTTTAGTAAATTCATGGCAATGTTGAAGCAGTTGATAGTAAATGTGCCTTTTATAGAGGTACTTGAGCAAATGCCAGGATATGCTAAATTTATGAAGCATCTTATGTCAAATAAAAGAGCGGTGAGATACGAACCAGTGGATAATATCCATCATTGTAGTGTTATTTCTACAAGGTCCTTGGTGCAGAAGAAAGCATACCCAGGAACATTCACTATTCCTTATACGATTGGGTCTCTGGAATTTGCTAAGGACTTATGTGATCTGGGAGCGAGCATTAATCTGATGTCGCTAGTTGTTTATAAAAAGTTGGGTTTGGGAGACCCCATACCCACCGACATGCTACTTTTGATGGCGGATAGATCGGTAAAATGACCTGTTGGTATTTTATATAATGTGCTGGTAAAGGTGACTAGCTTCATATTTCCTGTGGATTTCATAATTTTAGATTGCGAGGTGGATTTTGAGGTGCCCATAATCTTGGGTCGACCTTTCCTTGCAACCAAAAGTGTGATGAATGATTTGCAAGCTAATAAGCTCTTATTTAGGATGAATGATGAAGTGGTTCAATTTGATATGTGCCAATCAATGAAGCAACATAAAGAAATGAGTGTGTTCTCAATTGTTGATGTATATTATAAGGATGAGAAGGAGGTTCCAATAGAGGAGAAGTTTGCTATTGAGCCTTTAACTGCAGTGCTTATGAATTTTGATCGTGAAGGTATTGAGGAGTATGAAGAGACTATTTGTGCTTTGAAAGGAATGGGATCATAATCCTATGCTCCTAAGAAGCTATATCTTGATCTTAAGAATCGACCAACACCACCGGCAAAGCCATCCATTAAAGAGCCACCGGTGTTGGAATTGAAAGAGCTGCTAGGGTATTTAAGGTACATATTTCTGGGAAATAGAAACATGCTACCCGTGATTATTGCAGCTGATTTGGGTGAGCAATAGGTGGAAGCAATTATTTCGGTGCTTTATAGGTACAAAAGAGCAATAGGCTGGACTATTGATGATATTATTGGCATTCTCCCTGGCATCTGCACTCATAAGATACAACTTGAGGAAGACTCTACTCCAACCATCGAGCATCAACACCGAATTAACCCTCCAATGCAAGAGGTTATTAAGAAGGAAATTATTAAGTTCCTGGATGCAGGAGTAGTTTATCCTATTTCTGATAGTAAATGGGTAAGCCCAGTTCAATGTGTGCCCAAGAAAGGGGGCATGACTATTGTTACAAATGAAAAGAATGAGTTGATTCCTCTCAGTCCTGTGATTGGGTGGAGGTTTTGCATGGACTATCACAAACTAAACTCATGGACCTTAAAGAATCACTTCTCAATATCCTTCATGGATCAAATGCTTAATTGGTTGGCAGGAAAAGGGTGGTATTGTTTCTTGGATGGCTATTCTAGCTACAATCAGATCTGTATTGCTCCTGAAGATCAGGATTGCTCCTGAAGATCAGGAAAAAATGACATTCACATGTCCGTATGGAACTTTTTCATTCAAGAAGATATTATTTGGGTTATGTAATGTACCTCTACCTTCCAAAGGTGTATGATGTCTATTTCCTTAGATATGGTGGAGGACACCTTGGAGGTGTTCATGGATGATTTTTCTATTGTAGGAGATTCATTTGAGTTGTGTTTAGCGAACCTGAGTAGGACCTTGCAACGATATGTTGAATTCAATTTGGTGCTTAATTGGGAGAAATGCCACTTTATGGTAAAAGAGGGCATTGTTCTCGGGCACAAAATTTCAAAAAAAGGGATAGAGGTAGATCGAGACAAGGTAGAGGTTATTTAGAAGCTACCACCTCTCATTTTAGTGAAAGGAGTGCTTAGTTTTCTTGGATATGCTGGCTTTTATCGAAGGTTTATAAGGGACTTCTCAAAGATTGCAAATCCACTTTGCAAACTTTTGAAGAAGGAAGTTAAGTTCTCCTTTGATGATAATTGCTTGAAGGCATTTGAATGCCTTAAAAATAAGTTGGCTGAGGACCCTATCATTGTTGCATCGAATTGGTCAAAACCCTTTGAGATCATGTGTGATGTAAGTGGTGTTGCCCTTGGAGCTGTGTTGGGGAAAAAGAAGGACAAATTATTTCATCCTATCTATTATGCCAGCAAAGCACTGGATGGAGCTCAAAAGAACTACACCGTCATCGAACAGGAACTCCTTACTGTAGTCTATGCTTTTGAGAAATTCTGGTCTTATTTTCTAGGGACCAAAGTGGTGGTCCACACTGACCACGCAACCTTGAGGTATTTGATGGCCATGAAGGATGCAAAACCAAGGTTGATTAGATGGGTGCTGCCTCTCTAAGAATTTGACTTTGAAGTCAAAGATAGGAAGGGTTGCGAAAACCAAGTTGCGGATCATTTTTCTAGGATGTAAAGTGAGCAAATAGTTAGAGATAAAATTGAGATAAATGATGCATTTCCTGATAAGGAGATCTTGGATTCTACTATGGAAAAAATGCCTTACCACTCTAATTTTTCAAACTATGTGGTGAGCGAGGTCATTCCGAAAAATCTTTATTTTCATCAAAGAAAGAAATTCCTTCATGATGTGACACATAATTTCTGGGATGATCCGTATCTTTTTTAGCGATGTGCTGACAATATTATAAGGAGATGTGTGCCAGAAGTGGATGTATTGAGTATATTGGAAGCATTTCATGCTTCCTCGGTTGGAGGTCATCATGTAGGTGATCAAACTGCTAGAAAGGTATTGCAGAGTGGCTATTATTAGCCAACTTTATGCAAGGATGCTCATGAGTTCATGCTAAGTTATGACCAATGTCATAGGCAGGGGTCAATCTCCAAGCGGCATGAGATGCCTTTGACGAAGATGCTGGAAGTAGAATTATTTGACGTCTGGGGCATCGATTTCATGGGATTTTTTGTAAGCTCGTATGGGATGAAGTACATTCTAGTTGCTATTGATTATGTATCGAAATGGGTCGAAGCCATCGCCTTGGCTGATAATGAAGGAAAGAGAGTTGTTGCATTTCTCAAAAAGAATATCTTCTCTCGCTTTGGAGTACCACGTACTATTATAAGCGATGGAGGATCTCATTTTTGCAACAAAGTTTTTTGAGATGCCTTGGAAAAATATGGGGTGAAACAGCATAGAGTAGCAACTCCATATCACTGAAAAACTAGTGGGCAAGTGAAGGTTTCGAATCGGGAGATTAAAGCCATCCTAGCTAAAACGGTGAACGCTAGTGGGCAAGATTGGTCTCAAAAACTCGATGACGCCTTGTGGGTGTATCAAACTTCTTTCAATACACCCATTAGCATGTCACCGTATCAGTTAGTCTATGACAAATCATGTCACTTACCGAGAGCATAATGCTTTATGGGCACTCAAAAGGTTAAATCTGAATTAGAAAGAAGCAGCGGAGCTAAGACTGGGGAAACTGAATGGGATGGATGAATTCCATCTTGGGGATTATGAAAATCATACCTATACAAGGAGAAGATGAAGAAGTATCATGATTGGAGGATTAAAAAATGAGATTTTCATAAAGGTGACTTAATGCTTCTGTTCAACTCCAGACTCAAACTATTCACCGGTAAACATAAGTCCAAGTGGTCAAGCCCATTTAAAGTAAGTCAAGTCTACTCCTATGGAGTAGTCAAAATTGAAAATAAACATGGAAGCGTCTTCAAAGTTAACGGGCAACGATTAAAGCTTTATATCAGTCCAAAAGACTTGATAAAAAGTATTGCGACTATCTATCTCGATGAAGTTTGAGTAATCGAGATAACTGAGTCATACCATGAGAATAAATCAGGCGCTACATAGGAGGAAACCCATGATTTGACTTTGATTTTTATATGTAAAACAAAAATACAAAAATAAGAGTCGAGCCACGACCGAAACTATGGTGCTTGGTGGGAGGAAACCTACCCTTCTCATCATTTTTAATTGTTTTTGAATAAGTGTAGGTGTTCGAAGCACTAAAGAGGTGGTAGGTTCTAAACTCAGTTTGAAAGTGAGCCATATCAAAAGTGGTAAGTTTAGGAGTAACGGCAATATTAAGGCTCGAGTAATGATTGTAACTTGAATTATGTTAATCTGACTTTAAAAGTTTCGTAGTATGGACCTTTATCAATGCTTTATATGAATAATGGGGTGCATGGTATCCAAGTTTAAGTGTACTACATGGTGTGTGGTGCCCAAGTTTACATAGACCATGCCAAAGGCGTCGCCTAAGACATAGCCTAAGATCGCTGCCTGACATAGGCATTACGTTGTACGGTGCCTAAGTCAACTTGAGCGTCAGGCTATGCGGTGCACACCTTGATTTAGGTGATAGCTTGTGCATCACATACCCAACCGCACACCCTCACTGTTTTAAGTTGGCGACTACCTATGCGGCGCTTAAGTTAACTTGTGCAATACCTTAGGCGACACACACATATGGTTAGGCGATGGCTTATGCGACGCTTAACATAAGGCATAAGCTTACTGCCTAAGGTAGGTGATCACTTGTGTGGCGCATTGTCTAATGTAGGCGATAACTTGGGCGCCGCATACTTACCCTTGTGCGATAACATGTGAGACGCCAACCATACCGCATAGGCTCACTATTTTACTTATGTGATGCCAAATGTGACGAAACTTAAACATGTGCCATTCATTGTGCATCACATACCTAACCCACTTCAATATAATACTCAACCTCAAACCGGGTCAACCCGACCCGAATTTCATTCTTTAAATAGACTCCACACCCTAAATGCCCAAATTCATCCTTATTTCACCCCTAAGCCGTACAAGATTTCTCTCTCACCATTCTCTTTGTCCTTCAAGATTACTCTTTGCTTAACAATCTCAAGAATTTCCCCCTTCTTTCCTCAATCTTTTATCTTCAAGGTAAGTTTTACTTTCTTAATCCTTAGTTATTGTGACCTTATATTATATTTAATTGATTTCTTAAGGATTATGGATTGAATTCTTTCCATACTTTATAAAAGTAAGGTTTTGAAAATCTTGGGGAAGTTGAACACCATTATTGTGGAAACCATCATTGTTGTGGATCTTAATTTTACCTCAGAATATGTTGTTGGTTGTTTAATGCAAGTCATGGTATATTGTAGGTATTAAGGTGTTGAAACCATCTTATTTTGTTGAACATGATGTTTATAAAAGTGTAGGAACGTGATGATGTTTGTGTATTATGATATGTTGAAGTTGTAAAGGATAGTTTTGTTCAACAATTGCTTTATTGAAATGAAATTAGTGAAATTGGTGGTGTGAAGGAATTGATTTTGTGCAACAATTGTGTATTAATTTGAATTGCAATATTATTGTAGAATGTGAGGGGTTTATGGAGTGAAATTGTGAATCAAAAAAGAAAAAGAAAATTCACCATGTGAGTTGCAAATGTGCTAATAATGTAGTGTAATGTTGGCACTCAAGATCAAAGTGTATTTCAGCGAAGTCTGAGTACTCGACAACACCACTTAATAAGTTTATGCTTACAAATTAAGTATGGGGTGGTGATTTCACCACCCTCTTCTTAATTGTAGTGAGTTTTGTTAAGTGTGGGTAACATGATTATATGATGCACTCAGGTGATATGGCTCCCAAAGAAAGCACAGGAAAAGACAAAGCATCCACATCTAAGGAGGGACAGAAAAGAGCACAGAATGAGAAATCTGCTTCATCCTCTCTTCAAGGGCCTCGACGTATTTTTGGTATTAAATGGGTCTTATAGAATGGTCAGGAGTAGTACAAAGATAACAAAGTAAATAGATACATTCCACTGGAGCTTATTCAAAGGGAGAGTTTGGCGAGGCACTACCCTTATATTAAGGCTAGGATCACAAAACTAAAACTTGACTTTATTTTCCAAGATATGGGTGAGTGCAATCTATATTGGACTTGGGAATTTTATGATAATTGATCCCCAAATACTTATGGGAGTGAAGTGAAGATTCAAGGGAAAATCCTTTATCTGACGGCCGAGTTTTTTTAACTCTTTCTTGGGTACTCCGAATGTGGACCACTCCAGGTTAAAGGAATTATACAACAGGACTCCCTATTGAGCCATCAGGCATACTTTGTGCGGTTCAAGGTATATGGCTCGGTGGTTCCATTACAAGGACAAAGGCCACCACAACACCTTTCCATATGCTTTTCTGAATAGAAAAACTCATATCTGGCTAAGGATAGTCAATGCTAGATTGATTCTGGGAAAGTAGTTCACCAAAGTTACTCACGATTGGGTATGTATAGTATATGCTTTGATGACTGATGCTCCTGTAAATGTTGGTTCAGTTATACACGCTTTTATGCACAAAGAAATGATGCACAAAAAGACACCATTCAGCTTTGTAAGCTTGCTAACCACCATTTTAAAAAAGAAATATATTAAAGCTAAGATAACGGATCACAAGTTGCCTCAGAACCCAAAGAGAGTGGATGTCACAAAGGTAAAGGATCCAGAGACCAGCCAAGGCACAATTCTTAGCACTGCTGAATGTCACGCATGAGATGAGAGCTTCTTCTATCATCTTTATGGAATGACAAAGCTCACTATGATGAGTGGAGGATGTGTGCCTACTACTGCAGAGCTACATTAGCTGGATTATGACTATCCACTTAATAAGCATGCTAGAGCTATGTGTGGAGTGGGGACTGGTTTTGAGGAGCCATTGGATGATGATGTACCAACGGATGAGGATCGTCAACTGTTGGATTCTGACATAGAGGCCGAATATAGTGAGGAAGACTCTGATGATAATTCTAAGTAGGTGGCATGACCCCAGACGTGGAACAAGAGTCCTACTAGCCAGGTTTTTGTTTATGTATTTGCACTAGGGACAGTGTTTTACTTAAAGTGTGGGGTAGCTAGAAGTGCTTCCAGATTGCTTACTGTTTTGTCTTCTCTTTAGTGCATTTATTTTTCCTTTATTTTGCCTCTTTGTATATGTTAGTTTAGTGCATATGTTTTATTTCTGTGTATATATTAGTTTGCTTTTTAGTCATAGTTTGGTGTTTTTCTCGATGATAGATGAATGACGACCATCTTAAGAGGAAATCAGTCATGTGTAGGACCTAATAAGTGAATATAATTTGTTCTAGTGGGCCACATGACAATATAAGAATATGATAAATCTTTACTGTTGAGACATCTAAGCTGTAGTTTATGACTCGTGTGGTGATTGTTGGCTTAAAGTAAATTCATATAACTGTTTGGTTAAGAGTTTATAATGATCCTGTTGGAGTTAAGCATGTTCCATGTGTGTGTGAGGGTATTCGCATATTCCTTGTTGCAATTAATGGTAGAACTTGCCTGGTGCATGTGCAAACTGAAATAGAGAATGAGAGTTTAGGAGGTGATTTAGGCACTTCTTTGATAGCCATTTTTAATACCCTCTTTTGAACCACCTTTGTGCATAATCTTAGCTAGCCCCGTTGAGCCTTTAGCTTGTTCTTTGGTAACCTCATGTGTAGCCTAATCCTTTCTCGATTAACCTCAACTTGATCCAAATCTCCTAAGCACTTCAGTAAGTTTTTTTTTAGTAAGGCGTTGTAAATAGAAGGAGAAAAAGGTGAAAATGAAACCCCAAAGTAATAGTTTTTGGCGTGTGAATCATAGATGATTGGTTGGGAGTGAGATTTATCTAAAAGAAAATAAAAAAATAAAAAAAAAAGAGAAGAGGCATAAAAGTTGTTCAAAATGATATGATGTGAACATGGAAAATACTTTTGTCATAAGTTATGTAAGTGAGCTTTATGAAATAGGGTGAAAGAAAATGATGTGTGAAGTTTGTAGAGGTGAAAATTGGTTGTTCGAGATTGGTATTCATTGTCTAATGTAGTGTATTAAAGCACTTAGGGAAGTTAGTCACTATTACTGGCCAGAATAGTTCCTACCCATCCTTTAGCCTACATTACAACCCGTAAAGACCTATGTGATCCTAATCTTAACATTCTGATATTAGTGGAGCACTACACTAAGGGTAAGCATATGTTCATCATTTGTAATTTGAGAATTCCTTGTGAGAGTGAGAACTTGATTCTTATAACCATTGTGCTAGAAATTGTTTTTTTTTGTGCGATTATGGGCAACTCTTTTGTTGTGAGGGAACATGTTTGATGAAAAATTGGGTAATTTATATGATTTCTTTTCTTAAATGGTATGCATGAATTTTCCAACCTGATGAGTCTATTCTTGAGGGTAGGTTGTTTTCAGTAATGGTTTATGAATCTACTTCTTGTAACATATTCGTTGTGTGATCCGATTTGAGCATCTTGTGTTTCCTTTGTGGGTTTTAAATCTTGTGTATGCGTAAATGGATAAGTTGTTTAAGGACGAATAAAGATTTAAGTGTAGGATGGTGATCTTGGGTTTATTTATACGCCTAAGAACCATAACTTACCCATATTTTAGCTAAGTTTTGAGAACAAAGTGCCTAGTTTCTTATGTTTTTACTCTACTTTGATGTAATTGAGCTAACCTATGTGATTAGAATAATTTTGTGTCTTAATGAGGTAGATAAAGACATGAAGGGACTACGGATTGTGGATGACAAATCACACAAGAGAAAAGTAGCTTGTTGGACCAAATGTGGCGCCTAGAAACTATGTCAAAGACTAATTTGTCATTTATAATTAGTTTAGGGACTTAGAAGGCAATTATGAGAGAAGAGATTACTAAAAAAACTTGATGCTGAATTTTTATGATCATTCTATTCTGTATTATTTTTCAAAAAGAGACTGGTGACTTATAGTGGAAAAAAACATTTTTCTCTTGGTTCATTGTTTACACATCAAGATCGTCTTCTAGTTTTTGGTATGATGAATACACTTATGGTGATTTTCATTTTGTCCATGAGTATCTAAGTTTATTGGTTAGGGTTATGGAAACCTTGTAGCATACTATCTATTTCTATGAGTTTTGAATTTATTATGCATTGATTTGCTTATATAATACTCTCTTCGTTATGCTTTAATTCTCGGGGTTGCAAACATAGGGAATGTGCCATTGAAACATAACTTGTTCAAAAGAAAGGTTAATGT
This sequence comes from Capsicum pubescens, assembly GCA_030864215.1. Lineage (NCBI taxonomy): Eukaryota > Viridiplantae > Streptophyta > Magnoliopsida > Solanales > Solanaceae > Capsicum > Capsicum pubescens. Next base: position 100,360,059 of record CM061547.1, read on the forward strand.
TTGGAAAAGAGAGTAGTGACAAGAAAATAAGGTTTCCAACCTCTATTTCACAAGTTAATGCCTTAACAGTATTAACAACTTGGAAATTTCGTATAATTGATTAAGCACTTATGATTCGAGAGAACTAAAGTGAATTAATCCTTGATGCTTGAGAAATGCTTGGATTGAGAATTTGAATACGTTTCTCTATAAGTGCATGCATGTATGAATTCTTAACACCCATAATTACAAGATGTTAAAAACTACAAGGTGGACATAACCCTAGCTTGTTATTCTCTGCATTCAAATATTATTACACGTATTGCTTCACTATTACATTGAAACTATTACCTCGTACTTAAATCAAAACTCCCTTTATTCTGGAACCTTCGATCAACAGTCTAATAACAACCACAATACTTAGTGAACACAGTATTCCCTGTGGGATTCGACTCCCAACCCAGTTGGGTTCTATATTTGACAGCAACTGCTTACACTTTCATAAGAAAGTTGTAATTTGTGCATATCAAGGATTGTCTACATATCATTCTAGGACATGAATCAGATCTTACGTAGTTCAGAAAATCTTAACAAAAATGATTTATTTTAATAAAATAAATAAAGTAAGTGAAGTAAAATATATGTAATATATAGAGAAATTAATGGCCAACTTCATTACACTTCATAATTTTCGAATACAAATACGATAGAACAAGTGACACAACTCCTAAAGGAAAACCTACCAACTGACATCTGGCAAACAAAACTAAACTTAAAAAAATAAGATTAAAAAAAGACAATCTAAACAAGAAGTACTAAAACTGAAACTGAAAGACTGCGATAAAAGAAAATACTATTTATCCATACAACTAAACTCCAGTTCCTTAAGGTCTTCAACTGATTCTCATAACTTCAACATGTTAAATCAAGGAGATTTTGGCTTGATATGACCTCCCAAACCCAAGTATATATTTTCCAACGAAATAGTGAGACGTTGGGCGAAAGCTGGTACTTGTGCCAGAAATTGTTCTCAATTCAACTGTTGGTAGTCCAAACCCATTTTGGTGGTATCCTGTGACACACGACGGACCTTCTCTTGAAGGAAACTGAAGGCCTGATCCCAACTTTGGGTCTGTCGATCACGGGAATTAATAATCTCTTTTGCACGTTGTTCATGATCGAAAGTAACCTCAATTTGTTCTCGTAGTATTCCTCTTTGATGTATCCACTGAGATCTCTCACTATCAAATTCTTCTTGCATGTTCTTTTCAAATTCTTGCAACTGCTGGCGGCAAGATACGTCAAGTTCTGTAACATGTGGCCCCTAGTTGTAGCTAACTTAATTTTCCCTCAAAGTGAGACCTCAATATCCGCTGACTTAGCTTTCTATTCAGCAAATTCCCTCTGTAGTTCTTCTATTCTTTCCCTTGATCATTCTAGATCATCATTTAGCACCCGAATAGTAGACTGATAATCTCTCTCTACCTCCAATTATGCTTGCTTAACTCTTACCTTATTTTTTGTGTCCTGATATGCTTGTTGTTGAGTAAAGTATGCCCTAATATGCTCCAATTCTTCTCTCAAAGCTTGGTTGACATCAAGATGTTCTCGTATAGCCCTCTCAATCCCTATCCTTATTGCAGTTTCTTGATCTATGGGTCCCTTAATCAATCTTTCCGATCTGATTGGTGGAGGTGGCTGTTTTTCAAACCATTCATGGTAGGTTGGGTGTACTTCTCCTTTTTCACACTCGATGATTATTGTTTCAATTCCCATGAGATGATAACCATCCCAAATTTTCTGTGCCAATCCCTTTGGAAGGGGAATCTCTGGCCTAACCTAAACACAAACTTTTTCATGTTTTCTGTTATGGGAATTATTTGACGTCTGCCTAGATGATGTAGGACCCTCAATGGAACATATAGTTGAACACCCCTAATACCCATCAATAATAAGAACTACCAAATAACGGAACTTTGTATGACTTGCCTCTAAGGGAACCAAGGGAGATTCCAAGTGATCTTATCTGCCGCCAGTGAGAAAAAAAGCTTATCTCAATCACTGAATCCTTCTGGACACTTATATTTCTTCATTCCTTTTTCATAATATTTGATGTGATTGACTCATTCAAGAATAAATCTTGCCACCGTAGGATGTTGATAAAGATACTCTACAATCCACATCTGTAGAAAGATATTACATCCCTTGAAAAAATCTTTTTCTTTTTGACAAATAGTTAGAGCACAGTAAATGTCCGCCAAAATCATTGGTAGCAAAGTGTAATCCTCTTCCTTAATCAATATATGTACCACTCCAACTAAAGGAATATTAATTTTTAGCTCTCTCCTCGGGAAGACCATAGTTCCTAAAAAGGATACCATGAATGCAAATTGTTTATGAACTTTCCAAGCCTTAAAACTTCCCTTGTTACAGAGTTGTTTATCAAACTCCTCAAACCCCTCCCGCCTTCCATATCTTTCATACAAAAACTATAAGGAGACCCAACCTTTTTTCATTGATTCTTCTTTTGAGTTTCGTATGTTCAAGAGCTTACAAAATCTATTTATCGAGATGAGTCTTGGGGATATTAGTTTTTTCCATGCATATCCCCAAATCCAACATAAGCCGCTATCTCCTCTAAAGTCGAAGTAAACTCAAAATTTGAGAAGCAAAATACATTGTTCATAAGATCCCAGAAAGTCAGCAATGCATCAACCACTTCCCTGCTTGGGTTAATTGTCATGATACTTGTCAAAAACCCAAATACTTATCTATCTCAGCATAATAAAATAAATCCATTTCGTTCCACCACAAACAAAGCTGCAAAGGGCTACAGTCCACTACCTGTAAAGGTATATTACCATTTTTTTCCTCTTTTGACACTTTCCACAAACTGCAGGAGACATGTTATACCTATGGATAGGGACACAAGATTAGGAAATGTCTAGAGTTAGGCAGAACCTAATTCACTAATTTTTGAATTTTTTTAATCACTAATTTTTGAATTTTTTTAACTTGATTCGTGAGAGTTAATGCAACCATTAAATTTGACTCAGATGCAAAAATAATTTATTCAAAATAAGAAGTGAGAGAAACATGAACGTCAACACTTATTTTAAGGGGTGACACTTATTTAGACCAAATCTACCAAAAATTTTAGAACGACAGACACCTATACAATTTCAACTACAATCTTGAGAGAAAATACCACTAAGAACACTAGAAAAAAAAAATTAAAAAGAAGGAAAGAAAAGAAAAGAAAATGATTATTTGTATATGATGTTGTGCGAAACTCAGTCTCATGACACCTAAAGGTTCAGGACTATTAAGTTATGTATTTACATGTTGTATTAATTTATTAAAAATTAGCTCACGACCCCTAAAGATTCAGGGCTATTAAGATATGTATGAAAATTAAATTTGAGGATAAAAAGAAAAAAGAAGAGAAGAAAGGAAAAAATAAGATAAAATAATAATATTCATGAAAATAGCCATTTTTTATTATTTTTTTTTCAAAAATATCCTTCAATAAACTTGTGAATAATAAATTTTAAAAGACAGGGTCGCATCCAGGGAAGGATTTCCTACGTATCTCACTAAAGAGTGAGAATTAACCCTCGTAGTTCATGAAGATCTTAAAAACTATATATATATATATATTTTTAATTTCTTTGAAAAATAATTTGTTAAATTTGAGGAAAAAATACTCTCTTACATTTCACAAAGTTGCTTAAAGCCGGTCAATAATAAAATGGCCTTTCAAATAAATGTCAAAGAGCACGTAGGATGCACATGTTGGTCATTATAAAGAGGGACACCTGTCCTAGACAGACCCGTCCCCTGTGCCGATTCCCACTAAGTCAAATGTACATGACGCAAATAAAGCAAAACCTAATAGGGATAACCAGATTTTGAGTTTTAGTTCTACTAAGTTTAGCACATGATGCAAATAAAGTGGAACCTAATAAGGATAAACATATTCTGAATTTTAGTTCTTCTAAGTTTAGCTTAATAGGGATAGGAGTCTAGATTGTCTTACCCGAGTAGACACTCGAGTCGGGGAGGGACAACTTATTCGGTAGCAGTACTACTCTACTTTTGTTGTGGATCCAAACTCCGCATAACATATGTGAGTAATAATCCTTCACCAGGTGCCTTGACACTCCGACTATCTCAAAAAAAAGGTAGGATGTATGCACTGCATTTCTTCTATCCTATTTTAGAGACTCGGAGGGGGTACACAAAAGAATACAATTTATAATACAGTTCAACAATATCAAAGCAATAAATAAGCAACAAGTAGCACATTAGGCCAACATACACAATATCCAAAATAATTAAAGCAAGTAAAATTCATTATTAAAAGCTTGAATTCTAACTATCCTCAGCAGAGTCGCCAGAGATGTCACACCCCTTTTTCGCTCGAAAGGTTGGGTCAAAGGGTACTTCCAATTAAAGTGATGATATTGAATAGGATGTAATTTACTTATAGAGTCTCCACTTGGAATCAAGTTATGGTTCTCCAAGTCACCAGTTTGAATCCCTAATCAAAAGAAAAAGACTCTTTTATTTTGGTCTGCGAAAATAGAAGACCGGGTAAGGAATTTTGTTGATCGAGGGGAAGGTATTTGGCACCTATCGAGTCCCTTGGTTCTAGGACGGTCGCATTTATTGACTTATATTGACTTAAATTAATTGAATAAATTGTGTTAAGGCCTAATATTCACTCATTTTTTAATATCTGAAACTATTTAAAATTCTTGTATTAAATCGGTGAAAAGTTAATTTTAAAAAAATATTGGCCAAGGTGCATTATTGAATCTTTGAACTATAATAACCACATATACGACACAATCCATGAATCACTGAAACAATTTTATTTATGATTTAGTTCACAACAAAACTTGTAAAAATAAAAATACAAGATTGAATAAAAAACTGAGATATGAATTAAGACGAGTGATACGGCCAGAAACCTTCACCAGAAACTTCAAATGGACACTGAACTTGATTCTCTTCATTATTTTTTTCTCTAAGTTACTCTCTGATTTTCTTCTCCCTGTCTTTTTTTTAATGTCAGTGTCTGATGATGTGCAAAGTACGTATCTTTTGGGGAGTTAGAGTAGGGGGGGTTATATCAGATAATGGGGTGTGGGCGAACAATTGAGTGAAGATAGGATAGTGGGGGATGTTGGGTAGTTTTTTAGGATAATTATCCTTTGGTATTGATCTAGTTTCAGATACTCATCCAATTTTTATTCCTCTGTATAGAATGGTTTCGGCTGAGTTAAGAGAACTCAAGGACCAACTTAAGGATATTTTGGACAAGGGGTTTATTTATCCCAATATATCTCCTTGGGGTACACCGGTGTTGTTTGTGTACATGAAGGATCGTTCCCTTTGAATGGGCATTGATTATAGACAGTTAAATAAGGTGACGATCAAGAACAAGTATCCTCTTCTAAGGATAGATGATTTATTTGACCAGTTATAATGTGTCAAGTTCTTTTCTAAGATAGATCTTCGGTCTGGGTACCATCAGCTAAAGATTAGGGAGGTGGATATCCTTAAGATAATTTTTATACTCGGTATGGGCACTTTAAGTTTTTGGTGATGTCATTTGGGTTGACTAATGCTCCGATGACATTTATGGATCTGATGAATGGGATTTTTCATTAGTATTTGGATCTTTTCATCATTGTGTTTATTGATGACATTTTGTTTTATTCAAAGAGTGAGGTGGATTATGCCAATCACCTCCGTTTGGTGTTACATACCTTATAGGAACATCAGTTGTATGCTAATTTTTCCAAGTGTGAGTTTTGGTTGAACACTGTAACTTTCTTGGGTCATATTATTTCTAGTAAGAGGATCATAATGGATCTGCAAAAGGTTTTTATGGTGAAGAGGTGGCCTAGATCCACAACTTTATTCGACATTTGGAGCTTTTTGGGTTTAGCTGGGTATTATAGGCGGGTTGTGGAAAGCTTTTCATCGATAGCTGCTCCTTTGACTAAGTTAACCCAGAAAAATGTTAAGTTTTCTTAGTCAGATTTTTGTGAAGGGGGTTTCGAGAAGTTGAAGGATTAGTTAACTTCAGCTCTAATTTTGACCTTGCAGGAAGGTAATGATGGGTTCGTGGTTTATTGTGATGCATCTTGGGTAGGGCTTAGTTGTGTGTTGATGCAGTATGGGAAGGTGATTGCCTATACTTCCAGGCAGTTGAAGGTGCATAAGAGGAATTATCCTACTCATGATTTGGAGTTGTTAACGACTGTGTTTGCTTTGAAAATATGGCGGCATTACTTGTATGGTGTTCACGTGGATATCTTTTTTATCATAAGATTCTACAGTACAAGTTCACTCAGAGGGAGCTTAACTCAGGTAGAGGATATGGCTTGAACTTCTTAAGGACTATGATATGAGTCTTCACTTCTACCCAGGTAAAGCTAACGTGGTTGCTGATGCTCTTAGCAGGTTATCCATAGGGAGTTTGGCTCATGTGGAGAAATAATAACAGAAATTGGTGAAGGATATTCATCTCTTGGCTAATCTTGGAGTTTGCCTCTTTGACTCTAAGAATAGTGGTGTGGTGGTGCGAGAAGTGGTTCGATCATCTCTTGGTACAGAGATTAAGGAGAAACAAGTGCTAGATCCTATCTTGATAAAAATCAAGAGTTACGTTGGTAGGCAAATGGTAGTGATATTTGAGATCGGTGGTGATGGTACTTTATGGTACCAAGGGAGATTGTGTGATCATGATGTCGATGATTTGCAGCAAAGGATTTTGGCTAAGGTGCATAAGTCATGCTTTGTTGTTTATCCTAGCTCGACTAAGATGTATCATGATCTTAAGGAGATGTATTGGTGGAATGACATGAAGAGGGATGTGGCTGATTTTGTGGCCAAGTGCATGATGTGTCAACAGGTTAAAGTTGAGCACATAAGGCCAGGAGGGTTGTATCAAGAAATTGATTTGCCCGAGTGGAAATGGTAAGTGATCAATATGGACTTTGTTACCGATCTTCCTCAGTCTTAAAATCCATATGATTTAATTTGGGTCATCGTGGTTAGGATAACTAAGTCTAATCACTTTTTTCCAGTGCAGACTACCTTCCAGGTGGAGGATTATGTAAAGCTGTATCTTTAGGAGATTGTGAAGCTGCATGGGGTGCCTATTTTGATTATTTCTGATTGTTGCACGCAGTTCAGTCTTATTTTTGGTGATTTTTTAAGAAAGGGTTGGGGACTAAGGTTTGTGTAAGTACTTCTTTCCACCCACAAATGGATAGGAAAGTGGAGAGAACTATTCAGACATTGGAGGATATGCTTCGAGCTAGTGTGATGGATTATGGTGGTAATTGGGTTGAGCATCTACCTTTGGTGGAGTTTTCTTACAATAATAGCTATCATTCTAGTATTGTTATGGACCTTTTTGAGGCATTATATGGTAGGAAGTATAGATCTCTTATTGGTTGGTTTGACCTTAGTGAGGTGGATATGTTTGGTCCCGACTTGGTTTACCAGGCTATGGAGAAGGTAAAGGTGATTTGGGAGAGGGTTAAGGCTGCCCAAAGTTTCCAAAAGTCCTATGTGGATATTAGGCATAGAGACTTAGAGTTTGAGGTTTGGGATAAGGTGTCCTTAGGGTATCTCCCATAAAGGGAGTAGTGCGGTTTGGTAAGAAGGTGAAGCTCAGTCCCTGGTATATTGATCCTTATGAGATTTTGCACAGAGTTGGTAATAGTTCTTATTAGCTGGAGTTACCTTCTAGTTTTAGCTTGGTTCATCTGGTCTTTCATATTCCCATGTTGATAAAGTGCTTAGGTGATCCTTCTTCGATTGTTCCTTTGGAAGGATTGGGTATCTCAGATTCTTTGTCTAATGAAAAAGTCTCGATTGAGATCTTGGATAGGTAGTTTCTTTGGTTGAGGACCAAGGATGTGCCTTCAGTTAAGGTTCTATGGCAAAGTCATAGGGTGGAAGAAGCTACATGGAAAGCGGAAGAGGACATCAACTCTATATATCTGCATTTGTTTTCTACTCCTGGGATTCATGCGGAAGGTATGTGTTCTTCAACACATCTTTATTTTTTGAGTTTGTTAAAGTAAAGATTAATATCTTAGCCTCTTTGTTTCAAACTTTTTTAGAGATTGGAAATATATTTGATAATGCAAATGACTCATGCGTGTGGTTACCCCTACCTTGTCCATCACCTGGGGAAGAATGTTCCAAGTGAGGGAGACTGAAATACTCTGGGTTCTGGTCCTTAGAAAATTTCTTGGAATTTTGATCTCTGGACCCAATATGACTCATGGGAATGAGTTGTATGTTGGGGTACGGATGGTATGGTCCATTCGTATTCTGACCAGTGTTGGTTGGTGGGATAGATTTTGGTTACTGGAATGGATACGACTTAAGGGTATGGGTCGTATTGGAGGTTATGGATTATTTGGTTCCTTAAATTAATCTTAGACTTGGTTACTTAGGTTGGATCTGAGTGTGAGTGGCTCACCATGATCCATAAGCCAGGCTACGAGTCGTACCCAGGACTCGTATAATGAGAAGTGACTAAATCTAACTTGGGTTTAAATCTGCTAGGGGTACGGATGAAGGGTACGGATCGTATGCTTTGGATACAACTTAGTTGGATGAGTCGTATGCTGGAAAGTATTTGATCTAAAGGTTGAGGCTAGGTATAAGTGAAGGATACCACTCATATTTGAGGGTATGACTCGTGTGGGTCAGTAGTACCCCTGAGATGAGATTGTGGTGCAACTTAAGTAGAGGTATTCTGGATATTTCCCTACTTATCCTAATAAGGTCCCACAACTTCTAACCTACTTGGAAGGTTATTTTCCATATTATTCCATTCATTGACACTTAGAAACTCTTTCAAACACTTTAATATTCTCTCAAAACCTTTTGGGCAAGAGAAATTAGGGTTTTAATTAGAGAATTGATCTGGGGCTTGTCTTTCTGATTTTTTTCCATCATCATTTTGGTTTAAGGAATGTTCTCTTCCATCATTGTTAGTTCTATCTAAAGGCATGGTTTTTATGAATGTTTTCATGATTTCATGGATTGTACAATTTTGGTTTTCATATATGAATTGGGGGTTTAGATATTAAATGGTTGATTATGGGTTCCTATGGGTTTAATTATGTTTTTATATGCTTTAATAGTGGTTTTGGATAATTGGATTTCATGGAAATGGTTTAATGGTATTGAAATTGGTTTTGGTCATATTATGCCCCTAATGTGTTTGACAATATGCTTATAAAGATATGTTCATTGCATTAACTATTTTTAATGGTACTCTTGCTTGTTTTAAAACTTGGTAAAGGAATTGTGCATGGTTTAAATGGCTTGGAATGGTAAATGACTAATGGTTATGCTTGTGGGGTACATGAAATCCCCCCAAGTGGTCTAATAAGGTAAATGGAAGGGCACTTGCAGGTCCCTTAAACCTATACATGGTTGGCTATGGATAATACTTGCAAGTAAGGATTGGGATGATGATACCAATATTGATGGCCATGGTTAATAACTGGATAATGGTTTGGCTATTTGGAAATTAGTTTTAATTAGGAAATAATGGCGGGATGTGTAGCAAAGCAATGTAAGGTGGAGGTCCTAGGGAGACTAAAACTGGAAACTCATATTTACCGATATGACGTTGGTCTTGGTGACCGTGTGCATGATGTCACACTATATTTTGGGGGATGTACTAGTCATCCCATGGTTTTCTTCCGTGGTCGTGCAGCTACATGTACTAGGGCCCTTTCAGTAGGGGGATCTGAACCCATATAGCCCATGGGTGATTTAGGACGGCAAAGCTACACAACCCAGGTAAAGGTTTTAATGACATGCTAAACCTGGTCCTCTTTCCCAGCATGATTATATATATATATATATGTATGGTTATGTGCATATCGATGGTTTTACTTAGTTTTATAAATGGCATTATTTTATCCTTATCTTGAGATCATGCTAGAGTTCACCAGCTAACCCGTCTACTGGTGGTTGTATACCTACGCTATGTAGGAACCGACTATTCTACTCCTCCTGCATAATAATTGACTCGGGGATTAGCATTTGGACTGAAGTGGTGAGCTTCCATCCTTTAGGAAGGCACCACTGATAACGCTCAAACTACAGCTCTCGTAAGAGTGTAAGCGGTCGTTGTCAAATATAGAACCCAACTGGGTTGGGTGTCGAATCCCACAGGGAATACTCGGTAACTAAGTATGAAACTATTATTAGACTATTAGTCGAAAATTCTACGAAAAAATGGGGGGATTTGGATTGTGACGTTAAGTAATAAAATCAAAGTAAAAACGGAATGCTTGGTAGGTTTTAATCAATGAGAATAGTGAGTTAGGGTTATGTCCGCCTTATGAGTTCTACGTATCTATTGTCTATGAGTTATGCGGAATTCAGACATGCATACGCTTATAAAGATTCGTATTTTATGGTAAATCCTAGCGTCTTTCGACCATCAAGGATTATATCACTTTAACTCTTTCGAGCTTAAAGCGTATACTAATGGTACGAATTCTCCAAGAGGTTAATCCAGTTACGACACTAACTTTTAAACAGGGTTTAGTAGACCTATTTCCTTGTCATTCTCTCTTTTCCAGACATGTAACTTTTCTTTCGAACAAGTTAATGCTATACTGGCGTATTCTAAATGTTTGCAACCACAAGAATTCAATTAAGATGAAGAGAGTAATGATATAAGCAACATACGTATCAAGAATTCACAAACTCATAGAAACCGATAGTATCTCATAAGGCTTCCATAGCCCTAACAGAGAAGTTTAGCTACTCATGAGCGCAACGGAAATCACAATAGATATAATCATCATACCACCACTTAGGATAGTCTTGGCGATGGAAGTGATAAACGTCAACTAGGGTTGGACGTTTTTGCTCCTTCCGTTCTTCTCAAGAGAGTCGTGTTTCTCTGTTAAAACTTACAGAATATTGTAACGTGAAGTAGTAGCAAAAGTCGAATGGAAAATACTTGAATTAATGAGTGAATCGAATTGTAAGAGTTGAATGAATTATTCGAATGGAGAGAGATCATAATAAAAACTTCAGCAACATAGGGTATTTATAACACCCATATCCTATTCCTACTAGGATATTGCGTACTTATCCTAATCCTACTAGGTTACTGCATCCTTATCCTAATCCTACTAAGTTACTGTTGATCTCCAAAGTCTTTAGAAATGCTGTTTTTGCCCGGGACAAGTTATCCATGCATCACTTTCAGTCCATAGGCGTCCAAACGCTGCTTTCCTTCTTTCGTGAAGCTTCCTTGGGTGTCAAGTGATCCATAAAGTTCTGGAATCTTCATCGTTTATACCTGAAAACTTGCTAATCACGTTTGTTAGCTCACTTACAGGAAAAAGGACTAAAAGTGCATGAATTATATATTTTGTTCTCAAAACTTAGCTAAAATATGGGTAAATTAAGGTGCTTTAGGCGTGTAAATACGCCTATCATCAACACCCCACACTTAAAGCTTTGTTCGTCCTCGAATAATATATCCTGTCCATATAAACATCTACTTAGGGTTTCACAGTAACAACACAAAATATTCATCAAGACAGGCACAACAATTATTAACAAAGAGTAGTTTTCTAATCACTTCTAGAAACAATTCAACCTCCAACATAGACTCGTGATGATGGTTAATTCGTATTCAAAAGTCAAGGCACAAAGAATCATACAAGACCACCCAAAACTCATCAACCATGTGTGTCTCACATAAGATATTACCCATAATCACTCACAAGTATTGCATTTTTCAGAACATGGGTATAAGATTATCCTTGCTCTCACTCTCACAAAGAATTCATATGTTGTAACTGATGAGCATAGGCTTGCCCTTAGTGTAATGTTCCACTAATATCAGAATGCTAAGCTTAGGATCAAATAGGTCTTTTACAGGTTGTAATGTAGGCTAAGGGACGGTAGGACTATTTTGGCCAGAAATAGTGACTATGTTCCTAAGCGCTTTAATACATCACATTATGCCATTTACACTTTCTTTCAAACAACCTTTCTACTTTCTTTTAATCTAACACCCCTTCTCACCTCTTTTGTTTTTCAATTTTAAACATAACTAACTTTTTAGTTTTCTTTTCATTTTTCTTTTCATAACACACCTCTATGATAGCAATTCTTTTTTCATAACAAATTCAAGCACCAATACATTCTAAGGCATCACACTCACCTAATTTCCTCTTATTTTGTCACATGACTTTACAATTTAAAGCGCTTAGGAATTTGGATCAAATTATGGTCTTGAAAAAATGGATTAGGCTACATATGAGGCTGTCAAAGAAAATGGCTAAAGGCTCAAAGGGGTTGACTAGGATAATGTCCACGGGTAGGTAAAACGAAGGTAAACAAGTATCGGTTGCCAAAGAAATGCCTAAATCATCTCCTACACTCACACTCTTTAGTTCGCTTTACACACACACCAGGCAAGTTCTAGCATCAGCCACAAACACAGAATATACTATCACCTTACACACACAAGGAACATGGTCGACTTTATTGGGAGTAGTAAAGACTCTTGACCCAACAGATGAAGGAATTAAACCACACACTTATCACATAATGAGTCATATTTAGAGCCTAAATGTCTCAATAGTAATGATTCTAGCACAAACTCTTGTCATAACACCATGCCGCTTATCAGAACAATTTCATGCATCAAAATCTACGACAAACAAAAAAAATATGACCATAAATGTAGGCAAAGAAGTATAGCATACGAATACCATCACCCCACACTTAGACGGGACACGCTTCCCTCAGTGGAAAATAAATACGGAAAACCTGATTAGTCGGACTCCTCTTCTATGTTTGGGGTCATTCCCCCTGCGTCGGAATCATCATCAGAGTCGTCATCCTCAGAGTTTCCTCAAATTGTACCCACTGGATCCAAAAGTGCGTTGAGGTATTTGTAGTGAGGAGGATTCATCTTGCTCTTTTCTTCCCCTTTTCTGGCCTTTCTGTGAGGTGGTTGCTTTGTCTTTTCCTTGGCGTGCTTTTGGTGCCATTGTACCTGAGATTAAAATGATAGTCATGTTAGCTTCATCTCGGTAGATACAGTCGACAAAAAAAATAGTAGTGGCACCACCCCACACTTAATTTGTTGGCACAAACTAATTAAGTGAACATTGTCGATTACTCAGACTTCATCGATATACGTTTAGGCGTTATGTTCAAACAATATGTTCAACACAGTCATACTTTCATGTCGTCTTAACTATCCTTTCCAACTCTATTTCATGTAATCTTGATCATACTTTCATGTTTGGATTAATGCACTTTTTGAACAAGACTACTACATAGAGATCGTATCAAGTTATGGCATAGAAATAATCACAACATCTCATGCTTGTATTCAATCATGATCTTTATCTCGATGAACGAGTCATTCAAACATTCAAGCATTCAATTTTGAAGATTATGCAATTAACTTCACCATGTCGACTCCGCAAAAGTATGACAGTGTATAACAATCAAATACAAGTCGGAACAAAATCAAGAACACCCACACGTATTCTTTCACTCAACAAGATGTATCACAACAAATCAACCACATTCAAATCACCAATACTACTTCAAGATTTAACAATTCATTATAGGCGTAGTAGTGTATTACTTACGGAATATAAAAGAAGTACTTACTTGGTTGATGGCCTCGGAAGATGTTCTTGCAAAGTAAAAAAGAAAAAGGAAAATTTTTGAGAGATTTTGGAAAGGTAGGCGGCACTTAGGTTGAATTTGCAATGCATTTTTTTCTAAGACTAAGGTTCTATTTATAGGACAAGCTTGGGTCGGGTTTTGACCCATTTGGAATCGGATTTGGAGGCCAAAAGTGACAATAGGCGGCGCCTAATGCTTTGCCTATGTTTGGCATAGGCGGCGCCTATGCTATGGCATTGTTAGGCATAGGCGGTGCCTATGCCATGGCATACTAGATTCAGAGAAAAAATGCTTTTGCATAGGCGACGCCTATGCTATGGCATTGTTGAGCATAGGCGGCGCCTATGCTATGGCACTCTAGAATCTGAGATCTTAGGCCATAGCATAGGCCATGCCTTGTTCGTGGCCTAGATTTACATAGGCCTTGCCTTGTTCTTTGCCTATATTTTCATAGGCAATGCCTAACCCATAGCCTTTTGCTTCTTCATTCCTAACTTACCACCTTCAATATGCAATACTTCCAAATCAAAATTTGAAACCAATCTCCTCCTTTATACCTCTTGCACCTACACTTACTCAAAAATAACAAAAATGATTAGAACGATGGGTTGCCTCCCACCAAGCGCCTTAGTTTTGGTCGTGGCTCGACAAAATCTTAAGAAAACAAAACAATTAAAAATGATGGGTTGCCTCCCACCAAGCGCTTGATTTATTGTCGCGGCACGACATAGCTATCTCGATTACTTAGACTTCATCGAGATAGATGGGGCATCGTTTTCTGAATGGATTCAGATGACGCTGATGCTTACTTGTAGGCATGCAATCTTCTTCGATATGACTCTTGTGCATACATATCCTAGGAGGGATACCAATTATATCATCAATAGTCCAACCCATAGCTCTCTTGTATCTCTTCAGAGCAGAGATGAGAGCCTCTACGTGCTGTTCACTTAAATCATCCGCCACACTCACCGGAAGTGTATTTCCACTTCCCAAGAATGCATACCTTAGATAATTGGGGAGCTCTTTCGATTCTAGCACTGGGGGCTCTTCAATGGAAGTCTTCGCTGTTGGTGACGGTTTATTCTTAAGATCAAGGTCCGGCTGGTTAGGAGTATGAGAATAGGACCCTATTTCTGTTAGAGCACACATAGTTTCTTTCTAATCTTCATCGTCCTTATGCTCAACATTCAGCAGCGCAGCAGACAATGGCTCAACAGTAAGCTGTTTCTCTACAGATAATGCTTTCTTATCCTCATAATGAACATCAGCTACGGAGAACACATTCATATCGCTGGGCTGCTTCATTGCTTTGCATATATCAAAGCGTACCACTTCGTCATTCAACCGAAATAAAAGCTCATTAGCCCTCATGTCAATAAGCATACTTCCTGTTGCAAGGAAAGGACGTCCCAAGATTATGGGAACTTCAGAATCCACCTTGCAATCCAAAATCACAAAGTCTGCAGGAAAAATGTAGGTAGACACCTTCACCAACACATCATTCAAGATACCCACAGGTCGTTTTACCGACCTATCTTCCATTACGAGCCGCATATTGGTTGGTGTAGGGTCTCCCAACCCCAACTTTCTGTAGACGGATAGTGGCATCAAATTGATGCTAGCTCCCAAATCGCACAATGCCTTAGGAAAATTCATAGATCCAACCGTGAAAGGAATAGTGAAAGCACCAGGGTCTGCCTTCTTCTGTACTAAGGACCTTATGGCAATTGCACTGGAATGATGAATATTATCTGTCGGCTCATAGCTTACTGCCCGCTTTTTTGTTAAAAGATCCTTCATAAATTTTGCGTACCCAGGCATTTGCTCTAGCGCCTCCACCAAAGGGACATTAATAGTCAGCTGCTTCAACATCGTCATGAATTTACTGAACCTTGTATCATCCGACTTCTTCTTCAGTCTCTATGGAAAATGTGGTGGTGGAAGGGGAATAGTTTTCTCCACCACGTCTTTTGCGTCGGGCTTCCGCTGATCAACCTTTTCTGGTTGTGGATGTTTCGGGGTGACATCATTACCACGTTGTTCAGTTTTTTTAGCTTCATTGACGTCTTCTGGTTCTGCTTTATCCAATATATCATCGGCCACTTGCTTGCTTTGGGATGAGTTTTCCAGCACCTTACCACTCCTGGTAGTAATAGCCATGCATGATCTGTCGTTCCTTGGGTTTTGCACCGTATCGCTGGGTAGTGTTCCAGCCTTTCTTTGGTTGAATGCCACAGATAATTGACTCAATTGTTGGTCCAGGTGTTTTATTGAAGTGGAATGCGAGTCAACCAATTGCTTCATTGAGGACAGATCATTTATTACCTCAGTTACTCCTGTGCTAGTTGCCTCTACTCCTTTCAGCAGCTTAGCCATCATATCTTCCATGGACATATTTCCAGAGCCAGATGCCACAGCCTCACGGTTTCTAGGAGGAACATACAAACCACTCCTATCAGTCTTATTCTTCCAACCACCTTGATCGCAGTCCTTGTATCCAGATTTATCATAATAGTTCCGACCTTGGTTTCCTTGGGCATTGCCTCGGAAACCCCCCTGACTATTCAGGTAGTTTGTTTCTTCCTCATAGTTGGATTCATCTCTTCCCTTTGATACAACGGCCTTAACCTTTTTGGTCTTCCCTGATAATAAGAGCTTGGTTAGAAGATCCATCTGCGTTTTCATGTGAGCCATATCTTGGTCACGTTCCTCTTGTCTACGCCTCTGCTCTACAGTCAAGCCAACAGATACGGTAGAGCTTGCTACCTCAGAATCCCTGGTATGCCAAACTCTACTCTGCTTTGTCATACGATCTAGCATATCACTTGCCTCGAGAAAAGTAAGGTCCATGAATGATCCACCTGCTGCGTTATCAACCACTGGCTTAGTCACTGAGTTGAAAGATCTGTATAATATCTCCATCAAGTGTACATTGGTCATATGATGGTTTGGGCATCTCATAAGCTTCTTATTGAATCTCTCCCATGTTTCGTGGAGAGCTTCAGTTGGAAGCTGTCGAAAATTACTGATCTCATCTCTCAACTGCGCTCTCTTGGATGGTGGAAAGAATCTTTCTAGGAAAGCATCTTTCAATTGCCTCCAATTAGTAATAGAATCAGGAGTCAGCCCATTTAACCATAGAGTTGCCTCCCCAGACAGAGACAATGGAAATAAGTGCAGCCGAATTGCATTTTGTCCAACGCCTGGATTGTCGAATGACTTGCATGTTGAGATAAAGTTGATCAGATGCATATTCGGATCATCTCCTGCTAGTCCACCAAATAATCCCTTGAGCTGCAATAACTGAATCATGGTGCTAGTGATATTGAACTTAGCTCCGGGTGCCAAGGGCGGAGGAATAATAGCCCCTATGGCAACAGCTCTATCCAGATCATCATCATCATCATCAAAAGGCATCTGTATAGCTCGGCGTTCAGGCCTAAATCTGGCTTGACGATCTCTTCTGTTCGCAGGTGTCTTCACCCCATCAGCATGCCTCGGGTTTAGTAACGCATCATCACCCAGGTCCTCATCATCAGGATTTGTTGCCCGACCTGGGTTATCAATATTCTGTTGATGCACTTGAGCAGCTGCCAGTGCAGCTAATCTAGCCTGCTCCTGTTGAGCAGCCCTTCTTTCAATGTCGCGTTGTGCATCCATTCTGCCAATAAGATATGGTTCAGGATTGATAGGTAATAATGGTTGACCTGAACTTCGAGTGTTTGGCATGCACTCAAACAAACCTGAATAAAACAAAAACAACAACTAAAAGTAAAATCTGAGAATCTTTGACCAAAGGGTCTAGTAACTATCACAAACTTAGTTGACAACTGTATTCCCCGGCAGCGGCGCCAAAATTTGATAACGCTCAAACTACAGCTCTCGTAAGAGTGTAAGCGGTCGTCGTCAAATATAGAACCCAACTGGGTTGGGTGTCGAATCCCACAGGGAATACTCGGTAACTAAGTATGCAACTATTATTAGACTGTTAGTCGAAAATTCTACGAATAAAAGGGGGGATTTGGATTGTGACGTTAAGTAATAAAATCAAAGTAAAAACGGAATGCTTGGTAGGTTTTAATCAATGAGAATTGTGAGTTAGGGTTATGTCCACCTTATGAGTTCTACGTATCTATTGGCTATGAGTTATGCGGAATTCAGACATGTATGCGCTTATAGAGATTCGTATTCTATGGTAAATCCTAGCGTCTTTCGACCATCAAGGATTATATCACTTTAACTCTTTCGAGCTTAGATCGTATACTAATCGTACGAATTCTCCAAGAGGTTAATCCAGTTACGGCACTAACTTTTAAACAGGGTTTAGTATACCTATTTCCTTGTCATTCTCTCTTTTCCAAGCATGTAACTTTTCTTTCGAACAAGTTAATGCTATACTGGCGTATTCTAAATGTTTGCAACCACAAGAATTCAATTAAGATGAAGAGAGTAATGATATAAGCAACATACGTATCAAGAATTCACAAACTCATAGCAACCGATAGTATCTCATAAGGCTTCCATAACCCTAAAAGAGAAGTTTAGCTACTCATGAGCGCAACGGAAATCACAATAGATATAATCATCATACCACCACTTAGGATAGTCTTGGCGATGGAAGTGATAAACGTCAACTAGGGTTGGACGTTTTTACTCCTTCCGTTCTTCTCAAGAGAGTCGTGTTTCTCTGTTAAAACTTACAAAATATTGTAACGTGAAGTAGTAGCAAAAGTTGAATGGAAAATACTTGAATTAATGAGTGAATCGAATTGTAAGAGTTGAATGAATTATTCGAATGGAAAGAGATCATAATAAAAACTTCAGCAACATAGGGTATTTATAATGCCCATATCCTATTCCTACTAGGATACTGCGTACTTATCCTAATCCTACTAGGTTACTGCATCCTTATCCTAATCCTACTAAGTTACTGTTGATCCCCAAAGTCTTTAGAAATGTTGTTTTTGCCCGGAACAAGTTATCCATGCATCACTTTCAGTCCATAGGCGTCCAAACGCTGCTTTCCTTCTTTCGTGAAGCTTCCTTGGGCGTCAAGTTATCCATAAAGTGCTGGAATCTTCATCGTTTATACCTGAAAACTTGCTTATCACGTTTTTTAGCTCACTTACAGGAAAAAGGACTAAAAGTGCATGAATTATATATTTTGTTCTCAAAACTTAGCTAAAATATGGGTAAATTAAGGTGCTTTAGGCGTGTAAATACACCTATCATCAACCACTTCATGTTATGGATATTTCTAGACACTTTGGTTTATTTTTGGATATTGGTTTTGTCTATGGTTGAGGGCATGTCCCAATCAAATTTTATTACTCTTTTAGTTAGAGTCTTTGTGGTACTTCTATGGGTCGGAATGGTGGGATCAGTATTGGTGTTAGCGTTGGAATTAGAATAAGTTGGTGGGATGACATCATTGGACGATATTGTTGGTTGTTCCATCATATTTCATTTTGGGATTAATTACATTATGTTCTGGAATGTCCTTGGTTATGGCCTAGTTTATGGACCTTGTTTTGGTATGGCTGGATTGTTGGTATGGGATGGTTGGACTCGGTTGGGTCGATCATGGTTGTGATCTTATCCCAGAGTCTTCATGTGAGTTGTTGCACTATCTTGATACATGCTTGAAATTCATCATACTCAGGGCATGCTGCTAGAGGTTGGGTTGGGTAACGAGGGTGGTCTCCGATCCCGGATGTACTTGGGATGCCCATTATGACAAGGCTCCCGATCGGGTTGCAACACATATATTCTCAAAACCAGGTATCAATAGTGTAAGAACTACTAATACAAACCATGAGTCAAATACATTAGAAATATCCACACAGAGTCAACATTTGTCTCCGAATATAAATAAAGATATAACTACTATAGAAAGATATAGGTGAACTCCGGATGCATGAATGTCCAACCGCTACCTTAAGAAATCTGAAGGTTCTCGAAATCAACTAATTTGAGGTTCACTCGAGCTAGCACATGCATTGAAAGGGTGCAGTAGGCGTGAGTATGGTCCACTTGTACTCAGTAGGTATCATAGGCCAACCAAGAAAAGTAGTAAATAAATCTTACAAAGTATAAACTAAGGGCATGTCACCTACAATCAGAAAATATCCCACAATGGTAGCGCACACCGCTTGCACTAACAGTTATACAATATCCACACATAATACAACAACACACCAGATAAGGATACAATTATACACAATATCACATACAAGTAGAACAAAAGAGGAACATATATAATCAAGATCATCAAGTACAAATAAAGAAAGATAGAATAATTAGACATTAACAAGTTAAGATATAGAACAAATGGATAGATGGAAAGTCAATATAGCAATACAAGCACAAAATAAACACAACAAAAAAAGTGCAGTATATATGATGATAAAAATGATGCACGAGGTCATCGCACAACCTTCGTACACACCCATGGAGGAGGGCCTCCCGACATGGGACTGATGGGGGGTTAGTCAACCCATATATCCATATCCATATCTCCTTCCCGACATATCCCTCGAGAAGAGTTTTATAAGATGACACATTTTATGTCATAAAAAGGTATTATTAGTATTTCTCAGGTGTTTCCACGGTGGTAGCATTTGTTTCATGAATCAATATGATATAAGGAGGTAATACTCACAACTAATCACAATGAGTATTCCCACAACCAAATAGATGATATATTTTCACAACCAACCACAATGATGCATTTCCATAACCATGTGAGCCAATATCCACTTATTATTTTTGCTCATCCATGAATTTCCACATATTTCACATGTGAAAAGTTTATATATATATATATATATCACAATACACCAAAGTTACCATAGTAGGCATTTTCAACAACACAATACAATTATTCACACGCATTCAAGGGTGTCAACATCATATAGGACCCTATATAGTCGTACATATCATATATTATCTCAATTTAAAAAATTACATCACATATAGACCCCCCACATGCGCACAACACATAGATAGCCATTTTTCATAATTAGTTCCCACCCATTAACATGTATTGTGTACCATCATTTATTACCCAGCCTAGTCTGAAAGAGTTAAGCCATAACCTACCTCGTATGCCAAAATTAGTCTGCTACACTTTGAACCTATGACATTAATTTCTATGAATGATACTAAAATCAACTAAAACCAAGAAATATAGAATTTATACATCAAAACCAAGCTATTGATATCCATATTGGCTACTTTTGGCTCGGGGTCAAAATGGAACTTCAAAATGGATTTTTGAAAAAAAAAAGAAAAATTCTAACTTTACTTCAAAAATGTGTTTCCCATATTTTTATGAATCTACAATAGAAAAATCAAGTCAAATCGAGTAAAAAATGAGGTTCAAATCGAAGAAAAACTATTTTCGAGCTTTATCGGGTAAAATCTTTACAATTCGTGTTAAAATCAAGAATAAAAGTCGTTTTGAAGATTAAATTGATGAAAAATTAGTAATATTAAGATTAAAACATTATTCAAGTAAAAAGGGGTGAAATTGAGTTTAAAATCAAGCCCTACGATTTTGGAGTTTTGAGAAATTAATCAAGAATTAGAGTAAGAAAGGATGAAATCTCACCATAAATCTGTAATAGAATCAAGAAATAGATGTTAATATAGCTTTCCAAACTCACAAAAGCATCACTTTTAAGCTCTCACACTATTTTAAGGTTTAACTCCTCAAGAGGCAAGGTGAAAGAATAGGCAAAATGGGCAAAAAAGAGTTGTTTTTATACTGCACCATCTTTTTGAAAAAATAGATTTTTTAAGTCAAACCTGGATGAAAACCCCGGGTTTTGACCCTTGGAAATTTTTTGTGTTTTTATCTTTCTGTTGATCATACGAGTCTTATGGTGAGGGTACGAGTTAGGTGACCCAACTCGTAGGATGTCCAGTGTTTGGTGGTCAAGTTTGTGTTGTAGTTATGATTTGATGGTGATGAGTCATATGTTAAGGGTACGACTGTTATAGTGAAAGTATGTTGTCCAGTGTCTAGCCTAGGTATTTTTGCTTAGGGTATGACTTGAAAAGGTACTAGTCGTATGGTATGGGTACGAGTTGCACAAGGGGAGCCATATGATGGACAATATATAATGTTCAACTTTCTGATTATGGTACGAGTGAAGGGTACCACTCGTATGATGTGGGTACGAGTAAGGGGTCCAAATCGTACCCGTTTTCAGGAATTTTAACAGTTTATGTTAGGGGTATTTTTGATATTTCCTCTCTTAACTTTTGTTGACCACGCAACTTAAAAAACTTTTGAGACTTTATTTACCCTATTATTCTCAATCAAACACACTCTAAACACTCTCAAATCTGTCTCAAGCTTTTAGTTCAAGGAAGGACCAGGGTTTCCTCAAGGTGATTCAATTAGGGTCTTTCAAGGGTAAATCTCTCCATATTCTTTGGTATCTAAGTCATGTTACTCTTCTATCATTTTTAGTTCAAACTAAAAGCATGTTTTACTTAATGGTTTTTATGGCACAATTATGATATTATTTTGGGTTTTAAAATATTTGTTGGGGGTTTTGGTTGTTCTTGATTGGATAATATTTTCCCATGTTTTTCATATGGTTTTCAAGTTATAATTGTGGTTTGAACATGTGGTTGCAAGGTAATGGTAAATTGTTACTTGGTTTTAGTTTAGGAAAATATATTCCCTCAATATGTTTGATAAAATGCCAATGAGAATGTTTTTCACATAGTTGTTTTTTTCACATAGTTTGACTTTAATTGAAAACCTTGAATTGCATAATATGGTAATGGAACCAAATTAGTTTGATTGAATTAAATGTTTTGGAAAGCCCTTGGTGGCTATGGTTTTGGTTTAATTGGAAATCACGTAGGGTACGTGGGAATCCCCTAAGTGTTGGCTAATTACATTGCTTGCAAGCTATAGTCGATATGACGATACCACTTCTTAATGTCTTGTTAGTTAACTTCTGGAATTGGCGGTTTGGTTGTGTTATAAAGGTTTTAATTCGGCAATAATGGCAGGTTGTGATAGATAATCGTGAAAGTGTGAGTCCAACGCACAAACACTGGAAACTCATATTTACCGGCATGAGGGTTGATCTTGGTAACCATATACTTATGGGGTACATGGGAATACCCTAAGTTATAATTGTATATATGCATTATGGAGGGCGAAGGGTACATGGGAATCCCCGGCTCCTATGATATCTCCGATTAGTGTGGCAATACGCACTGGGGCCCATTCAGGGGGTAATACTAGACCCATATAACCCATGGGTGGTTTTAGGACAGTCAAGCTACACAACCCATGTTATGATTTTAAATGCATTCTAAATCCGCTTCCCTTTCCCGACATAATATATTTTTATATATGTATGTTATTACATATGGTTAATTACTTTGGTTTGAATAATGGTATTATTTTATCCTTATTCCTGAGTACATGCCAGCGTTCACCAACTATCCTATCTTCGAGCTCTATATCCCCATACGATACGGGAACTAACCAAACTACTCTTCTTGCTCAGTGATTGGATTCGGGGATAACTTGTGTCAGATTAAAGTGGTGAGCTTCCATACTTCGAAAGACTCCTTTTCATGCTATGGATATGTTTTCATACTTTTATTTATTTCTTGGAATTTGATTTTGGCTACGGTCAGGGGCATGTCCCGACCGAATGTTCTTTATTTTGGGTCAGAGGCTTTGTGTGACTACTATGGGCATGTGCAGTGTCTCTATGGTGTCAACCTTGGCATTGGTATTGGTGTTGGGGTTGACACCGATTGTATGTTTGGAGGGATAATAGATTGGTTATGGTTATGGATTCTATTATTGGCTTTTAATTATAATTGTTCTATCTTGTTATATGTTCAAAATTCATTCAACGTAAGTTTTAAGGCGGTTATGATTGGGTATTAGGGGTGGTGTATGATCTCGGTTGGACTTGAGGCACCCGACACGACTAGGCCCTGGTTTAAGTTGTGTTAGATTGGTATCAGAGCCCTAGGTTCATGGTCAATTGGGAGTTTTCAAAGTTGTGTCAAGTGTAGTCTCTTTTAAGGGTGTGTAGCGTGCCACACTCATAAGGGAGAGCTATAAGGCATTTAGGAACATTTCTCTTTCTTATGTTCCGTTTTCAAGATGTAGAGTTTAAGTCCTGAAATCTTTTCTAATTATCGTTTGTTTGCTTTTTAGATAATGCCTAAACGATCTGAAGCTTACAAAAATTCCTCTATACCAACTGGGGACAATGTTGATAGGACAAGCTCTACTTATGGGATTTATACCTGGTCTAGGGGTCTAGTTCCTGATTGTCCTCCTAGAGTTCCACCATCTTCCTTTTGTCCTTCTCAAACTCCTTAGGCTGAAGTAACGAATGTTGAATTTTTTCAGTCCATTCATATGTTTGAACAGTTGGTAGCTACTCAGTCTAAGCATGGTGCTCTTATTAGTCCATCTTCTAAGGCCATAAGGGTTGGACAGTTCATGAGGTTGAAACCTCTGACCTTTACCAGTGTTAAGGTAGAGGAGGATTCTAAAGGTTTTCTAGATAATATGGAAAAGATCTTTCGTGTTATGCATGCCATTAATGTGGAGGTCATGGAGTTTACCGCCTAACAACTGAAGGATATGGTGTACCAATGGTACGAGGAATGGGAATAGTCAAGGGGTGATGATGCTGAGTCATCTCTATGGAAGGATTTTTCTAATGCTTTTCTAGACCACTTCTTTCCTCAGGAGTTGAGGGAAGCAAAGACTGAAGAGTTTGTTAATCTGAAGCAGGGTAAGATGCCAGACAAAAAATATGCCTTGAAGTTTCACCAGTTATCGCAGTATGCTCCAGAGTTGGTTTCTTGTATGAGGGCGAGGATGAGGAAGTTCGCTTCTGATTTGTCCTAAGACTTGATGTTAGAAAGTAAAGAAACCTTGTTGATCAAGGATATGGATATATCCAGGTTAGTTATGTACATACAACAATAGGTAGTAGAAGAAAAAAAGAAGCAGGCTGAGATAAAAGAGAGGCAGGGCAAGGAGATTAGGTTCTTTGAGCAGGGTGGTGGCCAACATCAGAGTGGCAGAGATGGTGGTAAGTGTCCCAAGAAGAAGTGGGGCAATTCTAGGTCTTACTCGATGGCTAGTACTCCCTACCTAAATCCATTGAGTGACAACTGTTTCCATGGTAGCGATAACTTTAGGGCATAGGGTGTCTAATTTTAGGCTAGTGGGGCTTAGTCAGCTCCATCATATCCTCTCTATAGATTTTGTGGTAGATTGTATCAGGGTTTCTATGATGAGGGTAGGGATAGGTTCTTCAATTGTGGTCATCTAGGGCATATGCTTAAAAACTATCCTATTGGTACGGTTGCCTCTGGGGAGAACAAAGTTCTAGTTGCCTCTTCTTCAACTCCGGCACCAAAGGGTGCACCATCTAGCTCCAACACTGGTTGAAATAATTTTTATGCTCTTACTACTCGATAGGAATCTGAGGCACCGCTTGATGTCGTAACTGGTATGTTGAACCTCTTTTCTTGTGATGTGTACTAGTTAGTTGATCTGAGGTTCACTCTCTCTTATGTGACCCCATTTGTGGCTGTGCATTTTGGTTTTAGTCCGGAGTGTGTTTTAGTTTTTTTTATTTCTACCCCGATAGGTGACTCTGTCATTTCCAAAAGAGTCTATAGGGGGTGTGTGGTATCTGTTGGTAGTAAAGAAACTGTGGTTGATCAGTTTGAATTAGATATGGTGGATTTTGATGTCATATTAGGGATGGATTGGTTTTACTCATGTAATGTTTCTCTAGACTATCGAACCCATAAGGTTGTCTTTATTTCCTTAACGAGCCAGTTTTTGAGTGGGAGGGTGGCTCCCTAGCTCTTAACAGGAAGTTTATATCATGTCTTAACGCTTGAAGATTAATCTCCAAGGGGTGTCTCCATCATCTAGTCCTATTTGAAGATTTTAACCCTAAGGGTCCTTCTTTGTATTTCATCCCTATGGTGAATAAATTTCCTGAGGTTTTCCTTGATGACCTTCCTGGTGTTCGTCCTCATAAGAAGATAGAGTTTGAGATTGATATTGTTCTGGACACTCATCCAATTTCTATTCCCCCATATAGAATGGCTCTAGCTGAGTTGATGGAGCTTAAGAAGCAACTCAAGGATCTTTTAGATAAGGGTTTCATCCGTCCTAGTGTGTCCCTGTAGGGTGCACTGGTGTTATTCATGCATAAGAAGCATGGTTCCCTTTGAATGTTCATTAATTACCGATAGTTGAATAAGGTGACAGTAAAGAATAAGTGTCCCTTTCAAATGATAGATGATTTATTTAATCAGTTGTAGGGTGCTAAGTTTTTCTCCAAGATTGATCTTTGATTTAGGTATCATCAGTTAAAAATTAGAGTTGAGGATATCATTTATACTGCTTTCTGTACCTGGTATGGGCATTTTGAGTTTTTGGTTATATCTTTTGGGTTGACCAATGCCCCAACGACATTTATGGATTTAATGAATAGGGTCTTCCATTATTTTCTGGTTTAGTTTGTTACTGTGTTCATAGATGATATGTTGGTGTACTCTAAGAGTGAGGTGGATCATGCCGATCACCTCCGTGTGGTATTGCAGACCCTGAAAGAAAGTAGTTGTATGCCAAGTTCTCGAAATGTGAATTCTTATTGAACACTGTCACTTTTCTGGGTCATATCATTTCTAGTGAAGAGATCATGGTAGATTCGTAGAAGGTTGCAGTGGTTAAGAAGTGGCCTTAACCCATGACTCCAACCGATATTCAGAGCTTCTTGGGTTTAGCTGGCTACTACGGGAGGTTCGTGGAGAGTTTTCTTCTATAGTTATCCCGTTGACTAAGTTAACTCAGAAAAAGGTAAAGTTCTTGTAGTATAATGCTTGTGAGGGTAGTTTTAAGAAATTAAAGGATAAGCTTACTTCGGCTCCGATTTTGACTTTGCCTGAAGGCACCGATGGGTTTGTGGTCTACTGTGAAGCGTCCCGTGTGGGGTTTAGTTGTGTTTTAATGTAGCATAGTAAGGTGCTAGATTATGCCTCTAGGCAGTTAAAGGTGCATGAGAGGAATTATCTGACTCATGATTTGGAATTGTTAGCTGTAGTATTTGTGGTTAAAATCTAGCATCACTATTTGTATGGTGTGCATGTGGATATCCTTTCTAATCATAAGAACCTACAGTATGTGTTTGCACAGAAAGAGCTTAACCTCAGGAAAAGGATATGGCTTGATCTCCTTGAGGATTATGATATAAGTCTTTACTACTATCTAGGTAAAGATAATATGGTTGTTTATACTCTTAGCAGGTTATCCATGGGGAGTCTAGGTTATGTAGATAAGAAGAAGTAGGAGTTGGTGAAGGACATTCACTGTTTGGCTAACCTTGAAGTTCGTATCTTGGACTCTGAAGATGGTGGTGTGCTAGTTCAGAAAGTGGCACAGTCATCTCTGGGTGCTGAAATTAAGAAGATGCAAATGTTAGATCATGTGTTGATGAGGATCAAGGGTGACGTAGGTGGCAAAAAGTGATGGCCTCTGAAATTAGTGGTGATGGTACCTTACGGTACCAAATGAGATTATGTGTTCCTGACGTCGATAGTTTGCGAGAAAGGATCTTGGCTTAGGCGTATGAGTCGAACTATGTTGTTTATCCAGTTCAACAAAATGTATCATGACCTCAAGGAGGTGTATTGGTGGAACAATATGAAGAGGGATGTGGCTAATTTTGTGGCCAAGTGTATGGTGTGTCAACAAGTGAAGGTTGAGAACATGAGACCAGAGGTTTGTATCAATAAATCAAGTTTCCAGAGTGAAAGTGGGAAGTGATCAACATGGATTTCGTTACCGGCCTTCCTCGATCTCAGAATTAACTTGATTTGGTTTAGGTCATCGTGGATAGGATGACAAAGTCGGCTCACTTTTTGCCAGTGAGGACTAACTTCTTGGTTGAGGATTATGCGAGGTTATATCTTCATGAGATTGTGAAGTTGCATGGGATACTAGTTTCTATCATCTTGAATCACGTTATGCTATTTTTATCTCACTTTTTGCGGTCGTCTAAGATGGGGTTGGGGACTAAGGTGAATTTGAGTACTGCTTTCCACCCATAGTCGGATGGGAAAATAGAAAGGACTATCCAGGCATTGGAGGATATGCTTCATGCTTGCGTGATTGACTATGGTGGTAGTTAGGTTGAGCACTTACCTCTTGTAAAGTTTGCTTATAACAATAGCTACCACTCTTGCATTAGGATAGCTCTATTTGAAGCCTTGTATGGTAGGAGGTGTAGATCTTCTATTGGGTAGTTTAAGGTTGGCGAGGAAGAGATGTTTGGCCCGGATTTGGTTCACCAGGAGAAGGTGAAGGTAATTCGGGATAGACTTAAGGCTGCCAAAAATCTCCAAAAGTCCTATGTAGATGTGAGGCAAAGAGATTTAGAGTTTGAGGTTGGGGATAAGATGTTCTTGAAAATGTCCCCCACGAAGGGAGTGATACGGTTTGGAAAGAAGGGCAAGTTTTATCCTCGGTATATTAGTCCATATTTGGTTTTGAAGAGGGTTGGCAATGTTGCATATGAGTTGGAGTTGCTTTCTAATTTGAGCTCCATTCACCCTCTGTTCCATATTTCTATATTGAGGAAGTGTATGGGTGATTTGTCTTAAATAGTGCCTATCAAGGATATTGGTATTTCAGATTCTTTGTCTTATGAGGAGGTCCTAGTTGAGATCTTAGATCGGTAGGTTCATTGGTTGCGGACCAAGGATGTAGCTTTGATAAAGGTTTAATGGAGGAACCATAAGGTGGAAGAGGCTACATGGGAAGTTGAAGAGGACATGAAGTCCAAGTATCCATTCCTATTTTCTGCTTTGAAAATTTGTATTGAAGGTATGTGTTTTTCATCACACTTTTGTTTTCAAACTTAGTTAAAGAAAAGATTGATTTCCTTGTATCTTTGTTTTCTAACTTAGTTAAAGGTCATAATCGAGGTGTTGGGGATGTAAATCGTGCTTGTATAGCCTTAATCCACCATTCGAAGACGAATGATCCAAGGGAGGGAGAATTAAAACACCCTGGGTTTTGGCCCTTGGAAATTTCATGATTTTTTAGCTTTCTATTGATTATACGACTCACCATACGAGTCTTATGGTGAAGGTATAGGTCAGGTGACCAAACTTGTAGGATGTCCAGTATTTGGTGGTAAAGATTCTATTGTGGTTACGATTTGATGGTGATAAGTCATATGTTCAGGGTATGAGTGGTATAGTGAAATTATATATTGTCCAGTGTCTAGCCTAGGTGTTTCTACTTAGGGTACGACTTGAAGGGGTACTAGTCGTATAGAATGGGTACGATTTGGGCAAGAGGAGTCGTATAGTGGACAGTGGGTGATGTCAACTTTCTGATCATAATATGAGTGGAGGTACCACTCGTATTATATGGGTACGAGTGAGGGGTCTAAACCATCCCACCTGCGGGAATTTTTACAGTTTAATTGGGGGTATTCTGGACATTTTTCTTCTTAACTTCTTTTGACCCCACAACTTAAAAAACTTTTGGGACTTCATTTACCCTATTATTCTCAATCAAACACACTCTAAACACTCTCAATTCTCTCTCAATCTTTTGGTTCAAGGAAGGACGAGGGTTTCCTCAAAGTGATTCAATTAGGGGCTTTCAAGAGTAAATCTCTCAATCTTCTTTGGTATCTAAGGCATGTTACTCCTCCCTCATTGTTAGTTCAAACTAAAAGCATGTTTTACTTAATGGTTTTCATGGCACAATTGTGATATTGTTTTGGGTTTTGAAATATGTGTTGGGGTTTTTGTTTGTTCTTGGTTGGATAATGTTTTTCCATGTTTTTCTTATGGTTTTCAAGTTGTAATTGTGGTTTGAACATGTGGTTGCAAGGGAATGGTAAATTGTTACTTAGTTTTGGTTTTAGAAACTATATGCCCTCAACATATTTGATAAAATGCCAGAGAGAATATTTTTGTCACATAGTTTGACTTTTATTGAAAACCCTGCATTGCATAATATGGTAATGGAACCTAAATTGGTTTGATTGGATTAAATATTTTGGAAAGGCCTTGGTGGTTGTAGTTTTGGTTTATTTGGAAATCATGTGGGGTACATGGGAATACTCTAAGTGTTGGCTAATGACATTGCTTTCAAGCTATAGTCGGTATCACGATACCACTTTATAATGCCTTGGTAGTTAACTTCTGGAATTGGTGGTTTGGTTATGTGCTAAAGGTTTTAATTGGGCAATAATGGTGGGATGTGATAGCTAACTGTGAAGGTGTGAGTCCAATGGACGGACATTGGAAACTCATATTTGCCAAAATGAGGGTTGGTCATGGTCAACATATACTTGTGGGGTACACGGGAATCCCCTAAGTTATACTTGTATATATGCATCATGGAGGGCGAAGGATGCACAAGAATACTTGGCCCCTATGATATCCCTGGTTTGTGCGGCTACACAAACTGGGGCTTGTTCAGGGGGTATAATTGGACCCATATAGCTCGTGGGTGATTTTAGGACAGTCAAGCTACACAACCCAGATTAAGATTTTAAATGCATGCTAAACCCGATTCCCTTTTTTGACATATTTTATCATATATATATATATATATATATATGTATGATTGCATATGGTTAATTACTCTGGTTTGAATAATGGCATTATTTTATCCTTATTCTTGAGTACATTCTAGCGTTCACCCGCTAACCCACCATCGGGCATTGTATCCCCACGCGATGTAGGAACCGGCTATACTACTCCTCCTGCTCAGTGATTGGATTTGGGGACAATTTGTATCAAACTGAAATGGTGAGCTTCCATACTCCGTAAGGCTCCATTTCATGCTATGGATATCTTTTTATACTTCTGTTTATTTCTTGGACTTTAGTTTTTGCTATGGTGTAACGCCCCGAAATCAGATCCCGAGACGTCACACGGTGCTTAAGGTCACAAGTGACCCCAAGCTAACCCTTCATCTGGCATAACCCAAAGCAATTGAATAAAATACATAAAATAGAAGGAATAATGCGGAAACAACCCATAACTTAGTCTAACCAACGTGAAAGTAAATTTACACGGTCACAATTCTGCTCATATATATACAAATCTGAAACTGAATACACTGACTACTAGTGACTGTCTATGAAGCTTCTACTAGCATTGACCAAAGATAACCGGGTCATGACTCCCAACTACCCCTACTCAATACGAATGAATACAAAAAATACAATACACCTCAAATCTGAACAACTCAAGTCCCTGAATCAAAAGGACTAATCACCTGCCGATCGAGAGCTGCGACCCAGCTGAACATGATATGTGCGCTACAGCTTGTACCTACATTTTGGTAAGAATGTAGACCATGGAAATATGTGAGCTAGGACTTTGAAATGTACTGAGTATGTGGGGGGGAGGGTATGCAAAAATATAAATAGTATAATTAATTTCATGAAAACATGCATACGGACAATGATGACTCACTTGGCTTGAGTCATATCAAATCATACTTTTCGTAATTTTATAATAAACAGTTCATATGATAAAATCTCGTAATCCACGTAAATCATTATAAATCATAAATTATGATAAATCATCCTAAATCATCCTAAATTATCATATCATCAAAAATCATCATAGGAAATTATAAATCATCATAAATGACCATAAAACATCATAAACATCTCAACTCTTTGACTCAAATCTCGGAGTGACTCGGTAATTCAAGAAACTTAATCTTATGGACACGGGAGTTTCCTATAACCGACAACCCCACGTGAGCTACGTAGAATACCAACGTTTGAAACCCCCATTGGCGGGAGCGTCATACTCTTTTCCAGGAAGTACGACCTTAAAACTGCAATAATCATAATCGGGCTCTCTGGCTAATAATATCATCATCAAATAACCCTATGGTGGCACATAGGTTTGGAGAAATACCAAATTTCCCTCTCGGTGCTAAGTACTACTCCCCGACAAGCTCAGAACGCGTTAGGAAATCCACCACAACATCACAAAGGTCTATCATAAAGACCAAATCAAATCTCTTTCTCATTTATCAAATCATATCAATTTGTGGATTCCTAACTCAACACATTTTAGCTCAAAACATTTTAATCTTCCTCAACATCAACAAGGTATCAATTCATTGAACCATAACCGACTCGACATTTGGACAAGGATATGAAGACTCAATACATAATATTTTCAACAATTTAACTCATCAAAACCATCCGAAAAATACCAAGACTCATTGCAACTTCAATATCAACATTTCTCAATTTGCCATCCAACTCTCATTTAAAGGTACTTGGGACATCAACCCATAGTAGGGATATAGAATTTCCAATATCAATTATAAATTCATAATAAGGAAATAGTGGAATGATAGTATAAATCAAGGCTTAACAAATTAAATCATCATACTCTCATAATCAAATACTTTTTGGACATAATTCCATCTCAACATCATACACATATCGGATGACATAATCACATAGCTCATGGACAATAATATAAGTTATAAAACCATATTTCCAATTCATGGTAAAACATGTAAAATCTCATGTGATTCAAAACTTACAATTCAAATCTTTATAAGTTCATAATCGAATTATTTAGACATAATTCAACTTACAAAATCATATGAATCCATTAAATAATCATAATTGGCAAGCTTGAAAAATTTACATATATACATAATCAAAATCTCATGGTAGGATATCTTGGAAATAAATTCATTTGCCAAACTCATAATAATCCATAATAAAAATTAAAGATACGGGCACAAGAACGGAAGAATTATTCTTGTTCAAACCCCACATACTTTAAAATTAAAGATTGGAATGAATTCTTGCCTCAGAACACTATTCATGAAATTGATTGATGCATCTCGAAGAGCTCGGAATGGGGACTTCATTTATCAGATTAATTTGGAATTTCCATGGTGGAATTGGAAGATTTAGGAAGAGGAATTTAGAGGTTTATGGTTTATTTCTTGGATTTTTTTTTGAAAATAATAATCTTTGATGCCCAAAATCAGTTTTTATGCTTAATTCCACGAAATGGGGCAAGGGTGAAATGACTGGATTACCCCTAAGGAAATTAAAAAATGGCAAAAAAATCATGCGTACCTTGGCCACGAAAAACTGAATAACTCCTCGTTCGGGTATTGGATTTTTGCGAAATTTATATCATTGGAAAGATAACTCAAAGATCTTATATTTATATATGGTAGGCCACCCAGTTCTTCATATATAATGAGTTATGATCGACCGAAGTTGACCCAAATCAAATCTGTCCCTCAGTTACTGATTTGGCATGCTGAAATAAATTGATCATAACTTATTACTCTGATGTTGGAATGGGGTGAAACAATTTGAATTGAAAAGAATACTAAAATATCTTTTGTTTGATATATAGAAGATCTCCCAGTTCCTTATATTCAGGAAGTG
Source organism: Capsicum pubescens (assembly GCA_030864215.1). NCBI lineage: Eukaryota > Viridiplantae > Streptophyta > Magnoliopsida > Solanales > Solanaceae > Capsicum > Capsicum pubescens. Next base: position 100,393,280 of record CM061547.1, read on the forward strand.
ATGATCATTTGAAGTTGGCCCTGAAATGCTGAAAATTTCTGGAGCATGCTATTCACATGGTGCCACTGTTTTGGGTACCCAAACGTGCCCTTATGCTACTCCAAAAATTCCAAAACTCACTCGGGATTTATTACGATCTTTCCCCATCGCAACACAACTTGAAAATCAAAAAAGGGATGTCGGAAAGGTCATTAAATAAATACCCGAAGATCAGAGGTCTAAATGAGAAAGTTTCAACACTTAGCAATTTTTTTTTATTTTTTTTTGAGTGCTAAGCTTCTCTTGGCAAGATAAAAAGTCTTTAACGACTCGACACATTTGAAAACAAAATATTTAACGGAAAAAACTCGGGGTATCACATATGGTCGGGGCCATGTCCCGACCGAATGTTCTTTGTTTTTGGTTAGGGTCTTTGTGTGATTACTATGGGCATGGAATGTGTCATTATTGGTGTCAACCTTGGCATTGGTATTGGTATTGGGGTTGAAAATGGTTGGACGTTTGGTGGGATACTAGATTGGTTATGGTTATTGATTCTACTATTGTCTTTCAATTATAATTGATCTATCTTGTTATATGTTCAAAACTCATCCAACATAGGCTTCAAGGCGGTTATGGTTGGGTATTGGGGGTGGTCTACGATCCCGATTGGACTTAAGGCACCCGACATGACTAGGCCTTGGTCGGGTCGGGTCACCGGACTTTGATGGGTTATTCGAGATTCATTTGGAGTATGATATATGGAAACGAACTATGTAACCACACTAAACTCGATGCTCCAAACTTAATGGCGATATCAGGTTTTTTAAAAAAATATCATTTTTAATGAGTTGACCCCTAAAATCCAAAATCACAATTTTCCAAATTGAGGGTCGAAATGAGATTTAAAAGCCCTAAAATCTAAATAAATATGTTACCATCCTAAAATTGACATGTCGAACGTGTTGGTGAAGTCGGATTTTCTATTTGGGATCATTTCAACGAAATGCAGGTTCCACACTTATATTTTCAATTTTTAATTTTTGACCAATAGGTCAAAATGAGCTCGGGTGCATCAGGACCCGAACCAAAGGACTACTGCAACACCCCTGATTTTTGGTCCCTGAAATTTTCTAAAATTTTATCCTTACTTTCCTGACTACGACTCATCCTACGAGTTGTAGGGTGTCTTGACGGGTCATATGACCCTAGTCGTAAGGTGTTCAGTGAATGGTGCCTGAGTTATTTTCCTGACTACTACTTGAGGCCCCGAGTCGTAAAGACTTGTGATGATTCATTATGTCCACGCATGGTGTAACCAGCGTATTAACCCAAGTTTTTTTATGTGACTACGACTACCAAGTTACGAGTCGTAAGGACTCTAAACGACTCGTATAGTCCTTTCTGTAAGAAAACCAACGTGATGTATGCCCAAAGTATTTTGCCTCGAGTACAACTAGGATGTAACGAGTCGTATGGACCCATTATGAGTTGTAAGGTACCTCAATAACCAAACTAGTATTGGATGTCCTGGATAGTGTACAGTCGTAGACTGAGGGAAACGAGTCGTAAGGTGATCGTATGAGCCGTAAGCTCACCCGTAATAACTGAAGCTTTATTTTCCAGACTTTTAATGAGGATATTTTAGACATTTTCCTCTTATCCTAATAATAACCCACGATTTATAAACATACTTGAGACCCTATTTTTCATCTATAATACACTCCAACTATTCTTTCTTCTCTCTAAAGTCTCTTAAGCATCCATACTTAGGGTTTCCAAGAAGTAGGTCAAGTAGAGCTTTAAGGGTTGAATTTTCTCTATAATCTTGGATATTTCAGGCATGTGACTCTACCCTTAACCTGTTTTTGTTAAATGCATGAATGTACATAGTTAATATTATGGATTTAATCAAGGTTTTGATGTGGTTGAGGGATTTTGACATGATTAGTCATATAATTGATTTCCCAGGATTTCTTATGCATTATTCAAGATTATTAATGGCTTTGAAACTTGTGGGGTACATGGGTTTGGTTGATGAATAAAAGGGTTATGTTTTCCCCAAATTTAATGATTTTTTCTTGACTTGTGGCTTTGGAAATTGTGTTCCCTCAACCTAATGGTGAAATTGATAATAAATGGCTTTATCACATTATTTGACTTTCTCTCTTAAACTGATGCATTGGCATAAAAGGTTAATGAATCATGGTACGGTTTTATTTAACCTTGGGGTATTTGGATTCCCCGTGTGAATGTTCAATTGAACCTAATGGGTTATAAATTTCCCTATATGATGGTTAATGAATTGCGGCATGATCATGAGCTTGCAAGTTGGGTTGGTGTGATGATACCAACGGGATGCCTTAATGCTTAATTGGTTCAATAAACTGGGAATGTGCATTAAATGTTTTAATATGGCTTTAAAGGGGGTTGTGTAGCCAGGAATTGAAAGTGGAGGTCCTGAAAGACCAACACCAGGAATTGCGTTAGCTGACGCAGGGGTCTAAATGACTGGGAGGTTCGAGTCCCTCTAATATTATATAATTGGGAGGTTCGAGTCCTCACGTTATATAAATTGGTGCTTAAGTCATTTAGATTTATGCCGAGAGGTTCGAGTCCCCTATAAGGCCTATGACATTTGATTATCCTCTGGTTCGTGCGGCTACACGCATTGGGGCCTCTCCAACTGGGGGAAAGTTGGGCCCATATAGCCCATGGGTGCCTTTATCATGACAGTTATGCTACATAATCCAGGCTAAGGTTTTCAAAGTTCATGTTAAAACTTGTTCCCAACCCTGGCATGTGATAGTATGTATACATATATTTGCATATGATTATATGCATTGGATTTTGGACTAGTTTTGAATTGTTACCCATGACATTATTTTATCCCCTATTCTTGAGTTACATGCTAGTGCTCCAACCGCTAACCATCTCTGGACATTGTGTCCCCATGCAATGTAGGCGCCAGAAGTTTTTCTATTTTTCTTACGCAGTGATCAGGTGCTCATGGTTAGTTCGTGAGTTGACATAGAAACAGTGAGATTCCATACTTCGGAAGGCTTCATTTCATGGTTCTTGTTCCCTATGTCTTAGACTTTGTTTTAGACTTATTTTTGGTTACTGTTGGGGGCATGTCCCGACATTTCTTGGTATTCGGCTTTGTTAGAGGCTTTGTGGATAACTGTGGACTTAGTTGTTGGTTGTTAGTATTGGTTGATGGTTTGGACATATTATTCATGTCTTGAGTTTATCGTTACTATCTTCATTATATGTGTGGAATTCAGTCATTATTAGTGTAAATGTTTTGTTTGGCTAGGCATAAAAGGGTGGTCTCCGATCTTCGGTTGACTTGAGATATCCGTCACGACCAGGATTTGGTTTGGGTCGTGACAACTACCTATTCCAAAATTGATATTCCAGAGCTGCTGGTGCAGTCCGTTCAGCCATCAATCGTATGGATCAAAAGATATCTACATAAGTCTAAAATAAGACTCTCGAAGCCACCAAAATCACAATATCGTACAAAAGGCACTAAAATGCATCGAAAACCATGCCAATCACCCCATACCCCAGACATACCACAATGAAACTATAGGGAGGGGTAAAGCAGTCAAATCATACAAAATCACAAATTTTACATATTTCATCAAATTTTCAGGTCGCTATAATTTTAGGCTAGACTATCCTTCTTTATTACATATATAGATATGAAGTATGAAATAATATTAAATAAATAAATAAATAAATAATAAATAGAACACAAAGTAATAAGAAATAATTAATTAGTAATCTTAATATGAAACAATTGAACAATCATAATAGTTTTCACCCAATAAAAATTAATTTCAATTGTTTTTTACCACAATATGAAGTATGAAATAATATTCAATATTTAAATACTCAACAAAATAGCTTTTTGTTATGAATGATAGTTTTTTGTTGTAAAAATTCAAATAGGTGGTTTTCAAGATGCCACATTTCTTAATTTTAGGATACTATCCTCCTTTATTATATATAAATATATAGATATGAAGTATGAAATAATATTAAATATTTAAATAATCAAAAAAATAGCTTTCAATTATGAAATGATAATTTTTTGTTGTAAGAATTCAAATATGTAGTTCTCAAGATGACACTTGTCTTAATTTTAGGCTAGCCTATCCTCATTTATTATATATATAGATAGGCTAGCCTAAAATTAAGATAAGTGACATCTTGAGAACTACCTATTTGAATTCTTACAATAAATGTATGTATGTATGTATGTATGTATGTATGTAAAATGAAAGAGGTTGTATGGGTCTGTTTTATATGTATGTATGTATGTATGTATGTAAAATGAAAGAGGTTGTATGGGTCTGTTTTATATGTATGTATGTATGTATGTATGTATGTATGTATGTATGTATGTATGTATATATGTATGTGTGTGTATGTGTGTGTATAAAATGAAAGAGGTTGGATGGGTCTGTTTTATGTATTTATGTGTGTATGTATGTATGTATGTATGTATATAAAATGAAGGCTTAAGTCATCGATAGACCCTTAAGCTTGTTTCGAGATTTCACTTGGACCCTTCATCTCAGACTTGTACCTATTAGGCACTTAATTTATTCAAAATGTGTACTATTAAGCACACAGTGCTAATTTGACGAGGAAAGTGTTCCTCACATTTATTTGGCGCATGAATGGGTCCCAAATAATATTTTTTTGTTTTTTTTTAAATTTTACACTTTAAATAATAATTTCTTAATAATTAAAAAAAAGGCAACCCCACCCCACTCCCCTTCTTCTGGTTGTCATCTTCTTCAACCTCATTGTTATTTCAAAGCTGCTGCAATTTCTTTTAGCTCTTTGCTATGTTGTTTCATTTTACTTTTAGGCTAATAAATGACAAATATTTTTGAATCCGTAAAAAAAAAAGTTTTCCGGCATTCGAACTTTCGTTAATTTCCATTATTTCTGACCAAACTTCAATAATCAAATATAAACCCGCTAAGTTTATTGAAACAATAGGAGAATTTGATAGAAGTAATCTATTCCTCTTGATTTCTCTCTATCGTCGATTTCAAAGTGATTCACCATTGTCATCTCTCTACATATTTTTTACTTTTCCAAATTAGATATGAAAAAAAATTATTTCAGTGAAACATCATATTTTTCGGCAAGATTAAGATGAATCTGGAGTTATTTTCTTTGAATTCTTCTACCAAATCTAACATGAGCATAAATCAAATTCAAAAGTAAGAATGAAGCAAATCCTAAAAGAAGAGAGAAGTTAGAAAAAATAGAGGAGATTTAAGTTTGAAAATAAAAATTGGGAAGAAGATGAATATCACTGACAATGTTTACTTGGAGATAGTTGAAAATGGAGATAAGGGAAAGGAAGCCAACCTTTTTAACCCCGGGATGAAAGGAAATGAAGAAGACATAGTTTCGTGGGGGTTCGGGTTGGGGGGTTGGAGTGGCGGTATCTTATAGTTTTTTTTTATATACATTTTAAAATAGTTTTCTTATTCTTTTTCTTATTTTAATATATTTTAAAATAACTTTTGAATTAAACATGACATATGTCATTATTTAATTCGTCAAATTGTCATGTCATCGTGAATGTAACACACATTTTAGATTTGTAGTTGATTGTAAAAAAGTGCTCAGATGGTTAAATTTCTAGGGGTAGAAGTATTCAATAGGTACAAGTCTGGGTTGAGGGGTTCAAGTGAAATTTCGAAACAAGTTTAAGAATCTATCGATGATTTAAGCCTAAAATGAAATAGCTTGTATGAGTTTGTTTTATTCGATCTAAAAATAATTATACAAGGATCCATAAGACCCAAAACAAAAACCGTAAAACAACAACAACAACGTACCCAGTATATTCCCACATAGTGGGGTCAAGGAAGAGTAAAATATACGCAATCCATACCACTACCTCAGAGGTACGGTAGAGAAACTATTTTCAATAGACCCTCGGCTCAAAGACCAAACAACGTCGAATTCCGTACAATAACAGAAAAACATAGAAAGACAAAATAAGAGAGGAAAACAAAATAGAAAGAATGAAAAATAGAAAAATAGAAAAATAGAAAAAAAAAAAAAAAAAAGAGGAAATCAAAGAGTCTTCTTATGAATCGATAGTGTAAGTTAAGCTAAGCCAAGATTTCACATTTGTCTGGTTACATATGTTTTCCGGTAAATAACTAAATTATGGCTTTTGATCTTCTTTTCTCATCAGCCTCAACAAAACATTAAAACGAGTCAATTTCTCATATTGTCATTCAACTTAAGAAAGTATCCCACTAAATTTATTTATCTTTTTTGTTTTTACAATAATATCATTCAATTTTGTAGATTTTCCTTACAAATTAATAATTACTAAAATAATCCTTACTCTTTAAAAGAAAAATAATTAAAATAGTCCCATAAATTAAGTTTTGAATTAAAATGATCCATATTATTTAACAATATGATATACTAATAACTTTTTAACTATTAAAAATAGTGTGTATAAATTTAATTCAACTTCTGTTTGTAATATTAAAATAATGTAGTCCACCAAGAAATGTGATTGATATTATTAAAAAAGCTTATATTCACTCTATTTATTTGAAAACTTAGGAGTTCAACAATAAATAATGTTTTATATTTATTTATTTTATGATTAATTTTTATTTTTTGATAAAATATTTTAAATTTAGTTGTTAGTTTCTTTTAAAAATAATTGTTAAAAATTCATAATTCATATAGAAGACGATAAATTCCTTCAACCTCCCTACTCTCTAGCAAGTAAAAAATAATTGTATATAAATATTTTAAAGAATTTCTATAATAAATTAAAATATTGATGAAGGATATTATGATAATATCATAAATCAATCAACATCAAATAAAATTAGAAAAAGATCATATAATCATTGTGTAATTAATTTAAAAATGTTAAAGTTTTTAAATATTATTTATGTCAATCTTGTAATATTATTTGAGAAAAAACTATATTACCTCTTCAACTTGACTTTAAAAGTTTAATACATCTCTCAATTTTTACTTTTTTTTCTTTTGAATATTGTGATATGTCTTTTTAAATTTAATTACTTCCTCCGTCTCATTTTAGTTGGTTGTCTTACTAAAAATAAATGACTCATATTAGTTGATCGCTTACTAAATCGAAATAGAATTAATTAATTTTTTCATGATACCCCTACAATTCATAGTATACATTAAAATGTGAAAAATTTCAATTTCAATATTCATTTCTATGTCCATATCATTAATATTGCTAAAGGGTAAAATAATAAAAATTTCATTCAATTTATAATTTTTTAATCACCGTATAAAATGAAATGTGCCCAACTAAAAAGGGATAGAGGGCGTATGTAATGAAGTAAAAATGTGAAATATAGTTGGAGGCCTATTAATATTTCAAATAAAAGAATAAAGACTATTTAAATTCGTGGTTTAACTTAGGGACTATTTTGCTCATTTTTCTTACAAAGAATAAGGACTATTTTAGCAATTGTTAATTTGTAAGGAAAATGTATAAAGTTGAATGACATTGTTGGAACAAAAAAAGATAAGTCACTTTAGTAGGATATTTTTCTAAGTTGAGTGACAATATGAGGAATTAACTCCATTAAAACAGGTTAGTTTGAAACATGGAATCATTAGCTTAGCCAATCTTAAAATTTTATAGACCAAGAAAATCCTGTTTGCTGCTTCTTTTCATTGCAAATTTTTGCTAGTTTGTCAAAGCCAAAAGCAAAAATATAAGGAAAGAAGCTAAAGAGGAACAAAATTCAACTGAATACATATTATAAATGATTCCATCACATTGTCACATGACCATGTTAATAGTTTACAAACCAAAAGTTTCAAAAGACAAAGACTCAAAAACATTGTAAAAGAAATGATAACATACTTCCTTAAAAACCAGTAGTAACAAAGAAAGGTCCAAGGCAAATTAGATAGGAACTTTTATACTGTGTAGGCGCTCACCAAAATAATAGCCAAACATATATATTTTCTGTATATTAATTGTAATATACAATAGATATATATATTTTATACATATTTTTTGTATATTGATGGACAACTATAATTATTTTTGGCCGATCGACCAAATGTGTTAAAAGTCCTTAATATAATAATGAATAGAGGCCCACAAGATATGACAAATTGAGAGAGATAGAGATCAATGGATTCTTCCAATGAAGGTATCCAAACTCATCTCACTTGGATCTGTAGCTTGCAGCTCAACTTGGACACCATCTAATTCTCTCCTGAATCTGTCTTTTGAACTTGCATACAACATTTTACTTCTCACCCTTGCTGTCTCTGGTGACCTATATACAATCCAATATTACAAAATCAGACATATAATTGTGAGCTTTTTAAGCTATGTCTTTGTTAGATATCAAAATGTGAGTACATTGGAATTAATTTTATGAATGATCATTCAAATTTTATATTTATTGCATTAAAGTCGTAAAAGTAATGTTAATTAAAAAAAAGAACACAGATTTCGAAAATGCTAAATCAATTCCACGACACAAGTAGCTAGGATGCCAGTTTAGAAACTCTCCTTAAGTAATATCCACGTGGCACCACTTATAAAAAATAAAATAGAAAACCATGTTTTCTTCACTTATTTGAGAGATAAGACACCGGGTATCACGTACGGTCTGAAATCCTGAGCTTTTGTTTTTTTAACTGATGCCACGTGGATATTGTAAGTTGAGTTGTTGATATGACAATAGTTGGTATATTACTTGCATAACAATTTTGTACAGGTGTGATGTGGCAGCCTAGATGTGCTTTCTGCGACTAGATTTAGCATTTTCTAAAATATATAGGCAAAATTGAGTTATTTTTCTGTCAAAAGAAATTAATTTTATGACTTCAAAGAAATAAATCAAAAGTTGAATGGCCATTCAAAAAATTACAATCTCATCAAAATTTTGCTTTGCTCAATATCAAAACTATGTGTTCTTTGACAAGTTTGGAGATTCACAATCCAAGAAGTAATCAGAACAAGGAGATATTGCTAGTTATGTTGTTCGATTCCTTTAAAAATATCGTTGCACTCATATTAGATTCTTAAAAATGAAAAATCGTTGAAGAATCTGACATACATCAGACAATAAATTTGAAGAAATCGAGCAACAAACTTCAAATTGTAGAAGAAGAAGGTAGTGAAAGGTATAGAAGGGGGTTACCAAGCAACAAAGAAGATCCTGCTTTTCTGGACATTTTCATTAGTAGTCCAGTCATAGTCAAAAACAGCATAACGGCACTCACTGGGAGGCATGCTGTTAGCAAAATCATCATGTGTCTCTGCCTGTGCACCAACTTTCTCAACCACAACTTGCTGCACTGATTCATCAATCTTGAAAACTAGGTACCTGTGGTTCCTTTTTGCTTTCAACTCCAAGAACCTCAGCTTGCAGTCATCGCTCACTGCTATCCCTGATGCCGAATTGGCCTATGCAAAATAGCCACCCAAAAGAAATCGAAGACATACATACAAAAGGAACATACAATTATTAAGAAGGAAGAACTAGAAAACATAGATAATAAACAAATCTTGTCGTGGACAATGTTATTTCTTAACAATGTTAGGCAGTGGCAGAACTAGAAATTCTCGATAAGAAAAGTAAGGAAAATAAGAGGATGTCACACTTGTGATTTGAACCTAACACCTAAAACAAATTTTGAGCCACTTTGCTACTACACTAAAAGACTCCCTTATGTCAAGGGGATTTAACAAAAAGGGGAAGCCAGGGGGTGAAGCATTTCGCGTTTACGTAGGATTTGGAGAAGGACCACACCCTAAAGGGTATAATGTTCGTGACCTATAGGTCACACAAAGATAATTTTATCACTGCGTCAAGGCTCCATCAACGGAATTAACAATATATGATAAATTTTATTTTCAGCTTATCTGCCTAATCTTAATTTACCAACAAATAGGATTCAATTGAACTCCCTTCAAACAATATAGTTCGGACCTCAGCATTGGTAAGGGGAATTTTTGGGACATAAACTTCTTGAAATTATGTAATGTGAAGGTGAAAAATTAATTTTCTGTCCCTTTTTAGGAATTATACAATGGATTTCATTCCTTAGTAGTGTCCTATGATATTTATCGCCTTTCATTAATGTTGTCACACTTACACATTACTCATAACAGAATGCACCACATTACAATTTATGAATGTAAAATCAGAAATACGAGACCCCCTCTAGGATTTTCGTTACGACATGGACATAACAAACAGATACATATAATCTTGTGAAGGGAAAGGAATAAAGAACATAGAACATACCATTTGAATATCTGGCAAACAACGATATTTTCTTAAAGGAATGAAAAGGAAGCAGGTTTTTTTTGGGCAAAAAAGAGAGAGAAGGAAAGGGTAGAAAGAAAGAGATCCTTAATTTTGGGTAGAAAACAGAACAAATGTTCAGTACAGAGGTTCTTTAGGACTGTTTTTGGACAAAATTAACAAGGCCCATAATTTCATACTTATTATACAACGACCATTTTCCTATATCAATACTGTTAGTATTGTCACCACATATTATGGTTATTCGTTATTTTTCCTTTTATTGTGGATTACTATTTGGGCACATTAAGGCCACTCAATGTAAATAAAAAATAATTTAAAATTCAATTTGGTGATATCGGTGAGAGTTTTTCACACGATCCACCACTGTTGATGAATTTATAATTTAATAAAAAATCAAAGTGCAAAGAGTGCAATGTGATTCACTTTAGTCATCTAACACATGCACCACTAGTCTAGCCTTAAAATTTGCAAATTATTCAACAAAGTTATAGCTAATAAACTTGAAAATACACACATTTTTCTACAATTCTTATAACGGTACATTTATGGAAACTCAACCTATTATAAAACATTTTGAGAAATATTTTTCGTATTGAGTGTTTACCCTAGACCTATAAATTTACTATGTATGGAGCCGATCATGTATAGAAGTTGAAACTTCTCTTAGAAGAAACACGAAAGGCAACCACCATGTAACTTCTTCCTTGTTCTTATCTCTTTTAATGGGTCGGGTCGGGTCGGTCCACATGGACGACCAATGACCAAATTAATATCCAGCATCTCCCAATTTGCACATGATAGACTAGACCCAAGCTAGCATCATATAAGAAAAAACACACACAATTCATACTGACAAATAGTTCGTGGGACAGCAACGACTACAACATTTTGTAACCTTTTGAGATTGTACAGAATCTCAACATTAGGAATCCAACCACATGCGAAAATAATACACTATTGATATAAAGATCACATTACCCGTAAAACCCAGAGATTATTCACTACCACAATGGTTGTTTATCCGATCCTTTATCCTCTTAAGGAGGTGAACTCGAGTTCATTTTTAACTTTATATTTACAATTACACCCGACAACTATATGGTTAGTGTAATCGACAGCTTGTGTATACAAGTTAAATTATTATTTTAATCTTCTTCCCTTTCTACTTGAATCTATCTGCTCCAAATCAACTTCTTTCTTAGACATTAATTGCAATGTCGAATTACTCATGGCTATTAGTAACATGCTAAAGTAACAACATCAATCAAAACATCAAGAAACAGTCAAAGGTCAAAGGATATTTCAATTAAAATTTAATGTAACTTATAGGGTCTGACACAATGAAGAAACTTGGAATCATTTTTTCACTATTCCATTAGTCACTAAGCACAAGTGGTATGAAATATATGCTACAATGTTCTCACTTTATATTGATCCTTGTGTCTTATTCTTTTAGTCATTCAACATCGTACAAATCTTTGTCTAGATACCTCTAAATGTCTGACATGAGTTTCTTTCTTTAATAATCCTCAAATCCATCTTCTTAGAGCAGCTAACATATGCATTTACAAAATAAGTCATAACATGGTGGTGGGATAAATATCTTCATGTTCCTTAACGTAAGAGTTGATTGCTCTTATGGGAGAAAGTCAATATCATAACTTTTTTGGGATGCTTTATCAATAAAACATATTGTCACGACCCAAAAATCAAGGGTCATGATGGCACTTATCGCGTCAAGCCTTGGCAAGTAAGCCTATCACCTAAATTGATATAAAATAAGAAAACAATACCGAACCCAAGGTAAGGCTTCAAGAACGAAGCTAAAACACACATATATCATAATAGAAAAAAAAATACATAACAAAGATACCATAATTTATTAAAATCCTGTGTCATAGTGTAAGAACCAACTAAGTACATCTCAAAATCAAACTATACAAACTGATAGTCCAAAAGAGACATAATCTGTCTCTGAATACAAAAAAAAATATAAACTAGATAAAAAGAGGTAGTAGATTAGCTCAGAGAGAATAGACTGATCGCTACCTCAAAAATACTCCAAGCACAGGCCCAATCAGCTATCGTGATGCACTTGTACTTGGATCTACACCTAAAGGACACAGTGGGGATAAGTGTGATTCATTTGTACTCAGTAGGTATCATAGGCCGACTGAGCAAAGTAGAAAATAAAATATATAAAATACACACTATGGGCACGTCACCTGCAATCAAAAATTACCCCAAAAGGTAGCCCAATTATCTCCACTAATAGTTCTACAATATACACATATACCAAAACACAAGTACAAGAAAAAATCACAAATAGATAGGTATCACATCAAGAACGAGAATACAACACAGAATGTACATCGTGTATGAAATGTAATAAAGATGATGATAATAATAATGATGATGATGATGTGATGCACAAGGTTGTCACACAACCTCCGTATACACCTACCGAACTATGCTTTTGAGATAGGACCCATGGGAGATTCAACAACCCATATACAATCCAATATCCAATATTAATCCACTATCCCTAACTCCTCCCTAGAACATACATCGATTTAGGGTGTTTAAATATGTCACATTTTCTGTCAGAAAAAGTCAACATTTTCATGGTGGTACCAATGTTTCATGAATGTATATGATATGAGGATGTAATGCTCACAACCAACCAAAATGAGAATTTCCAAATCCAACCACTATACCAATCATGTGAGCCATAAATACACTCAATATGCCAACCATCCATGATCTGATATAGTCCATAAACCAATAGAGTAAGATATACCAAAAATATGCCCTTTAATACCACATAAATACCAACTTAGATATATTCCACTACGAAATCAACAAATTATATAATTACAAGGCCAATAACATTATTTAAGACCCCACAGAATCACACATAACAATTAACGACTCAAAATCCACCAAATAACAATAACACATGACCTACACGAGCACAAAATAATAATAAAGTCATTTTCATGATTAGTTCCCACACCTACAACATGTTTTTTTTATACCAATATTAACTACCCAACTCATTTTGAAGAAAATTAAGCCCTAACCTACCTCGAATGTAGAAAATTAGTCTAAAAAGCCTTCAATACGGAGCTTTCTCCTCACAAACAGACCCAAAAACAACTAAAACATATAAATATATAATCTACACAAAAAACAGTCAACGATATCAATATTGCCCATTTTTGAATTAGGGTTAAAACGGACACCCGAATTGGGTTTTTGAAAAAGGCTAAAAAAAAATTTTAGTCCAAAAATATATTACCTATGATTAAGGAAGATATAGAAGAAAATCGCAGTGAAAACGGATTGAACTTGGGGTGCAGATTGAAGAATTTCTAATTTAGGACTTCAAGACCAAAATTTCCAAATTCCACTTTTGAAATTGAGTTTTAACAAGATTTAAAAGAAAAAAATCAAAGAAAACTAGTTGAAATGGGGATTTGGAGCTTAACAAGCTTGAAAATAGAAAAAATCACCCAAAAACTCTAAACCCGAAGCTCCAAGTGTAAAAAATGATAAAAAATTAAGAAAGAGAGTATATATACCCAGGTGTCGCTAAAGCGGGTCGTGGGATGCTTTAGCTATTAGCATTAAAGCCTCCATGTTCCACTACAGAGGTATGCGTGCCTACTGACAGTCTGCTTAAGTGGACTCACTGGTGATATTGGATTTATGAAAAAAATGTCATTTTCACAAAATTGTTCTCCAAAATCTAATTTCACAACTTTTTGAACCAAGGGTCGAAATGAGGTACAAAAGCCATAAAATCACACCAACCATGTTATTAACCTAAAATCGGTGTTCTAGATCTGCTGATGTAGTCTGTTTTTCCATCCAATGCATATAACAATAAATGTTGATTGAATTCAACTAATAAGCCTTTATAACCACCAAAAATTACAAACTCGTACAAATCATATAAAAAAAATTGAGAAATCATACTAATAATACCCACATCCTTGAAATACCACAAATTAACCATGAGAAAGGTAAAATGGTCAAATCACACAGAAATGAATAATTCATAAAAATCAACAAAAAATAAGTCACTACATCGTCCACCATTAAAAATCTAGTTCGTCCTCGAACTAAAGGCAAGGGAAATACCTGAATCAGCAAAAAGTTAGGCATAGTTATCAGATTCAACCTCCTAAGTAGCCTTATCTACAGGTCGATGTCTCTACTGAACCTTAATTATTGAAATACCTCTAGAATACAACTGTCTAACATCCTTGGCTAGAATGGATACAATCTCCTCAACAAAAGACAATTTCTTATCTAACTGGACCGAATACCACATGAGACTCATCTAGAATGTAATGTCGAAGCATGGAAACATGAAAAACTGGATGAACAATCGATAAATTTGGGGGTAATTCTAACTCATAGACTACACCCCACTAGTCCGTAGAATCTCAAGTGGTCCAATATACCTAAGGTAATCTTTCCTTTCTTCTCAGACCTAATCATGCTGAGGTTGTAAGAAAGGGTAAAGCTCAAGTTTGTTAGAGCATTCGGGCTTGGATTAAGATAGGTGATGGTTTAATGTAGTTGAAACCTAGCTTATTTTATGTGTTCATAATAACTATTCCTTTGTATTACTTTTTAAAATTCATGTTCAAGGAAAATGAATGACTGTTTGCTATCCTAAGTATTATTACATGCAATTAACTAATATGGAAAGCTCATTGGTTTTACAAGTGTTATTATTGTTATCATTATGGTTGTGATTGTTGTGATATCTATTGATTATTGTGGTATGTGTAAGTATTTGGACATCTTTACGAGATTGGTTGGTATAAGGGTGAAAGATACTTGATGTCTGCAATTTGGTACATAGACAAGAGCTCAATCCTTGTAGTTCATAGCTAGTAGTGACCATAAGACTATTAGTATGTATATACAAGGTATAGGCGATTTTAATGGTTTCTTAAGTGAATTAGGGGTATGTATTTAACTGTTACAATGGTTTCTTGAGTGATCTAAGATTTTGTGCTGACTTGTTATATTGGTTCCTTGATCAAACTAGGTTATGTTTTTACTTGCTATATTTGGTTTCTTGAGTAAATTGATATTCATGATTATTAAAATTGTTGTTGTTAAAATGGATCTCAAGTGGTCCGAGTTAAATTATAATGATTGGTATTCTCTTCAGTGTTTACTAACCTGTGTAATTGAGACATTGATAATATATTATTATTGAGTCATAGTTTGTTGACTTGGAGTTTTTTTGGTAGTCATTGTTTTGACTTAAGTTATTTTTCATCTTGACATGTATTTGACCAAAATATATGGTGTTTTGATGAAGGTTAAGTATTATAAACATGAGGTAAGGTTACCTAGTAGGCGTTTATGGTTGTTCTTGCTTACTAAATTATGGTTACTTTTTCACGTACCTTATTTTGTGTTTGCCGATGAACCTACTAGTACATTATTATTTCTTGTATATTGGTACTACACATGCTCTTTTTTTTTACTGAGTACAGAGAATTTTTTGGCAACTATTTCAAGACCTCAGCAATAGAGCTGATGACATTCAAACTCAAGGTTGAGCTACATCTTTGGGGATGCCATGAGTTCTTCACTAAGTTTCTAGTCCATTCTTTTACACTTGATATTTTCACTTATTTTGGGGTTGAACCAATTTCATTGACTATTGTGGTGTTTTTGTACAATGACTTTTAGGTTCTAGGGGATTGTTTAGTATTTGTTTTATTTTGCATTTGGCTTTTCATTTAAAATATTGGGGACATTATTTTATTTAATGAAAAATTATTAGTTGTCTTATTTTTTATTAGTTTTGGGCTTAAATGTCTAGAGGGCTAGTTGGGCTGCCACTTTCGGTGTGTTGGGCGATAAAAAGTAATATCAGAACCATATATTTGTTGATTTTGTTGTACCAAAATAGGTCCAGTAGAGTCTTGCAGAAAGATACAAAGATGATATTACTCTTCTTTGAAAGGCTATAGGACTTTAGAAAACTATTATTTCTTTCTTATTTCATGCTAAAGCTTGATTTCAATTTATATCTGGTGATCTGAATTAGTATATAACCCTTTTTCATTCTTTTGTCAGCAAATGGTGAATACTAGAGCGAATGGATCCTGAGATACAACCCCTACACTAATAACTTTAATTGTTAAATCAACTGTTCGGTGATGAGGATGGGGAAGGGGTAGGGGAAATAAAAGAGGTAAAACAATACCCGCCAAGGGTGGAGTTCAGATAACAGTTGATCGAGATTTTTATAAGCTAGTAATATCTCCCCCACCCTAGGTCCATTATGAGGAAGTTGAGGTAATGAATGAGGATATTGTAGAGCAAGAGGAGGTGGCGCCAATTGAGGGTACATTTTTTTTTTATGTCTTCTAAGATGATTTAGTAGATGTTTTGTTTTCTGAGTAGTTTAGTCATAGTGGGGCCACTCCTGCTTTCCTACTTATCAGTTTCTAGGAGTTCAACCGACTACTATAGTTGCTCTTAGAATGGGTGAGGCCTTGGGGATTGAGATTCTCCCTAGCTCAATGTTAGGTCCTTTCATCACTAGGATTGAAAATGACATGCTGACTAATTTTTTAAAGATGAAACCTCCTGCTTTTGTTGTCTTTGAGACTAGGTATGCATTAAAGTTCATTGTTGATTTTATGATAGGTTGCATAAAATGGGTATTGTTGAGCTGCATGGTGTTGAGTTTGTTACCTTTCAGCTTTAAGCTATGCCAAGTAATGGTGCAGGGCATTTGTGGAGTGTCGATTACCAGCTTTGCCTCTATTAACATGTGCTTAGTTACATACCCTATTTGAGAAGTATGTACCCATACTCTCCATGAATGCAAGAAGGATGAGTTTCTAGCCCTTGAGCAGGGAAACTTATCTATTCCATCCTATGAGGCCAAGTTTCATGTTTTGTCCCATTATGCTACTTAGTTACTTGGTATAGAGGATAAAAGGATTTGGTTGTTTATGAAAGGCCTGAACACTAACTTACAAAGTTTGTCTGTTCATAGGACTTTTATTAGGAAGACCTTTAATGAGGTTGCTGATTATGTGAAAAAGGTAGTAGGGGTAAAGAAAGTTGGTCAGGCAAGGGTGTTAGGAAAAAAGTCCCAAAAATGAGTAACTTTGGTGATTCTTATTCCAAATGTCATAGTCATCATGCTTTTTTGCCTTTCCTTATTTAGTCAGATCTTCGAGCTTCTACAGGGGGTCAGTCATGGTCCATTCAGCAACTCTCAGTTGGTAAAGGCCAAGGTTTTTTTTCTTACCAAACAGACCTATACTAGATTAAGGTTGTTATACTTATGGTGTTGTAGGGAACTTTAAGATAGAGTGTTCTCAGATATAGGGTAGGTTATAGGTCCAAAAGTAGGCTAGATTTATGGTTCCTACTGGTAGAGGTGATGGAGGTAATTGTAATGGTAATGGTCATCCACAGGGTGCGCAGGATAATCATCAAGGAGGTCGTAGAAGAAATCGAGGTGGTGTTAATGAAGGAAAGGTGGAACACAAATTTTTAGGGAGGTTTCCCAGTTTGATAATAGAGCTCACTGTTATGTGTTCCCTGGCAAGACTTAAGGCTGAGGCTATCGATCCCGTCATTATATGTACTATTTTCATCTGTGACCGAATAGCTACTATTTTGTTTGATTTAGGTTCCCCTTATTCTTATATTTAATTATATTTTCCTTGGGATTTGATTTGATTTGAGACATACTTGACTCTCCTCTTTACGTGTCTACTCTGATTGGAAACTCTGTGGTAGTGACCAATATGTATCATGATTGTTCTATAATATTCATGGGTACTAAGATGTGGGTAGATTTTATAACTTTGATATTCTTGATTATGATATTATCTTGGGTTGACCTAGAATTCTCTGCATCATGTTGTTCTAAATTGTAACGCTAAGATAATGACTTTAAAGACGCCTGGGATGTATAAGTTAGAATAGGAAGGTGTGGATAATCCTAAGCCTACTAAAGTTATTATTTGGGATAAGAAGTTAGTCGGAGAGGGTGTTGTTTTGACTTTTGAGTATATCTCTGAGATGTTTGTGTATTACCCTTTCTATTGATTTAGTTCCCTTGGTGTCAGAATTTTAGGAGGTGTTTACCACAAATTTTCCTAGTATGCCTCTGGACCAGGAAATTGACCTATATATTGATTAGGAATAGGGCACTCACCCTTTTTCTATTCCTCCTTATCAAAGGGCTCCGACTGATTGAAAGAACTCAAGACTCAGTTGTAGGAGTTACTTGATAAGGGATTTATTCATCCTAGTTCTTTACCTTGGGGTGATCTAGTGTTTTTCGTTAAGAAAAAGGATGGTAGTATGAGAATATGTCTTGACTACAGATAGTTGTCTAAGGTTACCATCAGGAATAAGTATCCCTTGCCCCAAATAGATGATCTTTATCATCAGTTACATGGTGCTTCCATTTTCTCCAAGATAGACTTATGGTCGAGTTATCACTAATTAAATATTTATCCTGAGGATATACCCAAGTGTCACGACCCGAAACTGCCCCTAGTCATAACAAAGTGCTCAGAGTCATAAGTGACCCCAAGATAACTCATGTCTTGCCAAAACACTAAGAATACTGAAGCAAACAATGAGATATTGAACAGAAAAAACTGAAATGGTCTGAATGTAATAAAATTAAAATCAATACTAAATATTAAAACTTAGACTGTCTAACAAAATTAACATGCTGAAAATATAAATATATGTCTGAAAGCCTCGAAATAAATTGAGTTGTTGGGACAAGCCCCCAACTAATTCCAATTGTCTGAAACTATAAAAAAAGTTATTGAAATAATATGCTGATAATTGGTCCTCAACTGATGAGGACTCACCAAACACTGTTGCTAATATAGTGCAGAATCGTACTAAGCGCGATCTAGATGCTGAGAGTCAAAACCTATATTATAAGACAATATAGCATAAAGAAAGTATGCATTCAATACTTTGAATGTACTGAGTATGTGAGATGGCAAATAACTGATATAGGTATAACATGATGCATGTAATATAGTAAACTGACGCAACACCAAGTAATAAACATATATTGTATGATAAGATAAACAATTGAATACATGGTCATCTAACTATCTGAATTTAAACTATGAACTATAGACTGCGGGAGTTACCATTAACCGACATACCCTAATCTGAGCTAATCGGGGTCCAACCTGTAAGCCCAGTTGAATGGGTGTTCAGTACCTTTCCAAGGGTACTAATACTGACTGACGTGGATCCACTAAATTGATGTCCGAAAATACTAAGGTGTTAATTCTAGTCTGACGGGTGACTATTTATAACCTACAGTGGTGCATTAGTTCTGGAACTTAGGGACTTCTACTAAAGGTCTCAACCTAACTTATGTGTGAGCCTCCACCCTATATTCGCCCGAGGCTAAGTACTACACCCAACTCACTAAAACTGATAACTGAAAATGCTCAATAATAATAATAGTTTGAAAATCTACAATAAATGCATAATAAAAAAGTAATCAATAACATGTAAGCTAGAGAATCTAACATTTGTAAGTGTATGCATAAAATCCTATGTTATCGGGTGTTCATAATGTACCATCTCTGAGAAATGCAACTAAATATGGAAATATTAAAATCTAAACATAATAAGGAATTTCATAACTCAAGCTCAAAAATCAAGAATCTATCAATATGATGAGTTTCATAATTTTGAGTATGGGAAGATGCTCAAATTTATGGGAAAACATATATCCATGGTTTATTTATAAAAATAAAATGAAAACTTAAAAAATTCATGCTTCCCATGGAAACCCTACGCTTGACGGGTGAATTAACTAGGGAATTGAGTAATCTTTGGTACTCATTGGGAAAAAGGAAACCCATTGATGAAATCCCACATACTTGAGGTTTGAAACCTTGAAGAAATCTTTGGATTTGAAGCTAGAAGTTGAAAAGCCCTATTTCTTGATTAGAGAGGAGAATCGCATTTTTCTCTCTCTATATTTTCTAAGTATTTAATGAATTTCGAGGAATGAAGGACTTAGGGGTGTTTTAGAGTAATGATTCAGCCCTTAGAAATCTTAAACGACATAATTTTGGTGTTAAAATGGTGAGAAAATACCAAACAACCCATCCAAAATCTTTCAAAAAACTCTTGGAAGCAGTCCCGATGACTTAAGATATGAATTATTGGGTCTAGATATGATTCAGATCAACAACCAAACTATACCTCCACTTGAGGATAAAGTGGTCGTTGTTAAGTATAATAACCCAACTAGGTTGGGGTTGAACCCACAGGGAAGACTTGGATATATATCTCTGGTTTGCTGAACCCAATGGGATGAACAAAAAGTAAATGGGGGGTTTGTAGTAACATTATTGAACAAGTAGAAATGTATAATTTTGGTTGTAAAAAATTAGAGATGAACACTAGATTTGTGTTCCCTCTGGGTTCTCGATTCCGTAGGCTTATGTGTGTTGTTGAACCAGCCCAACACTTTTTATACAGAATATGATAAGTTATGTACCATCAATTTTCTTGTGGACTTGTTGATGATTTCATCCTTTACCTTTTGAGTCTCAAGATATCGCATTACTAACCCTTATCCTAGATTCCAGTTAACTATTATCTTTTGAGTCTCACGTTATTAGATGACAGATAACCATCTTACATAAATACTAATGATTAGCTTGGATCAACAGTTAATCTTCAAATTACTATTGTAGTTATCTTTTCATAGTCATGATGTGTTGTGGAAACATGACACATTTGATGCTTAAAATGGTGAAATTATGCATTAACTTGGGTGTTTTATCGGATATGAAGTGTGTTTTATGCGTTTTGTAGAAAAATTAGGTAGGAAGTTGCTTGGACTGAAAAATAGAAGAAAATGCTCTCAAAAAGTGAATTACTAATCAGGCTATGAGTCATCAAGTCACCTTACAACTCATAGCCCAACTCATAAGGATAATAGTAGCTAAAGATAAGCTGAGGAACTAAGTAATGGAAGGCTACAAGACATAAGGATAGACTATGACTCATAGTGAGAAGTCATACTATTACCAGTGTCTAAACCCTTCAATATTCATACTCCAGTGGTTGCGAGTGAAGACCACAAGTCGTAATGTCTGAGTACGACTTGTGGTAAGGAGTCATAAAGACAACAAACTCAAGTGTAATAAATATGAAAACCTACTGGAGTGACTATGATTAGAAAGATACGACTCGTATTGTGTCTATATGAGTCATCACAAATAAAGACAAAATAGAGATATGATAGCAGGCAATGAGTCGTAAGGAGACCTAACGACTCGTTGCTAGAGGCGTAACCATTGCCGACTTGATTTTCCTATTTTGTTTTAATTAGGATTCCTTTGTTATTTTGAGATACTGTAAGTACCCTAGGTTTATTCCTTTATTAGGTTATACACTTTTGATAATTTTCTTGATACTTTCATATTCTTGGATCATTGATACTATTGTTCTTGAGTTTTGGATTTCGTATGCAATTGGAGATTTTGGATTTTACTCTTTCATTATTGTGAAGTTATTTACATGTCTCTTTCATTGATTATCATGAATTGTTGCATAAATATGAGAGGCTAATTTCCTTGACTAGGGTTGTGGGAATCCGGGTAGATTAACGACGTTAGGGAAGTGGTATATTTATCTAATCTATTGTATCTATGTGTATTGCAATATTCTTCATATTAATCGTATCCCAAGCTATTGTAGAAGCTTGAAAATTGCCTGTATTCAAGAACGTCCTCACAAAGGAGTTTGAGATTGGGAAAAAAGAGGTTACAATAGTGATTCGGGGCTATCAACCCTCATATAATTAACCGAGACTCAAAAGGTGAGAGTTGTACTGAGGTTATAGACAAGGGACAACAAGGTGATACCCTGAGACTCACAAGGTGAAGGGTGAGATTTATCAACACGTTCACAAGATGGTTGATAACACATGGCTTGTCAACTTTGAATGCAGAACAGTGGGTTAGGTAGATCAAACACAAGAAACTTATCTAGTTAAGAAGCCAGGGGGAACACAGTCCTAGTGTTCGTCTTCTATTATTTACAAACTCAAGCATTCAAGTTTGGTTACTTGTTACTGTTTTCTTTGAAATCCCCCATTTACTTTTCTACATTGCTCATGGATTTTGTCAAGTTTGAGAGACTATTTTGTGTATTCCCTATGGGTTCGACCCCAACCTAAATTTGGTTACTATATTTGACATAGACCATAACATATTTTTTTGGAGGTTTATCTTTCGGTGACATTAAATTTTTGGTGCCGTTTCCAAGGAATACGGTGTTGAATTGTTGACTAAAGTTGGTGAAGTTCACGAGTTTAATTTTCTGTTCCTTGATTCGGTATATGCTGGTGTATGCCTAGAACTAGGAGTCAAGGCACTCCCTTACTCCTTATTGATCCAGAACCAAAAAGAATTCTGCAAACACCAAAAGGATAATGGAGCATGTTCGTGATGGTGTTTCAACAAGAGTTTGTGATGATCTCTTGCTATACCTCCGCCTATTATAGGTGATCCATAGAATGTTGCTAATAGATAAATGGAGATGATGTTTGCAAATGCATCTGAATAGAAGAGAAAAATAGCTGAGGAAGCCAGGTTGGCTCAACAAGAAGAGCTAGCCAGGACAAGACCAGTAGTTGATCATTGCATAACATTTGGCAATAGTCAAGATAGAGCACGTGGTGGCAGAGCTCGAGTGATACCATTCTTTTAATATCTACCACCATATGATAAAGATGAGGACATTGGTTATGTTGAGCCTGCTGAGACAAGAGCCATTGTTCCTCTTCTTTACCTCAAAATATTAAGTTTGATATTACTAGTGCAATGATCCAGCTGCTGAATTTAAAGGGTGTATTTTTATGGTCGGCAACAGACGATACGAACATGCATCTTGCTAATTTTATTGGGATCTGTACTTCATATACCATACCAGGGGTGGATCAGGAAGTTTTAAGGTTGCAGTTGTTCCTTTTTCACTAACAGGATAAACATCATTGTGGATGGGGGAACTTCCTAGAGCTCAAAGATGAATCAATTTTTGAGGTTGCAGTTGCCAATTTTTGAATCAATTCTTTCCTCCTGCCAGGATGCTTCAACTCAAAGATGATATTTATAACTTCTGGCAATCACCTGCAGAGTCTATGTATGAAGCATGGTTTCAGTTCAAAAAGAAGTTAAGCATAGTACCTCTTCACCGAATTCTAGGATCCAACCTATTGGAAATATTCTACAGATCCCTGAATATTAGCTATAGAGCGATGGTAAACACTATTTTTGGAGGTTCACTCACGCTTCTTTGTTGGTATATGGCTCAGGAAATGCTAGATAAGATCTCTGTCACCAACCTAGGGTGGAACACTAGGGAAGAAGATAGAGGTAATGATATGTATGCCATTGGGGATATTAGTGACTACAGAGATGGTGATGATATGGTAGCACAAGAAGTTGCATAACTCAGAACTGATATTAGGCTGCTTTCAATATAATTTGCAGTAATAACGTCTGAAAAGTGAATGCAGTTGGGGGAAGAGGAATCTACTTCCAGAGCTTATGAGTCTGATGCAGATGAGGAAGCAAAGTATTTGGATTGTGAAGTGGAAGGTTTTTGAGTCAAGGGCCAAGGAAACCAAGGTAAAAACTATTATGGTTCTAGGTACCGAGATAGTAGCAGATAACAAGATGGTGATTAGAGGTACAAAGATGACTATAAAGAGAAGAGTGACAAATATATTCCACCAAGTAGTCGAGATATCGAGTCTAGAATGGAGGAAATGTTGTCAAAGTTAATAAAACGCCAAGAAAGTCAGGAAATGTACCTTAAGGAGATCAACGCGGACACAACCAGGGCTGAATCATTAAGTTGAATCACATGCCACCATGATAAAATAACTGGAGCAGTAGTTTGGCCAACTTTTGGCCATATTATACCAAAGGCAACCTAGCACTCTTCCTAGTAATACAGTGCAAAATCCAAAGAATGATAGTCATTGTCATGACATTACCACTCAAAGTGGTAAGACCACCATGGATCCGCTGTGCCCACTACAGTTGAGCCAATGAACAATGATGTTAATTATGAAATTGCGAAAGCACCTGAAGTTGAAGATGAAAAATCATTAGATGTTAAAACGAGTAATAAGAAGGATAAGTTAAGGTCAATGAGCCTATTTTGAATACTATTCTGAGACCTCCCCATCCTTTTTTAGAGGCCGAAAAAGAAGTAGAAAGAAGGTAAATATCAGAAGTTGTTGTCAATGCTGAAGGAGCTGTCTGTAAACATTCCACTTATAGAGGCCCTGGAAAAAATGCTTGACTATGCAAAATTCATAAAAGATCTGTTCACTAGAAAGTAAACAGTGAGTTATAAATGTACTGACAATGTACATCACTGTAGTTTTGTTGCATCTAGATCTTTGGTAGAGAAGAAGGAGGACCTAGGAGCCTTCACCATTCCATATACAATTGGGCCCTTCAATTTTTCTCGGGCTTTATGTGATGTAGGAGTCAGTATTAATCTTATGTCACTGGTTATGTTTAAGCAGTTGGGGTTGGAGGCACCAAAATTGACATTGATAAGATTTTTGATGGGCTGATCGAATCGTGAAAAAACCAATCAGTATTCTTTGTGATGTGTTGGTAAAGGTGGCTTCCTTTATTTTTTCAGTTTCTTTCATGATACTTGATTGTGATGTGGGCTTCGAAGTCCCTATTATCTAGGGAAAACCTTTTCTAGCTAAGGGTGGGGCATTGGTTTATATGGAGTTGGGACAAATAATGTTCAGACTCAATGATGAATGAGTAATCTTTAATATATGTGAGTCGATGCGACTACGGAATAATATAACAGATGTGTCTGTGATAGACACCATTGATGACGAGGTTGATGGAGAGACTGTTCTAATTAAGGAGAGGCTTGGTGTTGAAGCATTAACTGCGGTGGTTATAAATTTAAATAGAGATGGTATTGATGATTATGATGAGATGGTAAGTGCATTGTATGTGAGAGGTTCTTATAACTATGCTCCAAATAAGCTTGATCTCAAATTAATGAATAGAACCACTCCGCCAGCAAAACCATCCATTGAGGAGCCACCGTCATTGGAATTGGAGGCCCTTTCATCCCATTTGTGCTATAATTTCTTGAGGGCCAATAATACATTGAAAGTAATTATTTCTGTGGATTTGATGGGATCTGGGATAGAAGCGTTGTTATCTGTGTTGCAAAAGTTTAGAAGATCTATAGGGTGGATTGTTGCCGATATTGTGGATATTTCGCTAAGCCTTTGTACTCACAAATCCAATATAAACTTGACTGTATTCCTAGTATAGAGCATCAGCGGTGACTAAATCCTCCTATGAAAAAGGTAGTAATTAACGAGATCATTAAGTGGTTGGATGCTGGTTTTGTTTACCCCATTGCTGATAGAAAATGGGTTATCCCTATTCAATGTGTCCCAAATAAAGGTAGTATTACAGTAGTGTCAAATTATAAGAATTAGCTCATGCCAATGAGACCAGTCACAGGCTGGAGAGTGTGCATGGACTATAGGAAGCTAAACATATAGACCCAAAAGGACCACTTCCTAATGCCTTTCATGGACCACATGCTGGAGACTTACGGGAAGGGGCTGGTATTGTTTTCTAGATGGCTATTCGGGTTATAATTCGATCACAATTGCTCCCAAAGATTAGGAGAAGAAAATTTTTACATGCCCATATGGGACCTTTTCTTTCAAGAGAAAGACATTTGTGTTGTGCAACACTCTAGCCAGGTTTTAGAGATGCATGTTATCCATCTTCTCTGACATGGTAGAAGATACCATCGAGGTATTTATGGATGATTTTGCTATGCTTGGTGGTTCTTTTGAAGGCTCTTTGGCTCACTTGGCAAATACTCTCCGTCGATGTGAAGAAGGCAACTTGGTGCTCAACTGGGAAGTACCATTTTATGGTTAAAGAAGGAATTGTACTTGGGCACAAGATCTCAAAAAGGTGAATAGAGGTGGAAAAAGCAAAAAGTGAAGTAATCAAAAAGTTACCTCCTCAAATTTTAGAGAATGGAATTCGAAGATATTTAGTCATACAGGGTTTTACTGGTGATTCATCAAGGATTTCTCAAGGATTTCTAACCCTCTTTGAAAGTTCCTTGAGAAATAGGTGAAGATTGATTTTGATGAGGCATGTCTTAAAGATTTTGAGTACCTAACAAAGAGGTTAGATACGACTCCTATCATTATGTCACCTAACTGGCCCTTTCCATTCGGGATCATATGTGATGCAAGTGGTGTTGCCCTAGGTGTTGTCCTAGGACAAAGGCAAGAAAAGATTCTTCATGCTATCTACTATGCCAGTAAGACATTAAACCCAACTCCAAAGAATTATACTATTATAGAACAAAAGTTACTAGCAATGGTTTTTGCGTTTGAAAAATTTTGGTCTTACCTTATTGGCACTAAGGTTGTTTTTCATACAGACCATGAAGCTTTGAGATAATTGATGATGAAGAAAGATGCAAATCTTAGATTGATCCATTGGGTTCTCTTTTTGTAAGAGTTCGATTTGAGGTTAAAGACCGAAAGGGTACAAAAAACCAGGTTGCTGATCATTTGCCTAGACTTGAGAAAGAAGCAATAAATAAATTGGTGGATGGGCTTGAAATCAATGATAATTTTCTAGACGAGCAGATTTTGACAGCATCGCAAGACCTAACCCCCTGGTTTGCTGACTTTCCAAATTACTTGGCAAATGATCTTGTCTTAGAAAATTTGTCATTCTAGCAGACAAAGAGGTTTATGCATGAGGTAAGGAAGTTCTTCTGGGATGAACCTTATTTATTCTGAATCTGTATAGATGGGGTTATTCGTAGATGCATCCTTGAAATGGAGATGATGAGCATTCTTGAGGCTTTTTATGTTTCACTAGTTAGGGGTCACTATGGAGAAACCCATACAACCCACAAGATCTTGTAGTTTGGGTACTACTGGTTGACAATCGACAAAGATGCTTGTGACTTTTCTATCACCTGTGACCAATTCCAGTGTCAGAGAAATATTTTTGAGGTGCCATAAACTCCCTATGACCCCTATTTTAGAGCTGGAGCTATTTGATAAGTGGGGTGTAGAATTTATATGGCCGTTTGTGATCTCCTATGGCATGAGGTATATCTTGGCTGCGGTTGGATACGTGTCCAAATAGGTGGAAGTGGTAGCGCTCCTCAATAATGAAGGAAGAAGTGTTATTGTATTCTTGAAAAAATATATCTTTTCTCGGTTGGCACTCCACGTTCTATTATAAATGATGGTGGTTCGTATTTATGCAATCATTTGTTCAAGATCCTTCTTGAGAAATATGGAGTAAATCATAAGGTGGAAACAACTTATCACCCTCAGACAAGTGGGCGGGTTGAGGTATCGAATAAAAAGATAAAGTCTATATTGACGAACCCAGTGAATGCAAAAAGGATTGGTTGGTCTAGAAAACTAGATGATGCATTATGGGCATACTAGACAGTCTTTAAAACTCCTATTTTTACTTCTTTATACAAACTTGTGTATGGAAATACGTGCCATTTGACTATCAAACTTGAGCACAAGGCATTATGGGCCTTGAAAAGGCTGAATTTGGAGTGGCATGATCCAGCAAAATTGAGATTGAGTAAGGTGAATGAGTTTGATGAATTTTGACTCCAAGCTTATGAGATTTATGCACTGTACAAATAGAAGATGAAGCTACATCATGATCGAAAATTAAGAAAAGAGTATTTGAGCCAGGTGACTATGTATTGCTGTATAATTCAAGACGTCGCTTGTTTCTAGGAAAGTTGAAGTCTAGGTGTTATGGGCCATTTAATGTGGTGAAAGTGTTCTAATATAGTTCTATAGAATTGAATCATGATGGTGAATCCCCATTCAAAGTGAATGGGCAAAGAGTTAAGTACTATATGGGGAACACTGAGGATGTAAAGGCGATTGATGATTTGAGTTTAGTGAAGTCTGAGTAACTAAGGAAACTGAGTCATATCGTGATGTTAAATCAGGTGATGCATAAGATCCAACCCATCCTTGTTGGTTAAATATGGTAATCCAACCTAGCCACATCGTGCCGCGATGTTAAATCAAGCATTGTGTGGGATGCAACCCATGTTTTGTACTTATTTGATTATTGGGTAACTTGTGTGTTCAACGTGAAGGGCTGGAGATTGCAGGATTAAACCAGAAAAATTTTCTAGTACCATTCCATATGAGGTACTTTACGAGTCATAGCCAGACCTTGCAACTCATGATAAAATTCGTAAAGACCTTGGACCCAGGTGACCATCAGGTAATTGGTTTTTGGAGTCATCCGACTCTCAGAACGAGTCATAGTAATTGATTACGGCTCATCACCCTAAGTCGTAATGAATTCAAACCAAAGTAAAGTTCCAGTCCTTATGTATGGAATCTAAGACCCGTACTCACTGGTTACGTGTCGTTACGACAACTCGTAACTAGGCTAGACATCTCAGACCAACGGGTCGACCCGGTCTGATTAAATTAATTAAAACATGGGAATTCAATCCAAATGATTGAAATTCCCAATTTTTTTTAAAAAAAAGACTCCCTCCATTTCTTCAATCAGCTATCACAACACAAAAACACTTCATTTTCATCTCTAGAATCAAAATCAACTAAGTCAAATCTACCTAGAGTCAAAAATCTCAAAAAGTTAGGGCGCAAACTCATTGAAGTTAAGAAATCCAAGTTTCAAGTGAACAAGTAAGTGTTTTGTGATTAAAATTTCTCTATACTAAGTTGGTTCCTAAATGTGTACGAGTTACTTGGGGTTCCTGGTTTAAAAATGTGTGTGCAATATTAGTCGAGCCCTATTCTTGAAAATTTTGTAAAACATTATGGGAATGAGAGTGAACAGTGACTTTGCATTCTAAAATGTTGATTAGGGATTAATGTATAAAATGTTGACAAGTGCTTAAACATTTTATGTTGTGTTGGGATTGAGTATCAGAACCAACCATTCTAAACACGCATGTTACAGTGGCTACAAGACTCGTTACGGCTCGTAGGTAGGGGTGGGCATTCAATTTGTTCAAATTGATTGGTTAATATTGGTTATGTTTTTCGGTTTTTGGATTTTTGAAAATGACAATCATAACCAAACCAAAATAAATTCGATTTGGTTCGGTTTTTACAAATTCGGTTCGGTTATTTCAGATTATTATTTTGGTTTTGAGGATTAAAGTAGTGAGCATTTAAATTTGGTGATTTTTCTAGAACAATGATTTTTTTCAAACTTATTTTTCATCCCAAATATAATTAATTCAACACACATGAAATAACCATAAGTTTAACATAATATATGACAGGATTATGCATAAGTTTGAATAAAAAGTCCACAAAATTATTGAAATATCATAGAAAAAATCCACACAGTGGTAACAGTGATAACCGTTGGCATGACGACAGTGGCGACACTCAACATCGACTGCCGACGAAAGTGATGAACTGACGATGATCAGAATTTCAAACAAACTGAGTACTGGCGATGACGATAGCTGAGCCTGAGTGTCGCTGTAGCCTTCACTCTTCAGGTTAATGTTATGTTAGCATTAGGGTTACTAAATAATTATAATTTATATATTTATTAGTTATATAATATCAAATTATATTATATTATTATTATATTTACATATATAATATATATATAAATATATATAAATTATAATATATTATTGATATAATTTTGGTTTATCGGTTTATTCAATTTTTTTTTGAAAATCCAAAAAACAAACCGTTTAACCGAATTTCTAAAATTTGAAATCAAAACCAATCCAAAAACTCAAAAAATTGAACCAAAATTAAATTTTGATTCAATTTTTGTTTTTTTTATTTGAACCAAAATATGCCCAGTCCTACTTGTAGGGACACCTAATTAGTCGTTACGTGACTCATAACCATTGGTAACATGGTTGTTTAAGGAACATGGTTTTTGGTAACACTACAACTCATCTAAATGAGTCTTAGTCAATCCTTATGACTCATAGGCAGAAGTTATAATGATTGAAAAAGATGATAAATCATGTGAGTATTTTTTGGTAAGCTAACGAGTGTTGGCAACGAGTCGTTCTCTAACATTACGACTCGTTAGGAGGACTCGTAACCTAAACTATGAATATTTCTTGGGCTTCTGTCTGTCTTATGAGTCATACCCAATGGATATGACTCTCAACCTTGAGTCATTATGAGTTCAGTACCCAATACATAACACCTAATTTTCTTATTTTACCTCTTTCTTATTACTCATTAATAAGTTGTTTCAACAGGTACTAATGTCTCCAAAAGGTGAATCATCAAAGAAGACTACACCAAAGAAGAACACCCAAAAAAACTGCTCCAAAATCCACTCGATATCTCATAAATGAGGACATTAATGAGTCAAGTGGTGACCTCGAAGAATATCCAAATGTGGGGCAAGTAGATCCAAGAGGAAATAAACCTCAGGGTAAGAAAGTAGCTACTATGGAGGAGGTATCACCCCTTAGGTCTACACTTCAAATGAAAAATCCTAGCACCGTACCACCTCATTCACCATCCAAGTCTGAAGAGAATGGTGAGGATGTTGATGATGATATAGAAGAAGAGGGTGAGGATATAGATGAGGGTGAGTCTAGCTCAAAAAAATGATGAGACTGGGAGTGAGAAGAGTGCTACACCCATTGATATACAACCAACACCACCATCTTAGACTCTACTTTCCATTGAGCCAGCTCTGGTGCCCATCATTGAATAGTGGGGTACCCTAAAATGAAGACCATATATAATTAGGGGGCAGTAATGAATCTGTCCATGGGAAATCCTCAAAGATGGATATATTTATAGAGAAGGTTGACTACTATAGGCAGGTCTAATATGCCTAAGTTTGAGGCCTAATTTTGGAAGTGCCACTTTGAGTGGATGACCACAGCTCTCGATCAATTCAGTCCTGCCTTAGTATGGGAGTTCTATGTAGCATACCAGGGGATCTTAAGAGGTTATACCTATAGGGACGATTGTGGCAAGGTGGTGAAACATTGAATTCTTTGACAATTAGAGGAGTTTAGGTAAACATCTCCCTGAGGATCATTTCCAGGATGCTTCATGGGCCAGAGTTCCAACCACCGATGAATATTTATGAGATAGATTTTCGCATAGATAAAATACAGAAGATAATAAGAAAAAAAATTGGCACTGTAGATAAAATGTTTCACTTTCAATGGATGGCCGGGATTATTTCTTTAAATAGAGATGGACTGGTTGGGTAGTTGGCAGTTCTGGAGTTAATTTGCAGCAAATTACTAAGGGTACCTTAAATTTTATAGCAAAGGCATGTTGGACACTTATGCAACATAGATTATGTCCCATATCTAGGGAAAACATATCCCATACATTCCATGTAGCCTGGATAGGTAAAATCATACAGGGTATGACTTTGATATAGCTCAGTTCATTGCTAGAGAGATCCGCGACCGAACGGTGGGAACTGACATAGTTCTAGCATTCCTCTATTTATTAACATGAATATGCATAGATGTGGGAGTTCCAGAACTTCCTGATATTGGTCAGTTTATCCATCTGAAGAACATCACAAATTTTGGGGTTGATCCGTGATGCTGAAAATCCCATGTCCAAATAAGTAAAACAAGGCGTAAAATTGCTTGCTAAGGCATTTCTAAATAGAGGTACCAATACAGACACACAGGGGTTTACCAACATAGGTGATATCCCTATGTATATGACATAGTCCGAGCCTTAAGCTTCAGATGCAGCAGGGGCCTCCCAAATATCGACACCACCCACTGCGGCACTACAACCATCTATATCTAGGCTTGCCCCAATTGGTTATGCTCTAGTTTCATAGTCATCTTGGTGGATGTACTTAAGATATTGGGCACCTTGGGATAAAAGGTAAAACTGATGGAGCATGGAGTTAAAGCCATGAGTCAAAAATAGAATTCGAGAGGAAATACGGGCTATGCAGTCCCAATTTGATAGATTTGAATAACAAATTAGCCATTCGCTTAAGTGGGTAAAATCCTCAGATCTAGTAGCGGTAAACAATGAGTTAGATGAGCTCAAAAAGGCAGTCGAGGAGCTACACACTAGACCATTTACCTTGATACCTATCATTGAGAAAATCCTTGTGGAAGAAGATATACCGGACATTTGAGTAGTTGGAGGTTCGACCCTCACAGGAGATGTTGAATCTAGTGAAAGGGTAAAGAAAATCAAGAAAATGAAAAGAAGAAGAATGGAGGAGAAAGATGTTGAGGCTGCAAAAACGGCCAGTATTCAGAGTGAGAGAGATAATGATGTAAGGGTCTAAGAGATAGCAGTGGGGCTGGTAGCTCGAGATCTACTGATGGTGTTGAGTTAACCAGTGGTATAGCCCTGACACTTGAGCCACCTCTGATCACACCGATCGCTACTGGTGCCACTATGACTGAGAGTGTCCCAACAACTATCGGGACCACTAATATTGAGGATGGGACCCAATCTGAGGTCCCACTTGCTGATGATGTTTCAGATGGTGCCTAGGGAACCTAGGTATAACTTTGACCCTAGATTTTATATTTTAGATACACTTGGAACAGTGCATAGTCTCTTAGTTGGGAGTGGGCATATACCACATAGCCACCACAGGTTGTTGTCATGATTTTTTTCCCGTTGGCTGCGGTTTGAATTTGGAACTGACATGTTTTGTTCTATTTTTATGTTTATTTTGTTTCTATGGTATGTGATGCGATATGTGTTGTGTGATGCTTATGTTGAAAGAAACTTGGTATCTGAGGCGGTTAGTTGTTTTGGTAAATTGTGCTGAAATTTTTTAAGATTTAATTAAAAGAAATGGTGTCCCTCCTAAATTTTTGACAACTGTTTGATTTGTGTGCGTGTATGACCGGTGTGAATCTCGTAATGGAATTAAAAATAGGGATGAATCAACTTTAGCAAACAATTACATAAATTGAATAGGAAGTAACTAGCGAAGTTCCCTGTACAATGTGTGTGTGAGACGTTACCTAGTTCCTTTTGTGTGCGGAATACAGAACTTACCTGGTTAGTCTTTCCTAAGTCATTGGATCATCAATTAGGAAATGATCATAGGCCATTTTTTAATGCAGTCCACTTTAGCCTAAATAACTAACCAAAAGTGAATAATAACCTGTTGATCCCAAATTTGAGCCTTAATAGACCTAAATTCTTGTTTACACCAATTTATTTTCCCATTTTAATTGTAATGAACCTATTTTGACCCTGGTCCTCCTTAGACACTATGTACTTCAACTCAGGAAAATCGTATAAGTTGAGGGTGGCTATCATAGGGGTACACAAAGATAAGTGGGTATGAAAAGAGGTGTGAATAGAAAACAAAAGTAGGTTTGGGTGCGGTGCAACAGAAAATAAAAAAATTGGAAAAATTTGAAAAATAGGAAAAGAGAAAGAAAAAGAAAATTATGAAAAAAAAGAATAAAAAATCGCACCCAGTCTGAAAAAGTGGTAAAAGAATTAAAAGGTAGATACAAGGGCGGAGTGAAAGAAAAGTAGGAAAAGAAGTGGACCCCAAAGAAATTGTAGTGTCATAGAGGCTTAGCCACTAAAAATATTCCCGGTCATACCATACCAACCCCAAGCCTGCATTACAAGCCGAATAAAGTCCTCTAGTGATTCTAATATAGCTATCAGAAAACTAAGACAAAGAAAATAAGGGCAAGCCTATGGCATTCTGTGCGCACTATGGAACTTCTTTGTGAGCGAGAGCATCTCTTGACCGTCCGTACATTATCATGATAAATCCATATGAGTGAATGAGACTTCTTTGACTGTGAGGGTATATGAGTCGCGTTGTTTGGTTATCTATCTGTTTGGGTAGTGTAACTTATGTATATGACTATTTGTTCGTTGCTAATATGGTGCCATTACTTGATTCCTGTATGTCATATTACTGTACGTGATCTGTATGCACAATTGATTTTTGAACGTCTGAAAATAGGAGAGGGTATGTATTGTGAACTAAAGTCGAGAATTGACTGCCAAAGTTATCCTAGGATCTTCCTATTTAAGGGTTATGTTTGTGTTTGTTTTGTGTTATTCCTGATGAAATGTAAATGTTCTATGTTGAGCGTGTTGATGTGCTGTGGAAACATGGAACATTCGATGCTTAAAATGGTGACATTGTGCATTGACTTAGGTTGTTTTGTCAAATATGATGTGTGTTTTATGTGTGTTTGTACGAAATTAGGTAGGAAATGGCTTAGATTGAAAATAGAAGAAAATACTCACAAGAAGTGAAGTACTGGTAAGGCTATGAGTCTTCAATTTACCTTACGACTCGTAGCCCAACTCGTAAGGATAGCAGTGGCTGCAGATAAGCTAAGGAACTAATTAAGTAATGGATGTCTACAAGTTGTAAGGACAGACTACGAATCATAGTGAGAAGTCGTACTATGACCAGTGTGTAAAGCCTTCAAGATTGATACTCTAGTAGTTGCGAGTAAAGACCACGAGTCGTCATGTCTGAGTATGACTCGTAGTGAGGAGTCGTAAAGCAACAAACTCAAGTGCCATGAAGATGAAAAACTACTGGAGTGACTATAATTAGAAGGATACGACTCGTAATGTGTCTATACGATTCATCATGAATGGAGAAAAAGGATAGATACAATAGCAGGCAGCGAGTCATAAGGAGACCTATCGACTCGTTGCTAAAGGCGTAACCATTGTCCACTTAATTTTCCTATTCTATTTTAATTAGGATTCCTTTATTATTTTGAGATACTATAAATACCCTAGGGTTATTCCTTTATTAGGTTACACACTTTTGATAATTTTCTTGATACTTTCACATACTTGGATGATTGATACTATTGTTCTTGATTTTTTGGTTTATTATTCAATTGGAGATTTTGGATTTTACTCTTTCATTATTATGCAATTAATTACAGGTCTTCTTAATTGATTATCATGGATTGTTGCATAAATATGAGTGGCTATTTTCCTTGATTAGGGTTGTGGGAACCCTGGTGGATCAACTACATAAGGGAAGTGGGAGATTTGTCTAATCTATTGTAGCAACGCGTATTGCATTCTTTTCCATATTAATCATATCCCAAGCTACTATAGAAGCTTGAAAATTTCCTATATTCGAGAACGTCCTCACAAGGGAATTTGAGATTAGGAAAAGGAGGTTACAATAGTGATTCGGGTCTATCAACCCTCATCTAACCATCTCGAGACTCACAAGGTGAGAGTTGTACTAAGGTTATAGACAAGGGAAAACAAGGCAACACCCTGAGACTCACAAGGTGAAGGGTGAGATTAGTCAACACGTTCACAAGGCGGTTGATAATACATAGCTTGTCAACTTTGCACATACATCAATGGATTAGTTGTGTCAAGCACGAGAAACTTACAGAGTTTAGAAGACAGGGGGAAGACAATCCTAGTGTTTGTCTTCTACTATTTACAAACTCAAGCATTCAGGTTCGGTTACTTCTTACTATTGACTTTGAAGGCCCCCTATTTACTTTTTCGCATTGCTCATAGATTTTGATAAGTTTGAGATAATATTCTAGTATTCCATTTGGGTTCGAACCTAGCCTGAGTTGGGTTACTATATTTGACATTAACCATAGTATACTTCTTTGGAGGTTAGTTTTTGGGCGACGTCAAGTCACTACTTCTCTTGTGGAGTAAGTAGCAATAATATAGGTGAGATCCTAATGTTTGCAACCCTAGAACAGTTATCAAACAGAAGATAATACAATGCATTCACAAATACTGGTTCAGATCAACTTCACACTTTCCCTACTTCATCAATACACCAGGGTTGCCCCAACCTTAGCTAAGGGTTTTAGCCACTCGTAATTGTGAAAAGATTAACAGAATTCATAATGAAAGCCATTAAACTATATGAGATGAATAATTAAATAAAACTCAAAGTCTGGAGATGAATTATCAACCATAATCAATACAAGAGCAATTCCAAGATCAAATTTGAATCTTGGAATCAAACAATTAGTTGTAAGTGTTAAGAGTGCATAACCTCACTACAAAGTGTAAAAGGGTGTATATAGTACACAAAGAAACCCTAAAAATCAAATCCTAGATGAAAATGGAAAATATAGGTAGGAGAGAACTTAGGCCTCATACGGACCATATGTGGACCTAGGTAAATTCAGAACTTCTACACAGATCCTGCAGCTTTTTGGACTTTCAATCTCTACACATACCTAGTTCACATACGGACTGTATGTACCACATACGGACTATATGTGGACATAGGTATGTGCAAAGTCTTTTGTTTTGCTTCTCCTGAGACCTCGGACTTGAATTTTTGATACATACTTCGATCACCTATGCCCGGTAAGTAGCACATACGCCCAAAATTGTTTCGGTAAATACCCAAAAACTTCAATTTTCATCTTTTCTTCAATTTATCATCAAAACCTAATTTCCTACAAAATATACCCAAAAAACATCGTATCATACAAAACAAGCTAAGAAACTTGCATATTTTCATAGTTTTAAGAATCAAAAGTGCTATAAATCCATAGCATATCAACACCCTCAACTTAGAACATTTACATGTCCTCAGTCAACACAACAAAACAAAATAAAAACATGATACTTAACTAGGAGAATCTAAGCTATCTAAGGCAGTTAGTTATCACTTAACGTTCAAACACATTACCCTCCTTCTATATAAACAAGTAAAAACCAATTGTGTATAATCATGAAGCACAACAATGTGACACAATGCGATCAAGTTATGACAATTATATTAGCAATATACAACCATGCATATATACAAGTTACCTTACCCGAAAAAGTAAGAAACTAGTAATGAAACCTATATGACCAAACAATCAAAGAAGTCCCACTCACTCATATGAAATAATCATGTCAATGTGAGGATGATCAAGAGACATTCACACTCAAAAGAGAAGTTCAACCAATGTGCATTAAATACCATAGGCTAGCCCTTATTTTCTTTACCTTGGTTTTCAGACAATTAAGTTGGATCACTATAGACTTTATTCGTCTTGTAATATAGGCTTGAGGGATGGTATAGAGCATATGGATATATCAAGTGACTAATCCTCCTTGGAACTACGCTAACTTTGGGGTTCACATGTTAACTAATTTTCTTTTATTCTCCTCTAATTTCTCCCTTTTAATATTTTATGCACATTCAGGTTGGGTGTGGTTTCTTTTCTTTTCTTTTTCATGTTTTTCTTTTCTTTTTTTCTTTTTCTTTTTCTACATGCCAAATCTTACTAATTTTTTCTCTTATTTTAGCTTTCTTTATATCCACTCTATATCACGTACCCTTGTGATAGACACCCTCAACTTATCCGATTTTCCTAAGTTAAGGTGCACAATATCCAAAGAGGACTAGGGCCAAAATAGGTTCATTGCAATACAAATGGGAAGGTAAAAGGTAAAAATAAAGAAACATGCTATAAGACTCAAAAAATGGGATCAGGGGATACTATTTCATATTGGGAAGGTCAATTAGGCTAAAAGTGGACAAAAATTAAAAAACGACCTATGATCCTTTCCTAACCAACTATCCTATAGCCTAGGCAAGACTATTCGAACAAGTTCTGGATTTAACACACTAAGGAAACTAGGTAGCATCTCACACACACATGGCACAAAATCAAATCACAAGCTACTACCTATTTGATTCATGCACAAGTTAGCTATGATTATTATGTCCCTAATTCTAATGCCATATCAAGATCCACAAAATTCACACATATATACCTTCACACAGTTCTAAAAACAAATTTTGATGGGGTATCACTTTTTATCAAAATCAACAAAAAAATGACAACTACCCTAAATGCTTAATAAGATCTTAATTACATAAAAACAATCACAACACAAAACAAAACATGTAACAACACAAATTTTAAACCTAGACATGCCGATTCTACTACCATACCACGACCGATAGGAAAAGAAGCATGATAATAAAAATCCACAGCGATTATGGTATACCCCATCCCCAATTAAAAACTGAATACTGTCCCTAATTTGCTAAATAAATGTAAAGCAAAGGAATAAGGGCATACCTGGGATGCACTAGGTGTTGATGCCTTGATAAAAAAATTACCTTAGGTTTTCTCCCAAGTAGCGACTGATTTACAATCGTGGCACGACTCAGCTGCCTTGGCTACTCAGACTTTGCCAAGTTCTATCTCAACATAGACTTTCAATTCCTTAAGGTTTCTCATGTAGTGTTTCACCCGCTGCCCATTTACCTTAAATGGGACTTCACCATCATGCTTTATTTTGGTAGAACTTTATGGGAACACTCGAACAACGATGAATGTACCAAACCACCTAGACTTTAGCTTGCTAGGAATTAAGCAAAGTCTTGAATTATACAACAAGACTAAATCATCGATCTTAAACACCCTTTTCTTAATTTGTTTTATCATGATGCAATTTCATTCTTTGTATATGGCAGAAATCGCATAAGCATGGAGTCAAAATCCATCCAACTCATTTATATTGCCTAATCTTGACCTTGTTGCATTATGCCACTCAAAATTTAGCCTCTTTAACGCCCATAGTGTCTTATGCTCAAGTTCAACCGGTAAGTGGCATGCCTTATTGTATATAAGTTGATATGGGAAGGCACCTATAGGAGTCTTATAAGCTATCCGATAGGCCCAAAATGCATTGTCTAACTTTCTTAACTAAATAGTTTAGTTGGCATTCACAGTTTTCTCTAATATGGACTTAATCTCTCTATTGGATACCTCAACCTGCCTATTTTCTGAGGATGGTAAGGTGTTAACACCTTGTGCCTTACACCATATTTTTCTAGAAGGGCTTTAAACAACCAATTTCAAATGTGAGACCCATCATCGCTAATAATTGCACGTGGAGTGTCAAATTGAGAAAAGATATTTTTCTTTATAAAGGCGGTGACACTTCTACCTTCTTTTTTTGGAAGTGCAACTGCCTCCACCCATTTTGAAACATAGTCAACTGCTACCAAAATACACCTCATGCCATAGGATCTCTCGAATAAACCCATGAAACCAATTCCCCATGCATCAAACAACTCCAACTCCAGAATAACTGTCATTGGGAGTTTATGGCATCGTGAAATATTGCCTTGATACTGACATTGGTTATAGGCATTTGCAAAATTATGAGTATCCTAATAAATCATAGGCCAGTAAAAACCATATTGCAGAATTTTGTGTGTTGTGGGGGTACCACTATGATGACCCCCAATTGGTAATGAATGAGAAGCTTTAAGAATGCTCATTATTTCCACTCCGAGACACATCTCTGTATAAAAACATCAGCACAAACCCTAAAAAGATATTGCTTATCCCAAAAGAACTTACTCACCTCATGCATAATCTCCTATGCTGCTGAAGGATAAGTCTTCTGGGACAAGATCACTTGCCAAGTAGTTAGAAAAATTAGCAAACCAGGGGATTAACACTTGAGATGCTGCCATGACCTACCCATCTAGAAAAGTATCATATATGTTAATCTTATCCCCTACTTTTTTTCATTGCCTCTTACTCAAGCCTAGATAAGTGATTTGCAACTTAGTTTTCAGTGCCTTTTCGATCTTTCACTTTAAAATCAAACTCTTGCAGCAAGAGGAACCAATGAATTAGTATCGGTTTGGCATATTTTTTTGACATAAAGTACCTCAAGGATACATGGTATGTGTGGACTATGACTTTAGTCCTAATCAGATAGGACCAAAATTTCTAGAAGTCAAAAATCACCACAAATAATTCTTCCTCTGTAACTGTCTAGTTCTTTTCTGGGGGGTTTAATGCCTTTCTGGTCTAATATATAGAATGAAGGATCTTCTCTCTCCTTTGGCCCAGGATAGTACCCAAAGCCACTCCACTCATATCATACATGACCTTGAATGGTACTGACCAATCAGGGGACATAATGATAAGAGCTGAAATCAAATTTTCCTTTAGGAACTTAAAGGCATGCATCATCGAATACAAATTTCACCTCTTTCTCTAAAAGTTTTCATAGAGAATTTGCAATTTTAGAGAAGTCCTTGATGAAACTCCTATAAAACCCTACATGGCCTAAAAATCTTTGTATACCTCTAACTGAGAATGGTGGTGGTAACTTTCCACTGGCCTCTATCTTAGCTTTGTCCACC
Organism: Capsicum pubescens; assembly: GCA_030864215.1. NCBI lineage: Eukaryota > Viridiplantae > Streptophyta > Magnoliopsida > Solanales > Solanaceae > Capsicum > Capsicum pubescens. The sequence goes on from CM061547.1 coordinate 100,433,883, forward strand.
TCAATACCCTATTTGGAGATCTTGTGCCCAAGAACAGTACCTTTTTTTACCATAATCTGGCTTTTTTCCAAATTCAGCACCAAGTTGCATTCTTCACATCTCTACAATGCACTGGATAGATAGGCCAAACAATTATTAAAAGAGTTCCCAACAACTAAAAATTCATCCATGAATACCTCAATCGTGTCCTCCACCATATCCAAATGTATAGACATCATTAAATAGTACCCATGGGATAGGGAACAAGGCTTAGAGTGAACTTTAAAACATTAGCCTGGGTTTTGTAGCATAATTATTAAATAGTATCCATGGGCTATATGGGCTCCAACTCTCACCCCTGGTAGGGCCGCAGTGTATTTAGCCACACGAATGGGAGAATAGTCATAACATACATGCATAGGGGACTCAAACCTCCTGGTCATATATCAAGGGTAACATGAACACCCGATCATAAAGCAAGGGTGACTTAAACACCCAACCATTTATACCTCCGCACTGGCAAATGCGGTTTCCAGTATTATTCCTCTCGATACCTCCACTTTTATGGAAAACTACACAACCCTCGTTAAGCCCAAATAGAACATTTAGCATATAACCCATTCACTAATTAAAGGAGTCATTCATTTACAACAATATCATAGGGTATGGTCATACCAACTATATCTTGCAAGCACATGTCATTTTTTCAAATAAAATAATTACCTAATTGGGACTTTAACCCACTAGCCAACAAGACTCCAATGTATTAAGAAAAAATCATACGATTTAGCCAAGCGGGACTCTAAACCCTTAATCAATAGTAATCCAAAGGTCTAAGTCAAAACCAAATCATCTAGCCAAGCGAGACTCTAAGCCTTCGGCCACTAGGACTCAAATTTCCAATTTAAAACCATTCCATAGCCCTTAAGACCTTTCAAAACCTATTTTATCCATTTATGCAAGGCACTAATTTAAAGTAGTAGGAAAAGCCAAATGATTCTCCATATTCTACAATAAATCATAAAAGTGGGTTGAGGTTCTCATCAATTTTAATACCAAAATCTAATTATTCGGGGGTATCTCTAATCCCCATTCCATCACCATTCCCATGCACACCAATGGGTTTATAATCATAATTTCAAAGCATAATTATTCCATAAAAATCTTGGAAAAACTATTTAAACAATCATTATCCAAAACCCTCAAGCCATCATTCAAAACCCACATCAAAACTGTGTGAATACCAAAGTAATTTATGCCATAATTTAAACACAAGTTAAGGAAAAGAGATACATGCCTTTATCAAAAAGAAATTTGGATAAAAAACTACCCTAGAGCCCTAAAAGACAAAACTATTGAAACCCTAGCCTAGTCTTTGAATGGGGAATTTGAGAGAGTGGAGGGTTGTATTTGATTAGGTTATGGATAATAATAACCCCTTTTTGGTGTTTTATGGACATGGGGTTTAAGTGTGGAATAAGGGAAAATACAAGAATGCCCTAACTTAAATGCTGAAATTTGGTTGCCCCATCGCTACATGTCTCATGACGACTCGTAAAGATACATTATAACTCATCACCATGATTCATAGTCAAGGCAGTGTCATTGCGAACCCACACTGTTGATTGTACGACTCACATCACATGACTCATCAAATAACCCTACTACTCGTAGCGTCCTAGTCATACTCAAGACAGAATAGTTGGGTAATCACACTGGTCACCCTATGATTGGTACCTTATGACTCATATAGAGTCATACGACTCGTTGAGTCTAGTCATGATCAAATCATGAATATTTGTCCCCCATACTGGTGAAGATACTTTTTACACTATACGACTCATATAGATATATTACGACTCGTATGGACAAGCTGTGGTTAGGGCAGTGAGCTTAAAACTCAGGGATTTTTGAAGGACCAAAATCTGGGGTGTTACAATATCTCCCCTTAGGGTCATTCATCCTCTAATGATGAAGCAAGACATCTATTAGCATGATTTATCACAGAACACAACCACAATTTCCTTTAACAAAAGACAAAACAAAGATATTAAGGAATGCACATACCTTAAGCACGATCATCCAAAGAAGGAAACAAGAATGAATATTTGGACTTCATGTCCGCTTCAGCTTTCCAAGTAGCTTCTTCGACCATATGATTCCTCCATAGAACCTTCAACAAAGCCACATCATTAGTCCTTAAATAATGGACTTGCCTATACAAAATCTCAATTCGGACTTCCTCATATGACAAGGAATTCGAAACACCAACACTCTCCAAGGGAAAAGCCAAATAAGGATCACCCATGCAATTCATTAACATCAAAACATGAAACACCTGATGAATAGAACCCAAACTCGAAGGAAGCTCCAACTCATACTCCACATTGACCATGCTCCTCAAATTAAGTATGGGCCAACATAGCAGGGACTGAGCTTCTCTATCCTTCCAAACATCATCACTCCTTTAATGGGAGATACTTTCAAGAACACCCAATCACTAATATCAAATTCCAACTCTTTTTGCCTCACATTCCATAATACCCCATATTTTTCCTAGCTTAATTTTTCTCCTAGAATGTCAAAGATTAGCTTAAAAAATTAATACTATTTTATGCATGTAAAATTTTCTAGATTTGGACCCTCTATTGCGTAGATAATGGAATATGCTTTCTGTCGATACCAATTTTGTCCGAATTTGAAACTCGGTTAAGAAGTTAGGGCATTTTTAGTAAGCAGAGTGCCAACTGGGCAGTCACCGCATCGCGGTGAAGGACAATTTTCCATTTGTTAATTCTCAGTAAGCCAACGCCATTTCACCGCTTTGCAAAGATATGTTTGAATCCACTTTGTAGATTTATTACAGATTAAAAAATCAGAATAGCTTTATTTACGGATTGAATCTGAGAAATATACAGTTGGTTTTCATAATAAACCATTATACCAGATTTTTAAAGTGAATTTCCAAAAGAATGAGCGTAGCAGATTGAAAGGAGTAGTATTTAGCACCGAATGAGATATATGGGATTAGCGTACCCTATCTTCTACAGAACTACATAGCCAACATAGGTACATCTTATTCCCATTCTAATATGGATGATAGATTTAGCTTGTGATCGATCACATGGACAGTAGGTTATACTCCCTGGAAAAAGTATAACACCTCTCCCCATTGTGAGGTTTCCTCCTTAAGAGGATGAGATGTTGGACTCCATATTATCTCACATGGTTTATATCGGTTAGAAGAACCTCCCTACAGAAAAGAGAACCTTACATATAAGCTTCAGATAAAGTATCTTTCCCTAATAGTAAAGACTTTCAGAGAAGAATAACAAAAAAGTTTTTAGAAAATTAAGTGTAAAGGCTCTAAATTTATCCAGATTATGCTTTACAAAAAGATATTAGCTACAGATTTTTGCTTTCAGATTTCAAATATAGAATTGAGTCCTTTTACACATAAACAATAGATAGTCAGTAGATTTAATGTATTGAATCCAGTGTTGTTTTGTAAAAGCATAGTTGTAATCATTTAAATTTAGTTCTGTATTGATTAGATTCCGAAATGAGTCATCTTCCGCTTATTTCATTCAAATTTATGTATTTTATTTAGTTTTTTATGAGTTATGCTAGTAGAAAGGTTAGCTTGGGATCACTTGTGGTCCTAAGCATCGTGTGACATATCGAGACCCATTTTCGGGGCGTTACAAACTTGGTATCAAAGCATAAGGTTCAAGTGTCCTAGAAATTCTATGAAGCCGTGTCTAGTAGAGTCTTGCGGAATGGTATGGAGATGTCTATACCTTTCTTCGATAGGCTATAAGGCATTTAAGAAAAGTTTCTCTCTATTCATACTCTAGATCATGCTGTAAAGTTGTTCCTTCAGAAAGTCCTGCCTACTCATGAGTTACCCTAAAATTCTTCATCTATGACTTATTCTCGAGATTACATGATCAACAAGTTCTAATTCCTCCCAAGTTAATGCTTGCAGTCTTACTATCAGTAACTTTAGAAGTCACACCAAGGGGCTTGAGAGGAGCTCACTAGTGTGTTATAATTTCCTCCAATTGAAATTTATGTCCTCATCTATATGAGTTGTTTAGTTAAGATAGAATAAGATATATATTCAGGTTCCTCATTATTTCTTCAGTATAGATAGTGCTAATAAAAGTAAATAGTATGAACCTAGACTATAAAATATAGTATGTATTCGAGAAATATTATAAACTTCAGTGTTACGATTTCTGAATAATAGAACCTTATTATAGTTGACAGTATGGGTATAAAAGAGTAGTGATAAGAAAAGTGGGAATGACGATTGATTGAAAGTATAGAGATAAACTTATGCATGTTATCAAGATGAATTAAGGTGATATATCCTTGTGTGATAGTTTAGTAGAGGGTTAAGAAGGATTTATTAGTTAAGGTAAATTATTGTCTTCTTGAAGTATGAAAGGAGTTATTAATGGTATTTATTGTGTTTGAAATGTATAGGATATTAATAAAGTATTTAGTGGTTTAGTATCATTAATTTAGGCTTCCCTTGAGGTTACAAAAAGGAGTTTAGTTGAAACTTGTAGAGCTATGGCAGTAATTTAGGTGTATAGAAGGGTAAATTGTAATAATGGGTAGAAAAAGGATGTTTTAATGGATTGTAATTAATATTATCCATATAATTATGATTGATTATTGTTGTTATGAAGTTCTAATGGACTAGTGTTTCTTGATATTTTATTCTATAGCTTTCGATTGAGAATGGTATATAAGGTGAGTTGTTAAATTATGTTTAGCACTAGACATTAAGTTTGAACAGTTGATGGTCATCAAGGTGGATGTAATGATTTTGTTGTTAGTGATTCTACTTATATATAATCAATTTTAATTTGTAATTAAGTATGATGTTGTATGTATGAAGAAGAAGTATGCCCAAGGTGATATGGGGTCGCATTATTTTCTAAGGTTATTACGTGTTGTGTATGGTTTTTAGTATGATTGAGTTGCTAAGAGGAAGGAGACTAGTTATATATAGTATATGATGTTCTTAATAGCTAAGTTAAGGAGCTGAGTTATGGATAGATAATGTCGAGCCTTTTTTATGAACTTGATTTTCATGGTTTAGAAATATAAGTTTAGAGATGTGGTAATAATCGGCTATGACAGAAGCAGTATGATTCATCACAGCTTTGGGGATATCTATGTTAAGCATTAGAATCTAAGTTTGAATCTTTAAAGATTGAGCGAATAGAAATGAGAGTTGAAGCTCTAGATGGTGTGAACTCAGGATGTGGTGATACTTATGAAGATTCTAAGTTAGTAAGTGTTCAAGATATTATATAATGACTAGTGGGGCTTTAGAATGATAGAGTTGTACCTCGGATGAAAGTATTAGAAATGGGTTTTACACTTTCAAGTGTAGTCTTTCAGAGTAAGTTTGTTATTTACGTGTATTGTTGTATTCCAAACTCCAGAGTGCAGTGAGTGTAGTTCAGTTTGGAGTTTAGCAAAGGGTTTCATAGACTTAGAATGATTACTTAAAGATAAGGGAGAGATGATAGAACAAGGGACAAAGTAAGGCTCTCATATTCTAGTAGTGATTCCAGTATGTTATAGAATATCAGAAAGTGAGGATGAGGCTCAACCCATTCAAATTTTAGTATTGATATTTCAGTTATCCCAATATCTACTCATGCCTTATGTGTTAGTTCCATGATCATAATTCATGCTTATGCATATAATAGAGAGTCATGTACTCTCCCAGTTCCTAGTATGAGAAGTTTCAGTTCATTCATCAGTTAGAATCATATTCCATACAGTTATGAACTCAAAAATTTAGGTCTTGTGGCTTATAACTCATGCACTCATGCTTTACAGTATGTTCAGATCCAGTACTCAGGCAACACTCTTAGCGATCAGTGAAATTCAGATTTATCTCATGTACGTCCTCAGATTTGATCTCTTTAATGAATCCATGTCGTGAACACTCTATTCCCAAGGCCATGGTAAAGTGTCAAGTTATGCTTGGTATCCCTTCATGTTTCAGGCCCTAGTATTCTGACCTTTTAGTGACCTTTCCTTATGTCAAGATAGTTATGATGAACAGTTGCATAGATGGGAGAGAGTAAATATGTTATATTGGGAAAGATGATTGTATGCTAGTTTCATGTAAGTCTATAAATGAAGAAATATTGAAGTGAATCTTTTTGTGTATGACTTGGTTAGTTGAGAATATTTCTATACGTGTCTTCCTAGAATTAGTACATGGAAGTTGTTATTGATAGCGGTATTAGAGAATATGAGAAAAATGCTCTTATGGGTATTTGTTTAGAAGTGCGTATGTGGTTATGAATATAGGCTTGAACGTCATGTTGGTGTATAAGAGGATAGGTGTATGGTGCATTAATGAATTTCTAGTAAGTGGTTTAACTTGGTTTTTAAAGTGATAAGAAGAATCATCCTAGAGGTGAGCAGTTATGACAATGCTTGAGGCACTGAATTCATGGTTCAAACTAGTATTATGGTGTTATGTGTAGTACTTTGTGATTTCAAGTTAGGATTGACCATGGAGAGAGAATTTAGTTCAGTTTAGACTTTAGTAGACAGATTTATCAAATGCCCATGTGATAATTAACAGTTGAATCAAGTGAATATGGTTTTTAAAGGGGGATAGTATAGTTGAGGGAGTATTTGCGAGGTGTTGCTAAGCTTGAAAGTAAAAAGTTGCATTGCATAAGGACTAGTAATTCTAACCTAGTTTATGATTTATAGGTCTTTGTTATATCTAGTAGAGTTGTAGCAATAATGTAAGTTCTTGAACAAATTTCTTATTCAGACCATGCCCAAAGTTCTTTACTCCCTAATATCATTAGAATTTCTTAGAAAACTGTTGGAGAAATACTCCTTCGGAGTATGAGCATTCAGTATGATTCAGTCCGTATAGCCAACAATCCAGTTTGACAGTTAGATAGACAAATTTCTATAGTTTTCCATCTTCCAATTTAGTCTAGTCCTACTACCTTAAATTTCATGAGTATGACCATTCAAGAGGCAGTTTGTTCGCATCCAGGTAAATTACGAATTCAACTCAGTATATGCTTCCAACATCAATTTCAGATTTATATATCTAGTCATGATTTAGTTCATAAGTATTCAGTGAATGGTCTTAGTTTTCCAAGGAGCCCAACTCAGAAAATGTAATACCCATTGTATGATCTTATCCATGATTCGTGGCTGTATAATTTATCACTTCATAGTTCTACATGAATAATTACATCATGAACACTTCAAGAAAATTCTAAACTCTCAACATGAATCATCTCCTTAAAATAAGTAAAGGCAAGTCAACTCAGAAATTAGTTTCATGATAGAGGTTTCTAATGTTCCAGACTTAGTGATGTAAGTATATTCCCAGATGCGAACGTTCAATATGTAATCTCAGTTGCCTTAGTTCAGAACTCTCATTGCAATCAGTCTGTTGAGGGTTCTACTTAGGAAGCAGAAGCAGACATGCGTACCAAGTATCCTCATCTCTTCTCCGCGAACTCAGATTCAGTCAAAGGTAATAGTCTTCCTTCATTCAGTTCTTTTCCAGTCTTAGATTTAGCTATATAGCTACTTTCATGTAAGTTCATGCACTCACAAATCAGTTTAGTAGCTCACTATATTGAGATTCAGTCATACAGTTTATTTTCGTTGTGCATGATATCTTATAGCCTCAGATTCCTCAGTATTTTTAGCATAACTAGCCACATTCGAGGATGAATGTTCCCAAGGGAGAGATATTGTAATACCCCGTATCTTTCCTAGATTAATTTAGCTCCTAGAATGTCAAATATTAACTTAAAAAATGAATACCATTTTATGTATGTAGAATTTTCTAGATTTGGACCGTCCATTGTGAAGATAATGGAATAAGTTTTCCATCGATACCAATTTTACCCAAATCCGATACTCGGTTAAGAAGTTAGGGACTTTTTAGTAAGCAGTGTACCAACTGGGGAGTCAATGTATCGCGGTGAAGGAAAATTTCCCATTTGTCAATTTCCAGTAAGCCTACACTATTTCACCGCATTGCGAAGATGGTCAAAATGGCATTCCAAAGGGGCACCGCTCTCCATGTCGTGGAGAGTTTCCAGTTCCCAATTGTCCCTTATCTAGTGAGCCACCGCGATAGTGGCTCATCACGGTGCCCTATTAAATTGGGATTTTTGGTTCTCCTTTCCAATTCCATTTAGAAGTTTAAAAGTGGTATTTTTGTCAATTCTCAAGCCCCAATCCGTCCAAAACATGAGATTAAACCCATTCTAAGCCTATTATGCTCATTATTCATCAATTTTCTCTCAAACAAAAACCCTAGAACTCAAAAGTTTCTTCTCCAAGAAATCAATTCCATCATTGTTTATCCAAGAAAGCTCAAAATTGAAGATTTCCACGACAAGATAATCAAGAACTCATCTTCAAGAACTCAAATAGGAATCCAAAATTCATGTTTCTTCATCCAATCATCAATCAAGGTATATGGGTTTATGGAGAAGGATCTTCTTTCATCCTTGTACCCAAAACCAAGTTTTTTTTTTATTTTAAATCTATATGATTATGAATGATTATACATGAATTTTAAATTAGGGTTCATACCTATTATTGCTATTTGCAAGATTATGAGTTTTTGAGAGATTTTGAAGATGAATTGCATGTCTATTTTCATATTTTCATGCCTATTGCAGTAATTTCTAGATTTTGAGTTGAATTATCATTGTTTACATTATCAAGCATTATTATTATGATATTTTGACATGAACTTGATGCATGGGTTATTAAGCCCAAGATTATATGTTGATATTTCTAGTAGATGATCCTTTAAGTATCTTATGAGCAGATTATTTTCAGTTTTTTGATAAAGCTTTGATCTTTCAATCTTCAGATAAGTTTTAGAATCCACTTTATCGATTTATTATAGATTACAATAATTAGAATAACTTTATTTACAGATTAAATCTGAGAAATACACAGTTGGTTTTCATAATAAACCATTATACCAGATTCTTAAAGTGGATTTCCAAAAGTATGAGCATAGTAGATTTTGGGAGAAGTATTTAGCACCAAAAGGGAAATGTGGGATTAGTGTGACCTATCTTCTACAGAACTACGTAGCCAATGTAGGTATAGATTATCAGATTATTCCCATTCCAATATGGATGATAGATTTAACTTGTGATCAATTACATGGATAGTAGGTTATACTCCCGGAAAAGAGTATGACATCTCTTCCCAATGTGAGGTTTCCTCCATAGGAGGATGAGATGTTGTACTCCATGTTAGCTCACATGGTTTATGTCGGTTAGAGGAACCTCCCTATAGAAAAGAGTAACCTTACATATAAGCTTCAGATAAAGTATCTTTCCCTAATAGTAAAGACTTTCATAAAAGAATAACTATAAAAGTTATTAGAAAACTAAGTGTAAAGGTTCCCGAATTTATTCAGATTATGGTTTACAAAATGATATTAACTATAAATTTTATTTTTCATATTTTAGATATAGAATTGAGTCCATTTACACCTAGACAGTATGATTTACCGACTAAATACTAGCACAACTTTTAGATCTAAATGTTATGACTCACTAGATTTTCAAGTATGATTTGTTATTCATGATTACAGATTTCAGTATTTCAGATATTCCAACTTATGTGAGTTATTTACATTTAGCATGTATTGTTTTAGAAATTATGATAATGAGATGATGTTTTTACTTATGTATTCACCCTCATATACTCATTATATCCTCAAAGTACTGATCCACATATATGTCTATGTGCTACATTGTCTCATAATGTACCTATCAGTTCAGTTGTAGCATGCATACCTTATTCAATCAGTTTGCATCTTCCAGTCAGCAGGTGATGAGTCCTCTTGATTCAAGGGCTCGAGTCAGTCATATAGTTTGAGTAGTATTTTATTTTATTTATTTAGTCGTATTAATTTGGGATAGTTTGAGGTTATGTCCCGGCTACCTATAGTCAATACTAGTAGAGGATTCATAGACAGTCAGTAGAGCTAATATATTGATTCTAGTGTTGTTTTGTAAAAGTAGAGTTGTAATCATTTTAATTTAGTACTGTATTAATCAGATTTAGAAAAGAGTCATATTTTACTTATTTCATTCAGATTTATGTATTTTATTTAGTTGCATATGAGTTATGCCAGTAGAAGGGTTAGCTTGGGATCACTTGTGGTCCTAAACATCGTATGACATTTCGAAACTAATTTTGGGGCATTACAAACTTGGTATTAAAGTACAAGGTTTAAGTGTCCTAGGGTGTCTTTGAAGTCGTGTTTAGTAGAGTCTTGCAGAATAGTATGGAGACGTCTGTACTCTTCTTTTAGAGGCTACAAGGAATTTAAGAAAAGTTTCTCTCCTTTCATACTGTAGATCGTGCTGTAAAGTTGTTCCTTCAGAAATTCTTGTCTACTCGGGTGTTACCCCAAAATTCTTTATCTATGACTTATTCTCGAGATAATATAATTACCAAGTTCCAATGCCTCCCCAGATGATGCTCTTAGACTTACTATCTGTAACTTCAGAAGTCACAACAAGGGGCTTGAGAGGAGCTCACAAGTAGTTTTAATTTCCTTCAATTGAAATTTATGACCTCATCTATATGAGTTGTTCAGTTAAGACAGAATAAGATATGTATTTAGATTTCTCATTATTCCTTCAGTACAGATAGTGCTCATAAAAGGATATAGTATGAACCTAGATTATTAAATATAGTATTCATTCGAGGGATATTATGAACTTCAGTGTTACAATTTATAAATAGAATAACCTTATTATAGTTGGAAGTATGGGTGTAGAAGAGTAGTGACAAGAAAAGTGGGAATGACAATTGATTAAAAGTATAGACATAAACTTATGCATGTTATCGAGATGTATTAAGGTGATATGTCCTTGTGTGTTAGTTTAGTGGAGGGTGAAGAAGGAGTTATTAGTTAAGGTGAATTATTGTCTGCTTGAAGTACGGAAAGAGTTATTGATGGTATTTATTGTGTTTGAAAAGTATATGATATTAATAAAGTGTTTGGTGGTTTAGCATCATTAATTTAGGCTTCCCTTGAGGTTACAAAAAAGAGTTTAGTTGAAACTTGTAGAGCTATGATAGTAATTTAGGTATATAGAAGGGTAAATAATAATGATGGGTAGAAGGAGGATGTTTTAATGGATTGTAATTAAGATAGGCCATATAATTATGATCGATAATTGTTGTTATGAAGTTCTAATGGAATAGTGTTTCTTGATATTTTATACTATAGCTTTCGATTGAGAATGGCATGTAAGGTGGGTTGTTAAATCATGTTTAACACTGGACATTAAGTTTGAACAGTTGATGGTCATCAAGGTGGATGTAATGATTTTGTAGTTAGTGATGCTAGTTATATGGAGTCCATTTTAATTTGTAATTAAGTATGATGTTGTATGTATGATGAAGAAGTATGCTCAGAGTTATATGGGGTTGCATTGTTTTCTAAGTTTATTATGTGTTGTGTATGGTTAGTAATATCTTTGAGTTGCTAAGAGGAAGGAGACTATTTATATATAGTATATGATGTTCTTAATAGCTAAGTTAAGGAGCTGAGTTATGGATTGATAATGTTGAGGCTTTTTTTATGATCTTAATTCTCATGGTTTAGAAATATAAGTTTAGAGATGTGGTAATAATCGGCTATGAAAGAAGCAGTATGATTCATTAAAGATTTGGGGATAATCATGTTAAGCGTTAGAATCTAAGATTGATTCTTTAAAGATTGAGCGAATAAAAATAAGAGTTGAAGCTCTTGATGGTGTGAACTCAGGATGCGGTGATACTCATGAAGATTCTAAGTTAGTAAGTGTTCAAGATACTTTATGATGACTTGTGGGGCTATAGAAATATAGAGTTGTACCTCAAAAGGAAGTATTAGAAATGGGTTTTACACTTTCAGGTGTAGTCTTTCAGAGTAATTTTATTATTTACGTGTATAGTTGTATTCCAGACTTCATAGTGCAGCGAGTGTAGTTTAGTTTAGAGTTTAGCAAAGGGTTCCATAGACTTAGATGGCTTAAAGCTAAGAGGGAGATGATAGAACAAGGGACAAAGTCAGGCTCTCAGATTCTAGTAGTGATGCCAGAATGTTATAAAACATCAAAAAGTGAGGATGAGGATCAACCCATTCTTATTTCAGTATTGGTATTTCAGTTATCCCAATATCTACTCACGCCTTCTGTGTTAGTTCCATGATCATAGTTTATGCTCATGCATATAATAGAGAATCATGTACTCTCCCAGTTCCTAGTACGAGGAGTTCCAGTTTATTCAACAGTTGGTATCATATTCCATAAAGTTATGAACTAAAAAATGTAGGTCATGCTGCTCATAACTCACGCACTCTTGCTTTACAGTATATTCGGATCCAGTACTCAGGAAATACTCTTAGAAATAAAAAAAATTCAAATTTATATCATGTACTTCCTCATATTTGATCTCTTTAATGAATCCATGTCGTGAACACTCTATTCCTCAGGCCTCGGTAAAGTGTCATATTATGCTTGGTATCCCTTCATGTTTCAGGCCATGGTATTCGGACCTTTCAATGACCTTCTCTTAGGTCAAGATAGTGATGATGAACAGTTGCATAAATGGGAGAGAGTAAATGTGTTATATTGGGAAAGATGGTTGTATGCTAGTCTTATTTAAGTCTATAAATGAAGAAATGTTGAGGTGAATCTTTTTGTGTATACTTGGTTAGTTGAGAACATTTCTATACGTGTCTTCCTAGGATTAGTACATGGAAGTTTTTATTGATAGCGGTATTAGAGAATATGAGAAATATGCTCTTATGGGTATTTGTTTAAAAGTGCATATGTGGTTATGAAGATAGGCTTGAACGTCATGTTGGTGTATAAGAGGATAGGTGTGTGGTGCATTAATGAATTTCCAGTGAGAGGTTAAACTTAGTTGTTAAAGTGATAAGAAGAATCATCCTAGAGGTGATCAGTTATGAAAATGCTTGGGGTACTGAATTCATGATTCTGACTAGTATTAAGGTGTTTTGTGCAGTTTTGAGTTAAGCTTGCCCATGGTGAGAGAATTTAGTTCTGTTTAGACTTTAGTAGATGTATTTATCAAATGCCCATGTGAGAATTACAAGTTGAATGAAGTGAATTTGGTATTTAAAGGGGGATAGTATAGTTGAGGGAGTATTTGCGAGGTGTTGCTATGCTTGAAAGTAAGAAGTTTCATTACTTAAGGCCTAGTAATTCTAACCTAGTTTATGATTTATAGGTCTATGTTCTATGCTATAGAGTTGTAGAAATGTTGTAATTTCTTGAACAGATCTCTTGTTCAGATCATGCCCAAAGTTCTTTACTCCCTAATATCATTAGAATTTCATAGAATAGTGTTGGGGAAATACTCCATCTGAGTATGAGCATTTAGTATGATTCAGTCCGTATAGCCAGCAATCCAGTTTAACAGTCAGACAAACAAATTTCTCTAGTTTTCCATCTTTCGATTTAGTCTAGTCCTACTACCTAAAATTTCATGAGTATGGCCATTCAAGAGGTAGTTTGTTTGCATCTAGGTATTGCGAATTTAGCTCAGTACATGCATCAGGCATCAATTTTAGATTTAGATATCTAGTCATGATTCAGTTCATAAGTATTTAGTGAATAATCTAAGTTTTCCAAGCATCCCAACTCAGATAATGTAATACCTATTATATGATCTTAGCCAGGATTCGTGCCTGCATAATTTATCACTTCGCAGTGCTACATGAATAATTGCATCATGAATACTTCAAGTAAATTCTAAACTCTCAGCATGAATCAGCTACTTATAATAAGTAAAGGCAAGTCAGCTAAAAAATTAGTTTCATGATAGAGGTTTCTAATGTTCCAAACTTGGTGATGTAAGTATATTCCCAGATGCTAACGTTCCATATGTTAAATCAGTTGCCTTAGTTCAGAACTCTCATTCCAATCAGTCTGTCGAGAGTGATACTTGGGAAACAGTAGCAGACATGCGTACCAAGTATCCTCATCTCTTCTCCACAAACTCAGATTTCGTCGAAGGTAATAGTCTTTCTTTATTCAGTTATTTTCCATTCCCAGATTTAGCAATATAGCTACTTTCATGTAAGTTCATGCACTCACATATAATTTCAGTAGCTCACTATGTTGAGATTTAGTCATACAATTTATTTCAGTTGTGCATGATAGATTATAGCCTCAGATTCTTCAGTATTCTCATCTTAACTCTCCAGAGTCGAGGATGACTGTTCCCAAGGGGGAGATATTGTAATACCCCGTATCTTTCCCAATGTAATGTTGCTCTTAGAATGTCAAAGATTCACTTCAAAAATGAATACCATTTTATGTATGTGAAATTTTTCAAATTTGGACCCTCCATTGAGTAGATAATGGAATGATCTTTCCATCGATACCAATTTCGCCCAAATTCGATACTCAGTTAAGAAGTTAGGGCATTTTTAGTAAGCAGTGTGCCAACTGGACAGTCACCGCATTGCAGTGAAGGACAATTTCCCATTTTTCAATTCTCAGTAAACCTATGCTATTTAATCGCATCGCGAAGATGGTCAAAATGGCATTTCAAAGGGGCACCACGATAGCTCTGCATCGCGGAGAGTTTCCAGTTCCCAATTGTCCCTTATCCAATGAACCACTGCGATAGTGAAGCATTGCGGTGGCCTATTAAATCAGGATTTTTGGTTCTCTTTTCCAGTTCCATTTAGAAGTTTAAAAGGGGTATTTTGGTCAATTCCTAAGCCTCAATCCGACTAAAACATGAGATTAAACCTATTTTAAGCCTATTATGCTCATTATTCATCAACTTTCTCTCAAAAAAAAACCCTAGAACTCAAAAGTTTCTTCTCCAAGAAATCAATTCCACCATTGTTTCTCCAAGAAAGCTCAAACTTAAGGATTCCCACGACAAGATAATCAAGAACTCATCTTCATGAATTCAAATAGGAATCCAAAATTCAAGTTTCTTCATCCAATAATCAATCAAGGTATGTGGAGTTTATGAACAAGGATCTTCTTTCATCCTTGTGCCCAAAACCACTTTTTTTTCAAATCTATATGATTTTGAATGATTATACTTGAATTTTAAATTAGGGTTCATACCCATTATTGCTATTTGCAAGATTATGAGTTCTTGAGAGATTTTGAAGATGAATTGCATGTCTATTTTTATATTTTCATGCCTATTACAGTAATTTCTAGATTTTGAGATGTATTATCATTATTTTCATTATCAAGCATTATTATTATGATATTTTTACATAAACTTGATGCATGGGTTATTAAGCCCAAGATTATATATTGATATTTCAAGAAAGATGATGCTTTAAGCATCTTATGAGCAAACTATTTTCATTTTTTCGATAAATCTTTGATCTTTCAATCTTCAGATAAATTTTGGAATCCAGTTGAAAGATTTATTACAGATTATAGAAATCAGAATAGCTTTATTTACCAATCGAATCTGAGAAATACACAGTTGGTTTTTATAATAAACCATTATACCAAATTTTTAAAGTGGATTTCCAAAAGAATGAGCATAGTAGATTAAAGGAAGTAGTATTTAGCACCGAGAGAAAAGTGTGGAATTAGCGTGCCCTATCTTTCACAGAACTACGTAGACAACGTAGGTACAGATTATTAGATTATTCCCATTCCAATATGGATTATAGATTTAGCTTGTTATCGATCACATGGACAGTAGGTTATACTCCCTGGAAAAAGTATGACACCTCTCTCCAACGTGAGGTTTCCTCCTTAGGAGGACGATACGTTGGACTCCATGTTAGCTCACATGGTTTATGTCGGTTAGAAGAACCTCCCTACAAAAAAGAGTAACCTTACATATAAGCTTCAAATAAAGTATTTTTCCCTAACAGTAAAGACTTTCATAAAAGAATAACTATAAAAGTTATTAGAAAACTAAGTGTAAAGGCTCACAAATTTATTCAGATTATGCTTTACAAAAAGATATTAGCTACAGATTTTAGCTTTCAGATTTCAAATATAGAATTGAGTCCTTTTACACTTAGACAGTATGATTTACAAACTGAATACTAGCACAGCTTTCAGAGCTAAATGTTATGATTCATTAGCTTTTCAAGTATGATTTGTTATTCATGATTATAGATTTCAGTATTTTAGATATTCCAGCTTATTTGAGTCATTTATATTTAGCATGCATTGTTTTACAAATTATGATAATGAGATGATATTTTTACTTATGTATTCACCTCGATATACTCAGTACATCCTTAAAGTATTGATCCACATATATGTCTATATGCTACATTGTCTCATAATGTAGATATCATCTCAGTTCTAGCATGCATACTATATTTTGTTAGTTTGATGCTTCCAGTCTGCAGGTGATGAGTCCCCTTGATTCAAGGGCTCGAGTCAGTCATATAGTTTAAGAAATATTTTATTTTTATTTATTCAGTTGTATTGCTTTGGAATAGCTGGGGGTCATGTCCTGACTATCTATAGTCAATACTAGTAGAGGCTTTATAGACAGTAAGTAGAGTTAATGTATTGATTCCAGTGTTGTTTTGTAAAAGAAGAGTTGTAATCATTTTAATTTAGTTCTGTATTGATCAGATTCATAAAAGAGTCATCATCCACTTATTTCGTTCATATTTATGTATTTTATTCAGTTGCTTATGAGTTATGCTAGTAGAAGAGTTATCTTGGGATCACTTGTGATCCTAAGCACCATGTGACATCTCGGGACCCGATTTTGGGGCGTTAAAGCTACTCCCAACTGAATAACACTAGTATTAGTTTTTGTTTAACATGATTTGGTACTGATAAGTGCTAAACATGAATATGATAATCTGAATATAATGATACAAACATGGTCTGAATGATTGGTAACTTGAAAATCTAAAATATGCATGGCTATCTAGGTATCGGGTGTTCATAATCCTCCAACATCGAATAATACTTTGAATACAACAACATAATTTAAGAACACTATCAGGAAATTCATGATTCAAAGACCCAAAAAATAGAGTATATCAATAACTAATGAAAACTATGATTATAGGTATGGGAAAATGCTCAACTTATAATTACAACATGCTTACATTGTTAAATTCATAAATTGATAATTGAGCATGGTGTCAACTGAACATGATATGGGTGACTAAAATTATAAAACCATATATGGACATAGTTCATATAGGAAACACATTGTCATTGTCAGTATTCAAAACTATTAAAAGAAAATTGAGTAAATTCATGCTTGACATTGAAATTTCTCTAAAATAGGGAAAAGGATTATACTTGAAAGAAACAAGGGATCTTGGGACTCAATGGGTGGAAGGGACCCATTGATGAATACCCCACATACCTGAGTTGCTTAAATTCTTGAAGAAAACTTTGACTTAGGATTTTGGATGGTTGAATTCATTGAAGAAGCTTTGATTTTTGATTTCTTAAGGATGGAAGGGAATTGAGAATCATTAACTGATGGAGAATGGGGAAATAATTCCCCTCTTGGGTTTTAAATCATAAATTTGGTGTTTAGAGAGGGGAAAAGGACCAAAATGCTCCCTTTAACTAATATGAAACTTCACGAAATTACATTGTCTCCATGCCACGGAGGTTATCGCAGAGGCCATCCTTCGTGACACGCTACATATCACAGAGGTTAATCTCCACGACACTCTGTGTATCGCTAAGTCTATCCTCTATGACATACAAAAATCACAGACGCTTTGAAACGAGTCGTAATGGGCATCCCAAGTCCAACAAGGATCGAAGACCACCCCAGATATCCAATCCAACCTCCAATCATATACTCTGAGTCGGATGAATTCCAAACATATAAAAAGATAGAGTGATTATAAACTCAATGACTTTGAGATAGGTCCATGACCATGGACAACCCGAACAAGTCTAACCATCCGAAACCAACCAACAACCATAACCAAAACTGAAATAACAACCAAGTCCATATCTATAACATAATAAAATGGAACAGTCTCAAATCAAATAAAGTCATATGGTATCATCCTCAATACCAATACCAATACCAAGGCTAACACCACTGTCGACACTGCCCATACCAACCCATAGTAGATCCACAAAGCCTCGGGACATGCCCCCGACCATAACCAAAACCAGTGTCCAGTCCAAGACTAACCAATGAAAACATCAGAAACTAAAAATAGAAATGGAGACTTCCGAAGTATGGAAGCTCACCACTTTAAGTCAACACAAGTTGTTCCCAAAGTCCGATCACTGAATAGGAGGTATAGTATGACTAAAATATGCATCACGTGGGGATACAACATCGAAGATGGTTAGTGGTTGTAGCGCTAGCATGTAACTCAAGGATAAGGATAAAATAGTGCCAAGAGTTTCAAACAAATCAATCAAAGCATATACCAATGCAATATATACATATACATGCACATTTATACCATGTGGTTATAGGGAAAAATATTAACATGAACTTTGAAATCATTAACATGGGTTGTGTAGCATGACCTTCATACAACAAGGCACCCACGGGCTATATGTCCCAGCTCTTCCCTAGCTGGAAGGGTCCCAGTGCGTGTAGCCGCACAAATCAGAGAATATCCATATCCGTATATGGCTTTATGGGGTACTCAAACCTCCCGGCATAATCAAGGTGACTTAAGAACCATTACTTGTATTATGGGGGACTCTAACCTCCCATTCATATATTCATTCGGGGGACTCAAACCACCCGGTCATAAGACACTCGCACCGACTAGTGCAGTTTTCAGTGTTGTCCTTCAGATTCTACTTTCATGGAACAACTACACATCCCACTTTAAAGCCCAATTTAAAACCATCATTCCTCATACAAAACCATTTTGTCAATTACTTACTGATCTGAGGTGATTTTATACACTTTTGTATCATTATTCTAACTTATTTCGCCTTGTTTTGAGAGCAATTCGTGTGCTTAATGTGTTCATATTGATATAAATAAGCATTTAAGTGTCCAAGTATGTGATTACAATGACCAAAGTAGTTTTCAAATAAGTTTGTATTTAATTGAGTAATTTAGAGTTCAACTCGGAAAACTAGTTTTACTAGCTTAAGCTAGGTGTGTCTCTAGTTGGTCTCGGTGGATTCTAATGTATTTAATTTGTTCCAAATATTTTAATGGTGTAATTATGAGTGGAATAACTTATTTGTAATGTGCAAAGTTTAATTTGATTAAGTAAAGAGTCAAAATAATAAGTGGAAGATCATTATAAATTTGTCTTATCCTAGCTCTTGTTTTGATTTGTTATTGAGAATATTGTGTTGTTTTGATTTTTAATATGTGGTGTATGATATTGTTGGAGGTTTCGTGAATTAAATACGATGATATGTTGATGATTTAAAGACCCAAAATTTATTGAAAATACACTACTAAAGACATTGGCAAAGGATAAGACGTTCTACACTTAACCAGATTTTGAGATGCAAATTTCTGTGAGACGATGCGAAGTCAACGCGTCGCATCGATGTTCCAACGCATTGAGAAAAGTGTCGCGATGCTAAAATTTCTGCACAGCAATTAAAACTGCCGACACAACAAGGACATTGTCCAAAATTCATTCAAAAATGGCACGCATATCAAGGGTTAGTGAGAATATTTTCTCCAATTCCTTTTTGGATCAGGGAAACATATAATATATATATATATATATATATATATATATATATATATATATATATATATATATAGTTTAGATACAGCTGGTCAACATTAACTTGGACAATATCAATATAAATTTAGTCAACTGGGAACACGTACAGTGGGAACATTGAACACGCCTGGACTGTTTTGGAGAAAATACGGAGGGGCGGCTACACGGTTAATTAGGTTTTAATTTTATTTTAGTCCATAATTTTTCATATCATGTATTTAATTATTTGAATCGTGATTATAAATATTAGTGGCTAAAAACTCCCTTTTCGGGGTTAAAGTCAAGAACATGAGTACTATTATTTTGGATTAAATTCGTTAATTTTGCTTATCATATTTGGTTGTTTGTTTATTCTTGTTTTAATTATTTTATGGATTGATCACCTTTAAAATACACATATTGTCGACCTTTTGATCTCGGGAGAGGAAATAGGGAGATAGAACATGGGAATAAATAAAGTTTGGGTTTTTATTCTTTTATAAAATAAAGAATTAAACTTAGCATTTAGGACAGTGATGTACTTAGATGTCTTACTTGATTCATATGTAGGATGATAGCCTTAATTAACTTAATTGGCTTATTAATCCCCGCTCAATGATGTAGTTGTAATGTCCAAATTAGGTAAAAGATCCCTACGAATTAACAACCACGATAAGCAATTTAATGAATGTAGTTCAATAACATAGTATGATTGTTCGTAAACCTTAACCCTGTATCTCTATCCTTTGATTGTCCAAAGTCATTTACTTTTTCTCATTAGTTTAGTTTCTTTTTAGTTTACAATTCTTAAACATCCTTGTTTACTTTTTCTTAATTGTTAAACTAGAATTGGATAGGCGGCGAACGCAAGTCCCTGAGAGATCTATACTTGGGCTTTCTTGAAGCCACTTTACTACTTGATAAGACCACGTACACTTGCGTGTGCGCGGTCAAATTTTTGGCACAGTTGTCGGGGACTTGTAACTAGACAACTATCTTATTTTCAGTTTTTCTATATTGAGTTGTAAATAATTTTTTTTTAGTTTATTTTTATTTTCTTTTATTTCTCTTCTTATCACACTTTTTGATATGTCAGTCTGGGATAGATGATTTTCAAGTGATGATGATTCTTGTTGTTTCTGTGGGGGACCACATCAAGCGGCTTGTTGTCCAAATTTTGATGAAAGTACGTGAATAGGACCTTCACAATATGATGCAGATAATTCGAGGAAGTCTGAGTACTCCAAAACTGATATTATGAAAATTATGATAGAGCCACTGCCACCATGTCTACAGTGGCTAAGCAAAGAAATATATTGAGAGGATATTAACCAATGTGTAAAGAAAACACAAGAATCGCAGCCACTTGATTGTCATCCTGATCTTGAGACTGAAATTGAGAAGGTGAATAAAAGTAGTGTGTAGTAGATTGTGTAAATTATGAAGTAAGATTGATTGGGCCTCACTCGAAGCACTTTTCTACATTATGTTTAGATGATGTCTTGTCTGTGGAATCATTTAAAATAGTGGAAGAGTGTGAAGATGAGGAACAATAATCCTATATTCTTGATTTTACACCGGATAAGCAACATAAAAACACACCTCACTTAAAGGCCGAGTGGTTTATCATGCACATTTCATTACTCGGTTCCTTAATCTTTGTACCACCTCCCTATGATCGAGACAAAAAGATGGATGCGAAGTTGGGGGTGAAATTCATATCCTCAAGATGGAGGAAAAAGTTGATTGGGTCGTGCCGCGACACTAAATCAGGTGCTTCTTGGGAGGCAACCCAAGTTAATTAGGTATGTTTTCTTTTCAGTTTTTAATTTTTATTTCATGTAATTTTTATTTTTGGTTGAGTCACAGGTTAATGGAAAGTCTGAGTACCATAAACTTGAGCTTGAAGCATGGAAAAGATTGAGTGTGGGGTCTCATGGATCCCCTTTTTATATGAAGATGCATCTAGCTAGGCCTAGAAGGGAGTATTTCTATCTTTTTACTTTTAAATTTACTTTGAGGACAATGTAGATTTTTAAGTGTAGGGTGGAAAAATTTTCAAATTTTGACTCAATTTAAAAAAAAAATAGGTTAGAAATAAGTGAGATATTCTTGTTGTTGCTATTTTTGATTACGTGATGTAAGTGGGTTTGTTGGTAAAAGCATGTTAATTGAGTGAATTGTTATTTTTTAGACTCTTAGGCTCCAGTCTGTCTCTTATATTTTGGTGGCTTAAATTTGAATTTATGCTATTATTGGTTGGAAGTCTATGATGATCCTATTTGAGTTGAGCATGTGCCATGTGCGTGTAAGGTTTTTTGTATATTTCTTGTTGCATATGATGTCTAAAACTTTCCCGGCGTGTGTGTGAAGCAAAATAAAGAGTGTGACTTTAGGAGATGATTTAGGCATTTCTTTGATAACCTTATTTTTTATCCTCTAATTGTCCTACCCTTGTGCATTATCCTAGTTAACCCCATTGAGCCTTTAGCTTTTTCTTTGGTAACCTCATATGTAGCCTAATCCCTTCTTTGATAGACCATAATTTGATCCAAAAAGCTCATAAGTGCTTAAATGAAAAAAATTTTAAATTAATAAGGAGTTTGAGAAAATTGAAGAAGAAAAAAAAGTGAAATTGATATCCGAATTTGAGAAAATTGAACAAGAAAAAAGGTGAAATTGATGTCTCAAGTTAATTGTTATTGGTGTTGATAATTGATGTGTAGTGGATTTATGTGATATAATTGATGCTAGAAATATTGCCATGGTTGAGAAAAAAAATTGATTCTTGTGGTATAAACTATATGCCCACCAAGTGTTTGTGAAAATGCTTAAAAGAGATGGGGCAAAAAATAAAAGATATGGGTGAATGAAAAAGTGTAATTTAGTTGTTCGAGATTTGTTTTAAATGTATGATGTAGTGTATTAAAGTGCTTAGAGAGGTTAGTCACTATTCTTGGCCAAAATATTTCCTACCCGTCCCTTAGCCTACATTACAACCCGAAAAAGTCCTAATTGATCCTAAGCTTTACATTCGACTATTAGTGGAGCATTACACTAAGGACAAGCCTATGGTTCATTGTGTGTAACTTGTGAATTCTTTGTGAGAGTGAGAGTAATTTTGTACCCATTACATTATAAATTGCATTATTGTTAGTGATTATGGGTAACTCTCTAGTCGTGAGGGCATATGTTAGATGACTGTGGGTGATTTGTATGATGTCCTTGATTGAGCAATATGCATGAGTTTTCCAGCTAGGTGAGTTAATTCTTCAAGCTAGGATGTTTTGGAGTAGTGTTCATGAGCTTTCCATTATGTAAATAACGTGCTTTGTGTAGAAACTTGCATTTCGTGTAGTCATTGTATTACTAGCTTGAGTGTCTTTATTTTAGTAGAAGTGTAGTGTCACCTCAGATTTTTATGCTTACAGTGAATAGTTGTTCGAGGAAGAACAAAGATTTAAGTGTGGGGTGATGATCTGAGGTGATTTTATACACTTTTGTATCATTATTTTAACTTATTTCGCCTTGTTTTGAGAGCAATTCATGTGCTTCCTGTGTTCATATTGATATAAATAAGTATTTAAGTGTCCAAGTATGTGATTACAATGATCAAAGTATTTTTCAAATAAATTTGTATTTAATTGAGTAATTTAGAGTTCAACTCGAAAAACTAGTTTTACTAGCTTGAGTTAGGTGCGTGTCTAGTTGGTCTCGGTGGATTCTAATGTGTTTAATTTATTCCAAATATTTTAATGGTGTAATTATGAGTGGAATATCTTGTTTGTAATGTGCAAAGTTTAATTTGATTAAGTCAAGAGTCAAAATAATAAATGGAAGATCATTGTGAATTTGCCTTATCCTGACTCTTGTTTTGATTTATTGTTGAGAATATTGTGTTGTTTTAATCTTTAATATGTGGTGTATGATATTGTAGGAGGTTTCTTGAATTAAATACGGTGATATGTTGATAATTTAAAGACCCAAAATTTATTAGAAATACACTAAAAGATATGGACAAAGAATAAAAAGTTCTATACTTAACCAAATTTTTAGACGCAAATTTTAATGAAATGACACGAAGTCAACACGTCGCGTCGATGTTCCAACGAGTTGAGCGACGCGTCACGATGCAAAAATTTTTGCACAACAATTAAAGCTGCCGACACAACATGGACATTGTCCAAAATTCATTCAAAACTGGCACGCATATCAAGGGTTGGTGGGAATATTTTCTCCAATTCCTTTTTGGATCAAGAAATATATACTTCCTCCGTTCCATTTTATCCGTTCCAAATTGACTAAATTGATGTCCCATTTTACTTATCAAGATAAGACAAATTTTTTTTTCCATATTTTACTCTTTGCATTAATTATCTTTTTTTTAAAATTAAAGTATAAATATCATTTAATAGGAGTACTTTGATAAACTAACCATATTATTTATTATTTTTCTTAATTATTGTGTCATCCCAATTTGGGACAAGTAAAATGGGACGAAGGGAGTACAATATATATATATTTAGATACAGATGGTCAACATTAACTTAGACAATATCAATATAAATTTGGTCAATTGGGAACACGTACAGTGGGAACATTGAATACGCCTGGACTGTTTTAGAGAAAATACGGAGGGACGGCTACACGGTTAATTAGGTTTTAATTTTATTTTTAGTCCATAATTTTTCATATCATGTATTTGATTATTTGGATTGTGATTATGAATAGTAGTGGCTAGAAACCTCATTTTCAGGGTTAAAACCAAGAACATGAGTACTATTGTTTTGGATTAAATTCATTAATTTTGCTTATCATATTTGGTTGTTTGTTTATTCTTGTTTTAATTATGTTATGGATTGATCACCTATAAAATATATATATATTGTCGACCTTTTGATCTCGGGAGAGGAAATAGGGAGATAGAATATGGGAATAAACAAAGTTTGGGTTTTTATTCTTTTATAAAATAAAGAATTAAACTTAGCATTTAGGACATGGATGTACTTAGAAGCCTTACTTGATTCATATGTTGGATGATAGCCTTAATTAACTTAATTGGATTATTACATCCCCGCTCAACGATGTAGTTGTAATGTTCAAATTAGGTAAAAGATTATAGGTTAGAAAACCATGATCATGCAATTAACCCTACGAATTAACAACCATGATAAATAATTTAATGAATGTAGTTCAATAACGTAGTATGATTGTTCGTAAGCCTTAACCTTGGATCTCTATCCTTTGATTGTCCAAAGTCATTTACATTTCCACATTAGTTTAGTTTCTTTTTTAGTTTACAATTCTTAAACATCATTGTTTACTTTTTCTCAATTGTTAAACTAGAATTGGATAGGCGGCGAACGCAAGTCCCTGAGAGATCGATACTTGGGTTTTCTTGAAGCCACTTTACTACTTGATAAGACCGCGTACACTTGAGTGTGTGCATGGGCGTTGTCACTTACCAAAGACACTTTTTTGGTATCGTCATACCAACACTACTTGCAAGCATACCAAATGTCATTACCATTATCAATCAACCATTCAATCAATTGAGTTTGGGACTCGAACCATTGTCTAACAAAAACACTTGTTCAATTTAAAGTTTAGGGACTCGAACCCATTGTCTAAAAAGGACATAAATAAAGTTAATATTTAGGGACTCAACTCCGTTTAACAATTAAACCACCAAGGTTATCATTTAGATCATTACATGGCCAACAAGGCCTATATAAAACCATTTATCAACCATTCATATTCATGAGGCCAATGCCTTAGTTCAAAACACCATTGTCATGTGATGTCATGTGACTATTTCATTCTTTTAGACATTTTCACAAATACTTTGAGGGCATGCTATTATTAAGACCAAAATCAAGGTAAAAATCATCAAGTTTAGGGTAACCCATGACCCATTTGTTAAACCGCAATTACCACGAACCCATATTTGAAAACCATCACCAAAAACATGCATAAACACAAGTTAAACCAAGAGTAAGCAATACTCAACCATATGCAACAAAGCCCTCAATTTTGATTTTCAAAACCATCATTTAAGAATCATAATCACACTTTAAAATACATGATATTTGAGAACTAACAATGAGGGAAGAGTTGCATGACTTATTCAAGAAGCTTCATGGAAGAAATTTGACTCTTAAGCCTCTAGATAATCACCTTTAAAGAATCCTAGCCCCAATCTTCAAGAGAGAGTTTGGAGAGTGTTTTTGGAGTGTTTGATATTTTAATAGTGGGTTATACGAGGCCACAACATGTTTTAAGACGTGGAGAATTATGGGTTTTGGGGTGGAAAATATCTGGAATACCCTCAGCTTAAAAGCTTAAAACATACACGTAGGAGAGTACAACCCATACCCCTAAAGCGTACGCTAGGGTACGAGTGGTACCCTTATCTCATACCCTAGCATCATCTTGGACCCCCATACTGACCAACATATAACCGCACATGACTAACCCGTATCCTAACATATGGTAGGCACACTATGACCCATACCCTAGATAAATTACTTTGGATAGGACTTAGGGAACCATACGACTTAGAAACATACCATTAATACCCCAACAAATGACTAGTAAGGTGTTCAATCATACCTTGGACAGAAGCAAAGTGAACCACACTGATTTACATATGAGAGAAGGGGCCCTAAATCGTATAACATCATACGACTAGTACTCACAAGTCGTATGCTGTCCAGTGATCTCAAAATCAAGAAATTTTCCAAGGATCCAAAGCCAAGGTGTTTCAATTCTCCCCTACTTGGATTATTCATCCTCGAATGAAAAGTAAGGCATACACAAGCATGAGTTAACACATCAACACCTCTACTCTAACCTTTAGCTATCTTAGAAAACAAAGATGAAAGAAAATCAACCTTTCTATTAACAAAGTTTGAAAAAAAAGTATGATGAAGAACACATACCTTCCGCACAAATTTTGGGAGCAGAAAATAGGAACGGATACTTGAACTTCATGTCCTCTTCTGCTTCCCAAGTAGTCTCTTCAACCTTATGGTTTCTCCAAAGGACCTTTACCGAAGACACATCTTTTGTCCGCAACCATTGAACTTGATGATCCAAGATCTCAACCGGGACTACCTCATAAGATAAGGAGTAAAAAATACTCAACCCTTCAAAAGGAACAACAAGTGAATGATCACCCACACATTTTCTCAATATAGAGACTTGGAAAATCGGATGAATGGAGCTCAAACTAGAAGGAAACTCCAACTCATAGGTAACATTACTAACCTTCTTTAAAATTAAGTAGGGACCAACATACTGAGGACTTAACTTCCCCTTCTTACCAAACTGCATCACTTTCTTCATGGGAGATACCTTTAAGAATACCCAATCGCCAACATTGAACTCCAAATCCCTATGCCTCATAGCTGCATAGGACTTTTGGCGACTTTGAGAGGCTTTAAGCCTATCACGAATCACCTTCACCTTTTCCAAGGATTGGTGAACCAAATCAAGGCTAAACAACTTACCCTCACCAACTTCATACCACTCAATAGGAGAACGACATGTCCTACCATATAATGCCTCAAAAAGAGTCATACCAATGCTAAAGTGATAACTATTTTTATAAGCTTATTCAATCAAAGGAAAATGGTTGTCCATCCAATGTCTAAATGGACCTCTTCGCTTGTCCATCCGACTGTGGGTGGAAAGCGGTACTAAGGCACACTTTAGTTCCCAAACCTTTCTGAAATAACTTTCAAAAATGATATGAGAACGGAGTACCACGATCGTAAATGATAGAAACTGGAGCACCATGCAACTTCACAATCTCTGCAAGATATAACTTAGCATAATTCTTCACCGAAAAACTAGTCCTCACCGGCAAAATGTGAACAAACCACGTCATCCTATCCATAGTGACCCAAATCAATTCATATTTATTTTGAGACCAAGGAAGACTAGCAACGAAATCCATGTTGATCATTTCTCATTTCTATTCGGGCAACTCAATCTTTTAGTACAAATCACCGGGTCTCATATGCTCAACTTTCACTTGTTAACTCACCATACACATAGCCACATAGCTATCCACATATCGCTTCATATTATTCCACCAATAGAACTCCTTAAGGTCATGATACATCTTTGTAGAACTAGGATGAATAGCATAGCGAGATTCATGAGCTTTGGCTAGAATCCTTTCCCTTAACCCATGAACATCGGGTACACATAACCTACCTTGGCACCTTAGGATACAATCACTACTATTTGCAAAGTCAACATCCTTTTTCTGATCCATATTACTCTTAATCTTCATCAAATTTGGATCCAATATTTACTTTTCCTTTATCTCAAGAACAAGAGTTCACTGTGAAACCGGATGCACAAACACAACACCATCTTCAAAGTTTGTAAGACGAATTCCAAGACTATCCAAATGGTGAATGTCCTTCACCAACTTCCGCTTATCCTCATCTACATGAGACAGACTACCCATGGATAACCTGTTAAGAGCATCAACAATAATGTTATCCTTACCTGGGTGGTAGTGAAGACTCATATCATAGTTCTTCAGTAACTCAAGCAACCGCCTTTGCCAGAGATTTAGGTCTTTCTGAGTAAACACATACTGCAGGCTCTTATGATCAGAAAAGATGTCAACAAGAACCCCATAGAGATAGTGACGCTAAATATTCATCGCTAATACCACCGCTAACTGCTCCAAGTCATGAGTAGGGTAGTTCTTCTCATGAACTTTCAACTTCCTAAAAGTATAAGCCACCACCCTACTATAATGCATCAACATATAATCCAACCCAACACGAGAAGCTTTACAATACACTACAAACCATCATTACCCTCTGGTATGGTCAAAATTACAGTTGAAGTCAACTTATCCTTCAACTTTCCAAAACTACCCCCACACGCATCTAACCACAAGAACTTGACCTTTTTCTAGGTCAACTAAGTAAAGAGGGTAGCTATAGTTGAAAAAATTTCCACAAATCTCCTTTTGTAACTGGCTAAATATAAGAAGCTCCAAATATCGGGTGGAGTCATAGGTCTAGGCCACGTCTTAACCACCACAACCTTTTGCGGGTATACCATGATCCCCTCACTAGAGATAACATAGCCTAGAAAAGTCGTAGCCTTCAACCAAAACTCATACTTGGAGAACTTGGCATATAAACATTGATCCTTTAAGGTCTGCAACACAACACGGAGGTGATCAATATGATCCGCCTAACTCTTAGAATAGATAGAGATGTCATTAATGAAGACAATAACAAATAAATCTAGAAAATGATGGAAGACCCTATTTATAATATCCAAAAATGTTGTCGGAGCATCGGTCAACCCAAAAGACATAACTAGGAACTCATAGTGACCATACCGGGTCCTGAAGAAAGTCTTGGGGATATCCACTTCCCTAATATTAAGCTGATGATAACCCAACCTAAGATCAATATTAGAAAAACACTTCGCGCATTGAAGTTGATCAAACAAGTCATCGATCCTAGGAAGAGGATACTTATTCTTTATGGTCACCTTATTCAGCTGATGATAGTCAATACGCATCCGAAGTGAACCATCCTTCTTACGCACAAATAACACAGGTGCAACCAAAGGAGACACACTGGGATGGATAAAACCTTTATCTAAGAGATCCTTCAATTGCACCTTAAACTCCTTCAACTCAGCTGGAGCCATTCTATAAGGAGGGATAAAAATAGGACGAGTGTCTGGAACAATATCAATCCCAAAATCAATTTCCCTATTGGGAGGTACACTGTGAAAATAATCAGGAAAAACCTTGGGAAACTCATTAACCACATGAATGGATTCTAGAGAAGGACTTTCCGAGTTAGAATCTTTAACTCGTACCAAATGATACAACACCCTTGGGAGATCAAATTTCGGGCCCTATGATATGAGATGAACCTTTTCTTAGGCAATAAAGAACCCTCTTCCCATACAATGACCGGCTTATTAGGGAATTTGAACATGACCGTATGTGTCCGATAATCTAAGAAAGCATAACACGAATGCAACAAACCCATCCCTAATATGACATCAAAGTCAACCACATATAACTCTACCAAATCCATAGGAGTTTCTCAACCACTAATAGATACCACACACCCCCTATAGACTCTTTTAGCAATCACAGAGTCACCAATCAAGGTAGATACAGAAAAAAGATCAAAAATAAATTCAGGAACAAAACCAAAATGTACATCCACAAATGGGGTCACATAAGAAAGAGTGGACCCTGGATTAAGTAAACAATACACATCATGGGAGAAAAGTTTCAACATTCCCATGACAATATTGGGAGATGCCTCAGAATCCTGGTGAGATACAAGAGCATATAATTGATTCTTACCAGTGTCGATTACAGAAGCAGACATAGATGCAAAAACAACACCCTTTGGTCTAGGAGCAGGTGAAGGGGCAGCTGAAACCTTGTTAGCCCCAGAAGCCATTCTATCTTTAGAGTCAAGCTACATGTGACCAATCTGACCACAATAAAAATATTGTTTCTTCCCTTTCTTATAAAACCCATGATGCGACTGCCCACAAAATCTACAAGGAGGGTGGGATGGAGTCGACTAAGCCCCATTAGCCTAAGATTAGGCACCCTATTCATGAGACCCACCATCATGCTGAGACCAAAGATCACCTAATGGCTTCGGGTAAGGAGCACTAGCTATAGAGAAAGAACCAGAACTCCCCCATTTCTTCTTTAGCCACTTACCATCATCTCTACCACTTTGATCAGAAGGCCTAAATATTTTTCCCTACCCCTCATTAAACTCAGTCTACTTTCTTTTCTCTTCTTCTACTTGCTACATATAAATGACCAACCTAGATATATCTATGTCCTTGATTAAAAAGGTATCCTTACTCTCAAGGATCAACTCATGAGACAGTCCTAAAATGAACTTCCTCATCCGTGCCTTCATATTTGACACCATCTTCGGAGCATACCAAGATAACTAGTAAAATTTCAAGGCATACTCCTTCACCGACATCCTTCATTGTTTTAGATTAACAAAATCCACTGCTTTCGCTTCCCTCATCTCCTGAGGAAGGAAGATGTCCAAAAATAGATTAGAGCAATCTTTCCACAGAGATGAGTCATCAATGTCACCCCTTGCGTGATCCCACTCTTCGTACTATTGGTACGCCACATCCTTCAGCTGGTAGGCAGAAAACTCCACCCTTTCAACATTTGTGAAATGCATCAACCTAAAAATCTTTTCCATCTCATCTAGAAAACCCTAGGGATCCTACTCCACCTTAACACCCATAAAACTTGAAGGATTCAACCTCATGAATTGGCCAACCTTTATGGCCTCAGAAGATAAAATAACAGATGCACCACACTGAGAAGATACTAAAAGAGCAATCATAAAAATTGATGAATGAAACTCAACATTCAACACATTAGCCTGAGGAGAACTAGAGGGAACGGTGGAACTCCAGAATAATTAGGGACTGAACCCCTAGACCGAGTATGTATCCTATGAATAGAGTGTGTTTTATCAATATTGTCCTCAGTTAGGACAAAGGAGTTTTCGTGAGCTTCAGATTGTCGAGGCATGATCTGAAAGAAAAGCAAATAGAAATTAGAAGAATCCAAGACCGTGGACTTTATAGCTCGAAATAAGACAACAAGAAAGTGAAACATTACTAAATGCCTTGTAGCCTCTCCTTTATGAGTGTGGCGCGCTACATACCCTTAAAAGAGACTTTACTCGATAAGGTATTTGTGGACTCCCAATTGACCATATACTTAAAGCTCTGATACCAACTTGACATAACCCAAACTAGGGCCTTATCGTAATGGAATTCCTAAGCCAATAAAGGACCGGAGACCACCCAGATACCCAATCCAACCTCTAATCATATACCCTAAGTCGGATTAATTTCAAACATATAAAAAGAAAGAGTGATTATCAACTCAAAGACTTTGAGATAGGTCCATGACCATGGACAAACCGAACAAGTCTAACCATGTAAAACAAACTAACAACCATAACTAAAATAAAAAAAATAACCAAGTCCATATCCATAACATAATAAAATGGAATAATCACAAATCAAATAAAGTCATATGGTATCAGCCCCAATATCAATACTAATGTCAAGGCTGGCACCACTACCGACACTGCCCATACCAACCCATAGTATTTCCATAAAGCCTCTATCCAAAATCAAAATAACATCCCATCGGGACATGCCCCCGACCATAGCCAAAACCAATATTCATTCCAAGACTAACCAATGTAAACATAAGAAACTAAAACTAGAAATGGAGCCTTTTGAAGTATGAAAGCTCACACTTCAAGTCAACACAAGTTGTTCCTGAAGTCCGATCACTAAGTAGGAGGTGTAGTATAACCAAATCATGTGGGGATACAGTATCGAAGATGGTTAGCAGTTGGAGCACTAGCATGTAACTTAAGAATAAGGATAAAACAGTGCTAACAATTTCAAACAAATCAATCAATGCATATACCAATGCAATACATACATATACATCTATTTTTATACTATGTCAGGATAGAGAACAAGATTAAAATGAACTTTAAAATCATTAACCTGGGTTGTGTAGCATGACCCTCATAGAACAAGGAACCCATGAGCTATATGGTCCCAGCTCTCCCCTATTTGGAAGGGCCCCAGTACATGTAGCCGCATGAACCAAAGAATATCTATATCTGTATATGCCTTTATGAGAGACTCAAAATTCCCAACATAATCAAGGTGACTTAAGCATCATTACATGTATTATGGGGGACTCGAACCTCCTATTCATATATCCATTCGGGGGACTCAAACCGCCCGGTCATAAGATACCCACATCGACTAGTGCAGTTTCCAGTGTTAGTCCTTTAGACTTCACTTTCACGGCCCGGCTACACATCATTCCTTAAAGACCAATTTAAAACCATTATTCCTCATACACAACCATTTTTTCATTTACTTACCAAAGGCACTTTATTGGTATCATCATACCAACACTACTTGCAAGTATACCACATACCATTACCATTACTAATCAACCATTCATTCAATTGACTTTGAGATTCAAAACGTCTAACAAAACACTTGTTCAATTTAAAGTTTAGGGACTCGAACACATTGTCTAACAAAGACATAAATCAAGTTAATTTTAGGAACTCAACCCCATTTAACAATTTAAACCACAAAGGTTACCATTTAGATCATTATATGGCAAACAAGTCCTGCACAGAACCATTTATCAACTATTCATATTCATGAGGCCAATACCTTAGTACAAAACATCATTGTCATGTGACTATTTAATTCTCTTAGATATTTTCACAAATACTTTGAGGGCATGCTATTATCAAGACCAAAATCAAGGTAAAACCATCACTTTTAGAGTAAACCATGAAACATTTGTTAAACTACAACTACAAAGAACCCATATGTGCAAACTATCACCAAAAATATGTATAAACACAAGTTATACCAAGAGTAAACAATACTCAACCATATCCAATAAAACCCCCAATTTAGGTTTCCAAAACCACAATTTAAGAATCATAATCACACTTTAAAACACATGATATTTGAGAACTAACAATGAGGGAAGAGTCACATGCCTTATTCAAGAAGAATCACAGAAGAAACTTGACTCTTAAGACTCAAGATGATCATCTTTGAAGAACCCTAGCCCCAATCTTTAAGAGAGTTTAGAGAGTGTTTTTGGAGTGTTTAATCTTTGAATAGTGGGTTATGAGAAGCCAAAACATGTTTTAAGATATGGGTAATTAAGGGTTTTAGGGTGGGAAAAGTACGAAATACCCCCAGCTTAAAAGCTCAAAACATACATATAGAAGGGTACAACTCTTCCCCCTAAGTTGTACCCTAGGGTATGAGTGGTACCCTTATCTTACCCTAGTATCATCTTGGACCCCCACACTAACCAACATACAAATATACATGACTAACCCGTATCTAAAATATGAGAGGCACACTATGACCTATACCCTAGATAGATTACTTTGGAAAAGACTTAGGGCACCATACGACTTAGCAATATTTCATTCGTACCACAACAAACGACTAGTAAGGTGTTTAATTGTACCTTGGACAAAAACCAACTGAGCCACACTGATTTACATATGAGAGAAGTGACCTTAAGCCATACAACATAATATGACTAGTACCCACAAGTTGTACAAAATTAAGAAATTTTCTAAGGGTCCAAAGCCAAGGTATTTCAGGCTTACTGCCTTCGTGATCGAAAAACAACCCGAACCTCTTTCAAAAATTCTCAAATTCTATCAAATGACCCTTTTAACATCCCTAATCATATTTTAACTCATAAATCAACATTTTGAACATGAAAAGGCCAAAAAAATATCTTTGGAACTCCTAAACATGAGATGAATACCTGAAAACTAGTCAAGGATCTTATGGGGTATTACAATTCCATAGAGACCCAAATTATCCAACCAACCACGAACACCACCCATGATCGTAGTTAGGTTCCACGATTGTGGGAAGGTCTTGTGCGTCTCTTTTGGCAGGTTTTGTAGTTATGTTTTATAAGAGGAATTCTCATCTTTTTCCACTTTTTAAACCTCTAAACTACATTGTTTAACAAACCCCAAGGATAGTTATTAAGGTTAATATTGTCCCAATCCCTCATTACTTAGAAAACATTCAATACTTAGCATTTATAGAGAAAAAAAGCAATATTTCTTCGCCAGGTCAACTAGGGTTCATCTTCTTCAACCTTCTAATTTCAAAGATTTCTCCAGGATTTTCATCTCTAGGTATGTGGGCTTTCATAAATGGGTTTCCTTTCACCCACTGAACCCCGAAATTAACTCAATTTGTAAGTTTAATTCCTTCCTTAGAGCCTAAGGTTCATGAATGTTGTGGATTTCTTATGATCTCAGTCTCTTGATATCATTGAGTAATAAACCCATTATTTAACATAAATTTTAGTATCATTACATGTTCAAAATTATAAAACCTAATTATAATTTGAAATCCATAATTGTTGGACTTGAGTTATTACATTTCTTAATTCACTCTATTTATGAAATTGTCATAATAGTTGCATTCTTCAGAGATGGTAAGTTATGAACATTTGATGATCTAGAATTTCATGTGTATACTTATGTTTAGTATATCCTCTAGTTTACATATTTTGTGTCATAACCCAAGCCGAGGACCTAGACGTAACGGACATCCCCAGACCATGAATATCCAAGAAGACCCCTTAGCTTTCTATCATAAGCATAGTTATAATTGAAATGCAAAAATACAATAAAATCAAAGTGGTCTTTTAAGCTTAATGAAATACAAATGTCAGATTATGAATAAAGCACCAATGAAAAACATCTGTTGAAAACCAGTCTATGAAGCCTCAAGTTATAACTAAACTGCCTAGGCCGAGACAAGGCCCCATTGATACCATAAAACTTATAATACAAGATGTCTAGGATATTTTACCTCTTGAAAAATAGAGGGATCAACAACTTGGATGTTCTCTGAGCAATTCTAATGCTGAACTAGACCACAAGACTGTGCCTCCAAACCTACATCATGAAATGAGGAATCCTCCCAAGGACAGTTAATATGTGGAATGTATTGGTATGTAAAATGACCAAAAATAATAATGATGATAATAAAAGTTTTTGGATAAATAGATCATAGAGTAGAAAATTTAACCATCAAATTACAATATAAAGTCTTTAATAAAATTTGTGTACATAGACTCTATGCTAATTTCTTTGCTTCTGAGTTAGATGGTACTCCTGATATTTCTATTACACCATGGGCTATATGGGTCTGGATTTAACTCATCAGCCAAGCCCTCAATTCGAGTTTGCTGCAAGGGTTGGAGTTTCTATATTCTAGTCTACCAAAATACAAAGAAAGTATACAATGATTATCCATATTTTAGGACACAATCAATCTCAGATCAGAAAAACACGGTTTCAGGATATAAGATTTTCAACTTATGTCTTCTTAGGTAACCTTCTAACTCTTTTAAAGCCCATATTTTAGCCTTTTTAAATTTATTCTTTCTTAAATCTCTTTCTAATTCTAGTGGTGATTTTTATATTGGTATCATCATACCAAGGCTTGCAAGTCATATTTGCTATCTCTCTTCTTTTCTTTAGCCCTTTTCATAAATGAACCATTGACCACAAAAATTATTTAATAGAAAAATAAGAGTCCTTTGTAACCATAAGGCCAAATCATCTTGTGCACACATATATACGTATATATATTCATGTCGAAAACAAGAACAATGTACAATGCACGTAATATTCGTCCAACCATTTTCATGAGAAACTAATAATTAACTAAGGGAAAAATATTTAAACTCAATCTTCCTATCAATATTAAGGAAAACAACGACCTTAGTTAAATACACAGTTCTCATCTTCAATAGATTTCAAAGTACTTGTTCTTTGAATTAAGTTGGAAAACTAAATTCTACATAGAATTAAGAGGTTAGGTAAAACATATATTTAAACCCATAAGTAATAAGGTCATTCTACATACTTTAAGCAGTAAGAAGTTGATGAAAGATATACACTTAGAACCTTAGGATCTTGAATCCTAGTTTATTCTTTTTTTTTGTGACTTGGGGAATGATAAAATGTGATTTGAATGATTAAAATTTGTCAGTAGGGACTTAGGAATGTTTTGGGTTAATGGGTAACATTTTAGTAGAGTAAAAAAACCTAAATACCTTAAAATGCGATAAACTGATGCCCTATTGATGAAATGAGAGGGGGTGCGGCACACGCTTGGAAGCATGGCTCAGCCCTAGTGATGTAACCCCCTTGATGGTGTGGCCACCACGTAGGTGTGGAAGTAACTCTTGTGGTGATCTACGTGATGCGGGGCCATCACATGAGGCTCCTCATGTGATGCACGACCTTTTTCATGCCTAAAACTACCCCCCCAATGCTTTTGAACTCATGTCAAAGTGTTTTACACTCGATCTAGGGATCACGTAGGGGCTCTATTTAGGTGTCTAAGCACTTGGGTCATTATATTATCCCAGCCTTGGGATCATTCGACCCTAAATGATGACCTAGGATACATTTTGCATGATTTAAGGATTTATATTATATGATAAGAGTAATATTATTATTAGTACCTTCTATGACTTCATCTGAAGATTTGAACGATGAAGTGTATCTCTAGCACTTATATCATCTCTTAATTCCCAAGTAACTTCCTCTACCTTATGATTTCTCTATAATACTTTAACCGAAGCTATTTCCTTGCTTCTAAACTTTCGAACTTGCCGATCCAAAATCTCTATGGGAACTTCCTCATATGACAAGGAATCTTTCTCGCCAATATAATCTCTATGTACAATAAAAGAATGATCCCCAAAACACTTCATAAGCATAGACACGTGGAAGATGGGATGGGCTGATGCCAAACTTGCTGGCGAATCAAACTCATACACTACAGTCCAATTCTTCTCAAAATCTGATAAGGACCTA
Organism: Capsicum pubescens; assembly: GCA_030864215.1. Lineage (NCBI taxonomy): Eukaryota > Viridiplantae > Streptophyta > Magnoliopsida > Solanales > Solanaceae > Capsicum > Capsicum pubescens. Next base: position 100,471,101 of record CM061547.1, read on the forward strand.
TGTAGCGAGGACTGAGCTTTCCCTTTTTACCAAACCTCATAAATCTTTTCACAGGAGAGACCTTCAAGAACACCTAATCGCCAACCTCAAACTCTAATATCTTCATCACATATTAGCTAAGACTTTTGGTGACTTTGAGTGGTCTTAAGTCTCTCTCTAATCACCTTAACTTTCTCCATTGATTGATGCAAAATATCATGCTCTAACAATTTGGTTTCACCCACCTCATACTAACCAATCAATGATCTAAAAGGTCTCAAAAGAAGCCATTTGGATGCTGGAATATAACTATTATTAAAGACAGACTCTATAAGCGGCAAGTGATCCACCCAACTACTCTGAAGTCAATAAAAACCCCTTTGAATATATTTTAGAGTCTGAATAGTCCTCTTTGCTTGCCCATCCATTTGAGGATGAAAATCGATGCTAAAATTTACCTAGGCACCCAAAACTTTATAGAAGGACTGCCAAAACTCAAAAGAAAATTGTGTACCTCTATTGGATATGATAGACACCGAAAACCCCATACAACTAAACTATCTCTCGAGTAAATAACTTTGGATAATACTCTCCCAAATAGTTTATTCTTAATGAAAAGAAATGGGCAGACTTGGTCATACCATCAACGATGACATAAATATAGTCATACCAGTTTCAAGAACATGGAAGATCGGTAACAAAGTCTATGTTAATCATCTCCTATTTCTATATGGGCATACTATATATTGAGATGGACCACCAGGCCTCAAATGTCTAATTTTAACTTGTTAAAAATTTAAGAACTTGGCAAAACAATTTACTATATTTCTTTTCATGTTATTCCACCAGAACACTTCCTTCAAATCATGATACATCATAGTAGAGCGATATGAACAACATACATAGAAACACGGGCCTCCGCTAAGATCCTCCCTCACATCCCATAAACATTGGAAACACATTGTCTCCCTTGGTACTATAATATTCCATCTCCTATAATTTCGACAGCTGAGACCTTCTAGTGACGAAAATATTTCTTGATTTGCATTAATATGGGATCATTTACTTGCTTCTCTTTAACTTTAGCATATAAGGAGGATTTATGCACGTCATGAACAATCACTCCTCTATCCTCATAGTCTATAGTCAAACCCCAAGGATAGAGAGACAATAAATGTCCTTCACTAAACCCCTATTTTTTTATCAATGTGGGGTAGACTGCCCATGGACAACTTGATAAGAGCATCAATAATGCATTAGCTTTACCTAGGCGATAGTACAAACTTATGTCATAATCCTTCAATAGTTTAAGCCACCACCTCTATCTGAGATTTAATTCTTTCTGCGTGAACACACACTGTAGACTCTTAGAGTAGATAACAATGTCTACGTGCACCCCATATAAATAATGATGCCAAATCGTAAGTGCATATACCACAACCATCAATTTAATATTATGAGTGGGATAATTCTTCTCATGTACCTTAAGTTGACTGGAGGTTTAAGCCACTACCTTATCATGCTATATAAGTACACAACCAAGTTCCTCCTGAGATGCATTACAATACACCAGAAACCCTTCAGTACTTTTGGGAAATATCAAACTAGGGGCATTAGTTAACTTCTCCTTTAACCTTTCAAAATTTCTCTCACAATACTCAGACCGTAGGAACTTTACCTTTTTTTGAGTCAACTCGGTAAATGGAGAAGCTATAGATGAAAAACTTCCACAAATATAATAGCCTACCAAACCCAAAAAACTCCTAGTGTCGGTTGGAGTCATGGATCTTGGCTATTTTTCACTTCCTCAATATTTTGGGGATAAACCTTAATCCCTTCGCTAGAAATAATATGCCCAAGAAAAGTCTCAACACTAAAATAAAATTTACACTTAGAAAACTTAGCATACAACTCCAATCTTTATGAATCTGAAGTATGATCTAGAGGTGTTTAGTATATACTCCTCATTTTTCAATGAAGACTAAAATGAATAGATTCAAGAACTGTCTACACACCATGTTCATAAGGTCCATGAAAGCTACGGGTGGATTAGTCAAAACAAAAGACGTAATCAAAGATTCATAATGACCATATCAGGTGCAAAATGTGGTCTTGGTAATATTAGCTTCCCTAACTTTCAACTAATGATAACTCGAATGAAGGTCTATCTTGGAGAAACACCTAGCCCCCTAAAGCTGATAGAAAAGGTCATTAATTTTGGGAAGAGGATACTTATTTTTCACTATGACCTTATCATCTGGCAGTAATATATATACATGTAGAGGGCCCCATCCCTTTTTCACATGAAGAGTATTGGAGCGCTCAGTAATAGACACTAGGATGGATGAAACCCTTATCAAGGAGGTCTTTCACCTATTTAGTCAACTTTCTTAGCTTCAAAAAAGCCATTCTATAGGGTGGAATAGATATGGATTAAGTATTAGACAAGAGGTCAATTCCAACGTCTATCTCTCTTTCAGTGGAAAGCCTAGGAAGGCATCAGGAAAAACCTTAAGAAATTTATTAATTGTGGGAACAAATTGTAGAGAGGGAATCTCAGTACTAGAATCCTTGATCTAGACTAGGTGGTACATACAACTCTTGGATATCAGCTTACGGGCCCTAAAATAAGATATGAACCTCCCCTTTAGTGCCAAGGAATTTCCCTCCCATTTTATAATTGGTTCATTAGTAAAACGGAAGATGACTCTTCTGGTTCTACGATCTAAGGTATCATAATAAGAGTGAAGTCAATCCATGACCAAAATTGCCTCAAAATCTATCATATTGACCTCTACTAGATCTACTATAATATCTGAATTAAATATGGATACAATACAGTTTCTGTAGACTCTCTCAACAATAATAGACATACCAATAGGGGTTGAGACTAAAAAGGGTTCATAAATACTTTCTGGGCCGAAACCAATATTCACTCCACATAAGGGTCACATAAGCTAGAGTAAAATCGAGTTCAAGTAGCACATAAATATCTCAAAAGAAAATATATGATGTACCTATAAAAACATCTGGTGAGGCCTCGAACTACTGGTGAGTAAATAAGGAATACAGATTGTTAGAACCCCTGCCTGTACCAAAAGTAGCACCCTTAGTTGGAAGGGCTAAAGAAATAGCTTGGGACTTAGTGCCCCCAAAGGTTCTCACTGCTGAGGGAAAATCTCTGAAAATGACTGAGATGACCACAACTATAACATACACTATTTCCATATTGGCAATTTCTTGGGTAAAGTTTTCCATAAGTGCTATAGTGAGGATATGGCTTAAAGGAATAAGCCAACTACCTTGATACAGAGTTTATTGAATTTTTGGGCCATTACTAAGATGGAATCACTGATCATTTGAAGGCTTACGGTTAGGTTTACTGGCTGAATAAGCAAACCTCCCCAAGATTTTTGTTTGAACCATTGCCTACCCTCTTTTCCACTGTGATGTTGACCAATATCCTGATCTACATTCCTAGCCTTATTACTCTATCTCTCATATGGTTCTGCCTGCTTTTTATTTTCATCCTCTACCTATTGTATGTACACTACCAACCTAGAAATATCCATGTAATTATTCAACATCACCCTTTTACACTCCTGCACCAGATCATTAGAAAAAATGAAAGAAAACTTCCTCATTTAGGACCTCATATGCAACACCAACTCTAGAGCATCATGAGACAATTGGGTGAACTTTTGGGCATATTCTAGAACATTCAACTTACGATATTTTAAGTTTGCAAATTCTTCAGCCTTATCTTCTCTCAACTCCAAGGAAAAAATTGATCAAGAAAGGCATCAAAAAAAACTTCCCCAATAACAATTCAACATCTTCTCCCCTTATCACCTCTCACTCATCATACCACTGGTAGGCTACCCCTTTCAGCTGATAAGCTACAAACTCCACCACTTTAGCATCACTGGCATATAAAACTCTAAAAACTTTTCCATCTCATCCACAAAATATTGGAGGTCCTCCTCAACTTTTGATACCAAGAAAGATAATGGGTTTAGTGTCACGAACTAACAAATCCAAGTGAATTTTGAAGAACCAACAAACTAATATTGCCAGATCGATGGGACTATGATGAAACAAATTAAGAGAGTATATAAATGAAATATCAAAACTCAGCATTGGAAATCTCATCTTGCGGGACGTGAGTGCAAGCAGTACCAGTCCTAAAAGCCCAGGAGGGACTAGCCTAGGTAGGTGGAACACCAGCAGGAGCAAAGATATTATTAGTTGGGCTCCATTTTGGGTTCTCATTTTGTGAGTAGGGAGAACCTCTTTAGTATTAGCCCCAATAAGGATAGGGTTTTGTAACACCCTGAAAATGGATCTAGGGATGTCACACGGTGCTCAAGACTACGAGTAGCCTCAAGATAACCATGCACGTCTTCTATTAAATCTAAAACTCATAATAGAGAAATATACACATAAAATCAATTTAGAAGTCTGTCTGATCTAAGCTAAAATTATCTTAACATAAATTCTAAAAATACTTGAATTAAAAGTATGGACAATCAACACAGGAAATTTGAATCATAACTAGCAGTTTGACAAGCCTCTAATACTAAAAACTAGAGAGCCATTTGGACAAACCCCCAACTGACTCTGACTGGCTGAAAATACTGAATCAACTACTCTAATAAGTTGAGAAACTGAATAACTTGGTCCCCAAACTATGAGGACTCACCAACTATCGGGATATAGATGGAGACACTCAAAATCACTCATGCTACTGAAACTGAGCACCTGAACCTACATTATTAAACAATGTAGCACATAGACATACATGTGGGTCAGTACTTCTGAAATGTACTAAATATTTAGGGAATGCATAAGCAAAACAATTCCTTAATGGTAATATAAAATTTTATAGAATGCATGCTAAAAATAGATGACTCATATTAGCTTGAATAACTAAAAACTATGAATCATAATCATGAATAGTGAGGCATGCTGTATAAATCTTGTGAGTCATAACACATAGCTACTAAAAGATTTACTTGTATTCTATCTTTAAATAATGTTATCTAAGTGTAGAGAGGACTCACTTTTATATCTGTAAACTGAAAGCTGAAATCTCATATCTAATGACTTATGTAAAATAATATCTGAATAAAATCGTGAGCCTTTACACTTAGTTTCTAAAAGATTTTCTATTAGGATTACTCTTTTCTTTAGGGAGGTTCTTCTAACCAACATACACTATATAAGTTATCATAGTGTCCAATGTCTAGTTTCCTTATAGGAAAGCCTCATGTTGGGGAGAGGTGTCATACTCTTGCAAAGGAGTATAACCTAAGGTAAGTGATCACATCTGTAACCGTCATCCATATAGAAATAGGAATAATCTGATAATCTGAACCTACATTGGCTCATAGTTATGGAGCATGTAAACAAACCCAACTCTGTGCTAAATACTACTCCCTTTAATTTGTATGCTCATTCTATAAGAAATAACTTTAAACCTAGTATAAGGGATTATAATGAAATCAATTATGCATTTATCTGTTCAAATTTGAAATTAGACTAATCTATAATCAAAGCTGAAATTAATACTGTAAAGTGGATTCCATATCTTAGGGGAGGATCAAAGATCAAATCTTGGTTAAAAAGGTTGATTATAAATAACTCATAGGATTCTTAAAAGCAACATCATTCTTGAAATATCAATATTCAAACTAGGGCCTAATAACCCATGCTTAAAAATTCATGTCAAATTATCACAAACCATGCTCAATAGTCAACATCATGAAATTCTTGCACAATTTTAGTTAAAATAATGAAATTTAGCATTCATTGTATATAAAACTACTTCACAAACAAAAATGTACAGCAATAGGCATGCAAAAGAATATATAAAACACTTGTAGTAGCATAATCTTCAAATAACAATCTTTGGGTATGAACCCTAATTTGAAGTTCATGTAAATTCATGTGGAATGAACTTTAAAATTGATTTTGGGCACATGGATGAAAGGAGTATCCTTGTTCATAGCCCCCCATACCTTAATTGATGAATAAATGAAGAATCTTGAACTTTTAGTTCCTATTTGTTCTCTTGAATATTGTTTCTTGAAGATCTGGAATTGGGAATCCTGAATTTTTGGTTATCTTGGAAAAAGAATGGTGGAATTTGGATTTTTTGAGGTTTAAGATTTGAAGCTCTAGGGTTTCTTTGAGAGTAATTCGATGAATAATGAGACTATTAGGCTTAGAATAGGTTTAATCCATTGTTTTTCATGAGTTGGGGGCTTGGGAAAAGACTAAATTGCTGCTTGGAACTTTAAGTTCAGAACTTGAGTCTCGCATTTGCACCGCAGCACGATGCAGTGCTATCACAGTAGTTTATTGGAAAAGGGATGAGTGCCATGTTGTACTATGGAGAGACGCAGCATTATCGCATTGCATCACTAGAAAAAGGACAAGTGCTATTTTGCACTCCACCACGACGCGTTGCTATGCTCCACTGCGATTCCTAGTGCGATACTGGCCAATTGCAGTGAGCTACTGGAAAAGGACGAGTGGGATTTTGGGGTTTACCATGATGCATCATAATCCTGGTGATTCACTAGAAAGAGGACAATTGCGAATCTTCCCTCCTCCGCAACGCGGTGCTATCGCATTGGCCTACTGACTTACACAAAAAATGTCATAACTTCCCACCTGAGTATCAGATTTAGGCAAAATTGGTATCATTGGAAAGCTGATTCAATTCTCTATAATTTGGTGGGTTTAGAACTAGAAAATTCTTCACGTATCAAGAGTTATACACTTTTGAAATTTTACCCTTGACACATTAGGAGCTAAACAAAACTAAGAAAAATATGGGGCATTACAATATCTCCCCCTTGGGAATATTCATCCTCGAATGAGACTAGTTAAATTAAGGATACTGAGGAACTGAGACTATATACTAGCATGCATAACTAAAACAAAACTGTATGACTAAATCTAAATCATACTGAGCGACTGTACTAATCTGTGAATGCATGAATTGACATGAAGATAATCATATGGATGAAACTGAGACTGGAAAAGAACTGAATTAAGGAAGATTGTTACCTTAGTTTGAATCTAAGTTTATGGAGAATAGGTGAGGATACTTGGTTTGCATGTCTGCTTTTGCTTCCTAAGTAGCACCCTCAACAGACTAATTTCACCATAGAACTTTGACCAAGGAAACCTCTTTGTTCCTTAGTCTACGAATCTGGTGATCAAGAATTTCTACTGAGAGTTCTTCGTATGAAAGGATATTATGAATATTTGTGCTTTCTAGAGGGACTACAATAGCTGAATTATCCATGATCTTCTTCAATAAGGATACATGGAATACTGGGTGAACTGGTGGCAAGTCTACAGGTAGATCAAGCTCATACGCTACCTTCCCCACACGACTTAATATCCTGTAGGGACCCACATATCGGGGACTAGCCTCCCTTTTTTTAAAATCTATTCACCTCCTTCATGGGTGAAACCTTCAAATAAACAAAATCATTGACTTTAAACTCAAGATCTATCCTTCTTAGTTCTGCATAAGACTTATGACGACTCTAAGATACCTTCAATATCTCTCGAATAAACTAAACTTTCTCCATAGCTTAAAATACCATATCCGGCCCAATCAAAAAGGCCTCACCCACTTCGAACCAAACTACTGGTGATCTATATCTGCTCCCATAAAGAGCCTCAACTGAGGCCATCTGAATACTAGAATGGTAACTATTATTGTAGGCAAACTAGATCAACAAAAAGTGGTCATCCCAACTGCCATTAAAATCAAGAACACATGCTCTAAATATATCTTCTAGGGTTTGAATGGTCCTCTCTTCCTGACCAACTATCTCCAGATAAAAAGCTAAACTGAGATAAACTTGGGTACCAAGACCCTTCTAAAAGGCTTTCTAAAATTAAGAGGTAAACTGATTTCCCCTATCTGAAATAATAGGCAAGGGAATTCTATGTAATCTAACTAAAACTCTAATATATAGCTTAGCATAATCTTCAGCTGTGTAAGATGTGTGAACTGGCAAGAAGTGGGATGATTTGGTCAATCTATCTATAATAACCCAAATCGAATTATGTTGTTGAGGCGAATGGGGTAAACCTAACACAAAATCCATGTCTTCCTACTTCCAAGTGGGAATACCAAACTCCTGCAATGTGCCACCAAGTCTTTGGTACTCTACCTTAACCTGTTGACAAGTTGCATACTTGTATACAAATTTTGCAATATCTTTCTTTATACTACTCCACCAATAGACTTTCTATAAATCGCAGTATATCTTGGTGGCTCTTGGATGAATGGAGTAATGTGCACCATGCACTTCTTCCATAATCCACTGCCTTAAATCTTTAACACACGAAACACACAATCTACTCTCTTATCTCAACACACCATCTCCCCTTTAGGAGAAAACCTCTATCTTTTGGTCTTTAGCTGAACCCTTCAGTTTGACAAAACTAGAGTCCTTATCCTGCTTCTCTTTCACTTCTGAAACTAGAGAAGATTCTGAAATACTCCGAACCCAAATATTTCCCTCAGCTGAGTCAACCAACCTCACACCCAATCTAGCTAACAGGTGAACTTCTCAAACTAATTCTCTATAATTATTCTCTACATGAGCAACACTACCTATAGGCAGTCTACTAATGGCATGTTCCACTACATTGGCCTTGCCCGAATGATATAACACACTCATGTCATAATTCTTCAACAATTCTAACCACCTTCTCTGATGAAGAGTTAACTCCCTTTAAGTAAACATATATTGCAAGGTATTTTGGTCCGTGAATACTTTGATATGCACCCCGTAAAGATAGTTTCTCCAAATTTTCAATCCAAATACAACAACAGCTAGCTCAAGGTCATGGGTAGGGTAGTTCTTTTCGTGAGGCTTAAGTTGCCTAGACGCATAGGCTATAACCTTACCCCTCTACATTAAAACACAATTTAGACCAATTCTAGAAGTATCGTAATAGACAATGAATCCATATGTACCATCGGGTAGCGCTAAAACTGGGGCTGACGTGATTCGAGTCTTTAACTCCTGAAAACTCTTCTCACAGGAATCTAACCACTGAAACTTAACTTTCTTTTAGGTCAATCTAGACATGGGGGATGTAATAGATGAAAAACCCTCAACAAAACATCTATAATAGCCATCTAAACCCAATAAACTTCTGATGTCTGATGAAAAGATAGGTCTAGGCCAGTTTCTTACTACTTCTATCTTTTGGGGATCAACTCTAATGCCATCACTGGAAACAATATGATCAAGGAAAGCTACTGACCTTAGCCAAAATTCACACTTGCTAAATTTGGCAAACAACTAGTGATCTCTAAGAGTTTGCAACACAACCCTAAGATGGTTTGCGTGATCATCCTCACTACGAGAATAGACAAGAATATCATCGATAAAGACTATGACAAACATGTCCAAATACTATTTGAACACTCTGTTCATCAAGGTTGCTGGGGCATTTTTCATCCCGAAGGACATGACTAAAAACTCAAAATGACCATACCGAGTTCTGAAAGCTGTCTTTGGAATATCACATTCCCTTACTCTAAGCTGATGATAGATGGATCTAAGCTCTGTCTTGGAGAAGTAACTTTCACCTTGGAGTTGGTCGAATAAGTCATCAATCCTAGGAAGAGGATATTTATTTTTGATTGTGACTTTATTCAGCTTATGATAGTTAATACACATTTGTAAAGAACCATCTTTCTTTCACATAAATAGGATGGGAGCCCCCCATGGAAAGACACTGGGCCTCATGAAACCTTTATCTAAGAGGTCTTTAAGTTGATCTTTTAACTCCTTAAGCTCGGCTAGAGCTATACAATATGGAGGATTGGAAATAGGCTGAGTATCTGGAACAAGGTCAATACTGAATTTTATTTCCCTATTGGGAGGTACCCCTGGCAAATCTTCGGGAAAAAATTTAGGAAACTCATTGACTACACAGACTGACTGAACTGTTGGAGCCTCAGACTTAGAGTCTTTGACTCAAACTAGATGATAGATGCACCCTTTTGAGATTAACTTTCTGGCCTTAATATAGGATATGAAATGACTCTTTGGAGATACTAAATTACCTTCCCACTCAAAGACTTGCTCATCTAGAAACTGAAACTTCACTATTCGAGTGTAATAATCTATAGATGCATAACAGGAATGAAGCCAATCCATACCCAGAATAAGGTAAAAAATGACCATGTTTAACTCTATTAAGTCATCTAACATGATCTTGTGAAGGAAAGTGATAGGACACTTTCCATAAATCTGTTTGGCAACAACTGACTCACCCACTGGGGTAGAAACTAAGAAGGGCTTAAAGTGATTTTCAGGACCTACTTCAAAATTTACTGCAACTAGTGGAGTCACATAAGAGAGATTTGACCCAGGGTCTAAAAACACATAAATATCAAGATGAAAGACATGAAGCATACCAGTAATAACATCTAGTGAACTCTCCTGCTCCTGATAGGATGGTAAAGCATAAAACTAATTTTCGCGTTGACCTCCACTGATACTGGATGATTCACCTTGAGGAGGGATTGGCAACTTATAGGAGCTGGTGAGCTAGTAGCCTGAGACTAAGGATGGACATCTTGTTTCCCTTCTTAGCATATAGACACTCTTTTTTTCTATGACCCAACTTACCATAACCATAACAACCTTTCTGTCCCAACAAACACTCACTAAGATAATTCTTACCACACTTAGCACATGAAAGATAACTGTGTTTTCCACTTACACTATTCTAAGACCTGGACATAGAAGTCTACCCCACTATTCCTGCCTAGATCTGGGGGCAGGAGCACTGACTGATGATGGCGCTGGCATAGACGAGTTGCTCTGAAACGGTGAATGATTTCCCCCTCCAAATATTGTCTAACCATATTCAAATTACCCTATTCTATCCTTCTTATTTCCCTTCTCTCTCCCCTTTAACTTTTCTGCCTCAATCTGCTGAGCATTAATCATCATCCTAGAAAGATCCATATCCCCTATAAGTATGGAAGTCTTACACTTCTTGACTACCAAACCAGATACTCCAGTAACAAACTTACTCATACTCAACCTAGGGTCAGCTATCGTGTCAGGGGCATACTTAGACAACTAGTTGAGCTTAAGGTTGTACTCTTTCACTGTCATCGAGCCCTTCCTGAAGTTTACAAAATCTTCTACCTTAGCTTCTCTCAATTCATATGGAAAGAACCTGTCTAGAAACACGTCCAGAAACACCTATCAACTTATAGGAGTTGTATTCTCATCTCTACCATTCTTCCACATAACTACCCAATCATACGCCACATCCTTCAGCCTATAGGATGGAAAATCTAAACTCTCTTCCTCAGTAATATGCATAATCTGGATGATCTTTCTTATAGCATCTAAGTAAAACTATGGGTCCTTACCTACTTTTGACCCCAAGAACTCACGCGGATTCATTCTCATAAAGTCACGAATTCTGGCTACTACTAAATCACCATTGTTCTAAAGTGGGATTGCCGCCTGATGGTTACCTTGAAAATTGGTAGTTACATCTTGGGCCAACTCCTGAAAGGCAGCCTGAAATTCACCATGGGATATATTTTCATTCAGAGGGTCAGTAGGCAAGAGTGTTTGGTTATCATTTCTGTATGTATTAGCTTGGCGGGGAGACATATTCAACTGTCATGTAAGAGCATAAGTTAAAAGAAGATAGAGACACTATAAGCACGATAGATCATAAAAGAAAGGGATGATTTCCTAAAATGTCCCATAGCCTCTTACTCATAAATGTGGCGTGCTTCACACCCATGATCAAGACTTTACGTAACATGGCTTGTCTGACTCACTAGGACTCTTATAACCTTAGGATCTGATATCAAGTTTGTAACGCCACAAAAATGAGTCCCGATATGTCACACGATGCTTAAGATTACTAGTAGCCTCAATCTAACCCTGTAATCCTTCTACTAAATCTAATACTCATAACAGAGAAATATACACATAAAATCAATACAAAAGTCTGTCTGATCTAAGCTGAAATTATTTGAATATAATATTTAAAAATACTTGACTTAAAAGTCTGGACAATCAACACCGAAAATTTGAATTAGTAGTCCGACAAGCCTCTACTACTAACAACTAGAGAGCCACTAGGACAAACCCCTAGCTAACTCGGACTGACTGAAAATACTGAATCAACTACTCTAATAAGCTGAGAAACTGTATTACTGGGTCCCCGAACTATGAGGACTCGCCAACTGTCGGGATATAGATGAAGATACTCGAAATTACTTAGGCTGCTGAAATGGAGTACCTAAACCTACATTATTAAACAAAGTATCACATAGACATATATGTGGATCAGTACTTCTAGAATGTATTGAGCATGTGGGGGTGAATGCATAAGTAAAACAATACCTCAATGGTAATATAAACTTGTATTCTATCTTTAAATAATGCTTCCTAAGTGTAGAAAGGACTCACTTTTATATCTGTAAACTGAAAGTTGAAATCTCATAGCTAATGACTTATGTAAAACAATATCTGAATAAAATCGTGGGCCTTTACACTTAGTTTCTAAGAGCTTTTCTGTTAGGATTACTCTTTTCTGTAAGGAGGTTCTTCTAACCGACATACACTATGTGAGCTATTATAGTGTCCAACGTCTAGTTCCCTTATGGGAAAATCTCATATTGGGGAGAGGTGTCATACTCTTGCCAAGGAGAATAACCTAAGCTAAGTGATCACATCTATAACTGTCATCCATATAGAAATAGGAATAATCTGATAATCTGAACCTATGATGGCTCGTAGTTCTGGGGCATGTAAACATACCCAACTCGGTGCTAAATACTACTCCATTTAATCGGTATGCTCATTCTATAGGAAATACACTTTAAAACTAGTATAAGGGTTTATAATGAAACCAATTATGCATTTGTCTAGTTAAATCTGAAATCTGACTAATCTTTAATCAAAGTTGAAATCAATACTATAAAGTGGATTCCATAAATTAGCTGAGGATCAAAGATCAAATCTTTGTTAAAAAGGCAGATTATAAATAAATCATAGGATGCTTAAAAATAGCATCATTCTTGGAATATCAATATTCAAACTAGGGCTTAATAACCCATGCTTCCAAATTCATGTCAAATAAGCACAAACCATGCTCAATAGTCAACATCATGAAATTCTTGCACAATTCTAGTTAAAGTAAAACTTTATCTAAAACTACTTCACAAACATAAATGTGTTGCAGTAGGCACACAAAACATTATCTAAAACACTTGTAGTATCATAATTGTCAAATGACAATATTTGGGTATGAACTCTAATTTGAAGTTATTGTAAATTCACGTGAAATTAACTTTAAAAACTAATTTTGGGCATAAGGATGAAAGGAATATCCTTGTTCATAGCCCCACATACCTTAATTGATGAATAAATGAAGATGCTTGAACTTTGAGTTCCTATTTGTTCTCTTGAAGATTGTTTCTTGAAGATCTTGAATTGGGAATGTTGAATTTTGGGTTATCTTTGAAAAAAAGTGGTGGAATTTGGATTTCTTGAGATTTAAGATTTGAAGCTCTAGGGTTTCTTTGAGAGTAATTCGAAGAATAATGAGCGTATTAGGCTTAGAATAGGTTTAATCTATTGTTTTTCACGAATTGAGGGCTTGGGAAAAGACCAAATTGCCCCTTGGAACTGTAAGTTCGAAACTAGAGTCCCAATTTTGTACCGCAGCGTGACGCGACACCATCGCAGTGGATTACTGGAAAAGGTACTAATGCCATTTTGCACTATGGCGCGACGCGGCATAATCGCGTTGTGTCACTAGAAAAAGGATGAGTGTCATTTTGCACTCCACCGCAACACGGTGCTATGCTCCACCGTGATTCCTGGTGCGACACTGGCCAATCACGGTGAGATACTAGAAAAGAATGAGTAAGATTTTGGGGTTCACCACGATGCGGCATAATCATGGTGCTTCACTGAAAAGAGGACGATTACGAATCTGCCCTCCGCCGCGATGCGTGGCTATCGCATTAGCCTACTGCCTTACACAAAAAATGCCATAACTTCCCACCTAAGTATCGGATTTAGGCAAAATTTCATTGGAAATATGATTCAATTATCTACAATTTGGTGGGTCTAAAGATGGAAAATTATACACATATAAAGAGTTATACACTTTTAAAGTTGACCTTTGACATACTAGAGGTTAAATTGAACTGAGAAAAATACGAGGTATTGTAGGTTTCGAGTTGAAACCCTCATACCATTTGATATTCTTGGAGGCATGAGCTAAAATGTAGGAAAGTCAAGATTTAGAAGAATGCATTGAAATTAAACTCCCTTGTATGAACTAGAACATGGAGAAATTAAATCATTCCTAAATATAGCATAGCCTCTCATTTATAAGTGTGGTTCTCTACACACCTATAAAATGAACTCTAATTTATACGGCTTTGTAGACACCTTAGGAATAAAAATCATGCTCTAATACCAAGATTTTCATAACCCAAGTTGAGTCCCTAGTCGTAATCAGTATCTCCAAACCACAAGATCCAAGAAGTCCCTTTGGTATTCTGTCATAAGCATAGTTTTAACTAAAATACAGAAATATATAGAAATCAAAGTGGTCTCATAAGCTAAATGAAATAGAAACCCCATACTATGAATAAGGCACTGAAGTAAAACATCTATCTAAAACTAGTCTATAAAGCCTATAATCATAACTAAACTGTCTAGGCTGGGACAAGGCACCGACGGTACCATAAAAATTGATAATATTAAATGTATAGGATAAACTACCTTTCAAAAGATAGAGGATTCACCAACTTTGATGTACGTTGGGAAACTCTAATTCTGCACTAGACAATGAGGTTGTGTCTCCAAACCTACATCATAAAATGATGCAGCTACCTAAGAACGGTCAATACGTTCAATATATTGGCATGTAGAATGTACTAAAATAATAATGATGATAATTAAAGCTTTGGATAGTTATATTATAGAAGAAAATTTAATCATCAAAATACAATATCAAGGCTTCAATAAAATCTTTCTACTTAGACTCTATTCTGATTTGTTTACTTCTAAGCTAAAAGGTACTCCAAACATTTCTATTACACCACGGGATATACGAGTCCGTCTTTAACGCGTCGGCCAAGACCCCAATCCAAGATTGCTTTAAGGATTTGAGTTTCTATATTCTATTATACAAAATAACTAAGCAAGTATACAATGAGTATCCATATTTTAGGATGTATCAATCCTATGTCGGCAAAACATAATTTTGGGCAATCAGCTTTTCAACTCATGCCTTTTCGAGCAACCATCTAACTCTCTTAAAACCCATATTTTAGCCTCTTTAAAACGTTATTCTTTCTAAAAATTCATTCTAATTCTAAATGGCAATTTCTATATTGGCATCATCATATCAAGACTTACAAGTCACATTAGCCACTCTCTTTTCCTCTTCAACCCTTTTTCATAAATAAACCATTGACCAAAAAAATGATTTAAGATCCAAATAAGATTCCTTTGTAACCTTAAGGTAAAATCATCTCTTGTACACATGTGTACATTTCTATCTATCCATATATATATTCATGCCAAAAACAAAAATAGTGTACAAATCATGTAATATTTTATTTTCATGAAAACTATTATGGGAAAAATATTTAAACTCGATCTTTCCATCAATATCTAGGAAAATCATGACCATAGTTTAAGAAATAATTCTCATCATCAAAAGAGTTCAGTGTACATGTTCTTTTAATTAAGTTGGAAATACAAATTCTATATAGAATTAAGAGGTTACTAAAATTTATCTTTAAGGCCATAAGTAGCAGGGTCATTCTACATATTTTTTAGAAGCTAGAATTTGATGATATATTGACCCTTAAAGCCTTAGGATCTTGGACCATATTTGATTTTCCCTTTTTGTGATTTGGGGAAAGATAGAATGTGATTAGAATGACTAAAAATCATTTGCAGGGACTTAGGAATATTTTGGGTGAATAAGGAACATTTTGGTAGTGTAAAAATACCTAAAACCCTTGAAACATTATAAAATGCCATACCATTGACGAAATAAGGAGAGGTGCGATGCACGCCTTGAAGCGTGGCCCACCTCTTTCGATGGGTGACCCATTGTGGGGAAGCTTCCTCGAGGCATAGGCCACTATGTGGGTGAGGCAGTATCACCCTGTGATGCTCCGTGCAATGTGGGGCCATCACACGAGGTTCCCCATGCAACGCGTAACTCTTTTTCATGTCCAAAACTACCCCCAACTTTTACAAACTCATCCTGAAGTATTTTACACTCGATCTAGGGGTAACATAGGCTCGTTACTAACTCTATTTAGGTATTTAGAAACCCGAGTCACTATATTTTGAATGCTCTTATATAATGTATTTATTTTTGGTCTTTAGAATATTACTATTATTGAGTATTTGAGTTATCTATTACATTCAGTTGGGAGTTGTACTTAGCATTGAGAAATCATAGGAATAAAGGCCCACCTATCAGTTAGGCTAAGACCTTTAGTAAAAATCCCTAAGTCCCAGAACTACAATGTCACTTTAGGTTCTAAAGGGTCACTCATAAGACCAGTCTTTACACCTTAGTTCTTTTGGACATCAGTTTAGTGAATTCATTAGTCTGTGTTTATACCCTTGTTAAGGTAAAGAACACCTTTCTAGTTGGGGTTACAAGTTAGACCCCAGTTTGTTCAGATTGGGGTATGTTAGTTATTAGTAACTCCCACAATATACATATGATAATTCAGATTTGGATACTTTCATGAACTTGTACTCAATTATTTATCTTACCTTATAGTACATGTTATACTTAGTCTTGCGTCTTATCATGTCATATGTATCTTGTTTAGTTTATACGAATTATTTCTCCTATCTTACATACTCATTACATTCAAAGAGCTAATTGCATACTTTTCTTTGCACTATATTGTCTTTTAATATAGATTTTGACATTCAACATCTATATCACTATTAGACTGTAACGCTCCAAGGTCCCATCCCGAGACATCACACGGTGCTTAAGGCCACACGCGGCCTCAAGCTAATCCTCTAAGCCTATCATCACTTCTAGAACTCATTTTGACAATAGTCATGCTAAAATAAGAGAGAATGGCGTATCATGAACATACTGGAATAAGATAAGAAACTAGCCTGTATAATCCAAAATACTAAAATTTTGTACATACCAACCCTTTAGTCTGACAAAGCCTCTATACATCAAAATCAAGAAGACATTGGGACAAACCCCCAACTGACTTAAATAGTATTGAAATCCATAACAATAAAACGGTATCACAAAATATAGACACGGTCCTCGAACCATGAAGACTCACCACTGAGGAGACGTAGAGAGGAACCCGAATATCGCTAATGCGGATGAGTACCTGAACCTACATTACGAGAAAATATAGCCCATAGAAAAATATGTGGGTCAGCACTTTGAAATATACTGAGTATGTGGGGGTGCATGTAAGAATATAATTATCATAATCAATTTCATGAAAATATGCATATGTACAATGATGGCTCACTTGGCTTGAGTTAGATTGAAACATACTTTTCATGATCTCATCGTAAATAAATCATATGATAAAAACCTCATAAATCATCATAAATAACTCAACTCTTCAACTCAAGACTCGGAGTGACTCTGTAATTCTAGAAACTCAACTCTTATGGACATGGAAGGTTCTTATAACTGACATAAACCATGTGAGCTACATAGAGTCCAACGTTTTGCACTCCTAAGGAGAGAACCCCACATTGGAGGGAGTGTCGTACTCTGGCCAGGGAGTACAAGCTAAATTTAGTGTTTACAGTATCACACTCGGCCTCTGGACCATAATTATCATTATCAATCCTACGATGGCACGTAGTTTTGGGGAAATACCATATTTCCCTCTCGGTGCTAAATACTTCTCCCAAACACAGCTCAGAACGCGTTAGGAAATCCACCACAAACATCACAAGGGTCTATCATGAAAACCAAATTAAATCTCTTTCTTATTTATCAAATCATAATCAATTTGTAGATTCCTAACTCGACTCAAATCAAATTAATCTTTCTCAATATCAAAATGTATCAATTCATTAAATCATGACAACGTCAATAACTTTGAAGAAATATCAAGACTCATTATAACAACTCAATCTCATGAATCAATATACTCAATAATCCAGTTTGTCATAAGAAAGATTAAAGCTTGACAAATATCTTGAAAGCACTTGAAATAGCAACTCATGGTAGAAATATGAAATTCACAATATTAAATATCAAGTCATAACTTAGGAATAGCAAACTAATCATGTATAACAAAGCTTGAGCAATTTATATTCTCATAATCTCATGATGAAGTAATTTGGGTATAAACCCACTTGCAAAATCATATAAATCCATAATAGAAATCAAATCTTTGGGCACAATAATGAAAGGATTTCTCTTGTTCAACCACATACCTTAATCTTTGAAATTGGATGAACTCTAGTGCTTGAGACTCTATCCGCACTTGTAATAAATAATTCTTGAAGCCCACACTATGAGGAACTTGATTCTTGAAGGAATCTTGAAGAATTTATGGATGATTTTTGGAAGGTTAAAATTCTTGATGAAACCTAGTTATACTCTCTTTAGAGAATTGGAAGAGAAATTGGAGAAATTGGAGAAATTGGAGAAATTGGAGAAATTAGGGTTTGGATGGGGTTTCTCATATTTATAGAGACTTTCAAAAGATGGAAAAGAATCAAAATATCCTTGCAAAACCTCCCTTAGTTTTTGGAAAAAAATAGTTGAAGACATCCGTGACAAGCCGTCAAGCCGGTGATAAGTCGTCATGAAATGTCATCACAAAAGGGTGGAATTTTGATTTTCTGCCTAAGGTTGACGACATTGGTGATAGGTCAACATGGGCATGATGGATTATCACAAAATATCATCACTGGGGTCAAAAATCTTCCCAGGGCTGACAACATTGGTGATAGGTCGTCACGCTCATGACATCTTATCACGAATGTCATCACTCCGTTTCCCAGCCTGACATACTAGAGTAAAATGGGCATAAGTCTTTGCTCCAATACCGGATTTGGGAAAAATTGGTACCGTCGGAAATATAATTCAATTATATATCTTTTGGTAAGTCATGAGATTAATAATTCATAGTATAACGAGAGATATGCTCATTTGAAGTTGACTATGCCAAAATCCTTCTCAAGAATTTAATCGGTAAGGGATGTTTTGATTCACCCAATCGTTAGGACATCTTTAAGGCCTTAATACACATCACCCTTAATAAGAAAAAAACCAAAAAACTATAATTTATTTCTCATGATCTTGAGTCATGGTTGTACTATTGGTTAGAATCTAGGGGTATTACATAGACAATCTCCTCTTACATCAGCAACAGTACTTTGATAAGTCCTTATCATTTGCGGACTAATATTAGTATTTTATTTTATTTTAGTTTAGTTTTGAACAATTAGAGTTAGTTGGCAACTTGTCTCAGCAACTTGTCTTATTAGAGGCTTTTAGATATACAGTTAGATGTTCATCTTTTATGATTTTAAACTCAGATATTCTTATTGGTTGATTTATTATTTCATCATTCAGTTTAGCTTCTGCATAGTGTTTTTCCATCATTTATTTCATTATTCATATTGTTATGCTAGGCTATGGGTTATCTTAAGGTCATTTGTAACTCTAAGAGTTGTGTTACAACTAGGGGGTAGTCTCGGATCATGACAAACTTAGTATCAGAGCATCAGGTTTAAAGTGTCCTAGGGTGTCTAAAAGTTGTATTAAGTAGAGTCTTATTCATGGGTGTAAACCACACCACACTTATGGGTGAGAGTCTACAAAACATTTTAGGAACATTTTAACTTTTTTCATGTTTACATCATGCGAAAGAGTGTTCAATCAATTAAAATGATCTTCTAACTCATGCTCTACACGTTTATAGAATGTCTCCCAATAGAACTATAATGACCTTTCTGGTCATTTTTATTAATTTACATGCACTCTTAGTGTTTTGAGCCTTCCTAAAGCGACTACAGGTCATTTATGACTAGACAAAACTGTTTGTTTAATTATTGGAAGTTTGTTTGGATTTTAAGCTTAATTTCCTGTTTTGGAGCTTTCTTTATTAAGGAAAGTATCTTGGATAAAAACTCCTAGTAAACAATCTTGGATGAGAATTCTAATAGTGCTATCAACTCTAAAATATTGGTTTTAGGATAGAGAGGCCCTTGGTTTAGGTCACAAGGTTTCTAGACCTATTTTGGGTTATTGGGTGGGTTTCATAAAAAGTAAAATTGTGATTGTGGGGCCTATATTTAATCCAAACAATCTCGGATGAATGTTTTGATGGTTTTGTTGAGTCTAGAATGTCGAATTTGGTATGTTAGCATTGTTTGTATGTATGCACGGGGTTCCAAATCAATTTCGAGCCCCTGGTTAATGTCTATTTGGACTTAGGAAAATTGTTGTTTTTCAGCAATCTAGTACAACCCTTTTGTTCTTTGTCATTATGAGGATCAGGTCGCTTTCGGTGATGGGTCATGTTCTTGACCTTCACAATCACGAGCATCACCTCTCGTGTTCGCGATACGAATCAGCCCCAACCCAGTTAACATTTTTCTTTGCGATTGTAGTTGGTTGTCCACGTTTATAATAGTCTATCTCCACTGGTCTTTTCATTCATGACCCTTCACCTAGGTTAATTAAGGGCATTTTTGTTGTACGTTGCATTCACAACTAGGGACCTCCACAATCACGATGGGTAATACCTGGTGCTATAAATGGCTGAAATGTGCAATATTTTCCATTTTTAAAGCCCCAATTTCACCATTTTAGCCATAGGAGCTCAAGAATCTTGTGGTAAATCATTGATTGGAGCTAGGGGTGTGTACAGGATATTGAAGTGACCATTTTTCACTAATTTCTTCTTAAGTTTTCGGCCTAATTCCTCCATTTAATACTCAATTTCCCCTCTTAGTGTTTTTATCATTTGGGGCCTTAGGCCCCAATTTGTATTCCATTTGTTCTCAAAATTTGAGCAGACATTTCTTATCCTTCGAAGAACCTCATGATGGATTCAATTTTGAATTTCATTTATAGGCCCCACGGGCTTGTTCTTGAACCAACCTTTTAAGTAGCAATATGGGTATCATTTTATTCCTATTAATGTACATATTATTATTTTGAAAGTGTAATGTCATTTTGGGATCATGGATAAAAACTAAGTAGTTCGTGAACAGTAAGTTCAGTATCAAGGTAGGATTTCCAGTCAATTTTTCTCTAAAAGATAATGTATTGTATAGATTGCATTCTAGGTATAGGATACAATTATAACTAGATGATTTATGTTGAATATGGTGATTATTAAAAGTTCTGATTTGCGACCATGCAGTGTATACAAATATCTTGAGTCCTCTATGGGATGCTTCATCCATTAGCCATAATGCGGGAGAAGGATAGTCACCATAGGTCCCACCTTTGTGAGCTACTGAGCCAGAGAAGGTATATAAACTTGGTACGTCTAGCAATTGGCTTGGAAATGGTTTACTATTAATTTATGTTGCATTCATTCATATACATTGCGTATCACAAGCATGATTGTTTGGTTCTTATATATATATCAATCTTGCGGGTATTGTATAGATATAATCTAAGATTGTTGTTTGTTGAGTGTCTGCTTGTACCTTTCAAGATTATAGGGGCCCGATTAGGTTATTGTTTAACCAGACTAGCCGGTTAATTTGTTGTTCGTTATTATGGTTAGTTCGTGGAAGGATGGTTATGGACCGGTACCCAAGATTGTTAGTATGTTTTTGTTTTCTTATCTTTCTCTATTATTGGTAAGTTACATCAATAGGTTACCTTATGATTAGTCACACTTTTATTAAAGGATTGATTATGGTTGAATTAGCCTCCCCTACTTGGTTATGATCTTTCAGATGTTAGATTGGCTCCCTCAGGTATTTACCTTTGAGTTTAGTCCTATATATATGTATATATATAAGAAGAAGGATCTATATAACAAGAAGGATCTAAGAATCCACAACTCAATCCACTCACTAATAGTTCTTTTTCAAATCATGATACATTTTTGTCTAACCAGGATGAACTGTATACCTCGACTCATGAGCCTCAACCAAAATCCTATCTCGCAGCCCATCAACATTCGGAACACATAATCTACCTTGGTACCTTAAGATACTATCATCCCCAATCTCAAAAGACATACCCTTTGCTGACCCACATCAGCCTTAATCTACATCAAGATAGGATCCAAAACCTTCTTCTTCTTCACCTCAACACCAAGAGATGACTTCACCATCTCTTGAACAATCACAACTCCATCCTTAGTATCCAAAAGACGAACTCCAAGATTAGAAAAATAATAAATATCCTTCACCAATCCTCATTTCTCCTCATCCACATGAGACAAGCTACCCATCGACAACTTGCTAAGAGCATCAACAACTATATTAGCATTACCTGGATGGTAGTGGAGACTTATGTCATAGTCCTTAAGAAACTCAAGACATCTCCTTAGCCTGAGATTCAACTCCTTCTGGGTGATCACATACTGTAAGCTCTTATGGTCGGAATAGATATCAACATGCACTCCGTACAAGTAGTGGTGCCAAATCTTCAACACAAACACCATAACCGCCAACTCTAGATCATGAGTCAGATAATTCCTTTCATGAACCTTAAGTGCCTTGAAGCATAAGCCACAACATTACCATGCTGCATCAAGACACATCCTAGTCCCACACGAGATACATCACAGTAAACAACAAAACCATTAGTACCCTCAGGTAGGGCCAAAACTGGTATAGAAGTCAACTAATCTTTCAACTTATCAAAAAAACTACCCTTACAAGCATCGAACCACGGAAACTTCACCTTTTTCTAAGTCAACTTAGTCAACAAAGCAACAATAGAAGAGACGCTCTCCACAAACCTCCTATAATACTCGGCTAAACCTAAGAAACTCCAAATATCGGTTGGAGTCATGGGTTTAGGCCACTTCTTAACCGTCTCAAATTTCTGTTGATCTACCATAATCCCCTCATTGGAAACAACATAACCCAAAAATTTCACAATATTCAACCAAAACTAACACTTTAAAAAATTTGAATACAATCGCTAATACTTAAGAGTCTGCAACACTAGTCGGAGGTGATTGGCATGATTCTCCTCACTCTTAGCATATACCAATATGTCATCAATGAACAAGATAACAAACAAATCCAGAAATTGCCTGAATACTCAGTTCATAAGATCCATAAATGTAGCCACAACATTAGTCAACCCGAATGACATAACCAAAAACTCATAATCACTATATCAAGTTTGAAAAGCAGTCTTAGGGATATCCGCCACCCTAATATTCAAGTGATGATAATCTTACCAAAGATCATTCTTAGAGAAGCATCTAACACTTTAAAGCTGGTCAAAAAGGTCATCAATCCTCGGGAGAGGGTACTTATTTTTCACAGTTACTTTATTCAACTGTCGATAGTCTATGCACATCCAAAGAGACCCATATTTATTATGCACAAAAAGGATGGGAGCACCCTACGGAGAGATACTAGGAAGGATAAAACCCTTATCAAGAAGATCCTTTAACTGCTCTTTAGGTTTTTTCATCTCAGTTGGAGCCATTTTATATGGAGGGATAGAGATAGGAAGAGTATCCGATAGTAGATCAATCCCAACATCTATTTCCTTATCAGGAGGAATACCAGGAAGATCATCGCAAAATACTTTAGGAAATTTAATAACCACGGGGACAAATTACAAAGAGGGACTTTCAGAACTAGAATCCTTAACCCAAACTAGATGGTATAGACACCCCTTGGAAATCAACTTTCAGGCTCTAAGTTAGGAAATAAATCTTTCCTTAGGTACTAGAGAACTCCCTTCCCACTCAATCACTGGTTCCTATAGAAATTGAAAACTGACCTTACAGGTTCTACAATCGAGAGAAGCATAGCATGAATGGAGCTAATCCATCCCCAAGATCACATCAAAATCCACTATATCCAACTCTATCAAATCCACCAGTATCTTCCTACCACAAATAGACACCATACAATCCCTATAGACTTTCTATCCATAAGAGAATTATCCACTAGGGTAGACACATAAAAGGGATCAAAAGTGTACCCAAGACTGAAACTAAAATAAACAGCCACATAAGGGGTCACATAAGAAAGGGTGGACCCTAGCTTAAGAAGATAATATACATCACGAGAGAAAAGTTGTAACATACCAGTAATGATATCAATGAGATACCTTAGATTCTTGATGGGTGGCAAGAGCATAAAGACAGTTCTGACCAATGCTGGTACCAAAAGTAACACCCTTTGGACCAAGAGCTAGAAGTAGAAACCACAACACTATTAGCTTTAGTAGAAATATTTGCTGACTGGCAGTTCCTCTGAATATGACTATGCTGGCCATATTTGAAACATAGATTCCTCCCCTCATCATAATAACCACAGTGCATCTGTCTATAAAAAATCTGCATGGAGGATAAGACGGGGCTGACTAAGCTCCACTAGCTTAAGACTGGGCACCTTATGCCCTAAACCTAATATCAGTCTGAAAGAGATGCTCACCATATGGCTTAGGATAAGGATCACTAGCCGTAGAA
Organism: Capsicum pubescens; assembly: GCA_030864215.1. Classification (NCBI taxonomy): domain Eukaryota; kingdom Viridiplantae; phylum Streptophyta; class Magnoliopsida; order Solanales; family Solanaceae; genus Capsicum; species Capsicum pubescens. Next base: position 100,495,807 of record CM061547.1, read on the forward strand.
TATGAACTCGAGTTTCCCTAAGTCCTTTACTTTCCCCATTGCCTACCATCTCTACCACTATTCTGCTGACCTCCACCTTGCTTTGAATATCTAAACTTCTTATTCTGCCTTTCTCTCATTTTTGCTTGTTTTATTCTTTCATCTTCAACCTGATGCATATATTCCACCATCATAGAGATATCCATGCCATTATTCAGTATGGCGGCCTTACAATCCAAAACCAAATCTCGCGACAAGCCCCAAAAAAACTTATTTATCCTAGCCCTCTACTGGACACAATCTTTGGGGCATAACGAGACAACTGGTGGAATTTTAAAGCATACTCCTTCACAGTCATCCTACCTTGCCTCAAGTTCATAAACTCTTTGGCATTAACCTCCTTCAAATTTTGAGAAAATAAATGATTAAGAAAGGCACTCAAAAACTTATTCCATAAAACCAGCTCTGCATCATCACCCCTTAAGTACTCTCACTCCACATACCATTGATATGCCACATCTTTCAGCTAATATGCAACAAATTCCACACCTTCAGAATTAGAAGCGTGCATCACCTAGAAAAAAATTTCCATCTCATATATGAACCCTTGAGGATCCTCCTCAACCTTAGAGCTAGTAAAGGTCGAAGGATTAAACCTCATAAATTGGCCAATTTTAGAGACCTCAGAAGATGGAACAACAGAACCAACACGATTAGGCTGACGATACTAAGAAGTCACCAAATAAGTCAACAAATAAATAGATTGACAAAATTCAACATTAGAAATATTTCCTTGGGGCGGTGGGGCAGGAACATCATCAGCCTAAGAAGTCTAAGAAGGACTCATAGGGACCGATGGAACTCAATAAGGGGTAGTACAACCAAGAATAGGACCCTAAACCAAACTCCATAAATAGGGCGAGTTCCATCCACACTATCCTCAAGTGGGATAGAGGAGTTTCCATGAGAATCATATCTTTGAGGAGGCATGATCTGAAATGCGAGTAAATAGATATTAAAGGAGTTTTCAAAACCTTAAACTCTATATCCCAAAAAAGTAGATCACAAGAAAGAAAAACAATCCTAATGTCTTATAGCCTCTCCCTTATAAGTGTGGTACGATACACACCTATAAAAGAGACTATAATTGACACGGCTTTGTGGACACCCATTGACCATGAACCTAGGCTTTGATACCAAACTTGTCACGACCTGAACCAAGGCCTAGTCATGATAGGTATCTCAAGTCCTCCAAGGATTAGACACAACCCCCATTAGCCTAGCCAACCACAACATAATACAACTGCCAGTAGATGAGTTTCAAACTATAATAAGATAGAGCTGAGTTTTGAACATATAACAAGATAGATAAATCAATAACAAGAAGGATCTAAGAATCCACAACTCAATCCACCCATACTTTGTCCACAAAAGCCTCTAAGAAACCAAACATCAACCTAAGTTGGGACATTTCCCAGAACATAGCAAAAAAACCATAGAAATAGTCTAAGATATAAGTAAAGACAAGACCATGAAATGAGGGCCTTTCGAAGAATTGAAGCTCACTGCTTCAAAGTTGACTCTTGGACAATCCAAAAATCACCTACCACTATACAAAGAAATAGAAGTGTCTTTGGACCCTGCATCACATGGGGATACAACATTCGGGGATGGTTAGTGGGGGTAAGCGCTAGTGTGTAACTCAGGGAAGGGATAAAATAATGCCATGATCAATAGATCCAAAACCATTTAAAACCATATGCACACAATTATATATACATCTCTCTCTCTCTCTCTCTATATATATATATATAAATAAGGTTTACCATGAGGTTTAAAACATTAGCTTGGACTGTGTAGCTATTTCATCACGAAGGTACCCACGGGTTATATGGGTTCATCTCCCCTGCTGAAAGGGCCCAGTGTGTGTTAGCCATACGAACTAGAGATATACAAGGAAGACCAGGGAATTTCTTGACCCCACATTATTCTTGGATACATATATGTATATAAATGTGAACAATGCATATGGTTGTCAAAACCCCCACGACGGCAAATATGATTACCAGTGTTTATCCTTACTGGGTCTTACACCTTTATGATAAGCTACACAACCCCCATTAATCCCAATTAAAACGGTTTACACATTTCCATTCATTAACCAAGAATCATCCATTACGGCATATACCATTGGTATCATACCAACTATGCTTGTAAGCTAATATCATTATGCCATTCCAATTATTCATCACCTTGGGGGAATTCTCCGGCCCCCGTGATTTATCAAGTCAAATTTGGGGAAATGCCTCAACCCCCGTAGTTTATAAAAATCAACTTGATGGAATACTTTATCCCCCGTATTTTATTATTCATTCAACACATGACCAACAAGGCCTCTCAAAACCATTTTTATTTGTTTAACCATTTATGTAATGCAATAGTTTTAGGGAGTACGCCAAATCATGTGATTATTCATATTTCAAAGACTATTAAGCAAGTGGGTTGAGGGCAACACAATTTTTAAAACCAATTCCAAACCAAAATTATCAATTTGGGGAGTGCCTTGACACCCATCCCATTAAACATACTCATGTACCCAACGGGTTTCAAAATACATCAGTAAAGTACAAACAATAGCGTTAAAACAATGAAAATCTTATTCAAGTAACAATCATTCCAAAACCCTCAACCTAAATCAAAATCCATATTTAAATTCACATGAATAACCATGAAACAGATGCTTTTATATAAAACAAGTTTAGAAAAGATACATGCCCGAAAGTATTGAGAATTATTGAGGAAATCACCAATTGGAGCTCTAGAAGCCAAATCCTTAGAAATTTTATTTGTTCTTGGAGATTTGAGAGAGTTAATGAATAGTTTATGATTGTCTAAGTGATGAAAATAACCTTCTTTAAATGTTTTATGCTCGCGGGTTATGATTGGGAAAGAAGGAAATGACCGATGTACCCTCAATTAAAAGTATAGGAAATTGGTCTCCAGTCATTACGGCTCACATCACGACTGGGTACGAGTCGTTGTCTAGACTAGTTGTCTAGGAAAACACTTGGACCCCCTTCACTGGTTTGGTCACTAGTCGCACCCCATGACTCGTGACCTCACCTTACGACTCGTAAGGGTCCGATCGTAATATAAACAAAAACTTGGGCATTCCTCATTGGTTTTCCTACGACTTGATCCATACGACTCATAATGATTCTTCACACCTTATGAGGTACATGTCGTACTCGGGATACAAACTTTGGCTACTCTACTGGTTTGGTCACGAGTCCCTTCCTACGAATTATGACCATACCTTACGACTCGTAAGGTGCCAGTCGTAGCCTGGACAGTGAGCTCAAAACTCAGAAATTTCATAGGTAAAAATATGGGGTATTACAGCAAGGCATGCTTAGAAAATTCTATTCTTGACGCCTTATCATGTATCTATATTTCTATAAACCTCTAGCACTTTATTTGACTCCATTATTTCATGGATGGATTGGACGAGATTATTGATAGATGCGGATAGAACTTTATGAGTGTTAATAGAGTTTCAGATCGATATTGGGCTAGGGAGTTAGAGATAATGTTGAACATTTTGAGCATTATCAAAAGAGTTTGTGATCACCTTGGTTTTTCAGGATTCAGAGTTAGAGATTTTGAGTATCTTAGTGGATACCTCAGAACTAGAGATGATGTCCGGTACATCGAGTGGTTCTCTGGATAGAATTGGGTTTGTTGGTTTTCAGCAGGTTCTCTGTCTGCTTCAGAGTATGATATTGGATTTCTCTAGTGGGCCAGACATACTCATATACTATATCCTTTCTAGCATGATTTTGTGCGTGGATTTATCAAGGGATTTACTTTGCCACTCTACTTCGCATCAGAGTATTTGATAGAAGTTGGGTAATCTTTTCCTCAGGTCGTTGATTATGCGAGGGCCTAAGAGAGGGCATGTTTTAATACATACGGAGGTGTCAGTACAATAATATTGGTATTCCTTTCCGAAGCATGGGTCCTCCCAGTAGGGTTCAACATCACTTGTAGCCTGTTATCTCTGTGTAGGTAACATCTCAGACAGTAGGTGGCTCTCAAATCAGTCATGGTGATCATAGTGGGCGGAGTTCTTGTCAGATTTTGCAGAGTATTCGGTATAAATCTTTAGACTGTGGCAATCATTCTAGATCAGTAGGTGCAGTCCATTCGAGAGTCCCAAGGGCATGTTTGGACTTTGGAGAGACTGGTCATTGGTCTTGGGAACTCCCTAGGCAAGATTTGGTTGTTTAGAAAGGGCCAACACATGTTTTTGTCTAGCCTAGAGCTCTTAAGGTATGTTATGACTACAGGGAGGGTGATCATTTTAGTGGAGAGTGTCCCAGGCATCATTTGGTCAGCCAGTTGGGAACAACTCGTGTTTCTTTCTTGGTTAGAGCTTCAGGGTTCGTTACAACTACAGAGAGACTGATCACTGGTCTAGAGAGTGTCCTCGATGTGGGACTATTAGTAATCCAACTTATCCAAATCAGTCTCATAGAGTTGTGGCACCTTCTATTAGAGGTAGTGCATTTAGCGCCTTTGTTGCAGCACCTTTATTCAATGAGGCATCTTATCATTATATATATATATATATATATATATTAGAAAAAGACGGTTTCCAATGCAGAGACTTATCTTCTCATCACCAACCTTTAATTTATACTTTGAATTAGTGGAGTTTAGTGTACGAATTTTCTTAGCTAGTCAAGTTGGACTGTTTGTTGTCTCATTGCGTGAGACCTTTTCTTATTTCACAAATAAAAATTATCCAAATTTTATGTTTTCGAGTCTACAAATGCTGAATTCACTTTTTTGTGACATAAAAAAAAATCATATAACTAATGTTAATTGTACGAGGCATGAAGTAATTTTTTGCTAGAAAGTGTCATAGGTGGAGGTGGACCAAAATCGTCGTATACCTAAACTACATAAACATTTGGAAATATCCATTTTATAAGCATATGAGACACGTAAAATATAATCAAGTATTTGATTTGTTAAGAAAACAAAATATTAATATTTTCTTATCACACGCAAATCAAGTTCATTTTAATTTAACTCTAATATAAGACAACATTAATTGAGTAATTTGAAGGGTTATTCTTATGAGTTGGTTAATTAATTTTATGAACCAATAAAACTAAACCATCTTAACAAATATTTGCCTGAGTTGTAAATTTATCACTTAATGCTCAGTTTATTTTATTTTTCCATAATAAGAAATTGTGAAAGTGGATAATTTGCAGGTAAATAACAGGAGTTAATGGATTAATGGTAGAGGGAGATGTTTCAGTCCTTCCGGAGATAATAGACCGAGAAGCTAATCGAGGGTTCAGCGACACAACTGAGGTTGATGGTGTTAGAACACACTATAAATTATGCGGTTTTAATGTAGTATTATTTATTTATTTAGTTCAATAAATTATTATATTAAATAAATTATTGTCATATATGTGTCCTCAACTTATATAGTAGATGATTTGGTGTATAGAGTCAAATGTATACACAGAAGATTAAATCATCGGTTTTATAAGTTGAAGTTATAGTGTGCCATCGTAGATGGAAATTTGGACAAACCGTCAGAATGATTGTAGCACGAGATTATATGTAATTTATCTTGATTACGATAATGGTATAGTTCTAACTTCTTGTGCTAGTGCATTTTGTATGTATTGAATAAGACCGAGAATAGATAGTTGTTCTGGACTTACCGATAAAAAACATATTCTCTAAACTGTTAAATGAACTTATATTCTCAATCTTGATATAACTGTTATGATCTGTATATATTATTTATCGTTTTGATTTATTAAAAGGTGAGATTCTGAGATTAGTCAATATTCCTGGTAGATTGGATGATAATAATATATATTGGTGAAATAATAAGTTAGTTGATGGAATTCATGTCTCGGTATAGAGATTCATGATGATACGCCTTTATGAGAAACTTACAAATTTTCATATATAAATTCAGTCGGTGAATTAATGAATTCGACATATGAAATAAGTTAAGCATAACTCTAAAGAAAATTAATCATTATATTAAATTCGTCAGTAATTTAATTTATTGATTAGTGTCTGTAATCTTAACATGAGAAATTACATAAGTTCTTAATAGGGAATTACCAAATAAAAATAGAGGAGTACAATTATGAATTTTTAGTGGAATAATTTATAATTTATAATGGTAAGAATATTTCAAATTAATATTTTAAATTATTTCCATAGTAGGGAGCCTCAGTAATTAATCATGTGGTTCCTATAGTGCTCACATTATACTAGAACTCGAAATCCTATTCTCTATGCAAAAAGGAGAAGTCACCACCTATCATTATTCAAGTAGAAACAAATATGTGTTTTTCTTTCCTCCTTGGATTGGGAGAGAATCTCTATAAATAAGGATTCCCAAGCCTAGAAATTTAACAACATAGGAGAATAATTGGGTATTCTATTCAATACTTGCCCACCTAAGAATTGAGAGAGTTTGCTTGTAAATTTTGAATCACTATAAAAGACTGCAGATTCGAAGACGGATTCGCTTCAAGACATCTGCTCACACTTTAAGAGGTATTTCTGATTATTTTTATGCAGTCTTTGAGTGAACATTGTGATTATATTAATTGTATATATTACATGCAAGTTATCCTGCTTATTTGCTTTCATAGTGTATGCCTAATTTTCGAGCAATTGACATTAGGAACCTTATTTGCATATTTATATATATATGTGCAAATTAGTTTTGTGGTTGATAATTCTACTGCGAAAGGAGCAAACCATGTTGCACTTAAATTGTTTGATTTATAAAATTCAAGTGAAAATTTACTTTGCAATGTATTATCCTAAAGCCATCATATTTCCGTGTTTATCTTATTGAATAAAATTAAGAGAGGAATGCACTGGTTGCACATGCAGGTTTGGTGGCGGCTGTTTTTTTGTTAAGTGATGACAAGTTTTTCTGTCTCATGATGATGATTTATTTTTTATTTTAAAAAAAAGGAAAAATCATCATGGATCAAATATGTATCCATGATAATTTTTCTTTTTTTATTATATATATATATATATATATATATATGTTTCTATCTATATAATTAATATATTCTAATATATAGAAGAGCCTTGGAAGCAGGTGATGATCGTCATGCCTGCTTCCAAGGGCAATTCAGTCTTTTCACTAGAAGTGTTGTGTCATTTAAAATATGCAGTCACTCCTAACGACACGTATTCTTTTTCCTCTTCTCTGTTTCTGAATATTTGCTTTGATTATCTCCAAAAGTTAAAACTTACACCTACAAATTCTTCAACGTGGAATTGGGTTTTGGATAGCTATATTTAAGCTTGATTTTACTCTATTCAAGCAATTGAAAAACCTAAATCGATCGAAGTCACCACCTCTTCAAAATCCTGTAAGTTGTTCTTTTCTTGGTGCTTCGAGTTGAATTTCAAGTAATTTAATGTCGAGTTTGTTGGGTTTTATGGGTCTTTTGTTTATGTGTTTTAAGAGAAAAATTTGAAAAAAATCTTTGAATTGTTTTAATTTTCTAGGTGTGATTTGCGGAAAGCTAGGTCTAGGAATTTTGTTTGAGTTATATTTGGAAATTGATACCGATACTTCTTTGTGTGATTTAAAAATTTATTGTTTGGGTGAGCTTTTGCCTTGTAGATGTTTGTGGAAATTCTCAACCGACGCAGCCTATAAGGTCAAGTAAAGAATATGTATTTGTGTGTGTGATTGCATGTATAGTAGTCGCTCTGTCCTAATTTATGTGCCAAAATTGAAATTTCAAAATTCAAATTTAGAATTTTTGACTGTAAATTTGGTTCAATATGGGGATTTATCCAAGGAATGAAGAACATTATAGTTTAGAAAGCGTTAAAGAAGCAATTAAAGAAGGAGTTGCACATACACCTTTCATAGAGTGCAATGTGGATTCACAAGGGAACAACCAATTATACCAAGTTCACTTTTGTGTGGACTCTACTGCATCAAATTTATTGACTGTCCTATTGGATAAGTTACATATCTTCCTATGGACATTAGTTTTCTCTGAGTGACGTTTTCCACAGGTTACTTCGCTTTACTTTCTAAACATTTAATGAGTATTACTGTGTTATATGCTATTTGAACTGCATTTCATCCTTAGCATTTTGGTGGTTCTCTCATGTTCATATGATGAAAAGAAATACATTTTAAAGTATGGGTAAATTTTTTAAAAATTTAAATCTCGAGAAGTGAAAAATTCCATCGAAATTTGGGTAAATGGAGAATATTTTATCACTTATAGGATAGAATTGTATATTAGTACGATCAGTTTCACTTTGCTGCCATGAAAATTTGGAATGTTCCATGTTTGCATGTATGTCACAGGAGCAAGAAAGGATGGAAAAAAAGATGACTCCCAAAGTTTCCTAATTCTGATTTGAAAAATCTGCTTAGTTCAGATACTATAAGCAATTCTTAAATATTTCATCAACTCATCCAAGGAGAAAAGGTACAAGAGAGTTCTTGTTATGCTAATACTTCTGCATTACAAAGTAGTATTAAATGACCATATTAAATTTATATTTTAGAAAATGAAGCACCATACGGGTTTGGAGAAACTGAATCCATAAATAAAACCTTAAGTGAAGGCATTTTGGAGTTGGACATCATGCAGAATGAGGTGAATCAACCTTGTTTACAACCAAGAAATGTCTAGGTGCAGTGTGATGATTTCCAGAAATAGAGACATATAGATTATGTACTTGTTGATCAAATTGAAGAAACAAACTGCAAATGGTATGTGGTTACTCATCCTCTGCATCATTTAATTAGTAGCTTCTGTTTAGCAAATTGAAGAAACAAACTGCAAATGGTACGTGGTTACTCATCCTCTGCATCATTTAATTAGTAGCTTCTGTTTAACATGGTCAATATACAGAGCTTTAATACTTATATGTGATGTTTCATTCTTTATGTGAGCTTAGATGCTTATATGCGATGTTTGATTCTTTATTAACTTAAGATAATGATCGAAAACTTTAGACAGGATTACATGCTGGATGGAGGATAATTTGAAAGTGTTTATAATTGATATATTACTCAAGATTTGAAGGAAGGATTCCAATCAATTATAGTAGTTGTTAAGATTCATGATGGAAATAACAGTTATTAGGGCCAAGAGAATGGATGGTAATTAATCTCATGAAAGATTCTCCATAAATTAACTTTCCTGTCTACTAGGCTGGAGTAATATATCTGGGCCAACTTTCAAACCCAAATTTAGTAAAGTTGATCAGTTACTGTTGTAAAGCTGATCATTAAGTTCTTATATGTGAGTATATGGCTCAGGGAAATGTTGAGAACAATTTGATCTCGAGTAAGTGTGCTCAGTTCTGTTCTATATGATACTTTAGATGTTCATTTTAATGATCCGTAGTTGTGATAATGGAAAGTTTCTCTAGACACATGAGGACATTAGGGAGAGCTTTTTTCTCAGGTAGTTGGACTAGATTCCCGAATATACTGACACAACGCGTTGTCTTTCAAGTATATTGTTAATATTTACTGCTATTACCTTCATTAATAAACTTTTCTTTATTGTAGATGTGGTTTACTATTCAACTGTATAACTTAGCCATTTCTAATTAAGAATTCCAAGTTTGAAAGATGACATATATATATAAAACTCGAAATGGGCTACAACGATTATCACAATGTTCTAAAGCAGGTGTGTTGTAGCTAAGACCATAGCCAGCTACTGATGATATCATGTTTCTCACTTAGGATATTAAATTTGGTTGATTGTTGTCATCTTGTGATTGATATACAAAATTTTTCAAATGAAGAGTTTGTGCACATACCTCAACGTCACTTAATCTGCAGGAAGTTTGGAATACAGTGGAGTGAGCTATGCACAAGATTGTGACATTCCAAGGTAAAACAATAAAATCTTGATACTTTTGCCCCTTATTGTTCCCTCCCTTGGTACATAAATAGATACTTAACTTGACCTCATCTGGCAACTAAACACTCTTACTTTAAAAATGCACATCTAGACACCTCAATTAAAGAATGTGAAAATTGACAGTGGAGGTGTGCAAGTCAGCTTCAATAACCTCTTGGCTGGAAAATGGACACGAAAATTGACATCAATTTAGTTATGAACTATCAATAACCAACTTTATGAAGTATTAGTAGCCAAAGAGAAATCATTCTTTTCTGCAAATTGGAATTTTTATAATAGGCCTAACCTAAGGACTAAAATGACCTAATTCCTAAAACCAGCACAAAACATTAGAAGCATACATAAAAACATACCTTAAATCTCAGAGCAGCTTTATTTTGGTCCAATCTATTAAATAGCATATCTTTTATGTTACTGATAAAACAGAAGGGTCTAATAGACATGTCCGGCAAAGCTTTGTTTATTCCAAAATCTACTACTACATAACATAGTTCTTTTGAGTTGCTACTCACCAATGGATAAGTTCCAAAGAAAAATTGTCCTTTTTAAGCCCCGCAATGTTAAATGCTTTAGAGAAAGTGTTCTTCCATCTGTGCAACTCCACCGTGTAAGAAAAAATTATATCATTTGCAATGAATTGATCCAATATTTGATCAATGATGTTGATACTTCTGATGTAGTTGCACGATAGAACACCAAGAAGAGTTCCTGTCCTTAGTTGTCGACGCACTCCATTATCTTAATGAGTTCCCACAAGCACTGTACAGTTGAATACTATGTATAAATCATTTTTTGGTTCATGAGGATAAGACAAGAATAGGTAGCAAACATGTGCAGACCCTGCGTATTGATACGATTGAAAAATCTTTATCAAGATGGAGAGTGGCTGATATTCTGGTCTTAAACACTGCTCATTGGTGGAATTACCATAAAACTAAAACAGGTAAGCCATTTGGAAGAAATTCTCCCGGGGACTAATTTAAAGCTACTTTCAGTTTAATACTGCCTCTGTTTCAATTTGTTTGTCTTAGTTTTGACTTGGTACGGTATTCAAAAAAGTAAACGTTCGGATCTTGTGGATTTAAACTGAACTAGAGGCCTACATTGATCGGGAGATGGGCTACCGATCTCTTTACCGCTTATAGTGATTCCTGTATAGTAGTTTATTGTATGATGATTAACTTATTTGAATTGTGGATTTTTTTTCCTACAACAAAAAATAGTCAACAACTAAGTTGTATTTGGTGCAAATATGCTGACACAATCATATTGGCATCCTTGAATTATATTCAATAATCCGCCAAATATTATTTTCATTTATTTATTATCACAGCTAATACTACTGCTTTATCTGCAAGACATTTGACTCCAAAGAGTGATGTTTATTGTTTTGTTCGTATTCTTCTCGATCTTCTCAAGAAAAGAAAATCACTTGAAAAATCAAGACCAGCCAAAAAACAGAACCTTCACAAAATTGCAATGCCTTTACTTTATCGGTGGATTGATGAAATCGATTTCTTATTGCAATGCTTTTGTCAAAATCTGATGCAATTCTGACAGCGACGTACAAAATTGACGATTATAAATCATAGAAACGTCGCCATTATTGGGCCCGCACTAGCACGGGCTTCTACATCTAATAATAGAAGAGAAGGTTTCGACATATCTGCTTTAGGCTGTTTGCTTCGTGATTTTACTATATCACCCTTAATTAATTATTATAAATTATTGATATATTAAAAAATTAATAATATTTGATTAAAAATTAATAATATTTAATTAAAAAAATAAAATACACATTTATGAAATGTGTGCTTCAACAGCTTCAACCGTGATTTTACTATATCAATCCTAATTAATTATTATAAGTTATTTACTTATTAAAAAATTAATAATATTTAATTCATAATTTTACTATATCGCCCTTAATTAATTATTATAAGTCAGTTATGTACTAAAAAATATGTGTGCTTCAGCAGGCTGCTTACTTCGTGATTTTACTATATCATCCTTAATTAATTATTATAAATTATTTATATATTAAAAATTAATAAAATTTAATTAAAAATTAATAATATTTAATTGAAAAAGTAAAATATATATTTATTACATGTCTGCTTCAACCGTGATTTTACTATATCACCCCGAATTAATTATTATAAGTCATTTACATATTAAAAAATTAATAATATTAAATTCATAATTTTACTATATCGCCCTTAATTAATTATTATAATTCAGTTATGTACTAAAAATTAATAATATTTAATTAAAAAAGATAAAATAAACATTTATGATATGTTTGCTTCAATAGTAATTTTACTATATCACCCCTAATTAATTATTATAAGTTATTTATGTATTAAAAAACTAGTAATATTTTATTAAAAAGGTAAAATTTCCATTTATAACATGTCTGCTTCAGCTACTTCAATCATAATTTTACTAAATATCACCCCTAATTAATTATTATAAGTCATCTAATTATTAAAAAAATAATAATATTTAATAAAAAAGGTAAAATATATAAAATGATAATTAACTCTTGATGTTTTAAACTAACTTGACGTCTTATATGAGGTCCACTTAAATTTTTTTCACAAGTATTTTGTTTATAGTAATTTTGTTCTATCACTTTTAGTTAGTTGTTGTAAGTCATTTAAAATATGTCTGTTTCACTGCTTCAATCGTGGTTTTACTAAATCACCCATAATTAATTATTATATTCATCAAAACATTGTGCCACTTAAATTGGAATAGAAAAGTATTAAAAATCATAATAATTAGAAATTTAAATTATTTTAAAAATATAATTGACTATCGATGACACAAAAATTTGGACAGGGAGAGTAACATATATTATTTGAAAATTACATAAAAAGTATTATAAATTACAATAGTTAACAACTTAAAATATTTAAAAATAATTTAATCTGTTATATATTTCAAAAAATATGTAAAAAATACTATAAATCACAATAATTATAAACTTAAAAAATTTAAACGATATAAAATATTTGATTGACTCTCAAAATTATATTAGTGTCACTTAAATTGGAATAGAAGAAAATTATTATAAATCACAATAATTAAAAACTTCAGTTATTTAAAAAATATAATTGACTATCAACGCCACAAAAGTTTGGACAAAGAGAGTAACGTATATTATTTAAAAGTTACATAAAAAATATGAATGACTAGATAACCCTTTATCATATTATTAAAGATCTAAACTTAAAAACACACCAAATTTTATCATTTATATGTATAAAGTATACATAATTATCTTGTGAGACTTGGTTCCTTAAAAAATACTATCAAGTAGTTAATATATTAATTTTGTGTATTCATGTTTTATAATTCATAATTCAAATTGACATCAATTTAACGTGTATAATTAAAATATTTTAATATTGGGCCCATGCTGACACGAGTCATGCTCCTCTAGTATATATATATATATATATATATATATATATATATATATACTAGACATTGAAGGTCCGTGCTCAGCACGGGCCCAATATATAATATTTTTTATCTTAATTTATGTGATACAAATATAATTTTAGATAATCAATCATTAAAATAATTTAAATTTTAAATTATTGTGATTTATACTAATACTTTTTCTTATTTCAATTTAAGTGACATTGATATAAGTTCGAGAGTCAATCGAATATTGTATATCTTTTATATATTTAAGTGTTAAATATGTGATTTATAATTCTTTTAGTAGAATTTTTCAATAAGATATTAGTACTCTCAGTCCCAGTTTACGTGTTTTCTTATTTTTAAATAATATATGTAACTTTATGTCTTTTTTTACCCCGTTGTAATTTTTGTGGCACTAATATAAATTTTGATAGTCAAACAAATATTTTATGTTAGACATATCATATTGTGTGCATTTTATCCTTTTTAATGAAATATTATTAATTTTTTAATGCTTAGATGACCATAAAAATTAATTAGGGTGATATAATAAAATCACAATAGAAATAACGAAGCAAACATGTCTTAGATAACTTATAACAATTAATTAGAAGTGATAAAATAAAATTAATATAATAAATACTTGTGATTTTTTTAAAATGGGTTTCATATAAGACATCAAATTAATTTAAAACATCAAGAGCTAATTTATCGTTTTATGTTCAAGTTATCTTTTTTAATAAATATTATTAATTTGTTAATACTTAAATAACTTATAATGATATAGTAAAATTACGATTGAAGCAGTTGAAGGAGGTAGCACAAAACATCACGTTAATTTTTTTTTTTTTAAAATATTATTAATTTTTCAATACTTAAACGACTTATACTAATTAATTAGGAATGATATAGTAAAATTACGATTGAAACAACAGAAGCAGACAACACAAGCAGGCATGTCAAAGACGTGCCTGCTTATCCCCTCTTATTATTAGTTAGATTTTTTATTAAATATTATTAATTTTTTAATACTTAAACGGCTTATACTAATTAATTAGGAATGATATAGTAAAATTACGATTGAAGCAGCTGAAGCAGATAGCACAAGCAAATATGTCGAAGACGTGCCTGCTTATCCCCTCTTATTATTAGTTAGAATATATATATATACACACACATACACTAATAGGGGTAGCTCGGGCGCTGCCCGGCCCCAACATGAACGAACCAATATGTACAATAAAGTATCAATAGTCAAGACTTAAGTTACCCTCTTTACATGGAAGATATTAAAATGATTACATAGGATAAATCCATATAAAGTAAGGAATGGGGAGAATGTCAGAAGTGACCATATATAAACTCCTGCTTTGGATGCCACTGGTACAATGATCCCTTTGGCTTGGTTTTTAGGGTGATTTGCATGTCATATGTAGTTTGATGCTTGAAAATAAAGGGTGAAACATTCACTGCAGAAAAGCATAGAAGCCAAAAAGTTAATTCCGTAATAAAGTAAAGATCAAGCCTATCGTATCTACACTATATTCCAACGTAAGAGAAAATGTCCTTATTCCCCGCATGTGTTTTAGTAGTTGGCAGAATATTTATGTTGAAAGTAGTTTGGAAGTAAAAAGTGCTATACAAAAATATCCACAACATAGTTTTTAGGAACCCAAACAGATCGCCTCAAATAAGGTCTAGCAAGATTTCCAACAAAAGCAAAATAACATCTCTTAACAAACAAATCCAAAAGCAACATTCCTCAATCTAAATGTACAACATCTCTGTACAAAACTTAATAATTTTTAATCTGATATTCGATAATAAGACGACTTTTACATAAAAACTAAAAACATCAGCAGAACAACACTTTAAAAATGAAAATCAGTAGCCAGGGAAAAATAGCCTCAACAACTATCTAACTGAGAGCGAACAACTGATACAAAGAACATACGAAGATATTTTAGTAGGTGAAAAATAGAACATGGACGAGTCAATATAATATTAGCAAATTTTAATTTTGTCAAGATTAATAAGATAAACTGTCACCCATATGTGGAAATCAAATGCTAATAGGTGTAAAACAGGGTAAAGAAAAATATTAATAGATATTTGTCTAAGATAAAAAAAAGGTAAGATACTCCATATATTAACCGACAGACGAATATAATATCACCTATTTCAGGAAGTCGAGTTCGTTATCCTATGGTAAGAGCAAATTATTTTGAAACTCCTGATTTGCAGCAAGATGATTTTGATTGATTACATATGCCCCCTGGTGTGGAAATAGTCACATATCATAATAAATTTGACAATATGATATAGTTGAAAGATATATGAATTTGTCAGAAAGAAAATCTGTAAGTATAATGGTGCAATTTAGTTTAATATTCAGGACAACACATCGAGGATAAACAAGAGAATGATTGAATGATTTTAAGTTATTTATGTTGATTAGAATCTCTGGAAATAGTAATCCTGATCATCATGTGATTCATAATTTTTATAATACAATAATATGTAAATCATATGAATACGAAGATAGTACAGATTAATAAACTACAAAAATTATCAATCTGACATGCTAACCTATTTTTAAAGGAGAAGAAGAACATTCAATAGCACAAACATATATTGATTCAGTAGCATTGAAAGACTCAGCATTTTCAAGAATACGCTTAGTTCTTGCTTCTCTTTTTTAAGGCGTCGCTGCAGTAGAAGCATTTTCTTTTTACAATTGGGGGCTTATCTTGGTAAGACTGACATCGTTTATTGTTCATATAATAAGCATTTGTTGTGTCTCTAGAACGTTTCCTTATTTGTTGAGGATCCACCAGTAAAAAAAGCTGATGTGGAGAAGTGTTAGTATTCCAATCACTTTAAAAACATGTACTGTAGTATCAAAACGCGGCATAAAGAAACACCATGTACATGAGCAATTAAAAAGATCACCGATAAATTTGCATGTATTTCATATTCATTAGAGGCCAGTTGGGACTAAAGAAAAGGGCAAAACTCCCCTACTTGATATAAAACAAAATCAATAAAGGATTCCTAAGATCAAACAACAAAAGCCAAATTCAACTTCAATTTCGAGAAATATAATTTCTGAGCTTTTCCATACAACTTGCAAGATTCAAGAAATTATCAAGCCCGTATTCTAAGCAACTATCAACAAAATAAGGAAATAATATTTTTATAGGAACTAATATATGTAGCCAAAAAATAAAGTGAGCATAGAAATACCAAAAGATTAATAAACAGACAACAAAGTTCAACTTTAATATTCGATAATATCAGTCCACATCTTTTCAAAATTCAGCAAATTAGGCATAATTCAGTATTTTTTTATTCTAATCATCACTCTCATTACCTCTCTATCTATAACAAATCATGTTCATAATGCACAATTCATACCTATTGTAGTTATAGTTAAATTACAAAATAATTCTTTATATTTGACCTTTAAATTTTGAAAAACTCTAGAACTTCTTTATAAACTTATTTATATAAATCACACATAGTGATGTCTAAAGAACAAAGTAGGGATAATAAATCTACAGTTGTTTTAAGCGGGTAAAAAGGAATGTGAAATCTTTCCTAGAAGATTACAAGCAGCAGCGCAGAATCTTTTTTAAATTAAACTAGAATGTTTGAGGTATAGCTACTTTTTGATTGTGAAGTCATTTTATCCTGGGAGGAAAATTCCGCAGGCTTGGGTACTTGAGGAGAATTATTTTCTTATGAACATTTCATGAATTCGAAGGACTTGACTTATTCTACTTTATCTTATTTCTTAATAATATAACACACTTTTTTCATAGTTTATAGTGAACTTGTGTTAAAGGTTTTGGAAAATTTCATAACTGTTCTTGAAATGTCTTGAACTTGTGTTGAAGTTTACTGAACTTACATACAAATTTTATGTACCCGAAACAACAATCTTAAGAAAATAAACCAGAATTTGTATTGTTTGTTTTTTGGAGACTAGGACTTTGTGCTTTATACACCGTTTGAACTTAACAAATGACTTAAGGTCATAAAAACTATCACAAGTTAAAGTTCACTCGGTTAACGATTGAAAGTAATAAAAACTTCATCGTTAAACTAGAAACAAGCAGTGTTTAAAGTTGCTACAACTTTATTAGTAGTATTTCGATATACTAAAGTTGACTGTATTTTTGTGATAGGAAAATGACTACTGACTGTCATGTGAATGATGCTGGGATGAGTGTGGAGGCAACTAATATTTCCACAATGAGTCGTATGAGTGCTCCACAGGCAATGGCACTAGCGGAGAAACCTAAAAAATTCACGGGTGTTGATTTTAAAAGGTGGTAACAGAAGATGTTCTTCTACTTTACAATGTTGTTTCTTCAAAGTTTTACATCTGAAGAAGCTCCAGAGGTGCCCAAAGGAACTTCAAACCAGAAGAAATTTGTCGTCATTGAGGCGTGGAAACACTCTAATTTCCTATGCAGGAATTACATTCTAAGTGGCCTCCAAAATGACCTATACAACGTGTATAATGGAATAAAAACATCAAAAGAGTTGTGGAGTGCGCTGGAAAGAAAATACAAGACTGAGGATGCTGGAACCAAGAAGTTCTTTATTGGAAGATTCCTTGAGTTTAAAATAATTGACAACAAGTCTATTGTATCTCAAGTACAGGAACTGCAAGTTATCATCCACGATCTCCTTACGGAAGGTATGAGTTTAGTAAATACCTTAGTTGAACATGTTAAAAATGTTCTTAATGTTCACAGGAACTTTATTGTAGGTTTGTTGTGAACTTGGCGTTTCAAGTAGCAACAATAATAGAGAAGTTTCCACCTATGTGGAAGGACTTCAAAACGAAAGGAGTCTGCGCATTGAAGAAGACAACAAAGCCTCAGAAAAGAGGTCGAAAGGAAATTCTACAATGAATGAAGCAAACATTGTAGAAGACGACCATAATAATTCAAAAAAGCAAAAGAAAGCTGGACAAGAGAGCATTTAACCTAAGAAGAAATTCGAGGGGAAATGCTTTAATTGTGGAAAGATTAGCTACAAGTTAAAAAATTGTCGTGCCCTAAAGAAAGGAAAAAATAAAGACCAAGCAAATATGACTAAATCCAAGAAAGAAATGGATGATCTTTGTACCATGCTATTTGAATGCAACTTGGTAAGAAATCCTTGAGAATGGTGGATGGATTCTGGTGCCACCCGCCATGTTTGTGCAAATAAGGAGTTATTTTCTGTATTTGCTCCGGCTCAAGGCAAATAAAAGATTTATATGGCAAACTCCACAACTGTAAAAGTGTAAGGAACAAAAAAGGTCTGCCTAAAAATGACATCAGACAAAGTGTTGACTTTGAACAATGTCTTGTATATACCAGATTTACGGAAGAACTTGATTTCTTTATCACTTCTTGATAAAAATAGATTCAAATGTGTATTTATTTCTAGAGAAATTATACTTAGTAAAGGAGAAGTGTACGTAGGAAAAGGCTACCTCACTGAGGGGCTATTCAAAATAAATGTAATGAATGTTGAAATCAATAAAGTTTCAGTTTCTTCTTACTTTCTTGAGTCTAATGATTTGTGGCATGAACGATTAGGATATGTCAATTACAAAACATTGCAAAAACTGATTAACTTAGAACTTTTGACAAACTTTGAGTGTAATAAATCAAAATATTAAACGTGTGTGGAATCAAAGTGTGCTAAGCATTTGTATAAGTCCGTTGAAAGGAATTTCAATGCCTTAGACTTAATCCACACTGACATTTGTGATATGACATCGACATCATCTCGTAGTAAGAAAAAGTATTTTATAATTTTTATTGACGATCGCCCTAGATACTGTTATGTGTATTTGCTAAATAGTAAGGATAAAGCAGATGCATTTAGGCAATATAAAACAGAAGTTGAAAACCAGTTAGGGAAAAAGATCAAAACGATAAGATGTGATAGGGGCGGAGAATATGAATCTCCCTTTGCAAAAATATGTGTAGAAAATAGAATTGTCCATCAAACTACGACCCCATATTCACCTCAATCTAATGGAATTGCGGAAAGAAAAAACTGAACATTAAAGGAAATGATGAATGTCTTACTTATAAGTTCAAGTTTACCGCAAAACTTATGGGGGGAGGGGGGGTGGAGAGCTATCCTTACAGCTAACCGAATAATCAATAGAGTCCCTCATAGTAAGACACAATCAATTTCATATGAAAAATGGAAAGGAAGGAAACCTAACTTGAAAAATTTCAAAGTGTGGGGGTGTCAAGCGAAAGTCCAAGTTTCTATGCCTAAAAGGGTAAAGATAGGACCTAAGATAGTGGACTGCGTGTTCATAGAATATGCTAAAAGTAGTAAAGCATGTCGATTTTGGGTTCATAAATCCAAATATCTGGATATCAATGAAAATATGGTAATTGAATCAAATAATACTGAATTCTTTGAGCACATTTATCCGTATAAAACTAGACATGAACAGATTAGTGGAGGGTCTAAATGACCTCGAGATAAACTAAGTGAGGATGTACATAATAATGAGAACCCAAGACGTAGTACATGTCAAAGAACGTCAACTTAGTTTGGATCAGATTTTGTAACATTTCTCTTAGAAAATGATCCTTAAATATTTAAAGAAGTGATGGCATCTTCAGACTCATCCTTTTGGAAAGAAGCAGTCAATAGTGAAATTGATTAAATCTTAAGCAACCATATGTGGGATTTGGTTGATCTTCCTCCAGGAAATAAACCTTTAGGTTCTAAATGGATCTTTAAAAGAAAAATAAAAGCAGATGGTACTATTGACAAATACAAGGCAAGGGTTCTAGTAAAAGTCTTTAAACAAAAGAAAGGCCTTGATTACTTTGATACATACTCGCCTGTAATGAGGATAACGTCAATTTGGATGTTAATTTTCTTGGCGGCAGTATATGGTCTTGAAATCCATCAAATGGATGTGAAAACAATATTTCTAAATGGAGAATTAAAGGAAAAAATTTACATGGAACAACCTAAGTGTTTTGTGGTTCTAGGAAAAGAAAATAAGGTGTATAAACTTGTTAAGTCACTTTATGGACTAAAACAAGCACCTAACAGTAACATGCGAAGTTTGACCAAACCATGTTGGCAAACAGGTTTAAGATAAACAAATGTGATAAATGTGTTTACATTAAAGACACTCCAAATCACAAGGTCATTGATTGTTTATATATGGATGATATGTTGATCATCAATAGAGACATTTCTGACATAAATGCTACGAAATGAATGCTTGAGAGCAAGTTTGATATGAAAGACCTTGGAGTTGAGGATGTGATGTTAGGAATAAGAATCCATAGAATTCCATAATGGTTGACATTATCACTGTCTCATTACATTAAAAAGGTACTTGGGAAGTTCAAGTATTTGGAATTTGATATTGCCAAGACTCCATCGAACGTGAGCTTTGCACTTCAAAAGAATGAAGGTGAAAGTTACTCATAGTTGGACTACATAAGAGTGTTAGGATGTTTGATGTATATCATGAATTGTACACGGCCAGATATAGCATGTGCTATTAGTAAGTTAAGTTGGTACATGAGTAATCCCAATAAAACTCATTGGATGACAATAAAAAGAGTTTTGAGGTATCTTAAATACACTCAAGTCTATGCTTTGAATTATAATAAATATCCCATGGTAATTGAAGGATATAGCAATGCAAATTGGATCTCCGGATCAAATGAAGTAAAATCCATGAGTAGATACGTATTTACTATAGGTGGAGGAGCAGTCTCTTGGAAATTGTCCAAATAGATATGTATTGCTCTCTCCACAATGGAATTTGAATTTATCGCTTTGGATAAAGATAGTGAAGAAGAAAAATGACTCCGAAATTTCTTAGAAGATATTTCTTATTGGCCCAAACTAGTGGCACCAGTAAGTATACATTGTGATAGCCAAGTGACAATAGGTAGGGCAGAGAGCATGATGTATAGCGGTAAGTCTCGTCATATAAGATGAAGACATAATATCGTTAGAGAACTTTTCTCTAGTGGAATTATCATTGTTGACTATGTGAACTCATAGGATAATGTGTTAGATCCACTTACAAAAAACCTATCTAGAGAGGGAGTTGAGAGAATATCCAAGGGAATGGGTTTAAGTCCTAGAACAAGTCAGTATGACGGTAACTTTACCTAGCAGACTGGAGATCCCAAGAGCTAGGTTCAAAGAGATCAAACAAAGTTGTGTCTGACAGGTTCAACATTGTCAATATACCCAACTCATTCTCATGATGTAGACAATGTTTAGTAAACAAGGATAAGACTAATAGTGTGAAGTCTTTTAATGATTATCTAAATTTGGAAGATTTGACCAAATAGTTTAATCTATAGGATTGGACGTTTAGAAATCACCTAGTGAGGGTGAAGTGGAAGCCGTTTCAAGGAGAATGTTAGTAAAGGTCTATTCTCTAAGCTCTCATAAAACTAGGACGTGTTCATGGCTGAAATGAACAGAACCATGAAAACCATAAACGGTTAAAGGCTGGTTATGTGACATGTGTTGTCTAGGTGTAGATTAAAGCTCGACGGTTCAAAGATATCAAATCTACTGATTGACCGAGTGCATTTGATGCATGTTCATTGTGGAAAGTTCAAAGGGAAACTCACTTATCTAGATGCAATCAATCCTTGCTTAATGATCACATACTTGTCAGTAAAATTTTACAAAGATAGTCATTCTGCATTTATATGGGGAATTGTTGGGTTTAAGTTGAATGTGTGAATAGAAAATAGAGAGAAAATAGTTGAGGGAAAGTAAGTCCACACTAAAATGGAAAGTGTGCTCAAAATGAGAAAAGTCTACTAAATTCTCCCACATTGGTGGGTGAAAGAAACTTTCATGTGTTTATATTGAGAAACACATCTCCACTTGGTAAGTGAGGCAAAAACTAAGAGGTGCCTCGTGCCATCGTCGTCATCGCTCGCTCGACTCAACTTTGGCTTTAGATTCGTCAAATGATTAATCAATGAGATAAATCTTTTTGGTCAAAATTTATTTGAAACTTGGGAAGAAATCTAGTTCGAAAATCCAAGGCAAAAATACAATTGTTTTGCTCCTCTATTAGTGTTGCATGCTTCTGCAATCAGAAATGATACTGAAAGCTGCTCGAAAGAGACACAACTCTTCGAGTAAAAGATGCACTATTTTGGAAAAAGGGTGTGACTGTTTGGATGGTTGTGGCTGTTCGAAAAAGACACACTATTTCAAATGGACAGATATGACTATTTGTAACACCCCGTATTTTCGAGCTAGTCTTTGAACCATCTTTTCTATGTGTATAAGATATAATCCAAATGATTCCCATGTGAATATAAGTTTCATGATTTTTATCCTCTAATTTGATATGCTTTCGAGGTGAAAAATATTCATAAGAGTCAATTAGAACAAAGTTGATCTAAGAGTCTTTGATTCGTCAAAAGTTTGGTATTCGATTCTACAAGGGTCTACTTTGAACGTATATAAATTTTGATAGACATCGAATTTTTTAGCTCAAGACCCATCAACTTGTAGATAATTGAATTAGCTTTTCAATGATACCAATTTTGACTTAATCTGATACCCGAACAAAAATTTATGGCATTTTTTGTGAGAGAAAGTAAGACAATGTGATAGTAATGTGTTGCGTTGCTGTCCCTGACGCGATTATCGATGCGACATGATGGCCAACGTGATACCAAATTGTTTCACTTGCTATTTCAGTTTCTAAAGGGTCTAGGGGCACTTTGGTCACTTTTCCTCACCCAAATCTGCCCATAACACTTAATTTCAGCCCCAAAAGCATTATACACACTATTATTCATCTTTTCTATTAAAGAAAAAGCCTAGTCACCTTCCAAGAACACAAAATTAATTATCTTCTCTTCAAGAAAATCCAAGAACTCAAGTTTCCCAATTCAAGAAAACTTTCAAAGTGGTGTTTCTCCTTCAAGATTAAAGCTTTAAGGTATGTGGGAGTTCATCCATGGGTCCTCTTTCACCTATGGATCCCAAAATTATTTTATTTCAATTAAAGAATAAATTTTCCGATCATTATGTTATTTTAAATGTTCAAGAAAGATTGAATTGGATGTTTTCATGGTGATTTTAATTAATTTCAGCCCATGTATGATTCCATGCAAGATTTTGAATTCCTCATGCTATGATTTTGAGTTTCCCATGCTTTATTCAAGTGAATTCTATGATAGATCCTAAATTCATGATTTTTAGCAGCATTCCCATGTTTTAAATTCATGCTTTCCACATGTTTGATGATATTCCCACATCATGTTTAATCAATTTCAAGATGAATCCCCAAGTTATGAATTTTGCCATGTAACTCTATTATTCACCCATGTTTAAGTCATTCTTAGGTTCAAGCTATGATCTTTACATGTATGATTAAAGACCCATGTCCTATTTCAAGCGAATTTCATGTGAATTCCTAAATTCATGATTTTAGTTATGTAATCATGCTATGCTCCCATGTTTAAGATATTACCACGCCCAAGTTCATGATCCCTATTTTTAAAGTGAATATCCTCATGTTAAAGTATTAATCTCTATGTGTTTGATGAAATGCCCAAGTAATGGGTTTCTTTAAATAATGCTTACTTATTATGGTCTCAAATGATCTAATGTCTTCTTATTGTTATTGCTATCGAGTCCTGGGGGTTATTAATGCCCAAAATGTAGTTGTTTACCTAGTTTCCAATATCTACAGAATGATTTCAGTTATACCATAGGAAATATCATTCAGCCAGTAATATGGTCAGTTGTGAGTTCGATTAAGTTAGCTCAGTCCGATTTCAGTCCCATTATCAATTTATATGTTAATAATTACCTCAAAATCTATATGCACTATTATTTTCAGAATACCATGACCTGAGCTTATTAGTACATAGACCAGTTAGTATTTCAGTGTCTTTCAGTTGTGAGTAGAATTCAGCACCCAGTGAACCTAGGGATGGGGGCATTCCTTCCAGTTTAGGGTTTGACCCTTAGTAGCAATTCCTGAGTTATAGAACTACGTAGCCAGCCTAGGTTGATATGTCTTCCTGCCAGTTTAGGATTGACACATATATCACCAGAGCACCTGCTAGTAGAGTGTGACTTTTTAGTCCTTCGGGACTTTATTTTAGCAGATCCACACAGCTAGTATTAGTACCCATTTCACAGTATGACACCCTTTTAATTGGGTTACATATTGGAACACGATTAGCTCAGATTGGAGAATATCGGTTAGATGATACCTCCTATAGTCTCAATTACAGTCTCAGTTCAGTATTCAGTTCAGAGTTCAGTTTTAGGATTGCTTGACCAAAGCATACAATTATTGGTTATTCAGTTATCAATATTTTAGTATTTCAGTTTATAGACTATTTCAGAATTATGTTATACACTTGGTCTTGCATTTTCAGATAATACAGTTTACATGCATTCATGTTTGTTCATCTCATGTTGTTCAATTAGTCCTTATCTCATGTGCATAGTACTCCACAGTTTCAGTCCAGTTAGTCAGACTAAGTACAGTCAAGTCTTACATGACCAGTATTCAGCTATCAGTTAATCAGGTAAGCTTAGTATATGTCATGTTTGGTTCTGTATGATAAGGTATTCTTTCTTAGTATAATTGTATATTCAGATCCTCGAGTTATGCCAGTCTCCATCACATAGTTAAAGATGCAGTATTCATACAATATCCATGTTTTACCATATCCCAGCTTCAGTTCTACTTATATTATTAAAGTAAAGTTTTACAGAAAATGTATAGATTCACCATCTTATTAGAGTATGTTTGTCACTCATACTTTAAAATATTTTAGTTTTTAATTTATTCCAGCCAATCGGTGAGTCTACTTATACTTAGCATGCATGTTTTAGGATTACATATGAAATCAGTTTTACTTATTGCATTCAACCCTGCATACTTAGTACATTCCAGAAGTACTGATCCACATATATGTCTATGTGCTATATTGTCTCATAATGTAGGTACCAGTTATAGCCTACGTATCATGATCAGGCAGTTGTAGTTTCCAGCCAGCAGGTGATGAGTTCTCTTACTTCGGGAACTCCAGACAGTTTTAGTTCATGTATAGTTTATTTCTTTTTTCATATGTATTGATTAGTGGTAGTTGGAGGCATGTCCCAACTATCTATAGTCAGTATAGTAGAGGTTTCATAGATTTCAGTCAAATTCAGTCATTAAATTTTAGTTTCTTTCTTCAGTTTTATCAGATCGTAAACTTTATCAGTAATCTATTTATTCAGATTATGCCATGATTATGTTTCCGCACAGCAGAACTTGTTATTTATTTCATTATAATTCAGTTTCTTAACAGTATTCCAGTTCATGGATTATTTTGGGATCACTTGTGGTTCCAAACACTGTATGGCGTCTAGGGTGTACTCTCGAGGAGTTACACCATTCCAAAAAGATACACCTTTCTGATGAACCATTGCTACCTTTCGGAAGGGGCACTTCATGACTATATAAACCTGTATTTTTCCACTTGTTTAATAATGAGAATTTTTTGCATTAAAACACTTCTTGTCCTCTTAAAAACTCTGTGTAATCATCTCTCGTCGACTGAGTTCAAATAAAATCAGAACATTTGAGGTACCGCTACTTTCTGATTGTGAAGCCATTTTATCCAGAGAGGAAAACTCCGCAACCTAGGGTGCTTGAGGGGAATTATTTCCTTAAGGATACTTTGTGAATTTGAAGGACTTGACTTATTCTTCTTCATCTTATTTATTAATAATATAACACACTTCTTTGATAGTTCATAGTGAACTTGTGTTGAAGGTGTTGGAAAACTTCATAAGTGTTCTTGAAATGTATTGAACTTGTGTTGAAGTTTACTAAACTTACATACAAATTTTGTGTACTCGAAACAACAAGATTCAAAATAGTAAGAAGAAATATATTTCAAATTATCAACCAATACAATATAAAAACTAACACAAATAATCTGAGAGGAAGGGGAAAAAAGAAGAAACATGCGGAAAAACCAACACCGAAAAGCAGCAGAAGAAACAACCGAAAGAAGATGATAAGAAATTGAGAAACAACAGATCTAAGCTCCAAATTATAGCCAAATATTAAACACCCAAAGCAAGATGATGATAAATGGAGGATGATCAATGGATCATTCAATTTTATTTGGGATAATCTATTGAAAAAGAAATCACCCATGGAAGATTGAAGGTATCATTATTCAAATTAAAAACCAAAACAATCTACCAGAAATGGAGAACACCTCAGTTGATAGCTGCAGAGGCAACGAATTTGAACTCAAAATTATAGAAAAAGAACTCAAAATCTATCAGGAGTAGGGTTTTTCTTGTGGTAAACTGCTAAAGTGAAGCAGTTGTTTTTGGGTAAGCTGCTAAAGTGAAGCGGTTGTTGGCATATTGGTGACGCATATGAAGCAACAAAGAACTGCACGTGTTATAACCAAAGTAAAATTCTACAAATACCCTTGACGACCCTAAGCTCCTTTCTATTCCCACTTATATTATAGAGTAAATATGGAAGTTTTTTTTCTCAAGGTTTGAGGTATTTTGTTTCATGGAACATGGCAGGAAGTGTTTACTTTCTTGAAACAACTTCATGCTGTCCTTTTATTTTAAACTTAAAAAAAATTGGTGAGCCACTGAGCTTGGTTGAAAAGGAAATAGTGGACAACAAAAATTTCCAACTAATAATTGGAATGACTTGTAATTGCAAGATGAGAAATCAATTGATTTATGTTTAAGCAATTTACTGTAGCGCGTCTCTTGGAATTTTCCTTTCTCGAATAACTCTAATTATATGAGCATCGTGTTTCTCTTAAACAAAACACAATATAATATTCTATAAATTTAAAATTTTATAATTAATAAATATTATCACAAAAAGTGATTTGATTATTTAAAATCATAAAAAATTTAAAATTTTGTACATGTGACAATACGTCAAAACAACCGTAAATTTGTTTACAAAATTTACTTTAGCACTTTAACTTTACGTGTAATTATTTACCTCTCTTAATAACTTTCAAGTGAATTTTATACAACCCCAACAACTGATGTGGAAAAATTAAATAACTTCCACGTGTAAAGGCCAAAAGAAAGTGAAAAAACAAAAATAATTGGGGCCCATTTCCTTATTTTCAGCCACCAACTATCCCAATCTTCTTCTTCCTCACACCTACCACCCCTTCTCTTCTTATTTTTCTATTTTTTACTTCTACCGATCAGCTAGCTCCAATCAAATATATATTGAAATATTTTTTTATTTGGATTCCTGCAAGTGGTCAATTTCTTATATTTTTTTTCATGAAAACTCAATTTATTTCATCAAAATCAATTTTCCTCAATAGTTGAACGAACTCTATATTTGTCAGGTTATTTGTTTTGATGTACAAATTGAAAATACCCATATGGAAAGTACTAATAATTCTTTATTGGGTCTGAAATGGAGTAGGAAATCCCAAGAAAGGAACTAAATCAAACAAAAAAATGACAGTCACTTCAAATTTCACAAAAAGTTTCAATATTTTGTTTTCATCTCTAAATTCTTTTGTATTACAATTACAACTTCTCAAGAATCAAATTCCAAAGATTTGAATCCAAAATTGAAAATAATGGATCTTAAAAAAATGAGTTGAAATTTAGATTCGCAGGGGAAGGGGGATGAAAAACTGAGAGTTTGCAGATTGGGACTTAAAAAAAGAAATGATTTTAGGGGTGAGGTGTGTGGGGGGGGGGGGAGTTAAAGAGTGCAGATTAGGGAGGGGGGAGGGGGTTGAAGAAGAGATGAAAGTAGGTTACGACAATTTTTACTTTATATATATATATATATGGATTATTTTTTAAATAAAAATATTTTTTTACGTGGCTCAAATGTGATAGCACTAAAGTGGGGAGTGTAATACATTTGTCGATGTGGGAGTGGTATTATATATTTGGGTGACATCTAATTCACTTGAAAGTTGTTTAGGAGGTAAATAATTACTCATAAAATTAAAGTGCTAAAGTGAGTTTTGTGGATAAGTTGAGGGGTGTTTTGATGTATTTTCTTGATATTATATAAATACATGAATTGTGAATTATGATTAATAAATAAGATCTACAAAAATGATCTATTTATTTGAGTCATTGAAATTTTCTCAATGTATTATGTATAATTTTTTCTAAATAAGTGTACATGAGAAGAGATATTAAAGGTTTTCACCAAAAGGAGAAAACGTAATATCTTAGATACATTAATGAAGAGAAATTATTTGATAAAGAGGGTTCATCCCCATAAAGTATTAAATTTATGTGCTAGCTTAGACCTTCCTCCTTATCGGATGAATTTAATACAAGTCATTACATATTTAATCGCTAGTTTGATAATCTATATTAGCTCTCCTAAATTAAGTAATATATGATTGGATCAATGTAACTAGAATAGATTTTTACTTAAACTAACAGTATACTCTCCATCTGAGTTAGGTCCGTAATAGTTTATGAAGTGAATAATCAATCATTATATATATGTATTGCATGAGTAGTTCTCCAATAACATCGATTGGCTATTTAAGATGCATAGATATATATGTATATGCTGAGTTTGAATTTAACCGTACAATGTTTACATGACTGTGTTGATGATCTATGGTAACATTTTTCAATCTCAAATTCAACGTCTCCTTTTACCTTCGTTAGCACTATTTTGAGTCAAAATAAACTCGAGAGTCATAATTTTGATGAAAAAAGTTCTACTTCTAAAACAAAAGGTGGAAGAAGAAGATAAAGACTCACAATACTAAGAAAGCTATAGCTCTAACTGGCAGCGTAAAAAATCCTAACGGCAAGTGTTTTCATTGCAAGATGTTAGGCCATTGGAAGACACATTATCTAGTTTTCCTAGACAAGCAGTGAAACAAGATAGATTCACTTTCACTTGTTGTTAAAACGTATTTAGCAATTGTTTCTATCACATCATGGTGTGTAGATTTAGGAGTCACTGATAACATCTGCACTACTTTGTAAGGGTTTCAAGAAATACGCTAGCTAAATAAAGGTAAAATTTTTGTTTTTCAGGTTGATGGTTCAACAACTCCATCTTTTGTATTTGGAAATATTAGTATTTTGATGTATAATGGTCGAGTTTTAATTTTAAAAGACGCACTATATGTACCTACTGTTAGAATAATTTGATCTCTTTTTCTAAAGATTTGAGATATGGTTATGATGCTAATTTTTTTGATAACGGTTGTGTTATTAGTTATAATAAACATTTTATCTCTGCTGGTATATTAGTTGATGGTCTTCTTATTATTAATTTCTCTCTTGAACTACAACAAACTATTGATCTAAATAATGTTAACCTTTCAAGAAAAAGAAAACAATCTTCTGAATTTAATGAGACTTATTTATGGCATTTGGATCTATGCCACATTAATATAGATAGAATTTCTAGGTTGGTTAGGGATGAAACTTTAGGTTCACTAAAAGTAGAGGCACTACCAACATGTTGTAATACCCCGTATATTACTAAGCTAGAAAATAAACCATTGTTCCTACATATGAAACCTCCTATCCTGTGATTCATATTTGAGTATATGACTTACAATGAGTACCTTATTGAGAAGAGAACTCATGATGTGTTAAGCATGTTCATAAGAGTCACTTAGAGTAAGGCAAGCTAAGAGCCTTTGAATTCCTCAAGTCCTAGTGTTTGATTCCTCAAGGTTTATCTTTGAAAGACCATAACTTGATGTATATATGGTATTTTAGCAGGTTTAGACCAACCAAATTTGAGGGAATCAAATTATCTTTCCAACGATACCAATTTTTTCCAAAATCCAACACCCGAGCAAGAAGTTATGGCTTTGCAAAGTGGAGTGTGTTACCTAACATTAGGTGTGCGACGTACAACCTAATTTATGCCATAAGTTGTACGATGCTCAACCTAATGTATGAGATAAGGTGTGCGCCGCACAACCTAGATTACACGATAAGGTGTGTGCCGCATATCTTATGGCCCAAGTGACGTAAACACTCTGTTTTTTGGTTGTTTTAAGGGAAAAATGGTCCTTTTCCACCCATATATAAGATCCCAAACACGGGATTTAGCCCCAATTAAAGCAAATATAATTCTTTTTCTCTAAAATCTCTCAAGAACGAGCTAGGGTTCCAATTGGGGGATTCAAATTAAAGAAGTTTCTCCGTCAATCTTCATAGGATCACAAACTAAAGTATGCGTTGTGTTGATTTATGAATTCCTGTCATCCATAAAGCTCAAGAACCCTATTTTAAATTATGAATCATGTTATTATGTTGTGGGTTTTTCAAGTTTATGTGATGGTTGTTGTTTGATACCCAAGTTGAGATCTTTATGTGAAATTATGAACTACGTTAGTATATAAATTGAAATCCATGAATTTGGCGTTTTATGATTTGTGAAATTTGATGATTTCGTCTATGCCTTAAGTTGTGCATTTAAGGTGTTTGATAAAATACCTAAAGGGATATAAATTATGCCTTGTAGCTAAATTGTGATCCAAATGATAAATGCATGTTTTACCCTTATTATCAAAATGACTTCTATGATATTGTTGTGCATTATGGATGTTTGAAGGATTACTTATGGGACTAGTTGATGAAATATTGATATGTTGGTATGTATTCCCATTCATGTACAAAATTATGATAACTATGGACTTCATGAAATCCCCAACTTATTGTATTATGAATTGTTGATATTGGTCATGTATTCAAGAATGTCATGCCTTGTCAGTTTCCTTCTATCGAGTCCTAGGGGTACTTATTCTCAAAAAATATATCTATGTTCCTAGAGCCAGTGTCATGTTTTTACGATATCCTCAGTCAATCCATGATCTATAAAAATCAGTCAGTCGTGTTACTTAGGAAAGCTCAGTAATTTAGTAATCCCAGTAGTGTTTTGTCAGTCAACGGAACTCCATGAATCCATTCTAGTCCAGTTTAGTTAATCATGTTCAGTGTTTATTCAGATGGGAGTAGGAATTAGCACCGAGCGAACCCAAGGATGGGGACGCACCTGTTATATGAGGGTGTGATTATTAGAAGCAATCCTTGTGTTCTAGAACTACGTAGCCAGCGTAGGTTGAGACATCATAGCCTGTTATATGAGGGTAGATGAGGTGGCTTAACCTGTTACATGAGGGTTCCCACCATTCTCTTTAGAGTTACCTGTTATATGAGGGTCACTCACAGCTTGTCCTTACTAGTGGGGCGGTATTAACACCCTTTTAATTAGGGCACAGATTGGACCCCAGCTCAGCTATTATGGCGCATTTTGGGGCATGTTGGTTAGATACTACTTCCCACAGTTTCAGTTACAGAATTAAGACTATCAAATATAGTTATAGAGTTTTAGTAAAATAACTCAGATAGTTCTTCAGATTTTTAGACTGTCAGGTACAGTCAACTCAGAATAGTATAAGATTCAGATAGTTCCATTAGAAACTAGACTATTAGACGCAATCGCTCAGAATATCAGTTATATCAGTTGCATCAGTTATAAGAATTTCCATGTTATCAGTATTCAGACTCAGTAATCATAATATCACAGATTTGATTGCAATCTCTTATTCATGCATGTATTCTCATATTCATATTGTTCAGTCAGTTACCATAGTTCATGCATGTGACACCTTTGCATTAGACTACCTCATATGAATACCAGTACATTCCATCGTACTGACGTATTTGCACTATGGTGTTTTACTTTACACCATAGGTTCCGAGGCACGAGCTCCAGAGCATCAGTAACATTCCAGTCTCAGCAGTCAGAGTTAGCAGTAAGTCCTCATCCTTCGAGGACATGACCATTACTTTATTGTCTCATTAATTAATGATTTTCAGTAGTTGGAGTTAGTTGGGGACATGTTCCATCAACTCTTTATTCAGATAGTTATAGGCTTTTCAGACTATTATGTTTAGACAGTTTATTTTAGTTATTTTGGGTATTCCATACTCCATTCAGATATTATGTTTGTATCATTTATGTTACAACATTGAACCTTATGGCCTATCAGCCTTTATTTCTGCATTTATATACATATATTATGCAATGTATAGGTACAAATATCAGTCATGGGTTAGCTTATGGTCTTTCGGGGTCATGGGCACCATGTAACTTTCTGGGTACCAGATTCGGGACGTTACAAACTTGGTATCAGAGCCTAAGGTTCAATAGTGTCCTAGAAATTCTGAAAGCCGCATCTAGTAGAGTCTTGCACATGGGTGTGTTTTGTACCACACTTATGTGCAGGAGGATATGAGATGTTTTAGGAATAGTTTCCCTTCTTTTATATCTCAGACCGTGCTATAGAAAGGTTCTTTAGGAAACTCATAAAGATTCTCATCATGCTTCACTCATGTCAACTCCACCTTACTTTCAAGGTAATAGAAACAGTGAAGCTCAAAGTCCTAGAGATAGGGCTTTCTCAGATAGTCCCTGCGGAGAGTTATGGGATTGCCCACAGGCTCAAAAGTATCCCATTAGTTCTGTTATGTTTCATAGTTGTACAAATTTCATTCATGATCATGAGAACTCATCCACGAACCCGAATCTAGATATGCCATCAGACCCCTTCTCAGAATCCTATGATAGCATATGACCTAGAGTTAGATGCATGAATCCAGGAGTTTAGCAGTAGTAGAGTTGCGATAATATTATCCGTATTTAATAGATTATGTATTCATGGGGATAGTTGTACCAAAGTAAATTAGTAGGCTTGAATAATGCTAGCAAGAACTTAAGTTTATTGATTTGATACTAAGTATGAAGGTGGGGATGTGAGTTAGGAGATGTGATATTAGTAGTCTATGAAGAAACAAAAGTAAATGGTGTGTTTAGTAAGGCAACCATGTGTCGAACAGAGTATAAGTATGTAACGATGATTTCAGTTCAGTTTAGAGTTTAGTAAAGTATTCACAGACTTATGATGATGGCTTAAAGTTAAGGGGGAGAAGATAGAACAAGTGACCAAGTCAGGCCCTCAGATTCCAGTAGTAGTGCCAGTACGTATAGAAAGGCAGTAAGGGGAAAATAATTCCAGACCTATTCTTATCTCAGTGTAAAGTTTCGTACTCCAGTTAGCATGATGCCTACGCATGCTCCACATCTAAGTTCCATGAACCCAACTTATATTTGCACGTTTTTCATAGAATTATGTACGATTCTAATTCCCAGCATAAGGAGTTCATTTCTATTTCCCTCAGCAATACAAATCATGTCCCATAAATACAGAAAACTCATAACTCGGTTCATGCAGCTCATGACTCATGTACACATATCATGCTCTATAGTATACTCAGCTTCTGTGGCTCCTGCTACGCCTCTAATGATCAGTTTAATTCAGATTATGCTATGCATATCCTCATTTTAGACCTCTTGGTGAATCTATTATGTTTATATTCTATTCCTTAGGCTTCAGTCAAGTGTCAAAGTTGTGATAGTGTCAATTTATGCTTCAGGTCCTCCTGATTCAACCCTTCAATGAGCTCTCTTTGTGAAAACTATGTAGTGATGAGCAGTTACGTATATGGGAGAGAGTAGATATTACATATTAAGATAAGATTATTTCATGCTTATTGTACACGAGGGTGTAGTTATGAAGATAAGCTTGAATGTTATGTTGGTGTACAAGTAAATGGCTAGCAAGAGGTAGTATTTAGAAGTTGGGAAAGTACAGAGTGTGAGTGTACATTCAGATCCTTGAGTTATGTCATTCCTCATTACATAACTATCAAAAATCAGTTGCCATATTAGTTACAGTTTTAGTATTCAGTACTCAGTGATTAGTGTTCAGTCTCAAATTATCTTAGATTGATGATTAGTTTTTAGTATTTGTTTTTCAGTAATATTATACAGTGCTTATAGCGGGTACCATTTATGGGTTAGCTTGTGGTCCTTTAGGGTTATGAGCACCGTGTGACATTCGTGGTGCAGACTCGGGGAGTTATAAACTTGGTATTAGAGCCTAAGGTTCAACAGATTCCTAGAAAGTCTGAAAGCCATTTCAAGTAGAGTCTTGTGCTTAGGTGTGTAGCGTGCCATACTTATGAACAAGTGGATATGAGGCATTTTAGGAAAAGTTTCCCTTCTTTCAGTATTCATAATGTGCGAGTGAGCATGATCTCAAGTTAAACTCTCTGTCTAATTTAAGTTTCCCTTTTGTTTATAGAATATGCCTGTTAAAAAGAACAACAAAAGAAGAACAGGAAACCAGCCAGCCCCTCAGTCGTTCAGGCATATCCCCTGGGCGAGCATGTATCCCACGCAAAATTTAGAGCAACTTTCATTACTCTAGTTCATTCTGTGGATGCCCAGAATGAACGTCCAGCTGATCTCCAAGAAAACCCAATGGCCAATACTACCACAGATAGAATTTGGGACTTCACTCGAATGAATCCCCCATCATTTACCGGGTCTAAGTCATATGAGGACCCACAGGAATTCCTTGATTAGGAGTAAAAAGTCATAGATATTATGGTGGTGACTGCTAGTGAGAGTTATCAGTTGGTTGTATATCAGTTGTAGGATATGGATCACTCATGGTTCAAACAGTGAAGGGCAGAGAGGGCCGCAGATACAGGGCCCATAGAATGGGAGAAATTTGCCACTGCTTTTTTTGATAGGTTCTTCCCACTGAACTTGAGAGAAGTGAAGGTTTTGGAGTTTATTAATCTAAAGTAGAGCAACATGATAGTAAAATAGTATTCTCTCAAGTTTACTCAGCTGGCCAGAAACGCTCCTCATGTGGTAGCAGATAACAAATCTAAGATGAGTAAGTTTGTGTCTGGGGTATCTAACAGTGTGGTCAAGGAGTGTAGGACTGTAATGCTGATTAAGGAGATAGACATATCCAGGCTCTATGTCCAAGCTCAGTAGATAGAGGAGGCTAAGAATAAGGATAAGAAGAGGAAGAACAAGAGATCTAGAATAGGTAGCTTCAACTTCACCCAGCCTAGGTTAGAGGGTGGTAATCATTTTCAATTCTGCCCAAAATCTTTAGTTCTAGCTCCATCTTTAGATAGTTCCCCAGTTCTGAAATTCAAAGATGGCAATAAAGATAAGGCACCAGGACCTAAACCCCAGGATAGTGTTAGCAGTTCCCGAATAAATCCTCTTTACCAAAAATATGGCAGAAACCATCAGGTTGTCTGTCAAGCTGGTCGTGATGTATATTTCGGATGAGGCAAGCCAGACTATAGGTTCAGAGAGTGTCCTCAGGTGGGTTCGCAGAGTCAACATAATTGCCCCCCAGTTCAATTCGATCACCCAAATCAGCAAGGTACCGCTTCCAATGCCACCAGTGGGCAATGCCTAAACAGACTCTATGCACTTTAGTCCCGACAGGATCAGGAAAGTTCTCCTGATGTATTCACTGGTAAGTTACAATTTTACCATTTACATGTTTATGCTTTTCTAGATCCAGGAGTTTTTTTGTCCTTTGTAGCTCCTTATATAGCTATTGACTTCAGAGTCAGTCTCAAAATCCTAGCAAAGCCTTTCTCAGTCTCCACCCTAGTGGGTAAATCTATCATAGCCCAATAGGTATACAAGAACTGTTCGGTTATGGTATCTCATAAAGTTACTTCAACAGACTTAGTGAAGTTAGAGATGACAAATTTTAACGTCATTCTCAGCATGGATTGGCTTCATTCATGCTATACTTTAGTTGATTGCAGAAATAGAATTGTCTATTTTCAGTTTCCAAATGAAACTGTCCTTGAATGGAGGGGTAGTACTTTAGTACTTAGGGGTCAGCTTGTTTTCTACTTTAGATCAAGGAAAGTGATATCCAAAGGGTGTATCTATCATCTTATTCGAGTTTAAGACTCTATTTCAGAGACCCCTAATCTTGAGTCAGTAGCAGTAGTATGCGAGCTTCCATAGGTGTTTCCCAAAGATCTTCCCGGGCTCCCTCCTGAAAGGGAAATTGACTTTAGAATCGACCTTTCTCCAGATACTCAGCCCATATCTATTTTTCCATATGGAATGTCTCCAGAAGAAATCAAAGATTTTAAAGAATAGTTGGAGGATCTCCTAGATAAGGGATTCATCAGACCCAGTGTATCCCCTTGGGGTGCACCCGTTCTATTCGTGCGTAAGAAAGGTAATTCTCTTAGAATGTGTATAGATTACCGTCAGCTAAATAAAGTCACAATCAAGAATAAGTATCCACTTCCCAGAATTAATGACTTGTTTGACCAACTTCAGGGTGCCAACTATGTTTTTAAGATAGACCTCAGATCAGGCTATTATCAGCTCAGAGTAAAAGAATGTGACATTCTGTAAATATTTTTTGGAACTCGGTATGGTCACTTCAAATTCTTAGTCATGTTATTTGGTCTTAGAAATGCCCCAGCAGCCTTCATGGACTTGATAAACCGCGTGTTCAAGAAGTACTTGGACATGTTCATCATAGTCTTCATTGATGACATTCTTGTTTACTCCCACAATGAAAGTGATCATGCAGACCATCACAAAATAGTATTACAAACTCTCAGAGTCCATCAGTTGTTTGCCAAATTCAGTAAGTGGGAATTTTGGATAAGGTCAGTAGCTTTCATTAGCCATATAGTTTTCGGTGATGGCATTAGAGTTGATTATCAAAAGACTAAAGCATTGAGAAACTGGCCTAGACCCATCTCTCCATTAAATATTAGGATTTTCTTGGGTTTGGCCGGATATTACCAATGGTTTGTTGAGGTATTTTCATCTATTGCATTCCCATGTCCAGATTGACTCAAAAGAAAGTCAAATTCCATTAGTTTGATTCTTGTGAGAATAGGTTTCAGGAGTTAAAGACTCGACTCACTACATCCTCAATTTTGACTCTACCAAATGGTTCAGAAGGGTTTATGGTATAATGTTATTCTTCCAGAGTTGGTTTAGGGTGTATTTTGATGCAGAGAGGTAAGGTCATAGCTTACGCCTCTAGACAGCTTAAGCCCCATGAAAATAACTATCCTGCTCAAGATCTTGAGTTAGTAGTTGTAGTGTTTTCCTTAAATATTTGGAGGCACTATTTGTATGGGGTGCATGTTGATGTGTTCAAAAACTATAAGAGCTTGCAGTATGTGTTTTCTCAAAAATACCTGAACCTACACCAGAGAAGGTGGTTAGAGTTGTTGAAGGACTACGACATGAGTGTTCTGTATCATCCAGGAAAGGCTAATATAATAGTTGATGCTCTCAGTAGGATGTCTATGGGTAGTGTTTCTCATGTGGAGGATGGTAAGAAGAAGTTTGTTCAGGAAGTTCATCAGCTTACCCGACTAGGTGTTCACTTAGTCGATTCAGCAAAGGGTAGTATATAGGTGCAGAATAGTTTGGAATTATATTAGGTTTCCGAAGTAAAAGAAAAGCAGGACAGGGATTCCAGTTTAGTTAAACTAAAAGAGTTAGTCAGAGTTCAGAAAGTAGAGTTTTTCTCCCGGGGGGATAGAGTGTTACACTGCCAGGGTAGGCTATGTGTGCTATGTATGGATGGCATGAGACAACGAATTCTTGCAGAAGCACATGGTGTGCACTACTCGATTCACTCAAGGTCCACCAAGATGTACCGCGACTTGCAAGAAGTCTATTGGTGGCGTGGGATGAAGAGAGACATTATAGAGTTTGTAGCTAAGTGCTCAACATGTTAGTAGATTAAGATTAAGTATCAGAAGCCTAGTGGATCTATGCAGGAGTTTAGTATTCCTATTTAGAAGTGGAAGGAGGTGAAAATAGATTTTGTGACGGGTTTTCCCCGTACTCGCCGCCAACATGATTTGATTTGGGTCATTGTAGACAGGATGACAAAACCAACTTATTTCTTACTAGTTCATACCTCTTATTCAGTAGAGGATTATACCAAGATCTATGTCAGAGAGTTGGTCAGA
Organism: Capsicum pubescens; assembly: GCA_030864215.1. NCBI lineage: Eukaryota > Viridiplantae > Streptophyta > Magnoliopsida > Solanales > Solanaceae > Capsicum > Capsicum pubescens. Next base: position 100,534,146 of record CM061547.1, read on the forward strand.
TTGCACAGAGTTCCATTTTCCATCATTTCAGATAAAGGTATGCAGTTCACCTCTCATTTCTGGAAAGGCTTCTAAAAGGGTCTTGGTACCCAAGTTCATCTCAGTACAACCTTTCACCCTTAAATAGATAGAAAGGACTATCTAGAATCTAGAAGATATGATAAAAGTGTGTGCCATTGACTTTAAGGGTAGTTGGGATGACCACTTTCCCTTGATTGAGTTTGCATATAATAGCAGTTATCATTCACACATTCAGATGGCTCCATTTGAGGCACTTTATAGGAGGAGATGTAGATCTCCCATTGGTTGGTTTGAAGTAGGTGAGGCTGTAGTGGTAGGGACTGACTTGGTATTTGATGCCTTAGAAAAATTTTAGTTGATCAGGGAAAGGCTTAAGACAACTTAGAGCCGATAGAAATAGTATGCAGATGTTCGAAGAAAGGATCTTGAGTTTGAGATTGGTGATTATATATATTTAAAAATATTGGTGATTATGTGTATTTAAAAATCTCTCTTATGAAAGGAGTGAAGAGTTTGGCAAGAAGGGGAAGCTCAGTCCCCGATATGTCAGTCATTACCAAATTCTTATCCGTTTCTGAAAGGTATCTTAAGATCTTGATCTACCTTCAAACTTAGGTTTAGTGCACCCAGTGTTTTATGTCTCCATGCTAAAAAAATGCATAGGTGACCCAGCAATTGTGGTCCCTATAGAGGGTATAGATGTACAGAACAACCTCTCTTATGAAGAGATTCTAGTCGAAATCCTCGATCATCAGGTTCGCAGACTGAGGAACAAAGAAGTTCCTCTGGTCAAGTTTCTTTGGTGGAATTAGTTTGTTGAGGGAGCTACTTGGGAAGCAGAAGTAGATATGTGAACCAAGTATCCTCACCTCTTCTTCGGAAACTCAGATTCAGCTCAAGGTAATAGTTTTTCTTGAATTTAATCAGTTCCATGCTCAGATTTCCTTTACAACTTGGTATCGGTTCAGTTGCATAGCATTCTTATATCATGCATACCTTCATGAAATAGCTCAGTCATAAGTCATGCCTCAAGAATTCAGTGATGCTTCTGTTATGCATGTTCAATATGAAAACTCAGAATATCAGTAGTCTCAGTCATAAAATCATGCTTCAGTCATGCATGTCTAGTATGTAAACTCAGTCTATCAACATTCTCAGCTTAGTCAGTCTCATTCATGGATGAATGTTCCTAAGGGGGAGATATTGTAAGAACCCGCAAAATTCTAAGCTTAACTCAGTCCTTTAGTACATGAAAAGAGGTCCCAGACTTAGAAATTTCAGCTAAGTGTTTACACTTAGAATTACTTTAGCCCTCATAATATGGAGATCTTATTTTACGACCCTTATGACCTTGAAATATCGATCCTTGGATTGAATCATAATCAGGCGTGTCAGTAGGTCACTTCAGGTAAGTTTTGAATTTTTCAAACCTCATTTGAAACATGTTAGGGAGTCCAAAATAGTGGATCGATGCGAAATCGATGAGTCGCGTCGCCTATTGTGTCAATAGATATTTTTCCCCAGCTCTTGGTGCAAATTCCAGTGACCCGACGTGATCTCAACGCATCGCGTCGGCCATCACGTTGAACCTATTTACGCGGTGCATCGATATGAGCATTGCTGGGTACATTTTTAGTAATTAAAAGTCCATGTCCATAGAGGTATTTGGGTTATTTTACCACGTCTATTTAGCCCAAAAACATGAGATTTATCACTCCTAAAAATATCCATTCACTATTCACAAATTCTCTTAAGGACAAACCCTAACCCCTCATATTCAAGATTCAAGTCTCAAGAAAATCACCACATCCTTCAGAGAATTGATTACCAAGGTATGTTGGGTGTTCATCCAAGGGTTTCCTTCCACCCTTGGAGTTCAAGAACCTCTTGTAAAATTTCAAGATGATCATTTCCATGAATTCCATATTGAGTTAAATTATATTCATTAGTATGATTTTTTTTTGGGTTCCAACCCATGATTAATTACAAAAATTCATGTGAATTAAATAGCATGTGTGTATTATTATGTAGTTTCAAGTTGGAAACCCTTGAATTTGTGTGTTTGGAATTGTGATCATGATGCTTGCATATTGACTAGTATTATGTGCATAAACTATGTCCCCCAAGTGTTTGATAAAATGTTTATGTGATTTGAGTAGTAAAATCATATCATGTTAGCATGTATACAAGTTTATACCATGCAAGTGCTTGATAAAATGCCTCAAAGAATGAATTATGACAATGTATCTAGTTATCATGCTTTCAAGATTGTGCTAAGTTTTACAATTTAAGCATTGAGTCCTGGGGTATCAAATACTCGATAATCTGACTATTTACCTAGAGTTACAATAGTTACAGAATAGTCTCAGTAGTGTCACTAACAGTAGTACGCAATCCAGTTTAGTCAGTTAATAGAACTCAGTGAACTCAGTTCAGTTTAGTTCAGTTAGGCAACACTATCAGTAACAATTCAGTCAACCCTATAACAGTCTAGAAATTAGTTCAGTGTCCATTCAGTTAGGAGTAGGAATCAACATCTAGCGAACCCAGGGATGGGGGACATTCCTGTCAAAAAGGGTTTGACCCTTAGTAGCAATCCCTGCATTACAGAACTACATAGCCATCATAGGTTTAGATATCTTACTTCCAAACTAGGTTTGATATATCTCGTACGAGTTTTTCTTCTAGCGAGGATTGACAAAATGTCTTCCTTCCAGAGAAGGTTAACTCACAGCCATTGTTAGTATCCTTTGGCAAATTGCTAACACCCTTTCAACTGGGGTCATAGGTTGGACCCCAACTCAATTTATAATTGGGGTATATTGGTTAGATGAACACTCCCACAGTTACAGTTTCAGTTTCAGACTTAGTATAAAACTTCAGTTCAGTTTTAGAATCAGGAATGTCAGATACAGTCATCCAGCTTAGCTTGGAACTCAGTTCAATTCCACAGAATCAGGACTGTAAAAAATAGTCACCCAGTTATCAGTAATTCAGCTATAAGTGATCTCAATTTTAGTATCAGTAGATTTACATGCAATATTGCATATTCAGTAATTACAATAATTTCAGATATACATTTACTTTTGTTCAGTTATATTCATATTATTCATTCAGTTATTGTTCATGCATATGAACCCATGCATATCAGCCTACCTCACTTATCATACCAGTACATTCAAAGTACTGACGCATACTTTTCTTTTGTGCTATGATGTTTTATATCATAGGTTCAGAGGCACAAGCTCCTGACCGTACTAAGAAGCTTGGATTTTTAGCAGCAGATATAGTGGTGAGTCCTCATAGTCTGAGGATAGAGTTATCATTTTAGTATTTCAGTATTCAGTACATTCAGTCGTTGGAGTTAGTTGGGGACTTATCCCATCAACTCCATATTCAGACAGTTAAAGGCTATCAAACTAGATTATTTTAGACATATGTTCAATTTTTAGTACTTGTTTTTCAGTGATAAACCTTATGGAAACTTCAGCCTAATTTCCACATTTATTTCAGTAATATTATACAATGCTCACAGTAGGTACCAGTCATGGGTTAGCTTGTGATCCTTTGGGATTATAAGTATCGTGTGACGTCCGGGGTGTAGACTCGGGGTGTTACATCAGCAGTCAGTCGAAGTTAGTTGGGGACCTATCCCATCAACTCCAAAGTCAATCAGTTAGAGGCTTTAAAAAATTTTAACTAGTTATTCAGTTATCAGTTGCTATTGACAGTCTTACAGAATTATTTTCAGACAGGCATTTTCAGTATTTTGATTCAGCATTGTCTTCATATTTAAAATCTTATGGAATTTACAATTGAATTCCGCATATGCATCTCTATTATTTTATTCAGTGCTCACAGCAGGAACCAACATAGTTTAGCTTGCAGTCCTTCAGGGATGTAGGTACCGTGTGGTGTCCAGGGTGTATTCTCGAGGCATCACAAACGTGGTATCAAAGCTTAAGGTTTTAAAGTGTCCTAGGAAGTATGTAAGCCACACCAAGTAGAGTCTTGTGCATAGGTGTAAAGTGCGCTAACTACACTTATGGATAGGAGGCTACAAGATATTTTATAAAAAGTTTCCCTTCTTTCGGTATTCATGTCGTACAAATAAACATAATCTCAAGTTAAATTCTCTATCTAAATTAATATTCCTTCTATTTATAGAACATCCCTCCTAGAAAGACTAACGGAAAAAGAAATGGAAATCAGCCCGCACCTCCGGTTGTTCATGAAGATCCCCTGAATGAGCATGTTTCTCATGCCAAGTTCAGAGCTACATTCACTACTCTGGCAAACTCTTTAGTAGCTCAGAATAATTAGTAAGATACTATCCTGGCCAATCCAGTGGCTAATTCAACTGCAGCTAAGATTCAGGACTTCATCCAAATGAATTCTCCTTTGTTTTTGGGATCCAAGTCTGACGAGGATCTGTAGGATTTCCTTGACATGGTCCAGAAGGTAACTGACATTTTAGGTGTGACTTTTAGTAAGAGTGTAGATTTGGGTTCTTACCAGTTATAGGATGTAGCTCACACCTGGTATAAGCAGTAGAAGGGATAGAGAGGCATAAATATAGGGCTTGTTGAATAGGAGGAATTTGCTAAAGCCTTTCTAGAAAGATTCTTTCCTTTGGACTTGAGGAAAGATAAGGTGCTGGAGTTTATTAACTTGAAGCAGGGCAATATAAGTGTGAAAGAGTATTTGCTTAAGTTTACTCGGCTGGTAAGGAATGCTCCTTATATGGTGGTTGATAACAGGTCTAGGATAAGAAAGTTTATGTCTGGTGTATCTGATAGTATGGTCAAGGAGTGTAGGACTGCAATGGGTATTAAGGAGATGGACATTTCTAGGCTGATGGTCCATGCTCAATAGATTGAGGAGTAGCATATTAAAGAGAGAGAGAGAGAGATAACAAAAGGGATAGAACAAGTAGCTTTAATTTTGCTCAACCGAGATGAAAAGGTGGTAATCATCCTCAGTTCCACCAGAAATCTTTAGTTCCAGCTCCATCCTCAGCTAGTGCACCTATGCCAAAGTTTAGAAATGATAATCAAGATAGGGCACAAGGCTCTAAGTCCCATGGCAGTGTAAACAGTGCCCGCACTAATCCTCTCTTCCAGAAATATAGTAGAAACCATCAGGGTATGTGTAGAGCTAGTAGTGATGTATTATTTGGGTATGCAAATCCAACCCACAGGGTCAGGGAATGCCCATAGAGTGGTCAGCAGGGTCAGTCCAGTTATCCCCCAGTTCTATCCAGTCGCCTGACACAGCAGGGTGCCGCTTCTAGTGCCACCAGTGGGCAACGCCCAAATAGGTTTTATGGACTTCAGTCCTGATAGGATCAGGAAAGTTCTCCTAATATGGTTATTGGTAAATTACAGGTCTTTTATTTATATGTTTATGCTTTACTAGACCCAGAGCTCCTCTTTCTTTTGTAACTCCTTGTATAACTGTTAATTTCGGTGTCGATCTCAAAACCTTAACCAAATCCTTCTCAGTGTCCACTCTAGTAGGTGTTTTTACTGTATCCAGGAAGGTATACAAGAACTATCCGATCATAATATCCCATAAATTTACTTCAGTAGATCTTGTGGAGATAGAGAAGATCAATTTTGATATCATTCTCGGTATGGATTGGCTCCACTCATGGTATGCCTTAGTCAATTGCATAAATAGGGTGTTTCAGCTTAAGTTTCCAAATGAACCAGTTTTTGAATAGAGGGGTAGTACTTTAGCGTTGCTTGTTTCATACCTTAGAGTAAGAAAAATAATTCCCAAGGAGTGAATTTATCATCTTGTTCGAGTCAGAGACTCTAATTCTAAGACTCCTAATCTTGAGTCAGTTTCACTAGTGAGGGAATTTCCAGATGTGTTACCTAAATATCTTCCCAGAGTTCCTCCCTAAAGGGAAATTGATTATAAAATAGACCTTCTTCCATATACCTAGCCTATCTCTATTCTACCATACAGAATGGCTCCAACTAAAATCAAAGCATTGAAAGAACAGTTAAAAGACCTCCTGGATAAGGGATTCATTAGGCCCAGTATTTCCTCATGGGACGCTCCAGTCCTTTTCGTGCGTAAGAAAGACGGTTTCCTTAGAATGTGTATTGATTACCTCAGTTGAACAAAGTCACCATCAAGAATAAATATCCACTCCCCAGAATTATTGACTTGTTCTACCATCTTCAGGGTGCCAGTTATTTCTCTACGATATACCTCAGGTCCGGATATCATCAACTCAGAGTCAGAGAATGTGACATCTTAAAAACAACTTTGAGAACTCGGTATTGTCACTTAAAATTCCTAGTCATGTCTTTTGGACTAACGAATTCCCCAACAGCTTTCATGGACTTGATGAATAGAGTGTTCAAATAATATTTGGAAATGTTCATTATAGTCTTCATCAATGATATTCTCGTCTACTTCAACAATGAAACTAAACATGCAGACCACCTCAGAATTGTATTAAAGACTCTTAGAGCTCATCATTTATTTGTCAAGTTCAGTAAGTGTGAGTTTTGGATAAGATCAATAACTTTTCTTAGCCATATTATTTACGGTGATGGCATTAGAGTTGACCCCTAAAAGACCGAAGCTGTGATAAACTGGCCCAAACCCATCTCTCCATCAGACATCAGAAGTTTCTTAGGTTTGATTGGATATTACCGAAGGTTTGTTGAAGGGTTTTAATCTATTTCATCCCCATGTCTAGATTGACTCAAAAGAAAGTCAAGTTTGTGTGGTCAAATTCTTGCGAGAAGAGTTTTCAGGAGATGAAGACGTGACTTACCTCAACCCTAGTTTTGACCTTTCCTGATGGTTCAGAGGTTTTTATCGTGTACTGTGATGCTTCCAGAGGTAGTTCGGGGTATGTTTTGATGTAGAAGGGTAAGGTTATAGCCTATGCTTCTAGACAACTTAATCCTCATGAAAAGAATTACCCTACCCATAATCTTGAGTTAGCAGCTATTGTATTTGCCTTAAAGATTTGGAGGCACTATTTGTATAGGGTGCACGTTGATGTGTTCACGAATCACAAAATCTTGCAGTATGTATTTTTGTAGAAAGATTTAAATCTCCATCAGAGAAGGTGGTTAGAGTTGTTGAAAGACTATGATATGAGTGTTTTGTACCACCTGGGCAAGGCCAATATAGTGGCATATGCCTTAAGTAGACTATCTATGGGTAGTGTTTCTCATGTTGAGGATGATAAGAAGAAGTTAGTTAGGGAATTTCATCAGCTTTCCAGATTAGGTATTTGTTTGTTTGATTCAAATGAGGGTAGTGTATGGGTTAAAAATAGTTTAGAATCTTCTTTGGTTACTGAAGTGAAAGAAAAGCAAGATAGGGATCCCAATCTGATTAAGTTGAAGGAGTTAGTTAGAGATCAGAAAGTAGAGGGTTTCTCCCAAAAGGGAGATGGTGTGTTGCATTGTCAGGGTAGACTATGTGTTCCATATGTAGATAATTTGAGGTAGCTAATTCTTACAGAAGCACATGGTGCGCATTACCCTATTCATCTAGGGGCCACAAAGATATACCATGATCTATGAGAAATCTATTGGAGAGGTGGTATGAAGAGGGATGTTGCAATATTTGTAGCAAGGTGCCCAAATTATCAGCAGGTTAAGGTCGAGCATAAAAAGCCTAATAGCACCATGTAGGAGTTCAGCATTCCCACTTGGAAGTGGAAAGAGGTGAACATAGACTTTGTGATGGGTTTGCCTCGTACTCGTCGTCAGCATAATTCAATTTGGGTCATTGTGGATAGGATGACTAAATCAGCCCATTTTTTACCAGTTCATACTTCTTATTCAGCCGATGACTATGCTAAGATCTACCTTAGAGAGTTGGTTAGCTTTCATGGAGTCCCGTTGTCCATTATTTCTGATATAGGTACTCAATTTACCTCTCACTTTTGGAAAGCCTTTCAGAAGGGTCTTGGTACCCAAGTCAACCTCAGTACTACCATTCACCCTCAGATAGATCGTCAGGTAGAAAGGACCGTTCCGACCCTAGAAGATATGTTGAGAGCCTATGTTATCGATTTTAAGGGTAGTTGGGATGATCACTTGCCTTTGATTTAGTTCTCTTATAATAACAACTATTATTCTAGTATTCAGATGGCTTCATTTGAGGCTCTATATGGGAGGAGATATAGGTCTCCAATTGGTTGGTTTGAGGTAGGTGAGAACGCTTTGGTAGGGTCTGATTTGGTGTTTGATATGTTGGAGAAAGTTTAATTGATTAGGGAAAGGCTTAAGACAGCCCAAATCCAAGAGAAATCTTATGCTAATGTGAGGAGAAGGGATCTTGAGTTCGAGATAAGAGATTTTGTATATTTGAAGATCTCTCTCATAAGGGGAGTAAAGAGGTTTGGTAAGAAAGGGAAGTTCAGTCCTCGATATATTGGACCTTACAGAATCTTGAGTCGCTTTGGAAAGGTAGCTTACGAACTTGAGTTGCCTGCAGATTTGGCCTTAGTACACCTAGTATTCCATATCTCTTTGTTGAAGAAGTGTATTAGTGACCAAACTATAGTTTTTCCTTAAGAAAGCATAGATGTTTAGAACAACCTTTCTTACGAAGAAATTCCAGTCGAGATCCTTAATCGCCAAGTTTGTAGACTAAGAAAGAAAGAAGTTCCCTTGGTTAAAGTACTTTAGTGAAATCTGTCCGTTGAGGGCACCACTTGGGAGGAAGAAACAGATATGCGAACCAAGTACCCCCATCTCTTTTCTGCAAGTTCAGACTCATCTTAAGGTAACAAGTTTTCCTTAGATTATATCTTGTCCACTCGTAGTTTCATCTATATAATCAATTTTATGTCATTGCATGCATTCACTAACCAGTTCAGACATGTAATCATGATTTCGGATATGCATTCTTAGTGTGAAGTTTTAGTCCCTCAGTTCAATCAGTCTTATTCAAGGATGAATGTTCCCAAGGGGGAGATAATGTAACACCTTGTATGTTTCTAAGCTAGAAAATGAACCATTGTTCCTGCGTGTGTAACCTTTAATCCCTTAATTCAACTTTTAATGTATGTATCATGTTTATTATGCTAGTTAGAGGAGAGCTTGTGATGTATAAAAGATGTTCATAAGAGTCACTTAGAGCAAAGTGAGCTAAGAGCCTTTGATTCGGCTAATTTTTGGTGTTTAATTTCATAAGGGTCATATTTGAACAAATATAACTTTTTGTATATATAGAATTTGGCATATTAATACCCACCAAATTATGGATAATCAAATTAGCTTTCCAACGATACCAATTTCTACTTAATCTGATACTAGAGTGAAAAGTTATGTCATTTTTTCTGTAAATAAGTAATGTGTCGCGATAGCCTCGTGCCGCGATGGCTATTTGGCCAGAACGGGGGTCGCTTCGCGAGGGCTACTTGAACCAACAAGGGGTCGCGATGTGGGGGCTATTCCCCCACAGTTTTAGCTTCCTAAGGGTCAAGGGTTACTTTTGTCCTTTCCCCTCATCCCCAAATGTCCAAAGCAAGAATTTTAACACTCAAAAGGGCATTATTTTCCCATCTTCCTCAAATCAACTCACGTAAAAACCCTTCTCCATTCCCAAGAACAAAAAAATCCAAGCTTCACCATTCAAGAGCCTTCAAGAAAGGTTATTCTCCTTTAAGATTTACACTTTTAAGGTATGTTGGATGTTCATCCATGTGCCTTTATTACCCATGGAGTCCAAGAATCCAATTTCAAATTTAATGTTATGATTGTTACAAGTTATTGTAATTTTAACCATGAATCCCCATGACTTTTAATTCTATATCATGTTTACATGCAATTGTTGTTATTAATTCCCACACGTTTTAATATTGTTGTTAGCTGAGTTAAACCTTAATTGGTGATTTTAGTAGTAAAATCATGCTATTACTACAAGTTTTAGAACTATCTCCATGCATAGCTTAAACCATGAATTGCAAGTGTTTGATGAAATGCCTCAAAAAATGAGATTTTAAATATTGACTACATATTCTATCATTAAAGTATTAGTGTGATCTTGCTATTATTGCTATCGAGTCCTGTGGTTTAAATACCCAAAATTTAGCTATTTACCTAGTTTTCAATATCTATAGAATGATTTCAAAATAGTTATAAACCCTATAAGTTTAGTCAGTTACCATAAATAGTAAACATAGTTCAGTCCAGTATCTATTGTCTTTCAGTTGGGAGTAGGATTTAGCTCCGAGCAAACCTAGGGATGGGGGCTCTCTACAAGTAGAGGGTGTTATCCTTAGTAGTAACCCCTACATTCCATAACTACGTAGCCAGCATAGGTTAAGACGTTAACCTGCCAATTGAGGGTTGACACCTATTTCATAAGGGCACCTGCCAGTTGAGGGTATCCCTTAGTCCTTCGGTACAACACTTTAGTGGATCCACACAGCCATGTGTTAGTACCCATGGCACGGTACTAACACCCTTCCAACTGGGGTCACAGGTTAGACCCAAAATTAGCTCGTTGGGGTATGTCGGTTAGATGATAGCTCCCACAGTCTCTGTGCAGTATTCAAATCAGAAATTAGTTTTCATTTTTCTTGACCATAGCATACAGTATTAGTTATTCAGTAATCAGTATTTTAGTATTTTAGCTTACAGACTATTTCAGAACATATTTTATGCTTGGTCATGCATCCTCAGTCTTTACGAATTTTATGCATTCTTACTCAGTACCTCATGTTATTGATTCAGTTGGTTATTTTTTATGCACATGAACCCATGCATATTATCCTAACCTTATTCAGCATACCAGTACATTCAAAGTGATGACCGCATACTCGTCTTAAGCTATGATGTCTTATATCATAGGTTCGGATGCCCAGGTTCCCGACCGCACCTAGACCTCTCAGTGTATCAACAACAGTAGAAATGGTGAGTCCTCATGTTCTGAGGACTATTTATGTTTATTTCAGATCAATTCAGCAGTCAGTCGGAGTTAGTTGGGGGTTTGTCCGATCAACTCCAAAGTCAGTCAGTTAGAGGCTTTCATACACTTTCAGTTAGTTATTCAGTTATCAGTTGTTATTGAAGTCTTACAGTATTATTTTTAGACAGACATTTTCAATATTTTGATTTAGGATTGTCTTTGTATTTAAAACCTTATGGCATTTTTAGTTAAATTCTACGTATGCTTCTCTATTATTTTATTCAGTGCTCACAGCAGATATCTGTATGGGTTAGATTGTAGTCCTTCGGTGCAGTAGGCACCGTGTGGCATCCTGGATGTACTCTTGGGTCATCACACAGATTTAGTGGTGCCGAGGGCGAGGATTCTAGAGTTCTTGATTTATTATAGGGAGAAGTTGCATACCTTGGGTTCTCTTAAGTCGCATGGAGTGGCTTATACTAGATATCAGGTTAGAGATGCTGCGAGAGATTGGTGGAGATTGTTTTTTGGTTATAGAACTCTTGATGCTCCATAGTTGACTTGGGATTAGTTTACTGATGCCTTTTTGGTGAGATTTGTGCCTTATAACTTAAGATATCTAATACGTGATGAGTTTGATCTTTTGGAGCTAGGCTCCATGACTGTTGTAGAGTATGAGGTACATTTTCATGCCTTATATAGATATTCCTATACCAGTATTTTCATCGAGTCTGAGAAGATTCAAAAGTTTGTGAAGGGTTTAGATTTTTTCCTTCAGTTGGCTACTTCTCAGATGGTTGTATTTAGAGTGTCCTTTTAGATAATTATGGATCACTCCAAGATGACAGAGGGTATTCTTAGAGAATCTCAGAGAGGTGCCAAGAGGGTGTGCCATTTTTGTGAGTTTAGAGGTCAGGCTCCCCATGGTAGAGATTTTAGAGATTCTTGTAGATATCAGGGTAGGCTAATGCAAAAGGCCTTAAAAAATTTAGGTGATGGATCTCCTGGTTCAGTAGTGCAGAAGGGCCACTAGGGTAAGTTTAGAGTTTACTATGTTTGTGATGAAGCCTAGCCATATGGCCAAGGACCGTCCTTGTCATGTGATTAGAGCTGCTTCTATTTCTACTGTGAGAGGCTGGGGTACTACAAGAGATGTGAGAGGTATAGGTAGTAGAGACCGTGGTGGTGGTTATGGGGTTACTTATCTAGTTGGGGATTGTTGTGGTCAGTGTTATGCTACACCCTCCAGGCTTGTGGCGGAGGCTTCTGATGTTGTGATCATAGGGATCATTCCCATTTGTTTCAAATTTATAGTTGTATTATTTAATCTTGGATCAACTTTTTCCTATGTGCTTATATATTTTACTTTGGTTTTTGATTTTATTAGTGAGCCTCTTACCTGGTAAGTAATTATTTAATGGTGGATTGGGTGCATAGATCTTGTGTTGTGACTTTCTCTGGCCGCGAGACTTGGATAGATTTTCTTGTTTTAGATATGGTTTACTTTGATGTTATTTTTGATATGGATTGGTTGGCTCCTGTCATGCTGCCTTATATTAATTTGCTAAGACTATGACTTTAGCTTCGCCGGGTGTGCCAAGGATAGCTTGGAAAGATACACTCCATTCATTCCCAAAGAGGGTCATATTTTATGTTTAGGCGAGTAGATTGGTTGAGAGAGGATGTTTATCTTATCTTGCTCATCCTCATGGTAGTAGAATTGTTTCACCTCCTTTCTTGGATTCTATTTATGTTGTATGTGTGTTTGTAGATATGTTCCCTATGGATTTGTCTTATATGCCTCTAGATCAGAACAGTGATTTTTCTATTGATGTTGAGCAGGACAACAAACCCGTTTCTATTCCTCAATATAGGATAGCCCCAGACGAGTTAAAGAAATTAAATGATCAGTTGCAGGTGTTGTTGGATTAGGGATTTAGTCGACCTAGTATATCACCTTGAGGTGCACCTATCTTGTTTGTTATGAAAAAGGATGGGTCTATGCATATGTGTATTGATTATCAACAGTTGAACAAGGTGACGATTAAAAATATTATCTTCTTCCTCTCATTAATGTTTTATTTGATCAGCTTCAGGGTGCTACGGTGTTTTCAAAGATTGATTTGAGGTTTGGTTATCACCAATTGAGGATTAGAGCTTCAGATATTCCAAAGATAGCTTTTCAAACTCGATATGGTCAGTATGAGTTTTTAGTCATGACTTTTAGGTTGACCAATGCCCTTGCTGCATCCATGGAGTTGATGAACCAGGTGTTTTAACCATATCTCAGCTCCATTGTTATTATTTTTATAGATGATATCTTGGTGTATTACAAGAGTGAGGCTGAGCATAAGGAGCATTTGCGGATTGTGCTTCAGAGATTAAGAGATGAAAAGTTGTATGCGAAGTTCTCTAAATGCGAGTTAATTTGTAGTGAGTTTCTTTCTTGGGTCATGTGGTGACTAAAAAGATATTATAGTTGATCCAGCCAAGGTTGCAGTGGTTCGTGATTGGGCTAGACCTACATTGCCTATTGAGATTTGGAGTTTTGTTGGTTTGGCTTGTTATTATCAATGTTTTATTGAGGGTTTTTCCTTTATTGCATCTCTATTGACCAAGTTGACATAGAAGGAGATTTCTTTTTAGTGGTTTGATGCTTGTGAGGCGAGCTTTCAAAAGATCAAGGATTTGTTTACTTCAACTCCTATTTTGGCTTTGCCCAAAGAGGGTGTGGGTTTTACCATCTTTTGTGATGCTTCAGGTGTTAGGTTAGTTTTTGTGTTGATGCATGAGGGTAAGGTGATTACGTATGAATGTCATCTATTGAAGCCTCATGAGAGGAACTGTAACCCCCCAAAATCGGGTCCCAAGACGTCACACGGTGCTTAGGGTCACAAGTGATCCCAAGCTAACACTTCTACTAGCATAACTCATAAGCAACTGAATAAAATGCTTAAATCTGTATACAATCAGCAAGAACATAAAACTTTTTTGAACTTGATCAATACAAATCTGAACTTTACAAGATTACAACTCTCCTTTTACCAAAATTAAAGTGAAACTGAATACATTAGCTTTACTGACTGTCTGTAAAGACTCTACTAGTACTGAATTTAGATAGCCGGGTCATGACTCCCAACTATCCTGACACAATACGATTTAAATAGGATAATAAAGAATTTCTCAAACTGTCTATCTGGCTCAAACCCTTGAATCAAAAGGATTCATCACCTGCTGACTGGAAGCTGTGAGCTGATTAAATCTGAATGTGCATACTAAGTCTTGTACCTACATTATGAGACAATGTAGCACATAGACATATATGTGGATCAACACTTTGGGAATGTACTGAGTATATGGTGGTGTATGCAATTAAATAATCAATATCATAAATCCTTATAGAAAACATGCATTCTAGAATAGATGACTCACATAGGTTGAATTAAAACCATCATAGTCATGAATAAGAAAACAGGTAATGTAAATCACGTAAGTCATTGCACTTCATTCTAAATCTGCATTCTTTCTTTATTCTAGAACTTGTAATATAGATAAAGTCTTAAAACAACATCTTTCAGAGCATACACTTTAATCTCATGAAAACTAAGAACTTCTTTGGAAACTTAAAGATTTTGAAACTTGAGAGCCTTAGAAATCTTGGACTAATAGCTTTCAAAATACATATACTTGTATCTTATATAGAGTGGGGGACTACTTGGGGAGTTTCTTCTGACCGACATAAACAATGTGAGCTACATGGAGTCCAATGTCTTACCCACGTTGGGGAGAGCTTTTCTATCCTTGTCATCGGATAGAACCTTAACTTTAGTGATCACTATCTTAACACACTTGGGGTATATCAAGAACCAACTGGGGCACGTAGTTCTGGGGCATGAGACCTCGAAATCACACCCAACTCGGTGCTAAATAATACTCCCTTACTTAGCTCAGAACTTTAGAAAATCTACCTTAAAACAATTCAACAATATATATATATATATATATATATATAATAGGAGCCAAAATGCATCCCCTTAACTTCAAACTCAAGAATGTGAATTTCAATCATAACTTACAATCAAAACACACTTCTTGATATTCTTTAAAAATTACTAACATATCATTCTCAAACTCATGCTTTAACCATAAGGTTCAATTCACAACAATAGGACTTGAAATTCTCAAAACATGATATAGACGTTGAATTATGCAACTTAAACCATAAATTGACAATTTAAAACATTAATATGCATAATATTATTACAACTTAATTCTTGGGTAAGACATAGTTTCATAAAACTCACAATATAATAACATGATAGGAATTCTCCATGAGTTTATGAAAAACTTTATGAAAACATGTAACTTTTGGGCACAAGAACAAAAGGGTGTTCTTGTTCAAAACCACATACCTTAAACTTGGAGCTTTTGGATGACTTCAAAAAATTACGGAAGGTTATTCATGAACTATTGGGTGTACCTCGTATCCCTCTTAACAGGGAATTCAAATATGCAAGAATTATCGAATTCTCACGGTTGAATCTCTAGATAATTAGGTTTTTAGGTTGAAACCCTAACCTTGTGGTTGAAGGTGTGCAGAGAATTTTGAGATGTTTAACTAAAGACAATGGAAGATAATACGCTCCTTGAGGGTTATAAGTCATGGAAAGTGAAGGAAAAAGACAAAAATACCTTTACTAAACCGCTTCCCAGTTGCTGAAAATCTAAGGCTGATGACATTTATGATAGGCCATCAGACTTGTGATAAGTCATCACAAAAGTCGTCACGGGGGGGCTGGAATTGATGGATTTCTGCCTAAGGCTGACGACATTCGTGATAAGTCGTTACACTTGTGATAACTTATCAGAAATATCATCACTGGGGGGATGGATTCTTCCTAATGCTGACGACATTCGTGATAAGTCGTCACACTTGTGATAAGTTATCACAAATGTCGTCACTCAGTTTTCCAGGCTGACATGCTGGAGTAAAATGGGCATAACTTTTTGCTCCGATATCGGATTTAGGTAAAATTGATATCGTTGGAAAGATAATTCGAAGATATTTTATTTGAAATATATTAATCTACCCAGTTAGTCATATACAAGTAGTTATGGTAGATTGAAGTTGACTCAAATTTTGACACTCACCAAAACTCAAACGATAGGAAATCTTTCAACTTGATCTTGAGTTAGGGGATCCCTATGATCCCAATTCATTCTCAAATAGGTTTCCATACTACATAATTGATTAACATACCAAATTTGCATAGGATTTATGAATTTTGGAATATCAACTCATAGAAAAGATGATTTTTATTCTATCCCGAAATGCAGGGTATTACATTATCTCCCCCTTGGGATCATTCATCCCCGAATGTTGCTCGTTAGGTTAAGAATACAGAGAATAATGAGGATACACAACTGAAATAACTTATTAAACTGAATCTATATCTTTCTAAACTTTGTCATACTTCGATGAATGCATATACTCATGATAAGAATAGCTATCTAACTGAATCTTTGATTAGAGAGGAGTTGAATGAAAGAAGGTTGTTACCTTCATCTGAATTTGAGCTAACTTGCCCTTTTTACTTATTTATGAAGAGTTGACTCATGCTGAGATTTTAGAATTTGCTTGATGTGCTCATGGTGCGATCGTACTTATAGACTGTGAGGTGATAGTTTATACAGGCACAAATCATGAGAAAACAAGGCTAAGATCACACAATGGGTATCACAGTGTCTGAGATGGAATACTTAGAAAACGAAGATCGTTCGGTGAATACTTATGAACTGAATCATGACTAGATATCCGAATTCTGAAACCGATGCCTGATATATTTACTCAGATGAATTCACAATTGCGAAACTATTTCGGAATGACCGTACTTATAAAACTTCAGGTAGTAAAACTAGGCGAGTTCGAAAAATGGAAATCCATAGAAATCTATGTTCCTGATTGTTAAACTGAACTGTTGTCTATCCAAACTGAATCATACTATATACTCATGCTCAAGTGGAAGGTTTCTTCAACACCCCTCTATTGAGTTCTAACGATTTGAAGGAGCCAAGAATTTTGGTCAAGATCTGAACAAGACATCTGACTAAGGGATTACAATATTGCTACAATTCATTAGCTTGGAATCATAGACCTTTGAATCATAGACTGTGGAGGGAGGGTAGAATTTACTTGGCTTTAGTCAATGCATCACCTTACTTAAAACTTACACACACTTCTAAAATATCCTATCAACTAATCTTTTACCTTAAAAACCATACTTATTGATTCATCTTCTAATTCTAACAAGGCCGTTGATATTTCCTTCTACTCATGTCTAAACTGAACTAAATTCCCTCACCATCTTCAAGCCTAACCCTCAATCATAGGATACACCACATAACACTGTACTACTAGTCTGAACCATAATTCAACAAACCCTGCACTTCACAACTTCTTATCTCATGAAAATCCTCATTAGGTTAAGCATGGAGGAGGTGTATTTTCTAGATATTCTATATATCTGGGAGTGACTAAGATGTATCGTGAATTGAGGCAGCATTATTGGTGGAGTGGTATTAGGAAGGATGTAGTAGACTTTGTAGCTCGTTGCCTTTGTTTCCAATAGGTTAAAGCCGAACATATAAGATTTGGTGGACTACTTCAAAGGTTACCCATTCCTGAGTAGAAGTAGGGATCACTATAGACTTCGTGACCGGTTTGTGATGTGTGAGCAAAAGCTAACATATTTAATGCTTTGTAGCTCAAAATAATTGCGAAGTCTTAAGAAAATTTTGTTGTTTTTTTGATTGTTTTATTTTTTTAATGCAGATACAAGTGATCGGGGAGGAAACCAAAGAAAATAAAAATAAATCAGCTGAAATCTGGTGCAAATGAGCTATATTGAAGTTGACGCCATTTCTAAAGCGCCATTAGACATATGACAGACTGTCAAAGTTGCCGTCAAACATATACAGAACCTGAGGAATTGAGATAAAATGTGACGACGTTTCGGAAGTGCCGTCAAGTATGGGATGGGCTGTCAAAGTGGCCATCAACCTGAGGCAGATTATACTGATTTCTAGTGAAGATATGATGACATTTTTCACAGGCCGTCACATATTTGACACACCATCAGATTTTCGTCAGAAAAATTAGAAGATAGTAATTCACTGGAGACTTTAACGACATCCTGCACACGCCGTCATACTTATGATACGCCGTCAAGAATGTCGTCACCCATCCTGAAGAAAATCTTAAATTTTAATTTTATTTCCTTATTTAGGGTTGACTATTTAAAGACATGTAGGAGGGTTTTCTAATATTATTATTCCATAAAAGGGGAGAGATCCGCACTTGAGTTTTTGGTGAGACAACACATTGATATTTTCTCTCTCTAATTTTCTTGGCTTGAAGAAGCAAATCCTTTGAAGAGATTAATATCATTACTTTGGAATTTCCTTTGTGATCTAATCTGCGATTCACTAGTTATTATTCATATCTGTAAGTTTATCTTTCAAATCATGAATTCAATTATGTGTTTCATTCGTTACATCTTGAGTGGCTAAATTCCATTAACCTGGATTATGGGATCTAGGGTTAGGTCATGATAAGGTGTTAAATACTCAAGGTTTAATAGGTGTTAGGATTTCTTGATAATTCTGAGACTATAATTTATGTCTATTGGTTGGAAATAATAGGCATGCCTACTTTGGTTTAGTTGAGAAAGAAATCATAAACAGTAGGAAGTGAGTTATCAACAGGGACTCAGAAAGGCTTCATTTAATAATCAGTATTGTAACAAGGTTGATTAACCTGAGGTAAAATCTGTGTAGCGATAAGCGATTCCCTAAGTTCAAGAGGATTAGGAAATTAGACGCTTGAATAGGTCGAGAGAAATTTGAGCATACCATCGATAAAGATAGCTTGTCATCCTAACTACCATGAGAACCTTGAGTAAATTTTAGTATCTTTCATGTACCGTAAGTCCTAGTGAACATAATCCGGGTTATTTCATAAACTCTTGATTACAAACTGAAACCAAGGTGACCAACAATTACTTGTTAAACTCAAAACCCCCATTTATCTTTTCATGCTAGTTGTTTGAATTTGACTTGTAGCTTTAGGTTCAAACTAGTTTAATCGCCACTCACATTGTTCCCTGTGGATTCGTCCCCGACTCCAAAGTTGGGTAAATATATTGACGATGACCGCCTTGCACTAAATTGAGGTGTAAGTTGAGAGTTATAAAAAATGGCGTCGTTGTTGGGGAATAATTTGGCGTATTGTGTTGGTTTGGAATTTTAGCTTACTTGCTTGAATTCAAACTTGTAAATATTTGTTTGTGATTTCCTTTGGGTTTTTTTGTGTTAGGTAGATTTTCTTTATTTTGGTTTATTTCTTACTATGGCATCATGGAATGAATATGAGTTTGATGGTTAGAAATCTTATCTGGATTATCCATGTCCATATTGTGATGGACCACACTTTTGGCAAGATTGTAGATATGCTCCCCGGAGAGAGATATGTGCACCATCTTCATCCTACCGGGAGTATAATTATTCTTTATATGGTGGTCAAGATGGACATTGGAGTGATTGCCTAAATTCCCCCTCCCCCTATTGCGCTAACCCAAGTTTTAGTTCTTCTTATGAGTATGACAGGTCTTATGGTAAAAAAAGGAAAGAACGAAGCACTGGAAAGAGTGACATTGAAGATATGCTTCAACTAATGTTAGATCGTATAGACACAATGAATGATACCATATGTTACATACGTCAAGATATTAGGGCATTTAACGAGGGAAGAGAAAGGATAGAAGAGATAGATATCAAGGTTAATCATCCAAAATACTTTTCTGCATTATGTTTAGATGATATCTTGTCTGTGGAATTATTTAAAATAATGGAAGAGTGTGAGGATGAAGAGCAAGAATCCAATGTTGATGATGAGCTTGATGTTGAGCAACCCTCGGTGATTTCCCAACCAACCAAACCATTCATCAATGAAGATGCCAAGGATGAGGAAATGGCATTAGAGTCAAAAGAAGAAATCAAGCACAATCCTCGTGAAGACTCTAGTCCATTTCGGGGTAAAAATACTAATAGGGAAGTTATTCCGAAATTAAAGGTTAGTCCTCATTCGAATCACTTTTCAACATTATGATTAGTGGATGTGATGAAAGTCAAATCATCCAAGAAAATGATGAATTTTGAAAATGAGGAAGAAGATTCTTTTATTTTGGAGTTTATCCTTCCAAAAGGGCATACTACAACCCCAATATTGAAAGCCAACGAGCTTAAAGATCGATGTCCATTTAGTGGTTGTTTAAGATTCTCACCATTGCCAAATAAGCCCACATAAAAGTTTTATGCAAAATTGGGAAAATAGTTTAAGTCTTCGAAGTGGCGTGATAGAACATTTCTTATCATGCCCTCCCATTTTCCCAACACGCCTTGAAGATGTATTGATCAAAAGTTTGGTCGGCGTTTCAAATCCTCCAAGTGGAGACATAAATAATTATCAACAAGGTCTCTTGACGAAGTCTGAGTAGTCAAGATAACTGAGTCATGCCGTGATGTTAAACCAGGCGCTTCTTGGTAGGAAACCCAAGGTATTTTATTATTTGTATTCGTATTATATGATTGACATTAGATCTTTGCACCCATGGTGCCACAGGTATGTTTCTGACTCACTTATTTTGGTTTGACACATAGGGGATTTTGCATAATTTTAAGTTGAGAGTGGGGCTACTTGTGGGTGTTGATGTCCTCCTGGGATTTTTGTTGTCGTGCCTCTTTTCCCCGGAGTCGTGTTCCTAGTAGAGCCGACATGTTTAGGTGTATCGTATTTTGTTTTGTGATATGTTTTGTTTAACTAGGAGAAAATAAGTATCTGGGGCAGTTGACATATTTTTGTTGATTTTTGGAACACCTCTCCAATGATCTGTTTTATAACTGTGTGACACGCATTCATGTGTGACCACTGTGCATCTTGTTGTGGCATTAGTACTAGTGACATGATAATCACTGCTAATAATTGCATGAACTGAATAGGTAATAGCTTGTGATATACCTGTGTGCCATGTTTGTGTGAGATTTTACTGAGTTCCCTTTGTACTGCCGAATCCAAAATTTGCCCGATTCGTTTTACCTTAGTTGAAAGGTAGGGGTTAGGAAAGGATCATAGGCCGTTTTTGAATTTAAGTCACTATTAGCCTTAATGACATTCCCGTAATGCATAATATCCCTTTATCCCTGTTTGAGCCTGAATAGACCAGTTTCTTTCTATGATACCTATCACCTTCTTTTTTTTTATCATAATGAACCTATTTTGGCCCTGGTACTCCTTGGACACTGTGCACCTTGACTTAGGTAAACAACCTAAGTTGAGGGTGGCTATCATAGGGGTGAGTGATGTAAATTGGGTATGAAGAAGGGTAGAGTAGAAGAAAAAGAATAAGTGAAAAAGAAATAGAAAATTGGGTGTTGGTGAAAAAGAGCAAGAAAAGAAGTTTGTTTGAATAAAAAGAAAAACTACACCCATTCTGAATGTGTGGTAAAGACAAAACAAAAAGAAAAAAAAAGAGGTTAATAAGTGGACCCCACAAGTTAAGGTAGTGCCAAGGAGGTTAGTCACTCTAAATGCCATCTAATATCATACCAGCACTTAGCCTACGTTACAAGCCTAAGAAAGCCCTATAATGATCTTAGCTTACCTGTCTAGACACTTTGGTAATGAAGATAAGGGCAAGCATATGGTATTTGGCATACATTGGTTTGAACTTCATTCTGAGAGTGAGTGTTTTTGTGATGATCCCCATGTTTATACTTTGATTTCTATTGTGAGAGAAAAAGGGGAAATTCTGTGTTGTGAGGGCACACTAGTATGTTGCTAGGTGACTTACTTGTTTGGGTAGTGTCATATTGATATAAGCATGATTGTTGGTACTTAGTTGATGCCATGACTGGAATCCTTTGTGTTACATTGCTGCTTTTCAATAAGATACACAGTAATTTAAATTGGTTGACCTTGGAGGTAGTAACTGAGTTTTGAGCTAAAATGGTTGTTGACTGCTGAATGTTCTTTGTATTCTCTTAGTTAGTTTGTTGCTTGAGGACAAACAATTGTTTTAAGTTGAGGGTGTTGATGTGTGAGCAAAATCTAACACATTTAATGCTTTTTAGTTCAAAATGATTACGAAGTCTTAAGTAACTTTTGTTGTTGTTTTAATTATTTTATTTTTTTGATGCAGATAGAAGTGATCGGGGAGGAAACCAAAGAAAATAAGAATAAATCAGCTGAAATTTGGTGCAAATGAGCTATACTGAAGTTGATGCCATTTCTGAAGCACCGTCAGACATATGACAGGCTATCAAAGTTGCCGTCAAACTTAGACAGAACCTGAGGAATTAAGATAAAATGTGATGACTTTTTGGAAGCGTCGTTAAGCATGGGACGGGCTGTCAAAGTGGTCGTCAACCTGAGGCAGATTATGCTGATGTCTAGTGAAGATGTGATGATATTTTTCACAGGTCGTCACATATTTGACACGCCGTCAGATTTACTGTCAGAAAAATCAGAAGATAGTAATTCATTGGAGACTTTGACGGCATCCTGCACACGCCGTCATACTTATGATGCACCGTCAAGAATGCCGTCACCCATCCCAAAGAAAATCTTAAATTTTAATTTTATTTCTTATTTAGGGTTGACTATTTAAAGACCTGTAGGAGGGTTTTCTAATATTATTATTCCACAGAAGGGGAGAAAGCCGCACTTAAGTTTTTGGTGAGACAACACATTGATATTTTCTCTCTCTAATTTTCGTAGCTTGAAGAAGCAAATCCTTTGAAGAGATTAATATCATTACTTTGGAATTTTCTTTGTGATCTGATCTGCGATTCACTAGTTATTATTCATCTCTGTAAGTTTATCTTTCAAATCATGAATTCAATTATGTGTTTCGTTCGTTACATCATGAGTGGCTAAATTCCATTAACCTGGATTATGGGATCTAGGGTTTGGTCATGATAAGGTGTTAAATACTCAAGGTTTAATAGGTGTTAGGATTTTTTGATAATTCTGAGACTATAATTTATGTTTGTTGGTTGGAAACAATAGGCGTGCCTACTTTAGTTTGCTTGAAAAAAAAATCATAAACAGTAGGAAGTGAGTTATCAACAGGGACTCGGAAAGGCTTCATTTAATAATTAGCACTGTAACAAGGTTGATTAACCTGAGGTAAAATCTGTGTAGCGATAATCGATTCCCTAAGTCCTAGAGGATTAGGGAATTAGATGCTTGAATAGGTCGAGAGACATTTGAGCATACCATCGATAAAGATAGCTTGTTATCCTAACTACCACGAGAACCTTGAGTAAATTTTAGTATCTTCCATGTACCGTAAGCCCTAGTGAACATAATCCTGGTTATTTCATAAACTCTTGATTACAAACTGAAACCAAGGTGACCAATAATTACTTGTCAAACTCAAAACCCCCATTTATCTTTTCGTGCCAATTGTTTGAATTTTACTTGTAGCTTTAGGTTCAAACTAGTTTAATCACCACTCACATTGCTCCCTATGGATTCGACCCCGACTCCAAAGTTGGGTAAATATATTAATGACGACCGCCTTGCACTTAATTGAGGTGTAAGTTGAATGTTATTAGTTTGCCTCACACTTTGCATGGGTTTGACAATATTTGGTCCATCATGGATTGATTGGCGAAGTCATCTTATTTCATACCAGTTCAAGTTTCGTTCAGTGTCAAGAGTTTGGGCCATATCTACATTCGAGAGATTATGCATTTACATGGTATGTATATATCTATCATCTCAGATCATGGTTCTGTATTCACAAATCACTTTTGAAAGACTTTTTAAGATGAGTTAGGCACTCAGGATGATCTTAGCACAATATTTTACCCTAGATGGATGGTTAGATAGAGCGGACTATCCAGGTTTTGGAGGATATGCTCCGTGCTTGTATGCTAGATTTTGGTGGCCAGTGGGAGAAGTATTTGGATTTAGCGGTGTTTGGTTTTAATAACAACTACTATTTAAGTAATGATATGGCTCTCTTTGAGGTGTTGTATGATAGGTGTTGTCTCTCATCAGTTGATTGGTTTGATGTTTTAGAGGTGAGGCCTCAAGGTATGAACTTGCTTCATAAGTATTTTGGATAGAGTGGAGATCATTCAGGATAGACCTGTAGTTAAGGTTCAGTGGCGACATCAACCTGTAGATGAGAGATAACGTCCAAGCTACACCTTCACTCTAAAGATGATATAGTCGTTGCCAAATATAGTAACCCAACAAAGGTTGAGGTCAAATCCTAAGGGAATACGTGGAATTATCGCTCTCAACTGTTGTAATTAATGGGTAGAACTGGAAAAGTAAATGGGGGGTGGGGTTGAAAAACAATATTAAACAAGTGGAGAATATCAACTTTTGTTGTAATCAGTCGTAGGTTAGAACTAGAAATGTGATCCCCTGGATTCTCAACTCCGTAGTCTTATCGTGCTTTGTTGAACCAACCCGATACTTTGCATGCAAAATCGATAAGTTATGTACCTTCTACAGTATTTTGGATGAGCAAAAGGATTTCACCCTTTATCTTTTGAGTCTTAGGATGTCACCTTACTAATGCTTATCTTGATCCCAGTTAACTATTATATTTTAAGTCTATAGTTATTAGATGAAATCTAACCATCTTACTTAGATAAAATCTAGTAGCGTGGATCGACAGTTAAACTCTAAATTATTGTTGTCATTATCTTTTTCTAGTCACTACTCCTCTTTTGCAGTGATTAGCATTAATCTAGGCGGGATCCTAAAGTATGAACCCGTTAAGAAAACTATTAAAGTAAAGACAGTACAATGTATGCATAGGTATCAGTTTAGAACAACAATACTACTTCCCCTACTTCGTCAATCCACCAGGGTTTCCACAACCCTAGATAAGGGTTTTTAGCTGCTCATGCTTGTGAAGTAATCATCAATATTCATAATTGAAAGCATAAAATCAAATCACAATAATCACAAGTAAAAACCCAAAACCATAACTGAAATAATCAACCGAAATTAATACAAGAGAATTCCAAAACTAAAATCGAATCTTGGAATCAAAATATGTTTGTAAGTATCAAGAGTGTGTAACTTCTTCTAAAACACACACAATGAGTATTTATATAACATAAGGAAACCCTAAAACCAAAGCCTAAACAAAATAAGAGAAAAAAGGGTAGGTTGCTACATGTGGTCTCTACATGCGCCTTGGTCTTAGGCGCATGTGGAACTTGCAGCCTGTAGGCTACGTGCATTTAGTGACCACATCTGCCAGGACCAAAATTTTCTGCAAGTTAGCTCTCAGGATTTTGGACTTCTGATAGATGCTTTTTCCATATGCGGTCCACATGTGCTACATGCGGTTTGCAGATTTACTTAGCATATGCTGGAAGTTATTTTTAAGCTCTTCTTCAATTCTCGCACAAGTTTTTGTCACGATTAATTCGAAAAGTGTCCCTAACATCCATAATTTCTCCCATGAGTATCCAAAAACCTTTTTTTTTCTTTTTTTCATGAACTTATCATCAAAAACATAATTTCTTGCAAAACATACCCAAAATGCATAATATCTAACAAAACAAGATCAGAAACTTACATATTTTTCTCATTTTAAGCATCAAAAGTGTTATATTTCTATATCACATCAATGAGGCTACTTGGGAGATCAAGTCTGATATGCGTAGATCCTATCCCTAACTCTTCATTGATTTAGGTATTTCTTTGCCTTAGTTCGAGGAATTTTTAGTGATGGATAATGTAACGACATGAAAATTTGATGAAATATGTGAAATTTATGTTATTATGTTATTTGACTATTTTAATCCTTCCGTTAGTTGAATTGTGGTATTTATTGGGTGTGGGGTTGATTGACATGGTTTTTGATGTATTTTGGTGCCTTTTGTGCGATATTGTGATTTTTGGTGGCTTCAAGAGCCTTATTTTGGACTTATATGGATATATTTTGGTTCGTGTGATGGATGGATGAATGGACTGCTCCAGTAGCTCTAAAATATCTACTTTAGGCTAGGTAGATCTTTGGTTCGGGTCCTGATACACCAAAGCTTACTTTGACTTGTTGGTCGAAAAGTTGGAAAATTAGAATTATGGATATGGGATCCACATTTGATCGAAATGATCTGGGATGGAAAATCTATCTTCGACAATGCATTCGGAACGTCAATTTTAGGGTGGTAATATATTTGGTTGAGTTTTATGGCTTTTAAATCTCATTTTGAACTTTGGTTTAGAAAATTATAGTTTTGGGTTTTAGGGGTCAACTTTGTGAAAATGATATTTTTCTAAAATTCTGATATTGTCATTGAGTCTAGAATGTCGAATTGAGTGTGATTTCATACTTTGTTTGCGTATATCAAACTCCAAACGAATCCCGGACACCCCATTGATGTTTGGGTTGGACTTGAAAAAAATCTGTGGTTTTTACTAAAAAGATAGTGCAGTCTAAAAAACCCCTTATACCCCTCTTCTTTGCCCATTGTTTCACCTTGCGTCTTGAGAGTTAAACCCTAAAATAGGGTGAAAACTTAAAACTGAAGCGTGTGGGTGATTGGGGAGCTAGATTAACATATATTTCTTGATTCTATTACGGATTTAAGGTGATATTTCATCCTCTTCTTACTTTAATTCTTGATTAATTGTTCAAAAATCCCAAAAACCTTATTGCTTGATTTATCCCCAAATTTTTCTCTTTTTCACTTGAACAATGTTCCTAATCCTGTAATTACTAGTTTTTCATCGATCTCATCTTCAAACAACTTTAATTTTTTATTTTAACACGGATTTCAAAGATTTTACCCGGTTAAGCTCAAAAATAGTTTTTCTTCAATTTGAACCTTATTTTTTACTCAATTTAACTTGGGTTTTCACCCGTATATTTCTAAAAATATGGAGAACATGTTCTTGAAATAAAGTTATGATTTTGCCCTTATTTTTCAAAATCCATTTCGGGGGTCCGTTTTGACCCCAAACAAAAAGTAGGCAATATGGATATTGTTGACTTTTTTTGATGCGTAGATCCTATATTTCTTGATTTTAGTTAATTTTGGAATCATTTATGAGAAATAAGGTCGTGGGTTCAAAGTGTAGCCGAATGATTTCGGCATTCGAGATAGGTTATGACTTAACTCTTCAGACTGGCTAGGTAGTTAAATAGTATACCAAAATGCATGTTAAGAGTGGAAACTAATCATGAATAATGGATTTCTATGTTTTGTGCCCGTGTGGGATCCTATATGTGGTATAATTGTTTACTTTGGGACATTATGTGATATGTGTGATATTGTGGGGTCCTTTGTGATTATTGATAGCCTTATAATCATACAAATAACTATATCTTATTGATAAAAAGGTGTGTTATGGCATCATTTGTGTATTATGATGTGTTCATACTTTTTGGTATATGAGAAAATTGGAAACTCATGGATGATTGGAATTAATGAGTGGATATTGGCACACATTATTGTGGAAATTATATCATGTGGTTGGTTGTAAAAATGCATCATTTGATTGATTGTGGAAATACGAACTGAGATATAGATATATGGGTTGTATACGAGTTTACAAACCCCCTGGCTCCTATATCGAGAAGCTATAGCTTTATAGGAGATATGATATATGGACTGTATATGGGTTGACAAACTCCTATGGGTTCTACATCGGGAAGCTTTGGCTCTGTAGGCATTTACAGAGTCTATACGACGATCATCAACATCATCATCATCATCACCTTATCTATTGCATTTGCTTTATTGTAATTGATGTTGTGATTGGATTTCCATATTGACTTGTTATACGTCTACTTGCTCTATATCCTATTATTTGTACTGGACCATCTTGTACATACATGATCTTCTCTGTTTCTACTTGCATGTGATACAATGTATATTTGTGCTATATATGTTATGTTGTTGTGTTTGTGATGTATATTAGAACTCTTAGTGCAAGCGGTGTGGGCTACAATTATGGGATATTTTCTGATTTCACGTGACGTTCCCTTAGTGTATATTTTGTGTACTTTATTTTTCTACTCTGCTTAGTCATCCTATGATACCTACTGAGCACAAGTGGACAATACTCACTCTTACTTTACCCTTCTGGTGCAGATTTAGGTTTGGGTACGCCCCTCGCTGCTTGATTCGGGCGATATGTGGAGCTTTTGAGGTAGTGGTTGATGTTTCTGGCATTTGGAGGTCTTCTATTACCCTTCTTTATAGACTGTCTTTATTTTCACTTCAAAGATAGAGTTTCTCTTGAATTTAGATATCTTATGTATTTCCTTGTATTTGAGTTTTACTAGATATGTTCTTGTACTATTGACACCTGGTTTTGGGAATGTATGGTATTTGGATATGTTCTTTTCACATTGTTATAATTACTTGTATGGTTTGAATTCATTCTAGAAGCCTTACATTGGGGGTATTTCTGTCTTTTCCTCTCTTTGTATTAATTTGGGTGATAGGCTTACTTGTCAAAGTACGCCATGACAAGTGCCATCATGACTCTCATTTTTGGGTCATGACATTTCTAAATATTCACTAGAAAAGGGATCAAAAGTGTAAGTTTTGAGTAATTGACAAGCGGGCGAGATAGAACCTTTGCTTAGATTATATCAACAATAGAAAAGGGATAAATATACCACCAAACTATGATGAATGATACTTATATATCCTCTATCATATTTTTGATACACATATTCCCCTATTGTTAATGAAATGGTACGTATATGCCCCTCACATAAACTGTAGGAGCATATGTCTACCCAAAGTATGATGGAGAGTATATACATTCGAGGTATATTTGTTCCTTTTTCATTTTAAGTTCTTTATCCCAAATAATTAACCTAAACCTGCTTCAGACCCAATAAACCAACTAACGGACCTGATCCCAATGAAATCCAAGAGACGCCTATCTAACAAGTGCATTTTTTCCAGCCCTATATCGATATACACACACAATACAATAACACTCACTACTACCAATTTTAAAAAAAATAAAATTAACCCATAACATCAAAAAATAACACCAAATAAATTGAACCCATCACATTTCAATTTCCAACAAAGTTCTGTCAGGAAAACACTACCACCACCGCTCAAGACCATATAGCCACTGTCTTTATCAAATTGGAAATACCCCACCAGTGAGCCATCACTGCACCCCTAACTTCGGTCACCTCCGACCTAATCTCCACTCCCTCTAACTAGTAAACACCAACTAACAACAACAACCAATCACTACAATTTAATTGGGGTTCACATTTAAAAGAAAAAACAAAGGAGGTATCAGATTTGGAACAAAAAATAGAGGTCAGATTGAGTTGTTTTGAAATTGGGTTTGATGGATTTATTGGGTCGATAGTGGGTTTGAGTTAATTATTTGGGATGAAAAATTAAAATAAAAAGGAACAAAAATACCCCTGAAATATGGTTAATGGTACATATATACCCTTCGTCATACTTTAGGTACACATATGTCTCTATTATTAGTATGAGAGGCATATACGTACCATTTCATTAATGATGGGACATATGTGCACCTAAAGCATTGCGGATGATATATACGTGTCATTTATCATTGTTCGAGGGTATATTTGTTCCTTTTCTATATCAACAATTAATTGTGCGTGTGCATGTGCCGATATGCCCAAACACTGACCAAAGCAGGTCTAATATTGAGACAATAATTTATTTTCTTTTAATTGTTTAGTAGTTGCAAAGAAAGAAAGGGATACTATATTTGACAATACACTTTACAGTAGGTACATTCTTTAGTAAAAGGGAAATATACAGTACATTGTTGACGTTGCTTCCATGAGAGAGTGACATAAACAACCAATTTGACTATCCATGTTTATATAGGATGTCCCAACTAATACGGAAGCGCACCACTATAATTGGGTAAATCTAAATTTCAACAGTTCTCATACGTATTGTAGTATCCACTAAAATAGAAAACCAGGCATAAGAATCATAATATAAGATACTTATTATCTACGATTATCAATGCCCATCAAAACAGAGGAAGATGTATAGCAATTTTAAAATCAATAAATAAGTAGCAAGAGATCTATTTAGTTAAAGAAAAGGAAAAAAAATATATGAAAAATATTGCATCCCAATGGTAAACCAAAAGGTTAGTATTAATACATAGATTTTGGGAAGTCCAACCTAAAACATCAACCTAACTAACCTAGCAGTAATATAATTTTAAGTAGCATTAGGTAATGCAAACTATGAACCATTAAGGTTCTTTAACTATGAAAAGAAATGACAAGCACAAACTACATATGAAAAGCAATTATCTTGGATTTTAAATAAATGAAGAGAAAATAATCTTACATTTTGACCAAATTGAATATGACATAGGTAATAGTTAATCTGATAAAAAGAAAGTAAAGGGGATGGTAGGTTTACTCTCTCCAAGCACACGTTAATAACTCTACTAATGTATGCACGCCACGGGAAGGAGGTTGAAAACTTCGATTATGCTTGGGGAAGAAGAAGGAAATGCTTGGGGAAAGCACACACATACAATAGGAGGTAATGGAATTATAATAACTAGCAATAATAAGGTGCAAGCTAATGAAGCAATAATTAGGGTTCAGAGTCCAGTAGTAAGCGCGATGGGGAAATCGAGTCTGGTAATTAGGGAAGTGGAGATAAGCCAGGCCATGAGATCATCAGTAAGGTCATAACAAGCTACAACAAATAAGGTAGATAATACAAAGGTCATTTTAAAATCCAAAGTAGCTTTAGCTAAGGATAATATCAAGGAATGGAAGGAGCTCATTGATTCTCCTAAATTGTAGGCTAATGAGGTAGAAGTTGAGAGTAATAGTACTGTGATTAGTCAACATAGTGTTCCTAGAGAACCAATTTGGGAAAAATTTGACATTACAAAGGTGAACAATGCATGTTTCAAACTGGATTACATCCAAACTTACAAGGCAGGAGAGATTACCATGGTGGAAATTGATGATGATGATATTAAATCTGAAACTAACTATAGGAAACATGCTAACATATGTTATGTATTAGGTGCTTATTCTCCATTTAGTGTCTTAAATAGATATGTGCAGAGAATGTATGGGAAAATAGGTATAAACAAGGTGTCTATGATGAAGAATGGTGCATTTATAGTGAGGTTCGACAATACTGAGGGAAAGGAAGAGGTGCTTCAAGGTGGAATATACTATTTCGACAACGAACCTTTGATTGTGAAGGGATAGACATCAAAGATAGATTTCATAAAAGAGGAGCAATTTTCAGTCCCAATCTAGATTAAGTTGCAAGGCGTGGATATCAAATATTAGAGCGCAATAAGTTTAAGTAAAATAGGCAGCCTCATTGGGAACCCTTTGATGGTTGATAAGAACACATAGAGATTGTTATGTTCAGAGATTAAAAAGGCCAAGTAGTTGAGCAGAATGTGAGTTATCACTAGAAACCAACTATTTGTGCTACATGTAAGAAGTATGGACATATCTTTAAGGAATATAGGAAGAACAAAAGTAAGGAAATTATCTTGATCCAGTACCAGATATTGAATCTGTAGTAACCAACAATCAAATAGAGAGAAATTTTTAGAGGAACTTGCAGTATAATATGCAAGAGGGTGGACAAAACAAGGGTAGAGTAGCCAGTTCCAACAAAGACAAACTATGCAGCTACATAACTCTTTTCAGGAATTAGGTGAATGCAGTGGTAAAGTCCAATAAAAAAACCCACTAAAGTTGGTGAAAAGGGGAGTTCTAACTCCCTAGGTGATCATGGTTAAGATTTTAAGTTGGAATACTCGATATCTTAATGGCCTCAATAAGTAGAAAGAGGTAAAAAATTTCTGCAAAGATATTGATATTGGTTTAATGAGTTTTCTAGATACCAGAATAAGAGATAATAAAGTTAGTAGTATAGTTGATTCCATGTTTGGTGGTTGGCCCGATTATAACAATCATGTATCTCATTATAATGGGAGGATTTTGGTGGTTTGGAGATAGGATTAGTTTAAAGTTGAGGTTAAATTTGACACTGCACAAGTTGCACATGCATGGTCAAATATATACCTTTGTAAATTGAATTTACTGCCACATTTTCCTATGGTTTCAATAAAAAATCTGAGAGGAAAGAGTTATGAGACCATCTAAGAATGATTCTTAGAAATGTCATCCCTTTGGATTGTTCATGGTGATTTTAATGCAATACTACATAGTGAAGACATACTTTGTCGAAATCTAGTTACAGTTGCTGAGGTGATGGATATTCATGACTATATCACTGATTGTAAAATTGAAGAGATGCCTAATGATGGGGGAAAGTACTCCTGGAAGGACAGAAAGAAAGAGAGGATTTTCTCAAAATTAGATTGGGTGCTTGTGAATGGTGTTTGTCCTTCTAACATGCTTGACATGAAGAGTTTTATTATGCAGAGGGAGTGAGTTATCACTGCACTTTGGTGGTTCAAATGATTCAGACAAACAAGAGGAAATCTAAAGTCTTCAATTATTGCAATATATGGAGTACACATCCTTTATTTATTTCCATAGTTCAAAAGATATAGGAGAGGCCACTGGAGGGGTATAGCATGTATTGCCTTGTGAGGAAACTTAAACTACTGAAGAATAAGCATAGCAAATTTTATAAGTAAAATTTTAGTCACTTGACTGAGTAGGCTGATGCACACTGGAATGCCATGTAATAGGTACAAACTGAACTCCAGATGAATTTTTTAGATGAAAGGTTGCAACTTGAAGAGAAAGCTTTGAGAGAATAGTTCCAAAAGTCATCTTATCTTGCTGAAGATATGTTATTGTAGAAATATAATGTGCAATGGATAAGTTTGGCAGATGATAATACCAAGTATTTCTTTTCAGTACTGAAGAAGAAAAGACTGGTACAACTAGTAACTCAATTGAGAGATTAGGCCAGTGTTTAGGAAGCATGATGTGAAAAAAGCAACAAGGCTCTGCATCATGCACTAGGTGAAACATGAAATGATGTGAGCACATCATTGAAGTGAAGCGGTGAAGAAAAAGAAGAGCAGTAGTGATAGTTGCATAGTGAAGAAAAAAAGTCACAATAGTGGACTTCAAAGTTATCCTTAGAAAATTGCAGCAGTGGTAGTCACCCCAATAAACTCTCTTTTTTAAATTTAAAATCAACCCTAAATATAAAATCAATATGAAGTGGCTCCTTTTTAGAATTCAAAATTAACCCTAAAAATAAAATCAAAATGATGTGCTTGCATCAGCCACATACAGTGAGAGAGGCTAGCATCACTTCGTATCTTTGCATTATGCGATGATGTGAGCGCATTCCTTTACACTAGATGAGGCAGGTCAGATGCATCATGATCATTAGTAGATTTCTTATATTTTTGTGGGATACTATCAAGGGCTTTTAGGGGAGGCTGGTGGTTCAAGGAAGAATGCAAGCAAGGCTATTTTTGAGAAGGGGAATTTACTGAGCGAGAATCAAAAGGCTTTTTTGTTGATGCCTGTTTCAAATATGGAAATCTTGATGACTATGTGGAGTATAAATGTGAATTACAGCCCTTGCCCTAATTGGTATGGTAGAGGGTTCTTCAAAGCTACTTGGGACATTGTGGGCCATGATGTATGCACTTCTATACAAGATTTCTTTATGAATGGGAGGTTATTGAAATAGATTAGCACAACTTTGATTGCATTGATCCCAAAAAGTGACAATCCTTAGAGTGATAATCAGTTCAGGACAATTTCTTACTACAACGCCATATACAAGTCCATATCCATGATTCTGAGTAAGAGGCTGAAGAGTGTGTTATTAGACCTTGTGAATACTAGTCAAGCAGCTTTTTTCACTTTTAGATCCTTGACATAAAATGTGTTGATATGTCATGATCTTTTGAGACAATATGGGAGGAAAACTACACCAAGGTGCCTGATGAAAATTGACTTGAGGAAGTCATATGGCATGGTTAAATGAGAGGTTATTAAGGAGATGTTGACATGTTATGGATTTCCACCAAAGTTTAAATAGCTTATCATGGAATGTGTAACAACAACAAAGTTTTCAATTAAAATGAATGGAGAGATTTGTGGGTTTTTTGAAGGTAAGAGAGGCTTGAATCCTATTTTACCTTTGTTGTTTCTTCTCTTTATGGAGTACTTTTTAAGACTGATGACTAGAATGAAGAGGCTGCCTAATTTTAGGCATCATCCTATAAGCAAAAACATAACTAACTCATATTAATTTGGCAGATTATGGATTTCCACCTAAGTGTAAACAACTTATCATGGAATGTGTAACAATAACAAAGTTTTTAATTAAGGTGAATGGAGAGAGTTGTGTTTTTTTAGAAGGTAAGAGAGGCTTGAAATAATGAGATCCTATCTCACCTTTGATGTTTGAGATGGTTATAGAATACTTTTCAAGACGGATAACTAGAATGAAGAGGCTGCCTGATTTCAGGCTTCATCAATCTCATGATTTTTTGTAAAGGAAATGAGCAAAAAGTGAGTAGAGGATTCAAGGCTATTAGATGTTCAGACTATAGGCTTATATGAAAATTAGGAGAAGTACAGTATGTTTATAGCAGGTGTAAATAAGACTTTTAAAACAAAGTTACTTGCAGCCTGATCTGAGGTGTATTTATGCACTTTAGTGTTGTTATCCTCGCTTATTTAGCCTTTTTTTAAGGGAAATTTGTATGCTTTATGTGTTAATGATGATATAAATAATAATATAAATCTTTAAGTATGTTATTACAATGCTTAAAGGTGTTTTCAAACAAGTTTGGGTTCAAATCGATCATTTAGAGTCTAGACGAGAGAACTAGTTTTACTAGCTTGAGCTAGGTGATGTTCTAGTCTATCGCGATGGATTCTAATGTGTTGAATGAGTTTCTAATGGTTGTATTGTGTAATTATGTGTGAAAAAACTTTTTTATAGTGCTTAAAGTACATTAGAATCAAGCCAAGAGTCAAAACCAAGTTAAAGATAAAAAGGGGCAAAACTAGTATTCTTAGCTTAAATTTCTAGTTCATCATCTTGGATGTTGTGTTCTTTTGAGCTCTAATTTGTTGTGTTTAATTCTATAGGATTCTTTATAAGTTGATTATGGTGATATATGTAGGATATAAAAGATTCAAATAAATTGTAATAAACACAAAAAGTCTTGGAATTGATCAACGAAAGCACAAGACACAACTTGACGCGAATTGGACACCTTGGATGTCAAGGGCACGTCGCAGTCTCAAACAAAGGCAAAATGGCGTGTGACACACATGGTTGTATTCATAAGGGAACCAAAACAGGGGTTCTCTATTATAAGTGTGCATCGTACAGTTAGACACATACAATTAGCCCCGCAACGCGGCCTTGTGCAAAAATGCGGCAGTTTTGTTCTCCTATAAATAGGACACTTGTATTTGATGTTATACACCTTGGATGACTTTGAACCTTGGAGAGGGGCTGGAAAACACTTAAATTAGTTTTTTATTCTTTAAATTTTTTTTTATTGGATTTTATCATGTATTCGTTTATCTTGATTACAGTTATGTCTATTAGCTGCTAAAAGCCCCATTTTTGGGGTTAAGGCCAAGAACATGATTTCTATTGCCTAGAATTGAATTGGGTGTATTTACATATAATATTTTTTTATTTATTTACCCTTGTTATCATTATCCTATGGATTTTCAAACCTTGGGATATACTTATGGTCATCTTTATGAACTCGAGAGAGGGAATAAGATGATAAAATGTGGGGTAAGTAAAGTAAGGTTCTTATTCCTTTATAAAATAAGGAATTTGAATTAGCATCTAGGATAGGGATATACCTATAAGCCTTGCTTGGTTCACTATGGGATGAAATATAAATGCGTTTAGCTTAGTGCTCACATCCCCACTCAACGATATAGTTGTGGGGCTGGGTTAGATAGGTAGTTAGAGGTCGGGAGACCATGATCATAAAATACGGCCTGTGAATCATTAACAAAGATAAATAACTTAACCAATGAAGTTTGAATGCATAGTATGAATGTTCATAGCTCTTTAACCCCGAGTCCTTATTCACTGATTGTCCAAAGTCATTACTTTTACGTATTGTTTAATTTAATTTTAGTTATAACCCTCAAACTCTCTCTTGGTTACGTTGCACTAATTAATCTCAATAGTTAAACTAGAATTGGATAGTTTTTTAACAGAAGTCTCTGTGGGATCGATATTTATCTTTATTTAAGGCAATTGTGGTGAGACCACACACTTGTAGGTGCGCTTGGGCACAAGTTTTTAGCACCGTTGCCGGGGACTTGTAAATTGGAACCTATTTTTTTTTTAGTTTTACTTTGTAGATTTGTTTGGTGCATTACATTTGTTCTTTGGTATTGAATTTGCAGGAAACAGGTTGACAAATTAGTAGGCTGGCATAGGATCGGGAATTGGTCGAACCAAATTCCGAACCAGAGCAACTGTATCATTAATTGAGGAGAGAAGCAAAACTTCTCCACTAATTTCCGCAAATTCATGAGGAAAAAAATGATGTTACTGTCATGGCTGAAGAACAACTAGCCCGCTAGATAATTCGCGAAGTGCCAATCCCACTTCTGACAAATTTGACCTCTTCTTTTCAGAAACCGACTGTTGGAGGTAATTTTAAGCTAAAACAGAACATTGTGCAGCTTTTGATCAGCAGTGGACAATTTAAGAGGATTTCACATGAAGATCCACAAGTCCATCTATGAAATTTTTTGGAGATCAGTTACACATTCATCCCGACAGGCGTGTCAACTGATTATGTAAGACTGACACTATTCCCCTTTCACTGTTAGGGGAGTAAAAAAGTAGTTGAACGTTGAACCAGCAAATTCAATCATAACTTGGGGCGACTTAGCTCAGAAATTCCTCATTCGATTCTTTCCATCTGGCAAGACTGCGAGATTATGCAGTGAGATTGTGTGCTTCAAATAGAAGCCAGATGAGAATTTATATCATGTTTGGGAGCATTTCAAAGCTTTTTTTAGGACTGTCCACATCATCATTAATCCAATGAGGTATTAGATCACACTTTTGTTAAGACACTTGACCATAACACAAAAATTTTACTTGATTCAGCTGCACGTGTTCAAGCTTTGGAGCTGACTTATGATGAGCTTTATACTTTGTTGAACCGGATTGCACAAGGAAATACAATGTGGTATTCAGACTCAAAAAATGCCACAAAGAAGGTTATAGTTGTATTGGAGGTGGACCAATTTACTGCTATCTCCGCCTAGATTTTTGCACTACAAAATCAGATAAGCAATATGAAGTTGGGGGTTACAAGCTTATAACCACAGTTAATGCAATTCAACAGACTGCAGGTTAGTGTGAGGTTTGTGGTAACAATAGGCATTCAACTACTCTGTATACTGTAAATCCTGAGTCCGTGATATTTGTGGTGAATGCTCAAAAGCCAAATTATATGAATACCAACAATCTGAAGTGGTAGACTAAGCCACCAAATCAATAATGGAACACCCAACAATAGCAGTTTTAGTAGCAGTAAGTTCAGAATAATCAGGAAATAACTCAGACTAGCAATATGGAAGAGATGATGAAGCAAATCATGGCTACTCAAGCATAATTAGAACAGATATAAAAATCCTGCAAGCAGCTACAAGGAGCTTGGAGTTGCGAATTAGTCAATTTGTGAAGGCACAAAATACCAGGCCTCAAGGTGGTTTTCCAAGTGATACTGAAAATCCTAAACAATTTATGGAAATCACTTTAAGGAATGGTAATGAGCTCAATAAGGAACCTCCAAATAAAACTAAGAAGGTAGATACTGATTTGATTCCTAAGCAGGTAGACGACAAAGCTGCTGAAAATTCAAGGAAGTTTGAGTACTCAAAAACCACAGTTACTGAAGAGATGAAGAAGATCCTATCGCTACCTTTCTTACTTAAGCATATAAAGGCAAATGAGGATGCATGAAGTTCTTTGATACATTCAGAGATCTTCATATTAACCTTTCTCTTTTAGATGTTTTGCAAGGAATGCCCAAGTACGCTAAGTACTTGAAGGATGTGGTCACTAACAAAGTTAAGCTATAGGATGTTTAGATAATAGCACTTACTGAGGAGTGTAGTTCTATGATAATACATAAAATGACCCTAAAGCTCAAAGACCCTGGGAGTTTCACTCTTCAGATTCAAATTAGCAATAGTGAGTTGTTCTATGAACTTAGTGACTTGGGGGAAAGTATCAACTTGATGGACCTCTCCTTGTTTAACACCTTAGGCCTGGAGAGGCTAAGACTGAGTACTGTGATACTCCAATTGGTAGACTAGACCCTATCCTATCTCGAAGAAATCATAGAGGATGTTCTCATCAAGATTGGTAAGTTTATTATTCCTTGTTGATTTTATTATTTTATATTTTTAGGCAGATGAAAGAGTACAGGTCATCTTGGGATGCCCATTCTTAGTAATATGAGGAGCTTTGATAGATGTGAGAGAGGGCATGCTTACAATGAGTCTGGATGATGAAGAGGTGGTATTGAAAGTGTACAAACCCTTCAAGACACTATCCCACTACAAAGATTTATGCATGATTAAGGTTATCAAAGGGGATAAGTGTAGGGTGGTGAAGTTTATCCCAAAAAAGACCTCTTTAGACTTCTTCATTGAGCAATCTAAGCTTTTAATACCACAGCCTGACATGATTCAAATTAACGAGCCTGGAAAGAACAACTAGCAGATCTTCTAGATAAAGGTTTTATCTACCTTAGTGTGTCTCTCTGGGGTGCACCTGTACTTTTCATGTGAAAGAAAGATGGTTTCCTTCATATGTGAATAGATTACCGCCAACTGAATAAGGTCACGATTAAAATTAAATATCCCCTTCCTAGGATTGATGATTTTTTTATCAACTTCAGGGTGCTAAATATTTTTCAAAGATAGACCTTCGTTTGGGATATCACCAGT
Organism: Capsicum pubescens; assembly: GCA_030864215.1. Taxonomy (NCBI): domain Eukaryota; kingdom Viridiplantae; phylum Streptophyta; class Magnoliopsida; order Solanales; family Solanaceae; genus Capsicum; species Capsicum pubescens. Next base: position 100,573,100 of record CM061547.1, read on the forward strand.
TGAAAGTTAGAGAGTCAAATATTCCCAAAATAGTTTTCCAAACCAGATACGACCATTATGAATTCTTAGTCATGTCCTTCGGGTTGACTAACACCCCCTCAGCTTTCATGGATCTAATGAATACGGTTTTTCATCAGTTTCTGGATCTGTTTGTCATTGTATTCATTGATGACATTTTTGTATATTCTAAGAGCGAGGAGGACCATGCCAATCACCTCCGAATCATCCTTCAGACCCTTTAAGATCATAAATTGTATGCAAAATTTTCCAAGTATGAATTCTGATTCAATGCTATTACATTCTTGGGGCATATTGTGTCTAGTGAGGGGATTAAGGTTGATCCCCAAAAGATTGAGGAAGTGATAAAATGGCCCAGACCCATGACTCCAACCGACATTTGGAGATTCTTGGGTTTGGCGGGTTCTAACAGAAGATTCGTCAAGAGTTTTGTTTCCATAGTTGCACCACTTACTAAGTTGACTCAGAAAAGGGTGAAGTTTTTGTGGTCTGACTCTTGTGATAATAGCTTTGAGAAGTTGAAAGACAAGTTGACTACTGCTCTTGTTCTGACTCTTTCGAAGGGTACAGACGGTTTTGTTGTATACTGTGATACATCCCGAGAGGGACTTGGGTGTGTCCTTATGCAGCACGGTAAGGTAGTGTCTTATGCATCTAGGCAGTTGAAGGTGCGTGAACGGAACTACCCTACTCATGATTTGGAGTTAGCAGCTGTGGTTTTTTCACTTAAGATCTGGCGGCACTATTTGTATGGGGTACATATTGATATATTTACTGACCACAAGAGTTTACAATATGTTTTCTCGCAGAAAGAACTAAATCTTAGGCAAAGGCGATGGTTGAAACTTTTAAAAGACTATGACATGAGACTACACTATCATTCGAGCAAGGCGAATGTGGTAGCCGACGCCCTCAGCAGGTTATCTATGGGCAATATTTCTCATATGGGGAAAGAAAAGAGGGAGATGGTGAAGGATATTCACCGACTTTCAAATCTAGGAATGCAACTTTTGGATTCTGAGGATGGAGGAGTGGTTGTTCATGAGATAACTAAATCTTCCCTTTGTGTAGAAGTCAAAGAGAAGCAGGTTGAAGATCCCATCTTGATGCAGATCAATAAAGATGTGGGTCAACAAAAGGTATTGTCTTTTGAAATTGGTGGTGATAGTGTTTTGAGATACTAGGGTAAATTGTGTGTACCAGATGTAGATGATCTAAGGAAGAGAATCCTTGACGAAACTCACACGTCGAGGTATGTTTTTTACCCTGTCTCTACTAAGATGTATCAGGATTTGAAAACCACTTATTGGTGGAATAATATGAAGCGTGATGTGTCTAACTATGTTGCCAAGTGTTTGAATTGTCAACAAGTTAAAGTGGAAGATTTGAGGCCAGGTGGTTCTTCTCAAGAGATAGCTTTGCCTTTGTGGAAATGGGAGATGATTAATATGGAATTCATTATAGGAATTCCGAGGTCCCGAAACCAGTATGATTCTATTTGGGTGATTGTAGATAGGTTGACCAAGTCAGCTCACTTTTTACCTGTCAGGACAAATTATTCGGGAGAGGATTATGCCAAGCTGTTCATTGCAGAAATAGTTCGTTTGCTTAGGGAACCTGTGTACATCATATCGGACAGAGGTACACAATTTTCCACACAATTTTTGAGATCGTTTCAAAAGGGTTTAGGTACCCAAGTGAATTTGAGCATGACTTTCCACCCTCAGACAGATGGGCAAACTGAGCACACCATCCAGATCCTTGAGGATATGTTGAGGGCATGCGTAGTTAATTTTAAAGGTAGTTGGGTAGAGCACTTTCCATTGATAGAGTTCGCATATAATAATAGTTTCCATTCCAGTATTAAGATGGCACTAATTGAGGCATTATATGGGAGAAGATGTAGGTCACCAATAGAGTGGTATGAAGTAGGTGAGACGCAAATATTTGGGCCTGATCTTGTTCTTCAGGCAATAGAGGATGTGAAAGTCATTAGAGAATGACTTAAGACAGTTCAGAGTCATCAGAAGTCCTACCCTAATGTTAGGAGAAGAGATCTAGAGTTTGAGGTTGGAGATTGGGTGTTTCTCAAGGTTTCACCTATGAAGGGAGTCATGCAATTCGAGAAGAAAGGTAAGCTGAGTCCTCGCTATATAATACCATATCAGATTGTAAGAAGGATAGGTGGAGTTACATATGAGTTAGAATTGCCAGTTAGTTTGGGTTTGGTTCATCTGGTATTTCATATAGTTGTGTTGACGAAGTGTATTGGAGACCATTCTTTAGTATTTCCTGTTGAAGAAATCAAAGTGACAGACTCCTTATCCTATAAAGAAGATCCTGTAGAGATTTTGGATCGCCAAGTTAGAAGATTGAGTAACAAAGAGATAGCCTCAGTTAAAGTGTTGTGGAGAAACCAAAAAATTGAAGAAGCGACTTGGGAATCAGAAGTTGACATGAGATCTAGATACCCAAACCTTTTTAATCCAATGGATGACGAAATGGAAGTTACATTTCTTGCCTTATTATTTCTATGCCTTAGTAGCTTGAAATTATACTTGTCTGTATCCCACGTCAATATTCGAGGACGAATGTTCCCAATGGGGGGATATTGTAATGCCCCAAAGTTTTTCTTAGCTAAATTTTGTCCCTAAAATATCAAGAATTGGCTTCTAGAATGATTTATACTTATTTTCTTGTGGAATCCCTTAGATTTCAATTTTTTTATTTTGTATATGACTGAATAAGCATTCCATCGATATAAGATTCATCCAAAATGGACACTCAGTGAAGAAGTTATGGCTATTTTATGTGCTAGTCGTAAAACATCGTCATTCTGGTGTTTGGCACGTTGCGGAAAGGGTTTATTAGCAATTGTCAAATTTCAGTGGGACCTCATGATAGTGGCACATCGCGGAGGATTCTAAATTCCCACTCGTCAATTTCTAGTGAGCCACCGCGATAGTGGCGCATCGCGGTGGCCCATAAAATTGGGTTCCCAGTTTAATTTTTCCAGCTTCTTTTAGAAGTTAACAAGGGTAATTTGGACTTTTTCCAAGCCTCTTAAAACATCCAAACAGTAGATTAAGATCTCTACAAGCAGAATATATGACATTCTCAAGATTTTCCTCAAAACAAAAACCCTAGTTCATATACTTCTCCTCCGAGAAACTCAACATTCAACTGTGGGTTTTCAAAATTGACTGAAGATTTAGAATCCTCAAACCTTAGGCTTAAAGGATCATCCCTTATTCTTCGTAATCTAGGTACGTGGGGTTTATCCTAAAAACTACATGGGATTGAAATTGATAAAACATGATTTAAAGGTTTTGATGCATGTATTTTATGGGGGTTTTGAAAACTATATTATTGATTATGCATTTCAAAAGTTTCAATGCTTCTATTTCTTTGTCCTTGTGGTCTTTTCCCCAAAATTAAACAATGCTTCTATTTCTTTGTCCTTGTGGTCTTTTCCCCAAAATTAATTTACATATACATGTATGAATTTTAGATTTAAGATTTGTTGAGAGCATAAATTATGAACTCCCTCTCTTGTATTGAATTAAAGATTATGGTTTCATGATTTGAAAGATGTTTTTGCAATATTATAGCATTTGAGCATGATTTGAAATTATTGAGAGGGTGTTTCTTGATATAAATATGTTCTTGTATTTAAGAGAAAGAATTGCATGTGAATTGAGAACTTTGACATGACCACCTTGTACTGTACTACTGAAATGCTTGACAAAGATGACTTCCTTTCATGTGTTTACATGAGGGTTGAGAAAGAGTTTCTTTGATTTGAATTATTGAAATAGTGGTCCCAAAACTTGTGTCTTGAAAACAAAGATTTATGATAGACTAATAATGGCTCAGAGATGTGACTTGAAAGTCAATGGTATGACGATACCATATGTATTTATGCCATAACAGAGTATGTTTTCAGAGTATGTTTTTAGAGTATGTTTTCAGAGCATGTTTTCAGAGTATGTTTTTAGAGACTGCATGTTTTGATTGAGTTTTAAAAAGGGGCTTAAAGAGGGTTAGGTTGTTACCCGAAGAAGGCGCGAGTTCAAGCAACTCTTATCCTGAAACTATATTTGCTGATACGAGTAGATTATTATTGTACACTGGCGAGGGCCATGTGCCGTAGTAGATTTAGAGACTTCGACCCTTGCAGCACACTTGCGTTGGGGGCTTCACTACCAAGTTAATGGTAGTTTCCATATAGCCCATGGAATTTTTTAGAGTTGTAGGGTATACCACCTAGCGCAAAAGTAACACAGATTTCTCAGAGTTGAGATGATTTTTACAGAATATTTAAAATGCCCATGTGAATTCTTACTATTTGATATACTTATGAACTATTTTAAATTGCTCTAATATATGTTGAATAATAAATGATTATTTTTGGATATGCTCTGCGTACCAGTATATCTGTATTGACCCCCCTACCTCTCAGGTTCTGAGACTCAGTCTAGGGGTCCAGATAAGTAGAAGATAATTCAGACAGCTGATCAGATTGTGCACTTGTGATCCTTCTCTATTCCAGAAGGCATGTCTTCTCAGATTATGTCACTTATTTCAGTTTTGATCTACTATGGGCCTTGTCCCAGTTTCAGACAGTTGTCAGATTTTCATGTAGTAGAGATTGCACAGACTGAGTTAGATGTTATTTAAATGTAGTTGATTTATGGTTTCCATACTTATGTTGAATTCAGAATTGACCATGTTTCCATAGAAGATTATGTTTCCGCATCTTCTTTTATTATATGAATGTTGTGTATAATTACCAGATAGAGAAAGGCATTCTGGGCCTTCATGGTTTGGGATGTCCGTCATGGCCAGGCCCTAGTTCGGGTTGTGACACTATCTGTGGAGCAGACATAATAATTTCAGCTATCATCTTTGTCTTGAGACTGTTGAGAAGGTGAAAGAGTAAGTGTGTTGTGGATGGTGTAAATTTTGAAGTAGGATTGGTTGGGTCTCATTCAAAGAACATTTCTACATTATGTTTAGATGATTACATTCCTTTAAGATCATTTCAAATAGTTGAAGAGTGTGAAGATAAGGAACAAGAATCGTATATTCTTAAATTTGCATCAGACAAGCAACATAAAAACATGCCTCACTTCAAGGCCGAGTGTTTTACCATGTACCATCCTTTACTAGATTCATTTATCTTTGTACCTCCACCCTATGAGGGAAGTAAAAATATGGATGCGAGGTTGGGGGTGAAATTCATATCCTCAAGGTGGAGATAAAAGTTGATGTGGGTCATGTTGTGATACTAAATCAGGCATTGCTTGGGAGGCAACCCAAATTAATGTTATTACTTTCAGTATTTTTAGTTTTTACTTCACTTAGTTTTTGGTTTTGCTGAGTAATAGGTTGAAGGAAAGTCTGAGAACCGGAAAACTGAGCTAAAGAGCATGGTGAAGACTGAGTGTGGGGTCCCCAAACTCTCATGATGTATGAAGATGCTACTAGCTAGGCCTAGATTCCATAGAGAGTATTTTTATCTCTACGTTTGAGTATACTTTGGGGGAAAAGTAGATTTTTAAGTTTGGGATGGGGAAATTCCCATTATTTTGGGTCAAGTGATGCGGTACTTGAGTCTTAGTTATTTTTCTAGTTTTTAGGTAAATTTGAAAAAAAATTACAAAAAGATTATCTCTTTTTAGTTTTAGCTGTTTTGGTCAGTCTAGTAGGTGCACATTTGACCCACCCCGTGGTTGTTCTTTTCGATTCTTTCCATGTGGGCGCCCCTTGAAACCAGTATCTTTTTTTGTTTTTAGGTGTTAATTTAAATTTTTGTGTAAGTGAAATGTTCTTATTGGTTCTATATGTGATTGCATGATGCAAGTTGTTTTAAATGAAAAGAGCATGTTAATTGTGTGAATTATTACTTTTAAGATTCCTAGGCTATAATTTATGACTCTTGAACTTGTTGGCTTAATGTTGAATTCATGTGATTGTTTCGTTAAGAGTTTATAAAGATCCTACTTGAGTTGAGCATGTACCATGTGTGCGTGAGATTATTGTGTATTTCTTATTGAATTTTACGTCTAAAACTTGCCCGGTGTGTGTGCAAAGCAAAATAAAAAGTATGTGTTTAGGAGAAGATATAGGCATTTCTTTGCTAGCCATGTTTCATACCCCCTTTTACCTACCCTTGTGCATAATCCTAGTTATCCCCATTAAGCCTTTAGCTTATTTTCTTTGGTAGCCTCGTATGTTGCCTAATTCCTTTTTTTGATTAACCTTATTTGATCCAAAGCTCCTATGCACTTTAGTGAAAACTTAAGGAAGTTAAGAATTTAGAAAAATATGAGGAGTAATGGCGAAAATAAAGCCCCCAATAAATAGCTATTGGGTTGAAAATTATAATGTGTGCTGGTCGGGAGTTGGGTAATGAAAAGAATGAAGATTGTTCAAAATTGAATAATATGGGCAGAGATAACACCCCCACCATATTGCATGTGAATTGTCTTAGTGAGATGGGGCAAAACAAAAGATATAGGTAGATAGTAGTAGTGAAAATTGGTTATTAATATAAAGATCTAAATGTTTGTGTGATGAATTAAAGCTCTTAGAGAAGATAGTCACTATTACTAGCCAGAAAAAGTTCCTACCCATCCCTTGGCCTATATTACAACCCTTAAAGACATATTTGATCCTAGGTCTTAACATTTTGATATTAGTAGAGTACTACACTATGGGAAAGCCTATGGTTCATCATGTGTAACTTGTGAATTCATTGTAAGAATGAGCATAATTTAATTTTTGTACCCATTTTGTGATAAACTGCATCTATGGTAACTCTTTTGTGGTGAGGGCACATGTTTGATGATAGTTGGGTGATTTGTATGATGTGTTAGATTGAGAAATATGTATGATTTTTCCAACTTGGTGAGTCAATTCTTGAGGCTTGGATATTTTGGAGTAGTATTCTTGAGCTTTCAATTGTGTATAACATGCTTTGTATAGAAACTTGCATTTTGTGTAGTCATTATAGTGCTAGTTTGAATTTTTTTCTAGTAGTATAAGTGTGGAGTCTCCTCTGATTATGATGCTTTGAGTAAAGAGTTGTTCGAGGATGAAGAAAGCTTTAAGTGTGGAGTGATGATCTAAGGTGGATTTAGGCACCTCAGTGTTGCTATCCGCGCTTATTTAGCCTTGTTTTAAGGTCTTCTATTGTGCTTAATGAGTGTTTAATGATATAATTTATAATCTAAGTGTTAAACTACTTGAATAATGTTTAATGTGTGTTTCAAACAAGTTTGGAATCGATTTGGTCACTTACAGTTTAGACGAGAAAACTAGTGTTACTAGCATGAGCTATGCGTTGTTCTAGTCAATCTCGATGGATTCTATTGTGTGTAATGAGTTTCAAAGGGTATGAATATGTCATTACATGCGGAATAACTTTCTTATAGAATTTAAGGTTCAATTTAAACAATCCAAGAGTCAAAACACTAAGCTAAAGATCAAAAGGACAAAACTAGTATTCTTAGCTTAATTTTCTAGTTCATCGTCTTGGATTGTATGTTGTTTTGAACTCTAATACAAGGTTTTTGATTATATAGGAATCTTGGTGAGTTTATAATTACGATATATGGATTATACAAAATCTGAAAATCAAGTAAAAACATCACCACAAAGCTTGGAATGGATGGACAAAAGCATGGGACAAGATTTGATCAAAAACGGATGTTTCGGAGTCATTGGCGTGTCCGTGACACGGCCTTGGGGGTATCCTAAATGAAAAATTCCACTATTACACCATGATAATGGCGTTCCATGAAACCTAGGCACCACGATAAGAGGCGTGGCACGCACCTAAGTTAAAATGGACAGCTTGTGTCCTCCTATAAATAGCACCCTTAAACATTATATTACACACCTTGGATGACCTTGAAACTTTGAGGGAGGCTAGAGAACACTTAAATTAGGATTTATTACTTTAATTTGTCTTGTTTATGAATTTTAACATGTATTCTATCATTGAAATTATGGTTATGTCCATGAGCGGCTATACACCCTTTTTCAGGGTGAAGGCCAAGAACATGATTACTTTTGTTATGAATTGACTTGGCTTTGATTATTTATCAACATTGGTTGTTTATTTATCCTTGTTATCAATATTTTAAGGATTATCTACCCTTATAATACATCCATAGTCACCCTGTGATCCCGGAAGGAGGAACAAGAGGATAGTACGTAGGGGTGCATAGAATAGGATTATAATCATCTACAAAATGAAGTTATAATTTGCATTTAGGATAGTAATATAACTATGTTACCTATTTGGTTCACTTACAGGAAGACATATGAATACATTTGCACTAGTATAATCTCAATAATTAAACTTGAATTAGATAGTTTTAGCACAAGTCCCTGTGGTATCAATATTTGGATTTTTATAAGTCCACTGTATTACTTGATGGGACTATGTACACTTGTGTGTATGCTTGGGCATAATGTGTATTCACTTACAAAAGGCCTATCTACAGAGGAAGTTGAGAGATCATTGAAGGAAATGGTTTTAAGGTAAAGTAAAAGTCATTATGATGGTAACTCTACCTGGTAGATTAGAGATATCAAGAGCTAGGTTCAAGGAGATCAAACAAAGTTATGATCGACGGTTCCACATTGTCAATATACTCATCCTATTCTCATGATAAAGAAAATATTCAGAAACATGGATAAGGCTTATGGTTTGAATCTTTTTAATAGTATCTAAGTTTGGTAGATTTTGATCAAATAGTTTGATCTAAAGGATTCAACATTTTGAAATTACCTATTTGAGAATGACATGGAAGCCGCTTCAAGGTGAATGATAGTCAAGGTCTTTTCTCTAAGCTCTCATGAAATCAAATTGTGTTCATGGTTGTAACAAATAAAAATGTGAGAACCATAAATGATAAAAGGCTAGTTGTGTGACTTGTGTTGTCTAGGTGTACATTAATGTTCAACGGTTCAAAGATATCACATCTAACAATTGATCGAGTGCATCCATTGCAATTTCACAACGAAAAGTCCAAAGGACAACCTACTTATCTAGATGAATGGTCTTTACTTGTAGATCACACATCATGACTGTCATTCCTGAACTTTAGTACTGGCGCCCCATCATGACTGTCATTCCTGAACTTTGGTACTAGCGCACTAGCTGAGAATGGAGATGGAACTGATGATTTTGGATGAAATTAGGAATGGTTACTGCCCTCTAACTTAGGCTGATTGAAATTGAAACTACCTATTCTATCTCTTTTGTTCTCTCTCTCCTTCTTCTTAAGATTCTGCTCCTCAATCTGTTGAGCATGGACCATAAGCCTGGATATATCCATCTACTTAATTAGCATTACTTTTCTGTACTCCTTAACCACACTATCTGACACCCCAGACACGAACATGCTTATTCTGGACCTATTGTCTTCTACAACATGGGGAGCATACCTGGCTAACTGAATAAACATAAGGGAATACTCTTTCATACTCATACTGCCTTGCCTGAGATTGATGAACTCTAACACCTTGGCTTCTCTCAGTTCTAAGGTAAAGAATCTATCTAGAAAAGCAGTAGCAAACTCTTCCCATTGTATGGGTACTGCATTTGTGCCCCTGTCTACCTTTCACTACTTAAACCACGTATGAGTTTTATCTTATAGCTGATAGGCAACTAACTTAGCACTCTTACTAAAAGTTACTCCCATGATATCTGTGACTTTCTGAACATGATCGAGGAACTCCTGTGGATCCTCTTCTGACTTAGATCCCGAGAATAAGGGAGGATTCATTCGGGTGAAGTCCTAAATCCTGACTACAACAGTATTGGCCACTGGGTTAGCCTGCCCAGTAGCTGGCTGTTTGTTTTGAGCTACTACTGAATTGGCGAGAGTAGTGAATGCAACTCTGAATTCTGCATGAGAGACATGCTCGTCCAGGGAATCTTCCTAAATAGGTTGAGGTGTTGACTGATTTCTGATTCTCCTTCTGTTAGTCTTTTTGGGAGGTATATTCTGTAACCTAAAGGAAGAAAGGATTAGAATGAGAATTTAGCTTGAGCTCATGATCACTCGCATGACATGAATACTGAAAGAAAAGAATCTTTTCCTAAAACATCTCATAGCCTCCTATCCATAAGTGTGGCACGCTACACACCCATGCACAAGACTCTACTAGATGCGGCTTTCAAAATTCCTAGTACTATATTGAACCTTAGGCTCTGATACCAAGTTTGTAACACCCCAACTATGTACCCCAGACGCAGTACGGTGCTCATATCCTAAAGGACCACAAGCTAACGCATGACTTGTGCCTGCTGCATTAACTAAATGATAACACTGTAGTATGCAGAAATTAGGCAGAAAACATGCCATAAGATTCAATACTGAAATAAAACTGAATATGGTATAACAATAGAAAAACTGAAACATTTGTCTGAAATACTCTAGTCTGAAAAGCCTCTAAACTGTCTGAAATATGGAGTTGATGGGACAAGGCCCCAACTAACTCCGACTACTAAAATAAATTAAGTACTGAAATACTGAGATAATAAGTCTATCCTCAAACTATGAGGACTCACCACTAAGTCTTCTACTGATAGATTAGGATGCTAAGTATAATTGGGAGCCTGTGCGTTTGAACCTATAATATAAGACATCACAACACAAAAAAGGGTATGCATCAGTACTTTGAATGTACTGGTATGCTAACTGAGGTAGGCTGAAATGCATGGGTTCATATGTATGAAAAATACTGAATGAATGACATGAGTCTAATTAGATGAGAGCACATGAATGACTACTTAAAATATAACTGAGATCGTGATAACACTAAATACTTAGTCTGAATACTGATTAACTGACATCTGAGTTTACTGATATTGTGTATCTGATATTTGAGTGACTGTATCTGACAGTCCTAATTCTGAAGAACTGATCTGGGTTCTATACTGAGCTGAATGGCTGGATCTAATAGTCCTGAATCTGTAGAGCTGAACTGAGTTCTATACTGAGACTGAATCTGAAACTGAGACTGTGTGTGGTAATCATCTAACCGACATGCCCCTTTCTGAATAGATTGGGGTCCAAACTATAACCCCATTTAGAAGAGCATTAGTACCGTGCCACAGGTAAAGAAAACTAGTTGTGGGGTCAGTCTTAGTCTAGCGGATGGCCCCTAAGATCAGTCCTAACTAATGGGTGATCCCTGAGTATATCAGTTAAATCTAACGGGTGACATCTCAAACCTACACTGGCTACGTAGTTCTAGAACTTAGGGATTGCTTCTAGGGACCCAGTCTAAGATAACAGGTGATCCCCTATCCCAAGGCTCGCTCGGTGTTGAATCCTACTCCCAACTAAATAAATGCTGAATTGATTCCTAATTTATACTAGGGTTGACTAAACTGTTACTGATTATACTGTCTAACTAAACTGAGTTTACTGATTTCCGTTGACCGAAGGAATACTACTGGATTCTATTAACTGACTGAATACTACTGAGTTCTGCTAACTGACCGAGTTTACTGAGCTCTGAACTAAATACTAATGTGTTATGAACTGAATACTGAACTGAGACTGATTACTGAGTACTACTGGATTTTCTTGAGTCCTGTAACTGACTGAGAGTACTACTGATCGTGAAATGACTGAGATTATTCTGTAAATAACACTGGCTCTAGGTAAACACCTAAATTGTTGGGTATTAAATACCCCCAGGACTCGATAGCATGAAAAATAAGCATCACATGATCTTGCATAGCATAAAAATGCACACTTGTTCATAATGTATCTATAGAGGCATTTTATCAAACACTTGAATGGCATGAACTAGTATACATGCTAACATGATAGAATCTCACTATTTAATTCACATGAACAACTCATCAACCACTTGGAAGGCATTGTATATGCACATAGTACTAATCAACACTTGAGCATCACAATTTCAAGGCTTTAACATAAATTTACATGATACTACATACATAATAGTTGCTTTTACATAAATCTTGCACTTAATCATGGAATAGAAATCCAACCAACATTATAATTATGAATACACTTGAATCCAAATCATGAAAAAGCATAAAATCAAGATGCTTGAAATTTAAAAGAGTTTCTTTGACTCCAAGGGTGGAAGGGACCCTTGGATGAACACTTGACATACCTTAGTTGGCAAATTCTTAAAGAATAATGGTGGAATCTTGAGACTTGGCTTTGAAATTGAATCACCTAAGATTCTTGTTCTTGAGAAATTTAAGAGAAAGTGAGTGCATGTTGCTTAATGAAGACTGAATCTCATTTTTTGGGGATGAATATGGGTGGGTAAAATACCCAAATACCCCTATAGATGCGGCTTTTTAATGACTAAAAACTGAACTGTCAACGCATAAACCAACGTGATGTGTCGAGTATGCATCGGTTCTCTGAAATTTGCACTGAGATGAGAAAAAAATTATCTATCAGTGCTAAGGACGATGCGACAAGTCGAGATCGCATCGACTCACTATTTTGGTCACTCGAACATGATCTAAACGAGATTCAAAAAAGCTAAAACTTTTTTGGAAACATCTACTGATATTCTTGATGCCATAAGTTGTAAGGTATGTATAGTGTTCATTCATGGATTCCTTTCGTCCATGAATCCCAAGAATCAAGTTTTAAACTATAGATTATGATATTCATGCTATGGGTTAATTATGTTCATGTGGTTGTTATTGTATGATTCCCAAGTTTGAATATTTATTTGTAATTATGAAAAGATGTTAGCATGTGAGTTGAAAATCATGAATTTTAGTTGGTTATGATATGTTAATTTGATGATTATTCCATGCCTTAAGTCATGCAACCTAAGTGTTTGATAAAAAAACATAAGAGACTAGAAATTATGTAATATAGCTTAATTGTGATTTATGTGATGGATTCATATTTTACCCTTATGTTCAAATGACTCCCATGCTATTCATATGAAATGTAGATGTTTGTTGGAATGCTCATGATGTTAGAGTATGAAATTTTGAAATTGAGTATATGCATTCCTACCATGTACAAGATTATGATAACCATGTACTTCATGAAATCCCCAACTTATTGTATTATGGATTGTTAATGTTGGTCATGTATTCAAGAATGTCATGCCTTGTCAGATTCCTTCTATCGAGTCCTGGGGGTACTTGTACCCGACAATTTAGTTGTGTGCCTAGACCCAATGTCATGTTTTCATGATATCCTTAGTTAAGCCATGTTCAATAGAATTCAATCATTCATGTGACGCAGGAAAACTCAGTAAACTCAGTAATCCCAGTAAATCTCAGAAATCTTAGTAATTCAGTAATCATAGTAGTATTTCATCAGTCAACGGAACTCAATAAACTCGGTCCAGTTCAGTTCAGTTAATCATGTTCAGTGTCTATTCAGATGGGAGTAGGTTTTAGCACCGAGTGAACCTAAGGATGAAGACACACACTGACAGTTGAGGGTGTGATCCTTAGAAGCAATCCTTGCATTCCACAACTATTTAGCCATCATAGGTTGAGATATCAACACTGATAGATGACATAGTTGGAGTTAGAAGTCAGTAGTTTATTTCAGTAGTTGGAGTTAGTTGGGGACATATTCCATCAACTCCTTATTCAGACAGTTCAGTTTTAGAGGCTTTTCAGACTATAGTATGTTCAGACAGTTTTGTTTCAGTTTGTTTTGGTATTGATATACCATACTTTCAGATGTTATATTTTATCAATTTTGAACCTTATGGCCTTTCAACCTTTATTTCCAGATTTATACAATATATTATGCAGTGTTTAGGTACAAATATCAGTCATGGGTTAGTTTGTGGTCCTTCGGAGTCATGAGCACCGTGTAGCATTTTGGGTACCAGATTTGGGGCGTTACAAATTTGGTATCAGAGTTTAAGGTTCATTAGTGTCCAAGGAAGTCTAAAAGCTGCATCTAGTATAGTCTTATACATGGGTGTGTTGCGGCCACATTTATATGCAGGTGGCTATAAGATGTTTTAGGAATAGTTTCCCTTCTTTCAGTATTTATATCGTTCCAGTGAGCATAATCTCAAGTGAATCTCTCAATCTAATCCTTTTCTCTTCTGTACTAAGAACATGCCTCCCAAGAAGAGAACTAGAAATCAGTTAGCCCCTCAGCCCGAAGGTCCTTTGGGCAAACTTGTCTCTTATGCAGAGTTTAAAGCTGCACTCACTACTCTTGCTCAGTCAGTTATTGCTCAGAATAAATGACCAGTTATTGTTCCATCCAACCTAGTGGTCAATTTAGCTACAACTAGGATTAGGGATTTCACCCGAATAAATACTCCATCCTTTTTTTGGGTCTAACGCAGATGAGGAACCTCATAAATTTCTTGATTAAGTTCAAAAGTTTATGCTCAGGTATTTTTGCTCACACTTGGTTCAAGTAGTGGAAGACAAAGAGGTCAGTTAATGCAGAATCCATAGAGTGGGAGAAGCAGAATAAGAGAGCAAGGACAGGTAGTTTCAACTTTGCTCAACCTAAATCAGAAAGAGGGAATCATTCTCAATTTTATCCTAAGTCATTCGTTCCATCTCCTTATTTAACTAGTGCTTCAGTATCGAAATTTAGAGATGGAAATATAGATAAGGCACCAGGCTCTAAGTCTCAGGGCAGTGTCAGCAATGCCCGAACTAATCCCCTTTGTCAGACTTGTGGTAAGAACTGCAAGGGTGTTTGCACAGCTGGCAGCGATGCTTGTTTTGGATGTGGCAAGCTATGCCATAGAGTTAAGGATTGTCCCCAGTCAGGTATCAGGGTCAGCAGAACCGTTCCTCAGGCCAGTCTGATCGCCCAAATCAGTAGGGTGCCACTTCCAGTGCTACTAGTGGGCAACACCCAAATAGACTTTATGCTCTCCAGTCCCAGCAAGATCAGGAAAATTCCTTTGATATAGTTACTGGTACGTTACAGATCTTTTACTTGCATGTTTATGCTTTTGCTAGATCCAGGAGCTTCCTTGTCTTTCGTTACTCCTTACATAGCAGTTGATTTTGGAGTCAGTCCCAAAATTCTAGCAGAGCCCTTTTCAGTCTCTACCCAGTAGCAAAAACTATCATTGCTCGGTGGGTATACAGGAACTGTCCGGTTATGATATTTCAGAAAGTCACCTCAGCAGACTTAGTCGAATTAGAGATGACTAATTTTGATGTCATTCTCGACATGGATTGGCTTTATTCCTTCTATACCACAATCGACTGTAGAAATAGAGTTGTCTAGTTCCAGTTTCTGAATAAGCCTATCGTAGAATGGAGGGGTAGTACTTAAGATTTTAGAGGTCAGCTTATTTCCTACCTTCGGGAAAGGAAAATGATATCTAAAGGATGTGTTTATCATCTTGTTCATTTTAAGGACTCTAGCTCTGAGACTCCCAGTCTTTAATCAGTCCCAGTCGTGAATGAATATTCAGATGTCTTTCCCAAAGATCTTCCAGGAATTCCTCCTAAAAGGGAAATAGACTTCGGCATTGATCTTCTTCCAGATACTCAACCTATATTTATTCCACCATACAGAATGGCACTAGTAGAACTTAGAGAATTGAAAGAACAGTTAAATGATTTCTTAGATAAGGGATTCATCATACCCAGCATACCCCCATGGGGTGCACCAGTCTTATTCATGCGCAAGAAAGACGGTTCTCTTAGAATGTGCATTGATTACCATAAGCTTAATAAAGTCACGGTTAAGAACAAGTATTCACTTCCCCGAATTGATGACTTGTTTGACCAACTTCAGGGTGCCAGTTATTTCTCAAAAATAGACCTCAGATCAGGCTATCATCTGCTCAAAGTCAGAGAATGTGACATTCCGTAAATAGCCTTCCGTACTCGGTATGGTCACTTTAAATTTCTAGTCATGTTCTTTGGTCTTACCAATGCTCCAGCAGCTTTCATAGACTTGATAAACCATGTGCTCAAATAGTACTCTGACATGTTTGGCATAGTCTTCATAGATGATATTCTGGTCTATTCCCGCAGTGAGTGTGATCATGTAGACCATCTCAGAATCGTGCTTCAGACTCTCAACGATCATCAGTTGTTTGCCAAATTCAATAAGTATGAGTTTTGGATAAGGTCAGTAGCATTCTTTAGTCATATCATTTTCAGTGATGGCATTAGGGTTGATCCTCAAAAGATAGAAGTAGTAAGAAACTGGCCCAGACCTGTTTCTCTATCAGATATCAAGAGTTTCTTTGGGTTTGGATGTCTATTACAGATGATTTGTTGAGGTATTTTTTTCTATTGCATCCCTTATGTCCACATTGACTCAGAAGAAAGTCAAGTTTTAGTGGTCAGATCCTTGCGAGAAGAGTTTCCAGGAGTTGAAGACTCGACTCAGCTTAGCTTCAATTTTGGCTCTTCCAGATAGTTTAGATGGGTTCGTAGTATATTGTGATGCATCCAGAGTAGGTTTGGGTTGAGTCCTCATACAGCATGGTAAGGTCATAGCCTACGCCTCCACACAGCTTAAACCCTATGAGAAAAATTATCCAACTCATGATCTTGAGTTAGCAGCCGTAGTATTTGCCTTAAAAAATTTTAGGCATTACCTATATGGAGTTCATGTAGATCTGTTCATAGATCATATGTGCCTTCAGTTTGTCTTTTCCCAGAAATATCTTAATTTTTGTCAGAGGAGGTGGTTAGAGCTCTTGAAAGATTATGACATGAGTGTCCTTTATCATCCAGGCAAGGCCAACGTAGTAGACGATCCTCTCAGTAGACTATCTATTGGTAGTTTTGCTCATGTTGAGGACAGTAAGAAGAAGTTAGCTCAAGAAGTCCATCAGCTTGCCAGACTAGGTGTTCGCTTAGTCGATATAGAGGAGGGTGATATATGGGTTCAGAGTAGTTCAGAATTATCTCTAGTTTTTTAGGTGAAAGAAATGAAGGATAGAGATCCCAACCTTGTCCAGTTGAAAGAGTCAGTCAAGGACCATAAAGTAGAGGTTTTCTCCCAAGGAAGAGATGGTGTTTTGAGTTGTCAGGGTCGTCTTTGCATGCCAGGTGTAGATGACTTGAGGTAATGAATTCTTGCAGAAGCATATATTGTGCGCTACTCTATTCATCCAAGGGACACTAAGATGTACCACGACTTGTGGGAGATCTATTGGTGGAGTGGGATGAAGAGAGATATCTCAGATTTTGTGTCTAAGTGCTCTACATGTCAGCAGGTTAAGATAGAGCATCAGAAGCCTAGTGGGTCCATGCAGGAGTTTACTATTCCTACTTGGAAGTGGGAAGAAGTGAACATGGACTTTGTGATGGGTTTGCCTCGTACTCATCATCAACATGATTCAATTTGGGTCATTATAGATAGGATAACCAAATCAGCTCATTTCTTTCCAGTCCATACCTCTTATTCAATCGAGGATTACGCCAAACTCTACATCAAAGAGTTGGTCAGATTGCACGGTGTTCTACTATCTATTATCTCAGATAGAGGTACCTAGTTCACCTTTTATTTCTAGAAAGCATTCTAAAAGGGTCTTGATACCCAAGTTTATCTCAGTACAGCCTTTCATCCTCAGACAGATGGTCAAGCGGAAAGGACCATTCAGACTTTAGAAGATATGCTAAGGGCGTGTGTAATTGATTTCAAGGGTAGTTGGGATAATCACTTGTCTTTGATTGAGTTTGCATACAACAATAGTTGTCATTCCAATATTCGAATGGCTCTATTCGAAGCTCTCTATAGTCGGAGATACAGATCTCTAGTTGGTTGGTTTGAAGTTAGAGAGGCCTCGGTTATAGGGCCTGACTTAGTATTCAATGCCTTAGAAAAAGTCAGTTGATTAGAGAAAGACTCTGGGTTGCTCAGAGATGCTAGAAGTCTTATGTAGATGTACGTAGAAATGTTCTCGAGTTTGATATTGGTGAATATATCTATCTAAAGATCTATCCCATGAAGGGAGTGAAGCGGTTCGGCAAAAAGGGAAAGATCAGTCCCCGATATATCGTTCCCTTTAAAATTCTCAGTCATTTTGGTAAGGTAACTTATGAGATCGAGTTGCCTTCATATCTAGCCTCAGTTCATCCAGTCTTTCATGTCTCTTTTCTCAAGAAGTGCATAGGTGACCCAGTAGTTGTAGTCCCTATTCAGAGCATAGATGTGCAGAACAACCTCTCTTATGAAGAGATTCCAGTCAAATCTTAGACTATCAGACCCGCAGACTGAGGAACAAAGAAGTCCTTCTAGTCAAAGTTCTTTAGCTAAATCAGTCCGTTGAGGGAGCTACTTGAGAAGCAAAAGCATATATGCAAACCAAGTATCCTCACCTCTTCTCCGCTAACTCAGACTCAGCTCAAGGTAATAGTTCTCCTTAAGCTTTTCAGTTTCATGGTCAGATTTCAGTTAAAATCTTGGTATTCAGTTCATGTTCAGATCCCCATTATAAACTTGGTATTAATTACCATTGCATGTTCAATCAAGCATTCAAGAGTTAGTTCAGTCAAGTATTCATTATATATGCATTTTCAGTTAAGAAGCTCAACTTATCAATAATTTCAGTTATGCTTTCATGAGGAACAACTCAGTCAGATATCCCTGCATCAGACATGCATATTCAGTATGAGATTTTAGTATACCAGTAGTTCCAGTCATATAGTTCTGTTTCAAGTGTTCACTCCCCTTATGTAAGTCCAGTCCGTCAGTATTCTCAGTCTAGTTAGTCCCATTCGAGGATGAATATTTCCAAGGGGGAGATATTATAATACACCATATATTTCTAAGCTAAAAAATAAACCATTATTCCTACGTATTAAACCTCATATCCTATGATTCATATTTGAGTACATGACTTACAATGAGTATCCTAGTGAGAAGAGAGCTTATGATGTGTTAAGCGTGTTCATAAAAGTCACTTAGAGTAAGGCAAGCTAAGAGCTTTTGAATCCATCAAGTTTTAGTGTTTGATTTCACAAGAGTCATCTATGAAAGAGCATAACTTGATGTATATGTGGTATTTTGGTAGATTTTGACCCACCAAATTGTAGAGAATCTAATTAGCTTTCCAATGATACTAATTTTACCAAAATCTGACACCCGAGCAAGAAGTTATGGCTTTGCAAAGTGCAGTGCGTCACCTAACAAATCACCTAAGGCTACTGGAATGGTTATGCCATAAGTTGTACGACACACAACCTAACTTATTCCATAAGTTGTGTGATGCACAACCTAACTTAAGCGATAATTTATGCGCCACACAACCTAGATTACGCGATGAGTTGTGCGCCACATATATTATGGCTCAAGTGACGTAAACACCCCATTTTTTAGTTATTTTAAGGGTAGAATGGGTATTTACCTCCCCTATATAAGCCTATAACATGGGATTTAGCTCCAATTTAACAAAAATATAGTCACTTCTCTCAAAATTCTCTCAAGAACAAGTTAGGGTTCTCAATTGAGGATTCAAATTCAAGAAAATTCCTCCGTAAATCTTCATAGAATCACGTACTAAGGTATACATTGTGTTCATTCATAGATTTCTTTCATCTATGAATCCCAAGAATCAAGTTTTAAACTATAGATTATGATATTCATGATATGGGTTGATTATGTTCATATGGTTGCTGTTGTATGATTCCCAAGTTGGAATCTTTATGTGTTTTTATGAAAATATCTTAGCTTGTGAGTTGAAAACCATGAATTTTAGTTGGTTATGATATGTTAATTTGATGATTATGTCATGCCTTAAGTCATGCAACCTAAGTGTTTGATAAAAAGCATAAGAGACTAGAAATTATGTAATATAGATCAATTGTGATTTATTTGATGGATTCATATTTTACCTTTATGTTCAAATGACTCCCATGCTATTCATGTGCAATGTAGATATATGTTGGAATGCTCATGATGTTAGAGTATGATATTTTGACATTGAGTATATGCATTCATACCATATACAAGATTATGATAACCATGTACTTCATGAAATCCCTAACTTATTGTATTATGGATTGTTGATGTTGGTCATGTATTCAAGAATGCCATGCCTTGTCAGATTCCTTCTATCGAGTCCTGGGGGTACTTGTACCCGACAATTTAGTTGTGTGCCTAGACCCAGTGTCATGTTTTCACGATATCTTCAGTTAAGCCATGTTCAGTAGAATTCAATCATTCACGTGACTCAGGAATACTTAGTAAACTCAGTAATCCCAGTAAATCTCAGAAATCTTAGTAATTTAGTAATCATAGTAGTATTTCATCAGTCAACAGAACTCAATGAACTCAGTCCAGTTCAGTTCAGTTAATCATGTTCAGTGTCTATTCAGATGGGAGTAGGATTTAGCACCGAGTGAACCTAAGGATGAAGGCACACACTGATAGTTGAGGGTGTGATCCTTAGAAGCAATCCTTGCATTCTAGAACTATGTAGTCATCATAGGTTGAGACATCAACACTGACAGATGAAGGTCCCACCATTCTCTTTTGGGGAAACTGTCAGATGAGGGTCACCCACAACTTGTCTTTACCAGTGGTGCGATATTGACACCTTTCCAATTGGGGTTACAAATTAGACCCCAATTCAGCTATAATACATTATTTGGGGTATGTCGGTTAGATGACTACTTTCCACAGTCTCGGTCTCAGTAAGAAAACTCAGATAGTTCTTTAGATTTCAGGACTGTTAGATACAGTCAGCTCAGCACAGTACGAAACTCAGCTAGTTCCATCAGAACCTAGACTGTTAGATACAGTCGCTCAGTATCAGTTATATTAGTTATCAGTAACTCATGTTATTAGTAATTATACACAGTAGTTAGTACCATCACAAATTCAGTTACAGGGACTTATTCATGCATGTATTCTAACATTCATGTTATACAGTCAGTTAGCATTGTTCATGCATTTGAGCCCTTTGCATTTTGCCTACCTCACATACATTCAATCGTACTGATGCATTTGCGCTATGCTGTTTTATTCTATACCATAGGTTCAAAAGCACGAGCTCCAGAGCATTAGTAGAATTCCAGTTTCAGCAGTCAGAGTTAGCAGTGAGTCCTCATCCTTTGAGGACATGATCATTAATTTATTTCTTCATTACTTAGTTTATTTCAGTAGTTGGAGTTAGTTGGGGACATATCCCATCAACTCCTTATTCAGAAAGTTTAGTTTTAGAGGCTTTTCAGACTACAGTATATTCAGACAGTTTTGTTTCAGTTTGTTTTGGTATTGATATACCGTACTTTCATATGTTATGTTTTATTAGTTTTGAACCGTATGGCCTTTCAACCCTTTTTTCCGCATTTATACAATATATTATGCAGTATTCAGGTATAGATATCAGTCATGGGTTAGCCTGTGGTCCTTTGAGGTCATGAACATCGTGTATAATTTTGGGTACCATATAGGGGGTGTTACAGGTATCTACAGTGGTGACAGTAAGGGTAAATATGGAGGCCTTTGTAAGCCAGGGTGGAATTAGTGGGAAGACTGTTATGATAAAGGAGCCAAAGAAAGAATTTTAGTTTATTGGGGACTTGGAGTATCATAATCCATCTAAGTTTAGTGGCATTGTGTATGTGGGGGGGGGGGGTTGGTAAGCAAGATACTGGTAAGCAATCTTACAAGAAAATAGCTCATTTCTAGAGGGGAGCCAGAGAGTGGTGTTAGAATCAATTTGAGGGTTAGGCATGAAGGAGTTCCGAATGTTAAATTAGAGAGTTCTGGGGATATCAAAGGGTAAGGAATCAAGGTTCCAGGTTCAATTATGCCAAAAGAAAGAGATTTACAGGGTGGGACGGAGCTTAGGGAGGGTCCCCTGGATAATGGAGCAAAGCGAGGGATGATTAGGGACCGATCTACCCTTCCAAATACTCACCTTCTGCCCATTATAAATAGGCCACTGGATAAGGTATCTATAGAGGTGCCAGGCTATATAAACAATTTTCTAAGTTCAAAAAAGGGAGGAGGGGTTCCTGCTACTATTAGGATTATTCTTTTGGAGAAGAACTCTAGCCCATAAAGAAGAAGGATTTTAGTGGAGTCTCAAAGGTAAGATGCAAAGCATAGTGTCATTCTTGATACTATCTTTCTACATACATAAACCTTCCAAATACTTGGGTTGAGTGATGGTGGTCCAGTTGATTGGCATCCTCTTCTTCTCTTCAGTAGATCCCCAAATGAAATTCCTTTAGGCTCTATCTATAAAATTATGTATCTTTCTAGCGAGAAGGATGTATTGCATAATATGGTTGGGAATTCTCCCTAGGAAATCCTTATAAAGAGTAGTCCGGCCATTCATATTCAGAAATTTAACTTGCCAACCCGCAAGCTCGTTAATAATATTATCTAGGATGAACTGAAAATCAGAGAGTTTAGGCTTTCCTTGAAAAATTAGAAAGCCTAAGTATTTTCCAAATGAGTGACTGGTCTTGATACCAAGGATGGAGGACAAGAGCTATTTGGTAAATTTGTGACAATTGGAAGAAAACGGAACTTTGGATTTAGCTAAATTAACTTTTTGGCCAGAGTAGGTGCTAAAGATTTGTAAGGTTCTAGCAATGGTGGTACAATTGTAGTGATCAGCTTTAGCAAAGAGATTAAATTATCTGTAAAGAACAGATGGGAAATATTAGGACCTCTATGATTAATTTAGATGGAAGTCCATTGGAGAGTGTCCACTTTATGGTTAGTCCTTCTAGAAAGAAGATCCATGCAAATGATGAAAATATAAGAGGACAGAGAGTCCCCTTGTCTCATTCCTCTAGTAGGTTGGAAACTAAGAGTGTACCCTCCATTAACTAGGATGGAGATAGTGGAGGAGGAGCCACAGGACATAATAAGCTTAGAAAGGCCAGGAGGAAAGTTGAAATAAACTAGGGCTTTTCTAATGAAAGGCCATTCAAGTCTATCAAAGGCATTTTCAAGATTAATTTTTAGAATCATGTTAGGGATTTTCCCTTTTATTCTTCTAAAGTGATCAATGTATTCCTGGATAATGATTGCATTATCAGCGGCTTTTCTTTTGAATAAGCTGGCTTGAGTATCACCTATTAAGGATTGGAGGAGATTCTTAATCCTATTAGCAATGATTTTGTACTGGGTAGTACAATGACTAATAGGTCTGAAGTTCTTGAGAGTAGTGACATTTCTGCATTTAGGAATGAGATAGAGGTAAGTATAATTGACTTTGGTATCCATCTTGCCATGAGTAGGGTGTTGATATAGAAGTCTAAGAGGATAGGGGCAAAAGTATCCCAATATTTTTGATACATGAAAGGATGCATACCATCAGGTCCAGGAGCCTTAAAAGGTTAGAAAGAGAAGACAACAACTCAGATTTTAGCAAGAGTAGGTATGGAATCTAAAAGAGAGTGGGTAGCAGTTGAGATTGAGCCCCTATGACAGAGGTTAACCTGACATTTAAGGTGGGCATGGTGGTGCTCAGTCCTAAACAAAAAGGAGTAAAAGAAGAGGATGGCATCCTTGATGCCTTTTTGGTCATAGATCCAGATACCTTGGTCTTGAAGAGAGTTGATTCTATTTTTTTTCCTTCTATTAAGAGTTGAGGAGTGAAATAATATAGTATTATTATCCCCTTCCATAAGCCAGTTTATTTTGTATTTTAATATCAAGAAGTCTTGCTTATTTTTCAGGATGGAACTGTACTCTTTAGTAAGCTCCATTTCTAATGAATGAAGAAAGGGGCTAGTGGGATAGTTAGGGGATTTCTGAATGCCTGCTAGTCTAGCTAACAAATGTTTTTTTATATAACATATTGCCCAAGATATTTTTGTTCCAGGAATTAGCAATGTCAGCAAATTCTAAAGTAGATCTAGTGAGATTTAAACCTCCAGGGAAGGGCTGGGACACTAGAAGAGTGAAGTAGAGTGATTACACTATATAGATTCAACTCTGAAAGGCTTAGGAGTAGAGTGGTTAGGCCTAGTAAAGGTTAACATAAGAAGAGAGTGGTCAGAATGAGTCCTAGGAAGATAAAGGACAGAAGCCTTAGGGAAAAGGTGGATCCATTGATCATTATCCAAAAATCTATCTAATCTTTCTAAGATGAGGTTCTCTCTATGTGTACCTCATATTAAACCATGTAAACTTACTACCTCTAAATCCAAGGTCAATAAGGTTGCAATATTTTAAATAATCTCTAAAAAGAATAGACCTAGTATTGTTTATACCACTTCCCCCAAATTTTTTTGTGGCATTAAATAATTCGTTGAAGTCACCACCTGTTAGCCAAATATTATTTTCAAGAGAATGGAGGGAATTGGCAATACACATTAATTGATCCCAGCGGGAACTCCTAATGGAAAACACATTACTAGCGTATATAATACTTAAAATCCAGCATGAGGGAAGGGAATTAACCTTAACAGTAGCATGGATGGTTTGGGTAGAAATAGAGATGTCTTTGATAGTTATAACATCATTTTTCCAAAAAAGAACAATTCCTTCAGAGGAACCAGTGGTAGAGGATTGAAGGAAATAGGGGAAACCCAACTCATCAGCTAAGCCTCTATGATCAGACATCTTAGTCTCTAAAAGGGCTAGGATAAAGGGTTGATGGATACCCACGAGGGATTTGCAATGACGTCTAAATTCAGCATTATTTTCTCCCCTAGCATTCCATATTAGAATGTTCTTCATCATTGGTTTTGATGGTTGAGAGTTCCCCTGAAGAACTGTTTTCCCTTTCCCTGATGGGTCAGATGGATTAGTTTGATCCATGTTCTTTCTTTTCCTAGAGAGGGGGAAAATCTTTGCTTTGTAGTGATCCCCTATCATAGGGTTTAGCAGTCCTAGACTTAGTTCTAGCCTTGAGATGTCTTGTGGAAAGAGTACAATTGCCAGTTCCTGAGTAGGCCCCTCGAAGACAAGGCTTACAGGTCTTTCCAAAGTGAGAACATTTGTTTTGGGAATTCGTAGTTGGGCTAGGAGGGCTTTTATTTCCCGATTGCTCTCCCTGAGGGCTTCTAAGGTCTTTTCTTATTTGAGGACTTTGAGATTCAAGGGATTTTATAGACTCTGAGGGTTCACATTCAAGAGGGAGGGGGGTTCCCCATTGAGACTCATAAAATGAGGACCTAGAGTCAAGAGTAGAGGGTTTGGGGGTGAGAATAAGGGTAGACTCGAGCTGGTGAGAGTTTTCATTTCTGTAATAATTATTGGGGTGAGTTCCCCTTGAAATAATGGATTGAAGATTTGCATTAGCATGACCATCCATATATTTGGACCAAAGTTCTGTAGTTCCTAGTTGAGACACTCCATAACCAGAAGGGCTAGGTAACTCGGGTCTTGGATGAGGATGGTTATCTGATTCCCCTCCCATTGTAGGTGCAAGGGAATCGATTGGCTGGCCAAACAAACTTCTAGCCATGATGCAGGCATGTGATAAGGTAGAAGGAGAGATGAGACAAGAGTGATCATATTTAGAGATAATGGGATGTTCATTTTGCTCAACTGAAGTACATTGTATGGCTTTCTCATCACAACTAATATGATGGAGATGAGAGGGAATGTGGAAAGCCTCTGCTTTGGACAATTCAGTGTCATTTAATACCTTGTTTGTATTATCACCACTGACCATCAAATCTCCCTGAGAAGTGGAAGAGATTTTTTACGGCATGTGGGAGAAGTTACGAAATTGTAAGGGGGTAATCATTAGTTGATTGGAGTGGGCCCCCTTAGCCACTTCATCATTTTTTTCTTTTTTATTTAGAGAAGTAGTGGAAGGAGAGGAATTAGTAAAAAGAGTAGAGTTTAAGAAATTTTTTGATTCAATATTCGAAATAGGCCCTGAAGGAGGATTTGAGCCTAGAGCTTGACTGGGCTTGAGATTGACTCCTAGATGAGAAGAGCTTAATTTATTATTACTATTATTATTATTATCAAATATTTACCTGGAGGCCATAAAATTATTCTCAGAGGATTGAGTGTGGAGTGGAATAATATTAAAAGGGGTAGTGGGCTGACCAAATTGGGTCCGAGATGGTCCAGGTGATTGGGCAACCCAAATTATCCCAGGAACACAATTTTTCCCTTTTTGAGAAGCCTTGCTGATATCCATAGGCGCCGCCTCTTGGATGGGAGAAAAGTTAGGGGACTTACCTAGATCCGCCATCATCACTCTGTTACCTCGACCACGATTAGTCGGAGTGGATGATGTGATTATTGATTTTTTGGTGTTCCTTTTTCTTGCGAAGGTAATTGTCTTCCATTCCTCCTTCGGCTCTGTTGTGGAGGAAGGAGTAGCCTGAGGTAGCAAATTTTTTGGTGGTGGGGAAACACTTTTCTCCGGGTAGGAAATAGAGATGTGACCTAAGCATCCACATAATTTACAGAGCATTTTCTCGCCCTCGTATACCAGAAGCTGTCTGTGATTACCAATGGTCATTGAGGTCTTGACCGGCTTATCCGGATTGACTTGAACGCAATTCGGGCAAAACGTCCTCGAATTGTTGAGGAGGTGCACACATCTACTTTAAGGAGTTTCCCGATTTTTTGTCCAATTCGCTCCAATATTTCTTGATCGTAGAATTTCGTGGGCAATTGAGGGAGACGTACCCAAATTGCAGTGGAATCAATTTTAAAAGTGCTTGAAAACAAAATTGGTCTCCCATTTTCATACCAATATGAACCTACCATCCACAAACCATGGTCCTCCTTGTAATATTATGTCTTGGCTATCTCGGACTTTGAATTTGGCAATGAAGAAGCCATAGCCAGATCAATTAGGCATAAGGCTCCGAAAGCTTCCACAAGGCATCCAACTTAGTTTTGAGATATTGGTGGGTGAGCTTTCCCCCAAACACCTTTAGGATGACGGGGAATTGCCAAGGGGTGTAAATTCGCTGCTTTTCTTCTAGGTTCAGGTTAATTAAATCCTCTTCTATCTCAGAAAGTTCTGTGTCGAGATCAACTAATTCCATCGGTTGGTCAGTAGGGGTAAGGAAATTTGAATTGACATCTTTGTAAGTGGGTTTATTTTCCAGTGATAGAAGATGAGAATTGGGGAAGAAAGTAGAATGACGACGGAGAAGATAAGGATAGAACACCTAAGTTAGAGAGGGATGAGAGCTTCTCTCTCTAAGATTTACATCTTAAACTTTAATAGTGATCATTTCGTGTTTGTTACTTCAAAATATATAAATGGTCACTATTAAAGTTAAATTGTCCAACTTACAAAAGGTGTTGGATTTAAAAAGCTAGATCATCTAGGTATTCAGCTATAAAGAAATTGACAAATAAACATCTAATTTAATGATAAAGAAGTTGGTCACAGAATGATGATTTTGCCTAACCTTTTGTTTTGGCAGCATTGATGTAACCCCATTTCATAGTCATTTCTAAATAGTAGCAAGTAATTGAAATGTTACTAGAATTAGGTCATGTATTAAAAAGTGGAAAGAAATTGGAACGGGATTTTGGTTAAAGTAGAAAGATGAGAATCTTGAAAATGTCAGCCACCGAACTTATAATGCAAATGAATGATCTAACAAACAACCAGCTAAATTATTTGTGCAGAAAAAAATAATTAAAATTTTCAAGAAAAAGCTAATTAAAATTTTCTCATGTTACCGTTAGCAATTAATATTCTTTAAAAGTCTAAACAAATTAATAAAAATATAATTATCATAAAAAATCTTGATATTCAATAAAATTAATCATCTTATTTATGATTTATTTTGTACCGTGTAAAATAAAAAGCATTCAAATAAATGAGATAGTAGAGTATATTTTATTTAAAAACTCGGATTAAGTCTTGTGTTAGTTGAACATTTCAGTTCTTAATAAATACTTTTTATTAAATATTTTTAATCCAAATTCAAATTTTAATTTATTGTGTGTATGCTCATTGGTTTATTAGGTAATTAAGTTAATCATATAAACTATGTTATTTTCTTTGATTATACACATTCACCTCAATAATTCGTAAATTTCAGATAATTTTCAATTGAGATTTGATGGATATAACTAAAGAAAACGACATATTTTATATGTGAATAACTTAACAATCAGCTAGATGAATAAAATCATATGCATAAGTATTTTTAAATTTAAATTAAAAATAATTTAATTAAAATACTTATTAGAAACTATAAAGGTTTAATTGGAACTGCGCTTAGTTCAAGTATCTCAACAAGTTTAAAGGGATGAAAATTTCTATAATGCATGAGATATGTCAAATCATACTTGTATGAGATATTCATTTATCGATAAATGATTAGTGTAGGACCCACTTTTCTAGCATTCCAAAATCCATATGTTTTTGGTCATATTTTTCCTACTTTATATCCTTTCTATCTATGAAATTGAGCCGGAGTTTTATTATATTTATTTTTTAAATTCATTCTCTATTTTTTCTGTTTGAAAAAATAACGGGGCATGTCAAAATTTTAAAGAACTTTAAAATTAGATCGTGAAAATGAATTCGGACAAATTTTTTATTATTCAATTTAAGTATAGCATGATATTTTTATACATAAAAATCATCTAACTTTAAAATTTATTACATAATAAAAATACACATAGAATAGAAGTCATCCATTTTAAAGTTCATCGCATAATGTTTTTTAAAATAATGTTTATGTATTTTATGAGACGGATACTGTATTTCTATTTGAGAAATTTACTATGCAACAATTTGGCAATAAAATTTTCACTTTTTTTTTTTTTTTGGAAATAAGGAATATGGTATGATATATATGCAAATTTTGATGAAATTTGTTATAACACACATGAACTTTGCAGCGATTCTATGACCCCCTAAACTATTTATTAGCGTATTATGACTCTCTAGACTATTTATTAGCGTATATTACTATCATTTATTTGCACTAATCTCTTTTATTTATTTATTTATATATAATTTTATCTATTTATTTTCTTATAAACCTCACTAAAATACATTAATAAATAGTTTAGGGGGTCATAGGACTCCCCGCAAAATCTAGCGTGTTTCAACAAATTTCATCAAAATATGAATATATTTTATACCCTTTTCCCTTGAAAATTAGTATTTGACTATGAAAATTTTAAATGCACCTTAAAGTTATTTTAGAATTTGAAAAACGACCAAAACTCTATTCTTACTTTATAATTTTTTTTTTAAAAAAATTATATTGCATGTTTAATCATTTTTTATGTCTTTTTCAAAAAGGATATGTAAATGTTAAATATTTGTTGCAAAAATCGTGGTCAAACGAAACTCTAACACCGAATTTGAAACTTTTAAAAAATTAAAATAACAAAAATAATTTTCATAACCAAACACACTTAGTATATACTCTTTCAGGAAAATATTTATTGTGCATGAAATTCAAGTAGACAAAATTTGTATGAGATACTTTCATAATTTGACAACTGGAGTTTTGGGTCTCACTTTGATCAAAATGGATAAAAGTTTCAGCAACCACTTTTTTTTTCCTTTTTCTTTCTGTTCTCATATTTTTTTCGTTCCATTGCTATTTTATTTTTAAGCTCAATAGATGCTTTATTTATTTACTCTAAACCCATTTTTTTACTACTATTTTCATTCACTGAAAGTCTTCAATAGTTATAATTTTTCAAGCAGCCTATCAGATTTCTTTTGTACCTCACTATTTTCAACACTGAAAGAGGGGATGACTTGTATTAAGACTAACTAATGCAATCTATAACATACGAGTAATATTTTAATAGCCCAAATCACAAATATTATTCCTCCTTCATCTCCCCATGTCCGAACTATTTATTTGCTTGTCTGACTTGTGCAAGTAACTTATTCTTTTTCTCTCTCCAAAAAAGGATCCAAATATTCAGAAAGAAATCATGTCTTCTCCGAGCAAACGGCGAGAGATGGACTTGATGAAGCTGTAAACTATCTAACCAATTCTTTTTGTATAAATTAATTAATTATTATTTTGTTTATTTTTTCGTTGTTGTTTGCTTGTATTAGGATGATGAGTGATTACAAGGTGGAAATGGTCAATGATGGGATGCAAGAGTTTCATGTTCATTTCCATGGACCTGCGGAAAGTAAATCTCCTCTACCATTCCTTTTAGCCCCTCTCTCTCTATATATATATATATGTGCAAACTAAATTATCCTGTGAGTGCAGTCTTTGCGCGGGACTAATTTATTCCATCCGGGAGATGAAACAAAATAATCACAACCTGGATGGTATAACGTGGGATATCCTATCCGTTTGGTAGACTAACATAAATTTATTCAGGATAAATTTAACCATCTATCAATCATGATATAATATTATTCCAGACTTAATCGTGTATATCGCACCTTTACCTCAGGTACCAAATGACAAACATTTAGCTCTTTAAGACACTTATTGAAGAGAGTCTCGGTTGAGTTATATTTCTTGTGAGTTATTCTTTTTATCTTCAAAGGTAGTTTCTTTTGGGGTCTATTTGATTTTTTGATTGAAATTTTTCAAAGGGAAATTTTATAAAAATTGGAAATCAACTTGGACTAGGAAGGAAATACCACAACAGCATACCCAGTGTGGCTCCCACAAAATGGGGTGTGGGATGGTAGAGTATACACGGACTTACCTCTATCATTGTTTCTATAAATCCTCAACTTAAGAAAAAGTAGTCCAAAGCAATCCAGAAAAAAGAGAAAACAGAAGTATAAGAAACAACCTATACTAACAAACAACACATAGTAACAATACAGTATTATATCAAAATAATACGCTGGTCTAAGTACAAGAAACAACTGATGGTAACAAAAATTGAAGCACAAGAAACTATAGGAGCAATACTATAACTACTAGTACAGACGGATAGCAAGGTGGGATAAGATTTTAATATTTGTTAAAAGTTAAGTGATTTTCACATATATATCTATGATTCATGTAAGAATGCTGAACCATTAGTGATACATTGCATCTGGTCCGGGTGTTGCTTTATTCAGTTTCTGCTTTTAGTTAGCCTTGTTGTTGCAGGTCCTTATCATGGTGGAGTTTGGAAAATGAAGGTGGAACTTCCAGATGCTTACCCGTATAAATCTCCATCAATTAGCTTTGTTAATAAAATGTACCATCCAAATGTTGATGAGATGTGAGTTTTCCAATGCTTAATTTCTGTATATAATTTTGTCCTTTTCATTTTGTTTGGCTGAAGTCTGAAATTTCACTGGATTATCATTTTCAGGTCAGGATCAGTTTGTTTAGATGTTATCAATCAGACTTGGAGTCCCATGTTTGGTAATAGGATTTGAGCATGCTTAGATTCTTGAAATTTCTATTGCTTTTTCCCGGACTTCTTTTTCTGTAAATATAGCTGGTTTTGAACAAACTCCACAGATTTGACAAATGTGTTTGAAGTGTTTCTTCCACAACTCCTCTTGTATCCTAACCCATCGGACCCATTGAATGGGGAGGCAGCTGCCTTGATGATGCGAGACCGAACTGCATATGAACAGAGAGTTAAAGGTATCAGATGCTTATATGTTACAAAAATCTGTGGTAGCTTCTAGTGGATGAAAAGAACTAACTATAATATTTCCTTCAATCTTTGAGTAGGGTAGAGTTCATAGAATTAAAGTCTCATTACCTTAGTTTGGTTGCCAGAGAATTGATTTTGCTTTGTTCTTTTCTTTTCTTTTTTTTCTTTTTGATATTTGCATGTTAGCATTCTATTATAGCTAAATTTTTCTGGAGTTAGCTTCTCTTGAACAATTCATGATTAGACTTAGTTTAGTGAGGTTTAATGAAACATATTGAAGTTAGAGACGTTGAAACATATTGAAGTTATAGACGTCCAATTCATTTTTATTGGCACGTTTGATGTATTAGGAAGTTAATTAAGTTTGGATGCAATTGAAGTGGTCGTGTTCAAATTGAGGTTTAGGTTTAGCTCAATTGCCTTAACACCAACTTCACACAAGATTCTGCGTTGGAAAGGAAGGGATGTGCAAGAACCAGAAGGCAAATGAAATCCTTAGCATAGGTACTACAAAGATGTTTGGTCAATCTAAAGTATGGTCAAAATAATATGGAAATTTGCTGGTATACCTCCACTTTATGACGACTTAGATATGGTTATTTTGATAGTGAAGAAAACTCATAGTTTTCATACTCCTAGCATTCCAAACTAGCTAGTGGAGTCTTAGCATCCTCAATCTACTTTGTATCACTTGTAAACTGGTGTGTTTGGTTTATATAACTGGAGAGGGCTAAGGAAAAAAAGGAGCTTCCATATGCTGTCGGCTTAAGTCAACCTGACACTTTCTTTTTGAAGAAAGACAACGTATGAGCAGAGGTTCACCCAACTGTGATGTCTTCTATAATCATTTAACCTGCCAATGCTTCCATTATCTGGCTTAGTTTTAAGGTGAAACACAGATAGTGTCTTAGCTTTCTTACGCCATTTTTATGGGACCAATACGTTAGAAACTTTGACTGCAGCATTGACATACTCATCTTACATACTCAACTCTATTTCTTTTGGAAATATACCAGTAGGAAATAAAGATGAAATGATGTTAGTCAATAGAGTCATCAGGCATGTGCCAAATCAGGTTATGTATATGTCTTCTATCCCTAATTGCGTTCTCCTGTGCTCTTCACCTACCCTAGTTAGCAGAACACTCACTTGAAGGAAGTTAGGTGAAGAAACTCTTTTGAGTCCTGGGAGAATATTTTCGCTTTCGTGACTTGGAGCAAAGACATAGTGTCTGAGCTGCCTCAATATATGCTAAGAATCTGCGTTTCTCTTTCTATCACTTCTACCAGGTGGGTATTTTGCTTAGAAATTTGGCAAGGGCAGAAAAAATCTATGTTGTTCTGACTCTTCAAAATGTCGCCCGGCGTGTAGGATCCTCCAAAAGTGCATTTTTGGAGGATTCAACACGGATGCGGTAGCATCTTTTGAGAGTCGGAGCAACACATGAAAAAACAATATATCGAGTATAGATGAAAAATTAGAGACTGATAATACGCATAACATAGTGCGCTACCCTAAAATCCTTGATGCAAATGGGCACATTTCCGAAACAAAACCAATACATAGTGATGGTGGTCAGTGAACTTAATAATCTGACCCGAGAAGTTATTTAAGGTGAGCTTCATTTCCGTTGTGGTTTAGTTGGGATTAAGATATGAAAGAGATGCTTCTACTGATTAAATAACACACACACACATCAGAAAGAGATGCATCCAGTGCCATGAACTCCTTGTATTTTGGGTATCTTCACAATACATTATTCTGTATTACAACATCCAAGTTGGAAGCTACATATCTACTACTAATAGAGTGCCACTCTTTCACGCATGCCTTTCCTTTCAAAAGTTTAGGCCCATGCAAATGGAACTTCTTATGCATTAACAGCACTCTTACCATTTTGTTACTAACGGCGATACACACTTTTCCCCAAAAACTTGTCTTCTGGATGTGAAGATACGTTTTTACTGCTTTAATCTATTGAAGAATCTATGAGATCGGTGCAATAGGTTGTTGAGAATGTGCCATGGTCTTGTTAAACCTGTTTAAATATAATAGAATGAAAATGAAAATCAACAGGCAGAGAAGATTAGATTTATGCTTTCATTGTCTCCTGGTACAAGCTACATAGATATTTGCTACCTGCATTCTAAAATGAAATAGTGAAATATTACGAGGAATCACATTTACAAATGATGCATAAATTTATAAAAATCATCTTATGCAACTCCTCTCCTAGTGACAAACTTGGCGATTAGGTGATTGAACTTTTACATAAAATTCAGCAGTTTCTTGCATTGAGTTGAACTTCTATGAACTTGCAGTGTGAAAGTCTTTTACACTAGCAGGTCATTTAAAAAGTAATTACGGGCAACTGCTCATTAGATAAGCGAAATTAATAACCTGATATATAAGGAAACTTACCTTCTATTTCAGGTTAAATTGTAGTGATAGTGTAAAAATTTCATTACATTGTCAGTGGCTACATGTTAAATTCTTTTGCATTTGCCGGAGAGTTGTGTCTAACATGTGATGCTTGTTATCCAGAATATTGTCAAAAATATGCCAAGCCAGAAGATGTTGGAGCTGCCCCTAAGGAGCAGTCAAGTGATGAGGAGTTAAGTGACGCTGAATATGACTCAGATGATGAGGCAATGGCAGGTCCTATTGATCCATAGTACTCCCCTCATCTCTACTATGTGTATCTGTAAATCATGTTATTTGTCCTGTTTATTATCAAGTTGAACTCCCTATAGTTAAAAATAACTATTGATTCTGAGGGGGATCCTAAAAGAAGTTACCCTCTTCTGTTAATTTAATGCCAACGTAAATAATATTTATGTTCGGCTTCCTTGATGTTCTTTTGGTGTGATGAGTCTCTTTATTAAAGCTTGCTTTTTATTAGCGCTTTGTGCTTAAACCCTCAAAAGACTTCCGAGCTTTTTTCGCCTTTGATAACTACTCTATATAATAAGCACAATAGAGGAGTTAGGGTGGTTTTTCAAAAATGTCAACTAAGCTCCTCAAAGTTTCATTTATTATAATTTGAGGAGTTTCAAAAATGACTTTTTTTTTTCTAAAAAAAAAAATTGGGGGTAGGGGAAGGGGAATGGGGGAAGGAATTACAATATGGGGAATCGAACCCTCACCAACAAGGTGGAAGTTCAAGTAACTAACCAACTAAACACCAACATGGGTTGTGGTGCAGCGGATGGGGCTGCTCCACCCTTAACCAGAGGTCAAGGGTTCGACCCTGGGCATGGAGAAAACTTTGTTGGGAGCGCTACCCCCCGAATGGGGCCTTACCCGGCGCGAATCCGGATTAGTCGGACTCCAATGCGGGTACGGAACACCGGATGGGAAACCAAAAAAACAACAACTAACCAACTAAGTTACTAAGATTCCCCGAGTTTCAAAAGTGACAACTAAGTTCCTCAAATTGTCTATTACTATTTAAGGAATTTCAAAAATAACACTGAAGCTCCTCAAAATTCTACTTGTTGTTATTTGAGGTTTTTTTAAGAATTACTTATATCTATTTAGAATTTACGTAAAAAAAAACTATAGATTACAATAATTAATTTAAAACCATTTAAAAGGCATGATAAGAAAATTGATTACTTCTCAAAGTTCTTGCGGTGTTGCATAAATTGGAGTAATTATTTGAAATAATATAAAAAGTACTATAAATTATAATAAGTAATAAGT
Source organism: Capsicum pubescens (assembly GCA_030864215.1). Taxonomy (NCBI): domain Eukaryota; kingdom Viridiplantae; phylum Streptophyta; class Magnoliopsida; order Solanales; family Solanaceae; genus Capsicum; species Capsicum pubescens. The sequence goes on from CM061547.1 coordinate 100,608,283, forward strand.
TAAAATATTTTACAGACATGAAAAATGAGAATGAGAGGAGTTTAGGCTCAAATTTCAAAAATGATAAATAATCTCCTCAAAGTCCCACTTATTTCTATTTGGGGAGCTTAGGATCAATTTGCGAAATGACTATTTCGTCCTTCTACGTCTACGGAATTACTTATGCTTATTTGAGGTTTACATTAAAAAAAATTACTATCAACCACAACAATCAATTCTAAGTAATTCAGAAAACATGATTTAAAAAAATTGACTAATTCTCAAAATTTAATCAGTGCCACATAAATTGAAATAATAATTTGAAAGTGCTAAATATTTTATATTTTACTCTATAACAGAAGAGTGAATGGAAAAGAGCTTAGGGTCAACTGTGTGCTTGTGTTACCTGCTTCAGCAGCTTCAATCGTGATTTTACTATATCACTCCTAATTAATTAATATAATTCATTTTCGTATTAGAAAACTAATAACATTTAATTAAAAAGGTGAAATAGATATTTATGGCATGTCTACTTCAGTTGTTTCAATCGTAATTTTACTATATCACCCTTAATTAATTACTATAAGTCATATAAGTATTAAAAAATTAATATTATTTAATAAAAAATGGTAAAATAGACATAAAATGATAAATTAATTCTTGATGTTTAAAATTAACTTGACGTCTTATATTTGGTCCACTTAATTTTTTTTCACAAGTATTTTTTGTAGTAATTTTGCGATGACATTTCTAATTAGTTATTATAAGTCATTTAAGACATCTGCTTCGATGCTTTTATCGTGATTTTACTATATCACCCCTAATTAATTATTATGGCAATCTAAGTACTGTGTACTTAAATTGGGATAGAAGAAAAAGTATTATAAATTATAATAATTAAAAACCTAAATTATTTTTAAAATATATTTGACTATCAATGCCACAAAAATTTGGACAAGGGGATTAACATATATTATTTGAAAATTACATAAAAAGTGTTATAAATTACGATAGCCAACAAGTCAAAGTATCTAAAAAAATATTAATATGTTATATATTTTCAAAAAAATACGTAAAAAAATACTATAGATCACAAAAATTAACAACTTAAAAAATTTAAGGATAAATTCCACAAATAATCAAATTTAAGCACCATTATTTCTAAAAATCTCACATATTTTAAAATATTTCATAATACACCTGTAATACCCTGAGATTTTATGTTCTAAATCTGTCAAAAGATAGCCCATGAAGTTAGCTTTCCAACGCGGCAAGTCTCGCCTCGATCTGATATCATGGCAAGAAGTTATGCAATTTTTCATTGAAGTGTTAATCAACTGCCAGTGGTTATGACTCACACGATGACCCGTAATCAGACCTTACGAGCCGTTATGAGTAATCGTAGTCACAACAGTGCGCATCCAAGAATTCGTTCCAGTGGTTACAAGTCCAGCACATGACTCGTAGTCTGGTATTACGAATCGTGGTGTGGACTCGTATCCT